>JARJEI010000002.1:6321400-7521400 GCA_029955415.1 Lottia scabra | reverse complement strand
CTGTATTCAGGTTCATTTCTTTTGTTGCGTCTAGCAGAAACATCACGTATCTTTTCACCTGCTCTGTATTCAGGTTCATTTCTTTTCTTGCTTCTGGCAGAATTATCACGTATCTTTTCACCTGCTCTGTATTCAGGTTCATTTCTTTTTTGTTTTCTAGCAGAAACATCACGTATCTTTTCACCTGCTCTGTATTCAGGTTCATTTCTTTTTTTTCTTTTATCTGGAGTTTCTCTTAGATTTTCTTTAGCTTTGTAACCAGCTAAATTTCTTTTTTCTCTTCTTGCTGAAACATCACGTATCTTTTCACCTGCTCTGTATTCAGGTTCATTTCTTTTTTGTTTCTTAGCAGAAACATCACGTATCTTTTCACCTGCTCTGTATTCAGGTTCATTTCTTTTTTGTTTCTTAGCAGAAACATCACGTATCTTTTCACTTGCTCTGTATTCAGGTTCATTTCTTCTTTGTTTCTTAGCAGAAACATCACGTATCTTTTCACCTGCTCTGTAGTCTGGATTACTCCTTTTTTCTCTTTTATTAAGTAAGGTTTTCAAGTTTTCTGTTTGTCGAAATGTTTCTTCGAGACGTCTGTTCTTTTTATAGTTTTTCCAATATTCAGTTCTGCTACTGATGTTACAGTTATCAGTTAATGACTCGCTCAACATTTTCAGTTTTTTTGTTCGAGTCTGTTTTTTTTCAAACTCAAAATAGTTCTGAAGATTTGATTTCAATTTCACAGTTTCCATTGTAATATTACCGTCACTCAAGTTCTCAGTTGTAATATTACCATCATTTAAATTCTCAGTTGTAATATTACTATCATTTAAATTCTCAGTTGTAATATTACTATCATTTAAATTCTCAGTTGTAATATTACCATCACTCAAGTTCTCAGTTGTAATATTACTATCATTTAAATTCTCAGTTGTAATATTACTATTATTTAAATTCTCAGTTGTAATATTACTATCATTTAAATTCTCAGTTGTAATATTACTATCATTTAAATTCTCAGTTGTAATATTACCATCATTTAAATTCTCAGTTGTAATATTACCATCATTTAAATTCTCAGTTGTAATATTACCATCATTTAAATTCTCAGTTGTAATATTACCATCACTCAAGTTCTCAGTTTCCATTGTGATATTTCTACCACATCGTTGTCTCTTCATGCATTCCTTTATCTTCTTCCTTCTTGTATCCTGACTTTTCTTCTTGGTTCTGGGCATGGCTTTATATTATCTGAAAAAAAGACCAAAAATTAACATATTTGATTTAATGGATATGCTCTAAAAAAATACGAAACGATTGAGAAGGATGTTTGATTCATGTAGTAAATGCACAAACAAAAGGGTTATCATTAGAGGGTTATTATGCACCTTCATTGAAAAAAAAAAGGGTAAAAAGTGTAGATGTATCTACATGCATTACAAATTTTAAAAATCAAGATAACCCTATCCTCTGTCCAGTTACTGCTAGATTGACATTTGTCATCTAGACATTCAACTTATTCTAAAAGTATGTTGAATCAGGCTTGAATCAAAGCTCTGATGCAACTTAAATAGGTATAAAAGTATCAAATGATAATTTAATTGATTTTCTTTTTTATAATTTTAACTCATAAATTTTGAAAATTTGGTCATGAATTAGAACCATTTTTTTGGTTTGGAGATCCATTGAAGAGAATTCTAGTCTTCAATAGATCTTTCATCATCTCAGTATTTAAATTCAGTTATTTTGTTGTTTAAAGAGCTCAAGACTCATCTCTCTCAATAAAGTGTCATTTATTTTGGTCAGGTAGATCTCTTCTGTCCTTATTCATATTCCTTGATTCAAAACTTCATGGGTTTACGTATTCTGGAAAAACAAATAATAAGACACTGAAATATAGACAAAAGCAGGGTTCATCCTTGGTTCACAACATCATTCCTAAAACAACATCATTCCTAAAACAAGGTCAATAACCCATCAAATATTTTTCGAATTGTCTGATTTTCAATAGGCTTCTTCCTTGGATGATTATAAACACTCACAGCAAGTTTTATCAAAATCCATCAAGGAACCAGCTCTCTATCGTGTTCACAACTTAAGGCTGAAAAATTAACGCGTTTTAAAGAACAAGGGCAATAACTCATCAAATATTTTTTGATGTTTCTGATTTTCAATAGGGTTAATACAACAAACACTCACACCAAGTTTCATCAAAATCCATCAAGAAACCAGCTTTCTATCATGTTCACAACATCATTCCTAAAACAACATCATTTCAAAAACAAGGGCAATAACCCATCAAATATTTTTCGATTTGTCTGATTTTCAATAGGCTTCTTTGTTGGATGATTATAAACACTCACAGCAAGTTTTATCAAAATCCATCAAGGAACCAGCTCTCTATCGTGTTCACAACTTAAAGCTGAAAAATTAACGCATTTTAAAGAACAAGGGCAATCCATCAAGAAACCAGCTTTCTATCATGTTCACAACATCATTCCTAAAACAACATCATTTCAAAAACAAGGGCAATAACCCATCAAATATTTTTCGATTTGTCTGATTTTCAATAGGCTTCTTCGTTGATTTTTCGATTTGTCTGATTTTCAATAGGCTTCTTCGTTGGATGATTATAAACACTCACAGCAAGTTTTATCAAAATCCATCAAGGAACCAGCTCTCTAACGTGTCCACAACATATTTTCAAAAGCAAGGGCAATAACCCATCAAATATTTTTCGATTTGTCTGATTTTCAATAGGCTTCTTCGTTGGATGATTATAAACACTCACAGCAAGTTTTATCAAAATCCATCAAGGAACCAGCTCTCTATCGTGTTCACAACTTAAAGCTGAAAAATTAACGCATTTTAAAGAACAAGGGCAATAACTCATCAAATATTTTTTGATGTTTCTGATTTTCAATAGGGTTAATACAACAAACACTCACACCAAGTTTCATCAAAATCCAACAAGAAACCAGCTTTCTATCATGTTCACAACATCATTCCTAAAACAACATCATTTCAAAAACAAGGGCAATAACCCATCAAATATTTTTCGATTTGTCTGATTTTCAATAGGCTTCTTCCTTGGATGATTATAAACACTCACAGCAAGTTTTATCAAAATTCATCAAGGAACCAGCTCTCTATCGTGTTCACAACTTAAAGCTGAAAAATTAACGCATTTTAAAGAACAAGGGCAATAACTCATCAAATATTTTTTGATGTTTCTGATTTTCAATAGGGTTAATACCAAGGTCATGGCAAACACTCACACCAAGTTTCATCAAAATCCAACAAGAAACCAGCTCGCTATGGTGTTCACAACATATTTTCAAAAACAAGGGCAATAACCCATCAAATATTTTTCGATTTGTCTGATTTATTTTCAATAGGGTTAATACAACAAACACTCACACCAAGTTTCATCAAAATCCAACAAGATCCATCAAGGAACCAGCTCTCTAACGTGTCCACAACATATTTTCAATAGCAAGGGCAATAACCCATCAAATATTTTTCGATTTGTCTGATTTTCAATAGGCTTCTTCCTTGGATGATTATAAACACTCACAGCAAGTTTTATCAAAATCCATCAAGGAACCAGCTCTCTATCGTGTTCACAACTTAAAGCTGAAAAATTAACGCATTTTAAAGAACAAGGGCAATAACTCATCAAATATTTTTTGATGTTTCTGATTTTCAATAGGGTTAATACCAAGGTCATGGCAAACACTCACACCAAGTTTCATCAAAATCCAACAAGAAACCAGCTCGCTATGGTGTTCACAACATATTTTCAAAAACAAGGGCAATAACCCATCAAATATTTTTCGATTTGTCTGATTTTCAATAGGCTTCTTCCTTGGATGATTATAAACACTCACAGCAAGTTTTATCAAAATCGCTCAAGAAACCAGCTCTCTATCGTGTTCACAACAATTGTGGACAGACAGACAGACAGACAGACGGACAGACAGACAGACAGACAGACAGACAGACAGACAGACAGACAGACAGACAGACAGGGGCGACTACAATATACGCCCACATTAATGTGTGGGCGTATAAAAAAGGTCAAGACAACATCCACCATTTTGCTTTTTTGTCATTCACGATTTTGATTGGTTGATGTATTTAAAAAAATTGGACAATTTTCATGGATACCCAATGTGGTAATTGTATTTACAATTTAAAAGAAATTACAAGTTTTCAATGTTGGTCAAGAGTATATCGTCGGTGGGATATCAAAAGGTCGTATATCCGAATTTTCAAATTTTTCAGGAAGTGCAAAAAACTCCCCAAAGACTCAAAATTAATTGAATTTTTACCAAAATTGTACCGAGTGCTCATCTTTTCAAACTTGACTTAATGAATTAAAAATCAAAAAGTATGTTAAGTCAGATCATGCACGTGCCAGACATACGTCATTTTTGTTACAAAAGTTATTTTGAGATATACATCCTTTTGCAGATATATCCTAAACAGCATTGTATCTCAACAAAATATTCATCAATTTGAATTTTTCGGTTGTCTAAGAACTTTTTGATTTAAAATAGTAAGTTTTTATTTTATTGTCGCTATAAATAGGATATATGTCTTTTTATTTCCTAAATATGTGCATGAAAGACGAGGTACGTCCTAACTTGTTCAAAGTAACCGGCACATTTCATGGCCCAGAAAGCTAAGTACAACAGGTACATGGTTCAAGTTTCAGCAAGATAAGTCTCAAGTTTCAGCAAGATAAGTCTAACAAGTAATGTAAGCAAAGTAAAGTAGGTTTTTGGTTCAAGGTCGAGTAAGGTAGGTTTAATAGGTGCATTGTTTAAGATCCAGCAAGGTAAGTATAACAAGTATCTGACGAGATAAGTCCAGCAGGTACATGGTGCAGGGTCCAGCAAGATAAGTATAACCCGTAAATGGTTTAATATCCAGGAAGGTAAGCAAAACAGGTACATGGCTCAAGGTCGAGAAGGTAAGTATAATAGATACATGGTGCAAGATCTCGAAAGTTATACGGCTCTAGAGGCGTTTCATTAGCACAGTCTGTTTAATCTGACAAAATGACATAGATAAGAGCAAGTAGGATTATAATAATTCAATCAATTTATAATCAGAAACCTTTCATTAAATTTGTTACAACACAACATAGCACCATAGCTCATATTTGGTCAATTAATCATGCAAAAGACCCTCATAGAATGGGTGATAGTCCTGAGGCAAAACAGACAGCAACTGCTGAAGATGCTGGTACTTAGACGACTTTATCTTAATTGGTCCTGAGTACAATCTTGGTATTGCATCTAAAGGTGATGCAGTAGATATTTTTGACCTTCTTGGGAGATCTGAATATTCATCATTATAGTTTATTATGTACTTTATTATTCCATCTGGAGTGTACTGTATAACTCGCAAATTAGTTACAACTGGATCACCTACTTTCGTTCCAGGTCTAATAGAATTGTAATAGCCAAGTTTGGCACAATCAGATACAAAGGTGTGATACAAATAAAATACTTCGAGGGTTGCTTGGGGCGGACAGACTTGATCAAATCCATGTAACTCTGGGGGCAGTAGATAGGTCTGTTTCTGATCTTTTGTTCAATTGTACTGTGAACACTTTCATCTGAGTGTGACCTTTCTCCAAATACTTCTGGACTATGGTAATATCGTTGTTGGCTGCACAGTGCACACTTGAGCAGGGTGTTAGACATGGTAGTGTTACGGTTTTGGTACGTACACCCGTCACTGAATTATGAGCGTTTTCACTTTTGGCGACATCATACTTACATACTCGAATACGCATGAAGCAAAAGTATTGGCTGTTAGTTCTCCTTCGCCTTCATGCCAAAAGAAGCATGTTACATCTTTAGTAGCCAAATCGTATATCGTAAAATTGTGGCATGCCAGCTTGGTTTTATAATACATTGCTGATGCTTGTAATCGAGGAGATAATAATACAGCCTAAATCCATGGTAAGTACCTTGACAGATTCATCATTTTCAGCAACAAGCTTATCTTGTACCTTAGATAGCCATGCATCAGCCTTTCGCTGGATGTGATTGTCGTATACATCTTTAGTCATATTCTGATTCTCGAACGCACAGCAAACATCACACTGATCTTTTTTTGGTCGAAAGAGTGCCAAATTTAACTCATCAAAGACACTGTGGAATGCTTTCTTGCAAAGAGAATTACCTGAAAACTGAATCACTTGCACTAGTTACTAAAAAAGAGCCTTTACTTCCAACGTTGAGACTGGACAATGTTCCAATTAAAGAAGTCGATTTTCATAAACATTTAGGTTTGATTTTTCAAAAAAATTGTAAATGGGATGTACACATTAATGGAATTTTAACCAAAACTAGGAAACTTGTGAACTGCCTCCGATCTTTAAAGTACCGAATTTCTAGAAAATCTCTACAAACGATATACACTTCATACATTCTACCATTTTTATACGCCCACATGAAATGTGGAGCGTATATTGCCATCACCTATGTCCGTCGGTCCGTCCGTCCACAATTGCTCGTTAACACTCTACAAGTCACAATTCTTTACGGATTTTGATGAAACTTGCTGAAATTGTTTATTATCACCCAAGGATGAACCCTATTGAAAATCAAAAGAATCGAAAAATATTTAATATGAATTATTGCCCTTGTTCTTTAAAACGCGTTCGATTTTTAGCTTGTTAACACTCTACAAGTCACAATTCTTTACGGATTTTGACAAAACTTACTGAAATTGTTGATTATCACCCAAGAATGAACCCTATCGAAAATCAAAAGAATCGAAAAATATTTGATATGAATTATTGCCCTTGTTCTTTAAAACGCGTTCGATTTTTAGCTCGTCAACACTCTACAAGTCACAATTCTTTACGGATTTTGATGAAACTTGCTGAAATTGTTTATTATCACCTAAGGATGAACCCTATCGAAAATCAAAAGAATCGAAAAATATTTAATATGAATTATTGCCCTTGTTCTGTAAAACGCGTTTGATTTTTAGCTTGTTAACACTATACAAGTCACAATTCTTTACAGAATTTGACGAACTTACTGAAATTGTTTATTATCACCCAAGGATGAACCTTTTTGAAAATCAAAAGAATAAAAAAATATTTAATGCAAATTATTGCCCTTGTTCTTTAAAACGCGTTGATTTTTCCTTTGTAAATACTCTAGAAGGCACAATTCTTTTTCTATTAGATTTTAATGAAACCTATTGAAATAGTTTATTATCACACGATAAACCCTATCGAAAATCAAAAACATATTTGATATGACTTATTGCCCTTTTTGTTCTAGTTTTTAGCTCATAAACAGAGACGGATTTTGACTTAACTTGATGCTTAACCCTTGATGAAATCGAGAAAAAAAAACACTTAATTTAAGTTCTGAATGAAATGTAGGCCTATGACTACAGGTTGAATATTTGATGCACATATCCGATTGTAGTTGTGGTCATGGATCAGAAGATAATCAACACTACCTACTTGACTGTAAATTGCATTGCGATGCACGAAACCAATCTATAAATCTCTTACCAAAACACCTGATCACCTTACCCTAGTGCCAATGATTTTCCGTTTCAGATTTGAGCATTTTCCGTTTCAGAATTTTTAAATTCCCTTTCAACACCGGTTTCATTAGGGAAAAGTAATAAGTGGAGGGGGGTGGGGTAAAAGGTGTTTGAGAGAGGTGTGACAGACCAAGGGATTTGACAATGGCATTAAGTAGCCTAATTGTTGACATACTAGTTTATAATTAGTACGATATCTAATTATAACATACTTTAATTCAAAACAATTGTAAAAATATTTTACAAAACAAAATAAATCACTTTTTTAAACGGAGATAAAACAAACTCAATTTATAAATTGAAACAAAATTAGGAGTAAAATAAAAATATCACAGAAACAAAATAAATTAAAAATATCGCAGAAATAAAATAAAATTAAAAAAAATATCACAGAAAAAAAACAAAAAACAAAAACACCTTTAACAAGAGTGAGTCCTAATTCTAATTCAAACACTAAAACGACCTTCCAAATCACCATTATAATATAACATTATTAGTTGTTTTGGTGTTTTCTTCAGTTAGACTGGCTGGCTGAAATGATGCTTATACTGGCTGAAAGATCTTACAACATCCACACTAGCAACAGGGATCCAGATTGCATCCTTTGCAACTCTTGCTAGAAGTGGGAACCGGTGACTCATGGAGTGCCAAAAAGCAGCTGCATCAAATGCTTCTGGGATGTCCCTGGTGTAAGCTGAACATAAGCCTGGAACTCATTAAGTAATTCATTAAATGGCATATTCATGCCCGGTATAGATTTATAATTCTTTACATCATGTGACAACATACCCAATTGTCTTGGGTCAAACAATCTGACAGATTTATAAATGTCATAACCTGGATGGGAGTCAATATGGGCTTCAAATTTACTTAAAGACTTGGTAAAAACATCATGGAATGACTTGACAGCTTTCACTTTGTCTGTTCTTTCTAATAGGCCAAGTAATCGATCCGTCTCAAGCCCAAAGGTTTCTTTAGTTGTACCAGACTTTCCAATTGAAGAGTTTCATCGCAAAACGAGATATATCCATTTTAGTCCATTTCATAAAAATTACATTTTTCACCCACAATATACATAACTTGGGAAGAGAGTCATATTTTGTTTTTAGACAATTTGACTCTCTGAAACGCGATTTCCTGACATTTCCTGATGAATTTAAGGTTCATTTGTAGAGGAACTGCGTGACTGAAACATTCCTGATAATTCCCAGCTAATTTAAGGTTCCAGATTATTTCTATAGGGTCAAAGAGATCCTGTCTAAAAAAACCAGGGTTCAAGGTTATTTGAATAGGGTCTAAGCTGCCGAGAACGCCAATTGGAAGCCTCGAAACACAATTTCCTGAAGTCGGGATCTCTTCTAGAAAATTTAGATAATATTACTCGTGATTTCCTGATGAATTTTAGGTTTAAGGGACTACGGAACGAACACTGGAAAATTTCAGAATCAGAGACCTGAAAACGGTAATTCTTAACGTTTCCTGCTATAAAGACACTCCTTGACTTGCCACTTGAGATTTGTTTAGGGGGGCAAGATTTAAATTATGGGGGGGGGGGGGGGCTTGCCTGCGCTGATGATGTTGGATTTCCACTCATGAATCCCAGTGTTGTCAACAGTGATGAAGCTATATTATTAGCTAAAGCATCACACATTATTCGTAGAGATATGTTGAAATGAAAGCGACATTTGATGGGTCGTTTCACAAAGGTTGCCAAGAACAGGCTGTTCCGAAATCATTGAGGGGATCCAAATATCAAGAATGAAGACACAGAGAATGCGAGACAAGCATAACTAAGTACTGCACAATTGTTACAGTTCAACAGCTTTGTGAAAAGACGCCAAGATTCCACTGGTACACAATCACAATAAGAACAGAGACCCCGCTGCCGATTATACATTTACACACTTTAAATGCGATCTTGTTAATATCATATTCGAGTTCTAGATATATCAATGGCCGTCAATTGCAGCAGCCAGTCAATATGAAAACGACGGTGTCCTTGGTCTTTTCACCACAACTGCAGTGGATAACATTGACCACAATCCCAGTTCGAATACTGCTTGTGAATTATATCATGGCATCATGGTATATTTCTATTTCAAAATTGTGAAGAGGATTGTCAGGGAACAGATCGAGCCACGGTCAGCCTCCAACCAGGTACTAGGCCTACCCACAATTTCCCGAATCATACTCAAACCTCCAGTAACTTTGAGAATGAAAGATCCAGAAGTCCCAGCGATAATTGTTACAATGGAAAGTAATTTTGATCCTCTCGAAGACGAAACGGAATGGCAGAAAACTACGCAGCAACTCTTCAGTCGAGAGATACAGATTAATGACGATCCAATTGCATTGGCTACATGTCCCAATCTGGAGCCAGGGAACACAAACTGAGCTATAGGTTTGAAAAAATTGAAAAAATAAGTACATGGTGTTTGTATTAAAAAGAGACATGCTGTGACTTTATCATGCTTCGAAATTGCATGTTTTTGATGGATTTAGTAGACAATTAAGTGGACATGTTCATATCCTTGTGCGTAATCGGAGACACGTGAGAAAACCAGTTGAAAACCCAAGCTGTAGAACATGTGAACCCTAAACAGGTTCCTGTATTGACAGTAGATCAACCTTTTTTCATGTTGAAGAGTGTAAATGTTAAAGTTTAGCTTCTTTAATTCAGCACAGTATTAAACTAACATTTAGTTACACCTCACTGCCTCTGGTTTCTCTATTTCTTTGTATCTGAGCTTTCTTCATCTCAGATTTTCTACCTTAATCTCTGAACTCTTTTAATTACTCTTTAATTTGGGTCCTAGCAACTGGTTTTGTTTTTAGTCAGATCCTAACTTTCTTAGGTGTAGGATGGTGGTTTATTTTTGAATATCTTATGTATTGAAACTTCTTCAATTGGTTTATAGTGTTATAATTTCAATAGGACTATTTTTTGTGAATCATATAATTATTGGATTATTTGGAAATCACCATCCGGTATGTTGTTTAAAGTATATTCTGTGTATTTGTTGTAATTCCAAGTTCATAGTTTTCCTTGTTTGCCTTGGTTACCATTTTGGTAGCCATATTTAATTTGTGTAAAGTTGTCTTGTTTAAGTTTAATAACTTATTAAAATCAAGTAATATATTCACTTATATGCATTCATCATACATAATATATTACCCATACATTTACATTCCCTTTTCAGCTCCTGTCTTCTTAACTTAGGTTCTTCACCTAATAACCCATTCCTTTGTTTAAACCCCTTTTCAGGGTAGGTAATTAGTTTCCTTAGTTTATTTCTTAAGTAGTTTATATTAATTTCTACTGCATGTGTAATTGCCAGTTATATTATATTTATATGCTTCATATAATATTAGAGATACGTAGGTAATTTGTAGGATTTGTTATATATGTGTTTTACTGTTTATCTTATTCAAGAATATGGATGTTCTCTTTTATATTTAGATTGTATTATAATCATGTTGTTTATATATACTTTCAGGGTTTTTATACTTGTTATATGATAGATTCTATGGAACCCTTACGGTGTAGTTTTCATAACAGCTAAAGCTACCCCCCCCCCCCCCTCGACAACATTCATATCAACCTTTGTTCACATTTGTCTTTCTACCAGGAAGGTTGCACATAGAAATAGCTTCATTGGGAATCTGCTCGATGGTTGTGGCTGGACGAATGCTCTTACTCGAGCTGGAATTACATCTACAGAAGCGGCTGACTCTTTTCTCAAATGTGAAGGCAACGAAACATGCGCACCGGGTCGCCTCCTGTGAATTATCAATTATGCCCCATGCAGCGTATAGTGCATCTAAACAGGAAGTGATGCACAAGCCGTCGTCTCAGAGTGACAAATTTTAGCAAAACATTAATTAGTTCTCCATTTTTATCCGAATTTTATAATTTTGTTGTCTATCAAAACCTTGTAACTGTATATAAAACTTGTAGGCACAGAATTTTTAATTGAAGTGACCCTGAAATTCTCAATGTAGAATGTTGACATCATCTATCCATAGGTGTTCTTACATTAGTTGAAAAATATTAACTTCCGATTTTATAGACTTTTTTGACAACTTTAGACGGCTGTATCACCTTCTCTAATTGAAACAGGAAATTAATTTTTTCAATTTGGCAATGCTGACTTTAACGTCATATGACAATAATCATATATGTATTTTCAAAATATTGCATCTTCTTCGACTGAGGCTTCTTACTTACAATGTAATTATCTCATAGTTATATCGTTTGTATAATCAGAATGTACTCAATTTTCTCTTTTCAACGATATGTGTCATGGTAGGTTTAAAACAAAAAATTCAGAGTGTGAAATTAGGCATACAAGGAGTAAAAGTAAATTTATTCTTGAGAAGATAAAGATTTTTAGGGGGTTGTAATGATTGACAGATGTTATATAATATGATAATAAAACTATCCACATGAACTTTTGACATGCAGGCGTGAAGTAGTTTAGGTCATAAACAGATTAATCTGATTATGAAATCTTTTAACACTCTAAAAAAATGCAAAATTTAAAAAAAAATGCCAAATTTTCATTTACAATGATTAAACATACACTCATTTAGAGCAGTGAATTTTTGATACATTATCCTGTTCGAATTTTTTCTGTACCATTAATAAAACCTTATCTGCCAAATACATTGATGTTAGGCTGAATATCAGTCATCCCAGAGACATGTCAACTCAATTAATCTAAGCTCTCCTCAAGAAATTAATTTAAGGTGTGACAAATTAACGCGATCTCATTTTTTATAGTCACCCAACCTCATATTAATAATAATATTATTTTTTTAATTAGAAAAAATTTCTCCACTGAATGTCTTCCGACGAAATTTAGGTTACTTCAAATTTTATCGAAAATTGTACCGCATGTTATAGTTGAGGGTTCTAATCAGGTAAGCCTACGTATTATCTGTTATTTAAATAGACTGGAGTAACATAGCTTGATAAAACCAAAAATAGTTTTTTAGGGTAATTAAACAATTTGAAATTGCGAAAGACTCTCCACCAAACAGGCTTAATTATTCTATATCAATGCATTTTTTCTGATTCTTTCAAGTTCATCAAGTGGCCATCAGAGGAAGAACAAGAAATTGTATCAAGAGAACTCCAAAATGAATATGTTATTGATGGGGCCATTGGATACATAGATGGCACTCATGTAAGACTTAATCATCGTATAAAGGAAGACCAGGACTACATAAATCGTAAAAGATATCCATCTATTCAACTTCAGGTAAGCCTTAGTACTTGAAAGAACTCTGAAAAAATTAATTTTCAAGAAGAGGTACAAATCCTCATGGATTCCCATTGTTCTTATATATGTCTTATCTATTTTTCAGTTGGTTGTTTCTCCGAATGGCGGACAAAAGCCCCACCGGACAAAAGCCCCACTTTGATTTTTTACCCTAGTGGACAAAAGCCCCACAATATAAATTTACCTAGGACAAAAGCCCCACTATGAAAAAATAAAATATTTAGGAAACGTACATTTGAAGAATCATTTATTATTTAAATAAGAAAAAAATTTAGAATTTAAATACATTTAGAGATTGGATTCACTTGTAGAATTAATGTTGAGGGTGTTAAGTTAATTAGATAGTAAAACAGTTTGTTTTGTTAATTAGGTAGTAAAACAGAGTGCTTTGTAATAAATTAATAATGAATATGATGATGACTTCTTTTGATAGGCAATTAATCAACAGATTATAGGATTAAAATGTCTTCTTTTAAATCCATTTCAATTTCTTATATGTCTATGGCTTCTATGTCTTAGCCTCAACTATATATGATAGAATAATGAAACATTTGAAATGGAGATCATAGAAAATTCCAGAGGTGGCATGAAGCTGTGCTATGAAGGTTATATGTATACCAAGAAATCAGAAAGTAAAACCACCATCCGATGGGAATGTTCCCAAAGGAAGGCATTTATTTGTAAAAGTACCCTTACAACTGACCTGAGCATACAGTTGTAAATATTAGACTGAAGTAAAATGAAACAATATTAGATGATAAATTTAAAAGAATGTATGATTTTTGTAATGTCATCAAAATGTGCTCAAAAATGTAGGATTATTGTGAATGTCATCAAAATGTGCTTAAAACATCGTATTGTGTTTGTATATGTGCTTAAAAATGTATGATTTTTGTGAATGTCATCAAAATGTGCGTAAAGGTTGTTATTGTTATGCATGAATATTGTAATAAAGAATGTCAAAAGAATCTGTATTTTAATTTATAGTTGAGGCTAAGGAATCACCTAGGCTAAGACATAGAAGCCATATACATATAAGGAATTGAAATGGATTTAAAAGAAGATATTTCAATCCTATAATCTGTTGATTAAAGAAGTCATCATCATATTCATTATTAATTTATTATAAAATAATCTGTTTTACTATCTACTTAAACAAAGCACCCTGTTTTACTATCTAATTAACAAAACAAACTGTTTTACTATCTAATTAACAATTAAACCCTCAACAATAATTCTACAAGTGAATCCAATCTCTAAATGTATTTAAATTCTAAAACATTTTCTTATTCAAATAATAAATGATTCTTCAAATGTACTTTTCCTAAATATTTTATTTTTTCATAGTGGGGCTTTTGTCCTAGGTAAATTTATATTGTGGGGCTTTTGTCCACTAGGGTAAAAAAATCAAAGTGGGGCTTTTGTCCGGTGGGGCTTTTGTCCGTCCACCGTTTCTCCAAGCATGAAGATAATCCATGCAACTGCAGGTTGGCCGGGTTGTGTTAATGATGCCCGTGTACTCTCTAATAGTGACCTCTATACCAAAGCAGAGAGGAATGAATTGTTCGGCGACGGTAAATTCATTATTGGTGATTCTGCTTACCCTGTTAGAAGATGGCTTATTTCGGTAATCAAAGATAATGGACGACTAACTCAAGCTCAACGCCAGTTTAATCGCTGCTTATCATCTATGAGACAATTGGTTGAACGCGTCATTGGACATTTGAAAGGACGTTTTCGGCGATTGAGATGTGTACATATTTATAGTGCTGAAGTTGCTACAAAAATCATTATTGCAGCTTGTGTTCTTCACAACATCTGCATAACAAACCAAGAGGAATTGGATGACTTTATTGAGCGTGATATGGTTGTTGACGAAATCCATGGAAACTTTGGGATTCCAAACAACAATGATGGAATTGCTCTGCGAGAAAGACTGGTATCTTTGTTTGAGTGAATTGTGTTTATTAAACATTCATTGGTGGCAAACATGTTAAAATAGCAGGCTTACACTGTAGAGGTGTATGCATTATATATTTTTGAAATACAGTGTATATTGAACAATTTTGATATTGTGTTTTTACCTTATTTGTGAAATTTATGATAATGATAATAATAAGGGGGGGGGGGGGGTAACTATATTGGGCTCATACAGGAGCTGTCCTCAAGCACCTGTGATTTGTGTGATTTTATTGAATGCTATTTGGAAAGAGTTTTATTCTGACACTGCTTTGAATATGTTCCATAATATAGCTTGCCAGGCAAGGCAACATACGCCCACTGATAGCTTTGATTGTAAGTGTATGTGTTTGTTTGTTGCCCATTCACATTTGGTTCCTGTAAGGAATTTGGAAGTAAACTTTATTGTATTGCATCTTATGTAGTTTTTATGACAATTAAGCCTTGATTTTTAATGCATGTTCAAATTTCAAAAGATACTGTAATGCGACATGCATTAAAAATTAATAAATGTTTTATTGTACTTACCAAAACTGTTGGTATAAAAATTTTTAAATACCACCTGTTTTTGTTGTTGATGCAGTAGAAGATAATCCATATTTACATCACAAGCTAGGTTAGCAGTACTCTGAATCTGCTATATGTGCTTCTGTTGTTCCATTTAAGATCAGAGTGTTGAAAATAAACCAACAGTACCATGTTCAAAGATATGGGTAACTATTTTTCAAAACTTCTCACTTCTATAATCAAAATACACTTTAACATCACAATCTAGATAAGCAGACTCCCTACTCCCCTACATCTGCTCCCGTTCCTCCATTAAATTTCACTATCACTATTTCAAAAGTTAAAAACTTCTCACTTCTATAATTTAAATAACTTTCTAACTGCACTAATATTTCTTCCATAATGTCCTCTCTAACAGCATATGCCCTTATTAGACCAAGGACACACAACCACGTGGTGACCATATGCACCACATTTCAGACACTGTTCAAAAGGCATTTTACAAGTTTCTGTAACATGTCCTTTTCTTCTGCAACACTTGCAAAGTAATGTGCTGGCATCTTTTTTACATCTATCTTCTTCATGTTGTGTACTTGCACATATAGTGCATGTAACATGTAATGTTTTCTTCCAATCTACTTCTCTAACTACTTCTGGTAAAATAAACTCGACATCTAATGTAAAAAACATTTTGGTCAGTAGATCTTCTAAAAATCGAAATTTATAATGGATACCATCTTTAGCAAGACAGTAGTCCTTATATGACTTCTTCTTCTCCATTAATTTGGCAGGATTAACATATGTAATGTTGAGATCTTCTAATCTATCTTCCAATAAACGGTTAACCTTTCTTACCAGATCTTCAGGAATATCAGATCGATAACCCAAAAGGAAAGGAAAACTGGAAAACCCCAACTTTTCTTCCTTTGCAAGAATAATTTTCTGCAATTCTTACAATGTTGCCAACAACCTTACGACAAAGCACTTCCTTCATTTCTTCATCTGCTTTGATCAATTCCCTTCTCAAGTTGGAAATATCATTGCCTCCAAAGTGTAGAAGAATTGTTTCTACATCATTGTTGGGGACGACTTTCTTACCCTGCTTCAGAAATTCATAGGCAGTAGCACCTCTATAACATCTCACAAAAGTGTCTTCTTCTCTACTCCATTCCAAAAGATTATTTTCAAAAATCAATCCTTTGACATTACTATCTCCCAAAATGGCCATCTTCGCATCTTTTTCCATTAAACTTCCCTTTCTTAAAGATATTTTCTCGGGAGCTATAATGCTGTCCATGCTGATAGATCTTTTCACTCCCTTCTTTCTAGCTGAACAGCACAAGTCTATCAGGTCTTGAGCTGTTGGACCTTGTGGAGTTTTTGTTGAAGGTCCTTCTTCCTCAACCATAGTAACCGTCCTTGGCTTATCCTTCTTTGTTGTTTTTTTCACAACTTCTGTAAACAGCTCACTGGAAGGTGTAGCATTTCCAGATTTCTCAGTTATATCTTCTTTTAAGAAAGAAACTTTTCTTGCATTTAAATTTTCTGTTTTTAGCAACAACTGCTCATTCTCCTTCTTTAATGAGGCATTTTCCAGTCTCAAGGCTGAAACTTCTGTCTTCAAATTAACATTTTCTGTTGAGGTAATTTGTACCAGTTCTCCATATTTCTGTATTAAATTGGAATTATTTCCAACAACAATGGTCAGCTTCTGGATGGCATCCATAACATCTTGAATTTTTGGTTCAACATTTTCTTCTAATTCCATATCTTCTGGAGTCTCAGCCAACAATTTCTCTTCTTCCAAAGATACTTCATTCAACTGAAAAAGTTAAGTTGAAATTAGCATCAAAGATCTTTTCTTGTATATTTTGCAAGGGGGCATTCATCTTGTGAAGAATGTTGAGCTTCATTTGTTTCGGGAACATCAGCATCTACAGGGGTTGATGTAAGTGGATTAACACTTCCTAAAACATTAGTCGTCTGCATTGAGATATCATCATCGAAGTCACTTGCAACTGCCAAAGATGTCTCTAATTGAAGCTTATCATATTTCAATTGTAGAGATTCTTTTTCCTTCTTCAAAATTTCTATTTTTTTAATAATTGCCTTCACATCATAAGAAGTTTGGCCAACAAATGCATCAACATTTCTGGAAAATTTCGTCATTTCAGACTGAAAATCAGAAATATCATTTTCTGCTGAAATGTTATCTCCTTTCATGACATCATACTTCACTGCTTTTAACATGAAATCAAATTGTTTTTTCTTTTCCCCATTTTTATCTACAAAGTTTTGTATATGCTTCTGCAACAAATGGCAAGAACCCAAAGGATCATTTTCAGCACCTTGGCTAGCTTTCTGCTGAAATCAAAGTAAAATATTGAGTCTTATACTAGGTTATATAAGAAGTTATTTTCCTAATTTGGCGTAGGCCTACCGTGATATGAAAAAGGATTAGAATTTCAGATTCATTAGGACTAGCCTATCATTGTCAATCAACATTTTTAATAAAATTATTAACTTAATTTAGCATAATATGATCATGTACTACACTACGGCAATATAAAAAATTTCTCAACGATTCGTTTTGACTTTGATCTGTCAGCAGTAGTTTCGTTAGGCGAGCATGACTGGGAGTCAGTAGAATCGAGCGCCATTTTTTTTATTTTCTTAAAAGTTTGGGCGCATTGCACTAATCAGGCCTATTTAAGATCATTCCAAAAGCCGAGGCATCTTCAGTCTTTAATTTGTTTGTCAAGGTTTATAGGAACATACCTTTTCAGAAACTCTTCTCGGACATAAATTTGTTTAATAGTTTTGTTTTCTAATTCTATTTGTTATCTTGTCAGTAGCCTGGCAAAAAGTGATTTATTTCTAGAGATGTATTAGATTTATACGCTTTCGCGCCTTTTTCGTTAATTTGGTTAACCAGTGATATAAATAAACTAAAATAATGATTTATGATAATCAAGACTACGGGTTATGATGGCACTCTATTGTACTGCTATATGATACACGAGTGGTAATTTGGTTATATCAACAAACAATATGTGCGGTATAGATCAAAGAAGATTTCAGATATTATGTCGCGCAAGCATGAAATTTTATCAAATAAATAATATAGAATAATTAATCGTAATAAAAGATAATATTATTTTTTTTTGTATGCACGTATAGGCCTATACTAACAATATCAAATGGAATAAAAGTTAATGTTATCTTTTTGGTTTTTTAGTGAATAGGCTTAGGCCGAGTAGGCTATTTCAATAATTTATTTGTCTCAAGTTTTCATAAATTTATTCTTTTCGTGGACTGGCTGTAGCTTCGTCTACACTGGCAGCATTCTCTGTCTACACTAGTCTTCTAAATGCCGATGTTTTGGTAAAACCCGATAGTAGTAAAAACTGTAATTATTAAGTTTAAAAAAAAAAACCTGTTTTGTCGAGTACCGTAATAATAGGCTTATCGGAATATCATCCATCCAGTCAAAACGGCAACAAACGAAGACGCTAACATAATTTAATAGTCAAACGGTAAATAATACATACTTACATTGAGTGATGAAAATGCGAAAAATCTCTTAGCCCTGTATTGAGTGGTTAATGATATTGGAACTGGGGAGCAATGAAGTTTTTATTTATGACAATGTGAAAGATAGTAAAGTTTTTTCCCAGTTTGTCAGGTCAGTTTAGATCTTCTTTTACAGTTAGCAAAGTTCAGTCAGTGTGGAGATTGAGAAACGGGTTTTTAAAGTTCCGAGTTTTACTGGCCTTTTTTAAGCTCGTATTCCTTCTCGCTCAGTAGCCTAGTTTCTTTTTGCTCAGTAGCAAAAAAAAAAAAAATACAAAAAAAAAACAATTCTTTCACATTATTGTTACATATCATTTATGATAACTTTTCTTCATAATATTCAAAAATCTATGCAGGTTAGAAGAAAGTTCTAATCTGACGTATCATTTCAAAACGTTTTTTCTCAATTTCAGTTAATGTGAACTTTAACGAGCTTCCTTTAATTATTGCTTCTGCATTCATACAAACATGAATTCCACAATCATATCCATTTCTTTGGATTGTGCATTGTTTTTCATAAATAGTCTTCCAATGTGAAGAGATATTTCCTTCTTCCAAACTTTTTATGAATTCTCTAATATTAGACATTACTTCTTGTCCAGCTGCAAAATGCTTTAAGGAGTCATAATATTTGATTGTTTTGCTTCTTGGAAACACACCAATTAAACACCAGTGATCTCGTAAATGTATCGGAATTAAAATTTTCCTGTACTGCAAAAGATTTAGATGCTGGAAATGTTGAACCGCGTTGTTCAGGTTTGTAGTTATTCTTATATATGTAAATGTATCTAAAACCTTCAAATCATCATCTCCTTCATTTCTTTCAATAAGCTTCAAATAAAAATTAATTATCTGATCATTCAGCCATTCAGTTCCATGCAATGTGTAGAGATCGGCTTCAGTAATTGTATATCCAAATCCTCTACATATTACAGTATTCCGGACCATTTCATTTCTAGATTGTGGTTTTGGTAATGTTATTTTTGGACCTTCACTTTTATGTTGTACTGGTTGCTTTATTGAATCCTTTGACAGTCTTTCTTTTGGTGGAATCATCTTTGATATATTAGAATAATTTGTTTTAGTCATTTCTTCTGCATAATAGACACTTTTATCATCCTCTTCATTAATTCTTTCATTGAATAAACAGCAATATATTATCTTATGATCAGAATAATAATTTTCAATATTTCCACTTTTCATAAAGTATATTGGGATATTGGTAAACACTAAATCAATTATTGTGTCAGCATCAGTTGTTGGCCTCACAATTTGCTGGTCAAAACCCTTCAAACTTTTAGAAATATTGTTATAATCAGAACTTCCAACCTGAATGTTGAAATCTCCAATAATAATGGAATATTCATCATTTTGAATATCATTCATCACAGATTGAACTGTCAATATCAAATCATTTGTTGAAATTTTAGGTGGCTTATAAACTCCGAAAATATTCCAATGTCTTATCTTATTTTCTTGTGTAAAATTAAATTCAATGTGAATCATCTCAATTCCATGATTATTACATGATTTTACCTTTACTTTATTTAATTCATAAAATTCATGTCTAATGTAAATTGCCATCCCATGGTGATTTGGGCATTTTTCCGAATAAGCATCATTTCTCACCAATTTATATCCAGATATGGTATAAATGTTATCATTTTTCTTCTTCAATCTTGTCTCAGATAAAATTATGATTGTTGCTCTTGTAGTAGCTGGATGTACCTTCACATCTTCAATATATTTCTGTAAAGATCTAACATTGTGATATAGTATGACAACTTTATTGATACTGTCACTAGGACAGTCTTCAGTAGCAAACTTTATACTTCTTACATTTTTTTCAGAAATAATTGATTTATTTTCAGACTAATTACTAAAATACAAAAGTTAATATTTTATTGTAAGGGCTTGGTATGAAGCTTTAGATATACCAAAGGAAATTTTTGTTTGTGTTCAATAAATAGTTATTTTTTTTTAAAATGTAGGTGTTCAAAGTTACTGGGTTAGTTGGGGTTACTTTGAATACTTATTGAAAACCTATCTTTTATCAAAGTTCAGCATCAACTGAGGCTTCATTGACCATTTTCTATGTTTTTAAAAAAATATCTTAACTTTCAACAATGAAACAAATTGAAATTGGTGAACAATCTAACATTTTTGAAATATGTAAACTAACAATTTTCAACTTTTAAAGAATCGAAACAAAACAATAAATGTCTACTTTGACATAGCAATAGAACATACTTATTAGAATTAGCCTTATCTTGTTATCTGTTCTTACTGTATTGTATCTGTATAGAGTTTCAAATACAAAGGTGGTACAGAGATTCCTCCACGACGTTCAATTACTGTATCTTTCAGATGCGAGACTATTTGATCAGAAGTTATAGTAGCAATCTCTTCAACATTCGGCCATGAAAATTTATTATCTCTTGGTTGGTTTACTCTAAGAAATTTTACTTCACAACAGTCAGACTGTTGGTCAAATGACAAAAGAGTTCCAACATAATGCTTTTTTGAAAGTTTTCCACAAAACTCTATTATGTAAAATTCACCACATATCAAACTTATATTTCTATTTGGATCCAATTTGTTAGTTTCTTTATCGTCTAAGTCGGAAGCTTCTTCTGATACATCAGATTCATTTTCAACAATATCATATAAAGCTTCTTCACTTTCACTTTCTGATATTCTTTGTGTTCTTGTTTTCTTCTTTTTTCTCTGCGGTTCTTCTTCTTCAGACGTTATGTCTCTTATTTCCTCTATGCTGATACTTTTACCAGGGGTCACGTTTATTTTAGATCTTTTATTTCTTTTTGCACTTTCACCATTTCGCATGTATTTCAACATATCTAAAACAGCACTTGAAACATTTGCCGGTTCATTTAGACTTGACTCACTTACATAGTCTGGCAATCTTTCTAAAACTCTTTGTGGGTTTAGTGGGAAAATTCCGCATTTATCAAATCCTGAAATGAGGTTCTGACTGGTTTCTTCTTCTGATGGATACAGCTTCTGATAGAGTTTCTTTAAAAGACTAGGAAAATAAGTTTTGTTTAACACACAAGAACTTCTTGATGAGCTTGATTTCCATTCATCTAATATACTTCTCCAATATTTTTTAAGCGGTCCATAGAAGGCAACATCTAATGGCTGCAATAAGTGTGTGCTATTTGGCACTAAACAGATAAAAGATATGTTATTGGCATTGGCCAATTCTAAGACTCGACTGCTAAAGTGGCTACTAAGGTTATCACCGATAATAACTTTCCTACCAGGAATAGATCTTACAAATTTGCAAAATACTGTTTCAAACCAATCTTCAAAACAATAGAGATCAAACCATCCACTCTTACTTCTGTTGAATCTTACGTTTGGAGGTCCTCCTTCCGTCCAAGAAGTCCACAAATGTTCTGATTTGTAAACTACATATGCTGGCGTCATATTACCAGTTGCAGAGCCGCAAAACATTATGGATACTGATGTTTTGGTGCTGTCTTTAACCCTTTCAGGATATTTCACCCCTCTTTTAAAAATACATTTTTTGCGCCCAGGGTCATCCGATAGGTTGGTTTCATCAAAATTAAAAATATTACTGGGTAGTATCTGTGTACCATCATCATTTGTTAACGATGTTCTAAGATTATTGAAATACTCTGTGACAGAGTCAGCTGATACTTTGGCTCGAGCTCTCTTTATGTTCTGTGAAGTGCGATTTGTTAGTCTATTTTTGTGTCTCTTTAAAAAGTTGTGTGCCCATTCAGTACTAGGTAAATTATTTTTGAACTGCTTTATACGTCTGTCAGTTTTAGAGAGATAAGTGCGAACAAGTATGCGTAGATCAAATATATCGAACGGAAATCCCCATTCAGAGACTTTCTCAATGTGATCAATGATTGATTCTTCTTCTTCTAGCTCTAAAGCATTTGGATGACCAGGACTATTGTTATGTTTATTATTCAGTTTATTAAACAGTGTACCAATTGGAATTTTGAATTCTCGACTAGCTTTTCTCATTGACATTTGTTTAGATTGAATGGCTCTTAAGGCTTCCTGCAAGTTTGCTTCTGAATAGTTTTTATAAGATCTTGCCCCCAAAGATTTTTTATATGTACGAACCATTTTTATGTATTATAGAATATATATTATCTGAAAAAAGAATTTGAAAATTGTGAGAAATTGATAAATTATTAAAATTTTGTGTTATGAGGTTACTTTGAACATGTTCAATGTTACCCCGAACATGTGCTCAAAGATACAAGAAAGTCTGATTTTATTTTTCACAAAAAATCTGATAAAAAAATTGCCTTTTAAATCATACTAATCTCATCCTGGATGATTTTATGACAATATATCAGGAGGTGTATGATTTCTTAATTTTTAAAGTATAATATTCAGAGAGAAGTTTACACTACCTTGAAAACATCAAAATGACCACATGTCATCTAAAAGTTAACTGCAGGACAGACAAATTTTGGAGTAAAAAATAATTTTGCGTCATAAAATTCTGATATATATATTAATTTGTTTTACTGAAAAAGTTTACCTCAAGGTATATAATAAAACTATTTTATAGCCCGCAATTTATTTTTTTTGAAAGCCGTTCAATGTTAACCCAAGTTTCAAAGTAGCCCCAGTTTACGGTACTTCTTACATTTCGTAAGTCTTCCATTTCTGTTTTCACTTTTTGACTTATCTAGTGTCTTTACTCTGCTCAATCCAACATAATGCACATGTTCCATTCTTCTTCCATCAAAATCAACTACAACTTTATCAAGTGTGTCTCCCTGTGATCTATGTACAGTTTTGGCAGCTGAAGGTCGCAAAGGAATTTGTGTTCTCATCAATTCTGCACTTTGAAACTTCCCAATTCTGACTTGACGTGACACTGGAATAATGGGTGTCCATGATTGTTTTGTATTCTTCTTGTATAGTTTTTTTTAAATCTTTTCTAGTGTCACTCCCAATACACTTATCTTCAAATTCAACCCAGACAATACTTCCAGGAGCCTTACATGTTTTAGATACTTCAACCAATTTGACAGTACAATTTGCACCATTCGTCAGGCCATCTTCAGTTCGGACATTCAAACATAGTTCACATTTTAACCCTTCTACTAAACGTAACCTAGTGTGCAAATGCATCGTTTTTCTTGGATCATCTGGAACATTGGCCAATAAAGCTGCACCAACAGTTTGAGCATTAGAACCAACAACACTGTCTTTAGCCTGTATTACAAATTTTTGTTTTTTCATTTTATCAAATGCTGTTTCATTGTAGGCATCTGTTTTAGCATTACTCAAAAACAGATGTTGTACTTCATAGGGATATTGTGAATCTTCCTTCTTCAAAAGTCTTGTCTTCAAAAGGTTAATATCTGTCTCCTTCTCAGTATTATTTTCATATTTTCCTTCTCTAAATCGATTTAGAAGTTCTGCAAATAATTTGCTATCTTTCTGTCGCATAATATCTGTTAATTCATACATTTTAAAATTGTCTTGCCAAAGATTACTAGCTAAAGGACCATATCCTTTGCTTAAACTTTCAAAAATATATCCATCAAAAACAGGTTTCAACTGAAATAAATCACCAATGGCAATAATATGAACACCTCCAAATAAGAGTCCTGATCCTTTTATATCTTGTAAACGTTTATTTACAAAATTAAACATCCCATTTCCTACCATAGATATTTCATCAATAAAGATCACTTTTATTCCTCCAAGATTTGTCCTTAATGTATTCAGTCTTCCAGAATCCAAGGCCTTGTAATGCAAACCTTGATTAGCTGGAACTTTCAGAGCACTATGTATAGTATTCCCTCGTATATTATAAGCTGCTTTTCCTATAGGTGCAAGCAATAACTGTCTGATTGTCTGAAAATCATTTCCTGCTCTTGTCTTGTAATACCTTGCCAAACTTTGATAAAGGGCGGTAGTAACAAAACTCTTCCCAACTCCAGCTCCACCGCTAAGAAATCTGAACACTTGTGTATTTGACATTTTTATAAGATATAAAGTGTCATACACAAATTTCAATTGTTTATCATTTAATGATCTCATCAAATTTCTATAGTCTTCATCTGGCATTTCATATAATGTAATCTCATCAGATTTGTCTTGATTTGATAAGCCAATATCATTTCCTATATCATATTCATACTTGAATGGCTCGTTATTTTTCTTCATAATTTCTATTTCGGCTTCTTTTTCATCTTCTCTCTCAACTTGCTGTGCCACAGGTACTTGCTCATCCCATGCATCTTCTAAATCCTGACCTTCAGCTGCAATGGCATCATCTACATCAGTACGATTGTTTGTAAAACTTGATCCTTTTGTAAAACTGATATCTCCTGCTTCAAAAGTACATATTTCTGAGCAAATGTCTCACAGTCAGCAATCAAATCAACTTCTTCATCTCTCCATGGTGTATACAGCATCAATAATTCTCTATAGTGCTTTTCAGGATCTTTATCTACATTAAAGTTAACATATCTAATAACTCTTGGTATATTTCTGACTTTTTGGTCTTTTTCTTCTTCTTCTTTCTCTTCATCAGAATTATTTTCCAACACATCTTCTATTAGTGTCTCACCTTCAACGGCATTGGTTCGTTTCTTATATTTAGTTCTTCTGTCATATTTAGATACATATTCTGCAAGAGTTATCTTTTCCATTTTTTTCGGACGTTCCTGATACCTAAGAATAATATTACTAGATTGAACATGTTCATCATCATCATCCATCTCGGCCAATTGTTCCTGACTCTTCAATAAATATACTCTCTCATCAGGTGGTGAAGTATTTATAAATACTACTTCCCTTGACGACTTTCTCATTGGTAACTGTAAGATAATATAAACTGCTTCTTGAGAACTGATTTCAACATTGTTAAGAAACTGGTTGCCTAGAATTTTCATTTGCTGTCGAATACCAAGATTTCCCTTACGTACTTCTTCACAAGCCTTCCTAAGTAAATCACTGATTCCTCTTAGTGATTTAGCAATGTAAGATGCTATATACATTGCACATGCATACACATCAAGTACATACTGAATGTCATGGTTTGCCTTCCATATCTTCATCAAGTTAATATTGTATGCATTTATTCTGAGCTCATTTGGAGATCTCTTCAGGAATACAGTAGCTCTATTAATTGATGATCTTATTGCTAATATATAATTGTCATATGTTAACCCAGTCTTCTTCAAAAATTCATCAAATGAAATATCTTCTCCTTCAATCATCTCATCCATTAAAAGTTTCATTTCCGAATAGTTCTTCTTACATCTTTGTATTTCCTTCTCTGGAATTGTTCCATCGAGTGGAATTAGAAGTTGTGTTTTTATCATAGGTGGTTTAGGAAATCCAAATCGGCAGATCTTGTGGCGAGGTTTTTTGCAAGTATGTAAGTGCTTATGAACTTGATAACTAAGCATCTGTTTCAAAGTTTCACCTTCAACATCTTTGCTACATGACATTGTCCTGTCTATAAATTGACATATTTCTTCAGAAGTATTTTCTCCATAAACTGGACTATTTTCAATCCAAAGCAACACATGAATGTGAGGTGACCCTCTCTGCTGAAATTCAACACGGTAAAAGAAGTCAACAACCTTGCCAACAGGAGAATTAGCTTTCTTCAAAACATCATTAAACAAACAGTTCACTTGAAAATCAAATTGTCTTACACATGTGACAGGATCTGATGCCACAAGCCGACATTTTGTTTCCCAATCCATAGCGTCTATCTCTTCATCAGAATAATCTCTTCTATCTTGAACCTTCCCAAGAATTCGAAGCAAATGCTTCCAGCGAGTCTCAGCTGCAGAAAAACTGCAAAAAAATGTTGCAGGACCCAGTTGCCTTATCATAGCAAATAAATCACTTTTCGCCTTCTTAAAATAAGGTGGGGAACCTCTTAATGTCTTCAACATCATGAATCCTTCGTCAAAATGGACAAAATTTTCAATTGTTCCAGGTGTTTTTAGTTCACCAGCCTTTAATTTTTACCAGCAGTTTTGTTTTTTCTAAGTGCAATTTGAACATTTCCAAGTACTGTCTTCATTTGAAGTTTCTTTAATTTAAAGAATATATTATCAATACAATTAGCTACTCTTCTATCATCGCGTCTTAGTTCAGATTTACATATCTCACTATAAAATACATTTACTTTTCTTTCATCTTTTGCACAACGTCCATTTCCATAAAATATATTTGGAAAGGCTAACTCTTCAGAATTTTTATCCATAAAAACAGTCAAGGGAATATTTCCTTCACCAGGAGCGAAAATATGTATTTTTTCCTTCTCATCATTTTCAATAAAATCTTGATCGGTTAGCAAAGTATCTTTAGAATTCGAAACATTTTCTCCTTCATCCTCACTCCAATCATCATCGTTATCCGAACTTTTCTCAATAGTATCTGATTTCTTTTTTTCATTTTTACCATCCATATTACTATCATTTTCTTCTTGGTCAGAAGTATGATCAAGATCAGGACTATCCTTGACATGATCTTTCTCAACATAACTGCTTTTTTCAGTTTCAGAATTGATTTGTTCTTGGTAAAATTCCCAATTTTCATCATATATGATTCCCTCTTTTGCATATAATTTTCCATTTTCCTGTAACCATCTTGCTGCTTCTAAAATTTTATATGGTCGTACAACTTCATTCATTACTGGATTTTTATATTTTAATTGTCTTCTAAGTTGTGCAGCTACTGTCATTGTGTCATCCATAGCCCTTGGTAACATCCGAACAGTGTTCATGACATTAGCAGGCACATTAACCACATTCCCACGTATTTTCTTCTGCTTTCCTCTTGGTGCAGCATAATATATCTTCATAAAAGGAATCCTTGGTGAAAGCAATCTCCATTCTAGAGGATGCAAAACCATGTTATTGGGTACCTCTGGAAAATCCATCCCATTTGCTCTAGAACAAGGTGGTATTTTATCCTTCTTGATATACTTCTCACATGTTCCACATATCCATGTCTCTCCGTCTTCTAAACATTTAGATGCAGCATCATTCAAATTCCATAATTTTTTAGATCTTTTCACACTGTGCTTAAACCACAACTGATGACATGTTTCACAGACATAGGTTGGTCCATTCTGTATTTTCTTATGAAATTCAGTAGTAAGACCATCAATTTCCAAGTTATTTCTCTTCAAATGTTTAGATTTTACTTCTGCATCAATATTTCTATAATTGGGATCAATTCGCTTCTTTCTCTTAGCTGGAGTTTCTCTTTGCTTTTCAGTTTTCTTGTAATTTTCATCTTTTCTCATCATACGTTTGGATTTCACTTCTACATCAATATTTCTATAATTGGGATCAATTCGCTTCTTGCTCTTAGCTGGAGTTTCTCTTTGCTTTTCAGTTTTCTTGTAAATTTCATCTTTTCTCATCATACGTTTGGATTTCACTTCTACATCAATATTTCTATAATTGGGATCAATTCGCTTCTTTCTCTTAGCTGGAGTTTCTCTTTGCTTTTCAGTTTTCTTGTAATTTTCATCTTTTCTCATCATACGTTTGGATTTCACTTCTACATCAATATTTCTATAATTGGGATCAATTCGCTTCTTTCTCTTAGCTGGAGTTTCTCTTTGCTTTTCAGTTTTCTTGTAATTTTCATCTTTTCTCATCATACGTTTGGATTTCACTTCTACATCAATATTTCTATAATTGGGATCAATTCGATTCTTTCTCTTAGCTGGAGTTTCTATTTGCTTTTCAGTTTTCTTGTAATTTTCATCTTTTCTCATCATACGTTTGGATTTCACTTCTACAACAATATTTCTATAATTGGGATCAATTCGCTTCTTTCTCTTAGCTGGAGTTTCTCTTTGCTTTTCAGTTTTCTTGTAATTTTCATCTTTTCTCATCATACGTTTGGATTTCACTTCTACATCAATATTTCTATAATTGGGATCAATTCGCTTCTTGCTCTTAGCTGGAGTTTCTCTTTGCTTTTCAGTTTTCTTGTAATTTTCATCTTTTCTCATCATACGTTTGGATTTCACTTCTATATCAATATTTCTATAATTGGGATCAATTCGCTTCTTTCTCTTAGCTGGAGTTTCTCTTTGCTTTTCAGTTTTCTTGTAATTTTCATCTTTTCTCATCATACGTTTGGATTTCACTTCTACATCAATATTTCTATAATTGGGATCAATTCGCTTCTTGCTCTTAGCTGGAGTTTCTCTTTGCTTTTCAGTTTTCTTGTAATTTTCATCTTTTCTCATCATACGTTTGGATTTCACTTCTACATCAATATTTCTATAATTGGGATCAATTCGCTTCTTGCTCTTAGCTGGAGTTTCTCTTTGCTTTTCAGTTTTCTTGTAATTTTCATCTTTTCTCATCATACGTTTGGATTTCACTTCTATATCAATATTTCTATAATTGGGATCAATTCGCTTCTTTCTCTTAGCTGGAGTTTCTCTTTGCTTTTCAGTTTTCTTGTAATTTTCATCTTTTCTCATCATACGTTTGGATTTCACTTCTACATCAATATTTCTATAATTGGGATCAATTCGCTTCTTGCTCTTAGCTGGAGTTTCTCTTTGCTTTTCAGTTTTCTTGTAATTTTCATCTTTTCTCATCATACGTTTGGATTTCACTTCTACATCAATATTTCTATAATTGGGATCAATTCGCTTCTTTCTCTTAGCTGGAGTTTCTCTTTGCTTTTCAGTTTTCTTGTAATTTTCATCTTTTCTCATCATACGTTTGGATTTCACTTCTACGTCAATATTTCTATAATTGGGATCAATTCGCTTCTTTCTCTTAGCTGGAGTTTCTCTTTGCTTTTCAGATTCTTTAAAACCTGGGTCAAGTCGCTTCTTTCTCTTAGCTAAAGTTTCTCTTTGTTTTTCAGCTTGTCTATTTTCTGTTCTTCTCCGTCTTCGATATTCACACCAGTAATTCCTTCTTTCAATTTTTTTTAACAATAAATCATCAAGCTTTTCTTTCTTTATTTGTTTTGTTTGTTTACTTTCAAATTCAAAATACTTCTGAAGGTTAGTTGAAATTTCACTCCCTTCAAAATAATCTACACCATTAGAGTCATCTTCAACAAACATGTCAACAATAGGGCTAGTCTCTTCAGCACTATCAAGCCTGCTAGTCTCTTCAGCACTATCAAGCCTGCTAGTCTCTTCAGCACTATCAAGCCTGCTAGTCTCTTCAGCACTATCAAGCCTGCTAGTCTCTTCAGCACTATCAAGCCTGCTAGTCTCTTCAGCACTATCAAGCCTGCTAGTCTCTTCAGCACTATCAAGCCTGCTACTCTCTTCAGCACTATCAAGCCGGCTAGTTTCTTCAGCACTATCAAGACTGCTAGTTTCTTCAGCACTATCAAGCCTGCTAGTTTCTTCAGCAATATCAAGCCTGCTAGTTTCTTCAGCAATGTTGAGCTTATCGTCTTTTCTGAGTTTTTGCATCCTCTTGCGTTGTTCTCTTTTCTTTGTCTTATAATTCTTTGTTTTAGCTTTAGGCATTTTTAAATTTGTTGCTTTACACTGTGCATATAATATTAGTCTGAAAGAGAAAGAACTGTGAATATAAATTGAATTAACACAAATGAGCAGACTGCTAGCCATTAAATTATTTCTTGATTCAGGGGTTAATCATCAAATAATTTATTGATAGCAGCATGTATAACTTAAAAAAAAAAAATTATCATTAAGGTAATACTAACTATTCTCATTGGGTTTGATCAAAGGAGAATGGTACATATTACCCAACCGAATAAAATAACCCCATTGTGTGGTTGTGTATATTTCATACAATTTGTTATATAAAATTGAGAAAAAAAAGGTAAGAAAACTTCTGAAACATTCACATACAATAGATCGTGAGTTATTTTAAATTTAGAGAATTATACTCGAATAGTTTCTCATGTCAGCAACAGTGCTAGTTTCTCATGACAGCAACAGTGCTAGTTTCTCATGTCAGCAACAGTGCTAGTTTCTCATGTCAGCAACAGTGCTAGTTTCTCATGACAGCAACAGTGCTAGTTTCTCATGTCAGCAACAGGGCTGTGAGTTATTTTAAATTTAGAGAATTATACTCGAATAGTTTCTCATGTCAGCAACAGTGCTAGTTTCTCATGACAGCAACAGTGCTAGTTTCTCATGTCAGCAACAGGGCTAGTTTCTCATGACAGCAACAGGGCTAGTTTCTCATGACAGCAACAGTGTTAGTTTCTCATGACAGCAACAGTGCTAGTTTCTCATGACAGCAACAGGGCTAGTTAATGCAACAATATCATGATGTCATTCTGATCATGTTGTCATTCTGTCATGCTCATTCTTAATTTTTGCACACTCTTGCATTGTTGTTATTTTCTTCTTCGTATACTCTTTTATTTTGATTTTAGGCATTTTTAAAATTTGGTACTGGTTCTTTACACTGTGTATATAGTATAAGTCTGAAAGAGAAAGAACTGTGATTATAAATTGAATGAAGACTTTCAATACAGTTAGACACAATATGTCCAATAGTGTGAAACGTCAATTGGTACTGGTTCTTTACACTGTGTATATAGTATAAGTCTGAAAGAGAAAGAACTGTGATTATAAATTGAATGAAGACTTTCAATACAGTTAGACACGTATGTCCAATAGTGTGAAACGTCAAGTCGGACACGACTTTCAATACAGTTAGACACGATATATCCAATAGTGTGAAACGTCAAGTCGGACACGATATTTTTCTGTGAAAAATTATCCGATGATCACAAAAATCGATAGGGATCATCTTCATAATGACATTGACCCATAATATCAAAATCAAAAGAATCTGTAAAGATTTGAAGCCTGTAGAATGAGCACGAGATGCATAATATAGCTAATAGAGTGAAGTGTCAAGTCGGACACAACATTTCAGTGAAAAATTATCCGATCATCAGGAAAATCAATAGGGATCATTCCGATCATCAGGAAAATCAATAGGGATCATCTTCATAATGACATTGACCCATAAAATCAAAATCAAAAGAATCTGTAAAGAATTGAAGCCTGTAGAGTGAGCACGAGATGCACAATATAGCTAATAGAGTGAAACGTCAAGTCGGACACGATATTTCGATGAAAAATTATCCGATCATCAGGAAAATCAATAGGGATCATCTTCATAATGACATTGACCCATAAAATCAAACTCAAAAGAATCTGTAAAGAATTGAAGCCTGTAGAGTGAGCACGAGATGCACAATATATCTAATAGAGTGAAACGTCAAGTCGGACACGATATTTCGGTGAAAAATTATCCGATCATCATGAAAATCAATAGGGATCATCTTCATAGTGACATTGACCCATAAAATCAAAATCAAAAGAATCTGTAAAGAATTAAGCCTGTAGAGTGAGCACGAACCAAATGTGAACGGACGGACCGACGGACCGACAGACCGACGGACCGACAGGGTGATTACAATATACGCCCATCTTTCGTGTGGGCGTATAATAAAACAATTCCTAAGTCTGGATGATTGTCACACATTTAGCAAAGATAAATTAAACTGATCATTTACACGGATAGAAGTTGGCTATTCACAACAACAAAACGAAAAGAAAAAGTGATTTATTAATCACAATAACAAAACGAAAAAAACAAGTGATTTATTAATCACAATAACAAAACGAAAAGAACAAGTGATTTATTAATCACAATAACAAAACGAAAAGAACAAGTGATTTATTAATCACAATAACAAAACGAACAGAACAAGTGATTTGATCACAAAAACAAAACGAAATAAAATTAATTTGCCCCTGTTTTGACAGTTGGCAACACTTGTGATTCCTTCACAATATACATTTTTAAAACACAAAACATAATGAACGGGGCTGTGTATATTATACCTTATGACTTAAACTGATTGGAAAGAGATTTCTTAGCCTTTTGTCTGTATCAGGGACACTTCCAACTTCTGTTTGAGACATTCAAATATTCCGTCCAATGTCTGTGGTTCCTGTTATTCCAGAAAAACATAACCGGATATGACGTTAACTGTGAGACGTTGATTTACTAGAATGATCGCGTTCAAGGCATAATACTTAGAGTTATTATAACTTTATGGCGTTGTAGCCTACCACGTGAATATGAGATAAAACAAGGTAAAACGCCTTGTACGCGATCATCCTAGTCACTCGAGGTCCCACAGTCTGCGTCATATATGGTTAGGTTTTTCTGGAATAACAGGAACCACAGGCATCGGGCGGCAAGTTTGAATGGCTCAAATAGAAGTTGGAAGTGTCCCTGATACAGACAAAAGGCTAAGAAATCTCTTTTCAATCCCTTAAAGTAAAGTAATGTCTCATTTATTCACAGAACGCTCAAATAAATCCAGAAATCTGTCCACTCTCTGCATCTTTTCTGTATGCATCTTCTGTGCATCTGACACCATCTGCATGCCAACGTCTTTCATTTCAGACATGACCACAAGTTGTCGATTCTTGATACCACCACTTCCAGAACGGCGAATGACTTTGGGTGTCTGTTCAGGAGAGGATGAAACTTGCTCAAATTCACCAGCATCATTTATTTTCCTCTTGCAACTGTCTCGAGTGGAGTCTTGCATCTTGTCATCATCATTTACTGAGGAGGCAGTAGAAACAGCACTAGGTACAGGTGATGGTGGAAGGGAAGATATTGAACTTGAGCTGGAAACAGCAGTCTTTCCCTTGGCTTTGGGGGTTAGTGAGTCAAATGTAAAAGCAGGAACTGTTGATGCCCGAGTTCCGAAGACTGCATCAAAATCGTCCTGGTACTTAAAATCCAATCTCTCGGACCCAGTCGAATTGTCGAGTTCCACTTGTTTATGATTTGAGTAACACTTGGATCAAAGTCAAGTTTCAGCATTTCCTCCCTGATGGCATTCCATAGAGTAACATGGTTCTTTTCGCCTTTAATGAACAGCTTCTCTCTTGATAATCTCAACTTGAGAAGAGCCTTTTCCTCTGCTGTAGTCCAAAAATGGGGTATACATTTTTGATCTGATGACGAATCTTTACCGGTAGTAACAGGTTCCTTTTCAGTTGGTTTGGTCACATTCCATGTGTTTGGAGTATTCAGGCGGACGAGTTGAGAGAGTAAATCATTTTGTTCAATTTGACCTGGAAATAAAGATTTTGGATATTTGTTCATGGTAAATGGAAAATAGTGCACTTACATATGTTTTCAAATTTCTTTTGAGAGAATACACAATTATGCATTATGAGTAGCCTACATTGTACATACCTATATTGGGAGAGGAAATAAAGATTTTGGATATTTGTTCATGGCAAATGGAAAATAGTGCACTTAAATATGTTTTCAAATTTCTCTTGAGAGAATATACAATTCAGCATTATGAGTAGCCTACATTGTACATACCTATATTGGGAGATTGGCAGTACTCTCATCACACGGTATTGAGTATGATTGTCCATTGTAATCAAATTCGAGAATTACAGTAGGCCTAGTAGAGCTGAAATGAAAAGAGAACAAACAATAAAATATCCCATCGTGGATAGGCTACCTTTTGCTGTTTGAAAGAATTCAGATGTAGATCTCTAGCCTAGGCCTAGTAACTCTGTAATAGATTAATTTTTTTTTAAAATGTGGAACAAAAAGTATCAGAAAGGGGGACTGGGGACATTCCAAAGAAAATCGCTTAGAATTTTAGAAAAAGAGGCCCGAGTTTGCCTTGGTCCGAGTTGTCCTGCATCCCCTGAACCGCGCTTACTAAACAATTCGAACTGAGTCGAGCCAAAAACTACGTCGGGGATAGGGTACTAACCATTCTCATTCATCGACAATAACTTGAACTGAACTATTCTACACGACTAAAAGCTTACTATACATGTCATGTGCTTATCGTCTCAGATTTCCTCAGAAATAGCAATAATTGTTCCCGATTTTACTCACCTTTCCATGTTAGTCGCCATCTTGTAACCATTCTCAACCAACCTCCCGAGGTTGGTCCAATTCGGTTTGACCATAGTACTGACTCGGCAGCATTCGGGTGTACTGAGTCGTGACTTGGTTCATAAATAGTGCCACTCGAAGGCGGCCCTGTGTGTGTCCATTCTCCACACCGACACACTTTCATATAACAATGCTCGCTCCTTGTCAACAGTCTTTGTTAGCCAAGTGATTTTCGGGTGAAATTGTTCCCATTTTGGTAGTAATGCATGTATCGCATTGGTCTTTTCGTGGGATGTAAATGGACATGTTCAAATTTCTGAACCTAGTCTTGAAGTATGTATATCCTACAGTACTTTTGTTTTGCTGCGATTTATTCGAGGCATTTTCAGGATTACATGTAGTACCAGTATTATCAAAATCCTTTAAATGAATACTTTTGCACCAATTCAAAAGTCTTTATACGAAAGCCTATTAAGATGTTCTGCTTGCCAGAGTTGTATAACATGGAAAATCGCCCCTGTGTTGTTAACCCTGAGGACGTGTAATTCTGTGAAAAGTAGACAAGCCCCAAAGAGCACATTCCCAGTGATTCTACCATAAGATAAGTTTGCTGTTTGATAATGTAGGAAAGTGATCTTTATATACCAAGCGACGCCTCAGAAGGTTTAGAACTCTATGAAATACGGTATAATGACAGCGTATAATGACAGAGTGTAGTAATAATGATTGCCAGAGTGTGTAGTGACACAGTGCGTAGCGTCAGAGGGTGTAGTAACAAAGAGTGTAATGGCAGACAGGGTAATAACAGATAGTGTGGTGACATAAACTGTCGTGACATAGAGTGGTGTGGTGAGAGTGTAGTTACAGCAAGTGAAGTATCAGATAGTGTAGTGACAAAGTGTGTAGATACAATGGAGTGTAGTGACATAGGGTAGAAGCAGAGAGTGGGTGACAGAATATGTAGTAATAAAAGTTGTAGTGAAATAGAGAGAAGTGACAGAATGTAGATGCAGTGCGTGTAGTGACAGATATGGTAGTAACATCGAGTGTAGTGACATGGAGTATATAGTCGGAGATAATTAGCAAATTTGTGGGAAAAAAATTCGGACTAAAATGATTTTTGTTTTTTCTAATAAAGTAGGGTCTGGTAAACTTTCAAAATATCCCCCCCCCCCCCCCCCATGAATCTAGCTTGACAATTTTGATACAGCCTCCTGAAGGTTGATTTAACTATTTCACGTTATGAAAAAATGGAATAAGTATATGAAATAATGATTTCTTGAGACTTGTTATGCATTTGTTGATGATTTGGGGTCCTTCTCGATAGTTTAAGGTTGATTTGATGTCAATCAGATTTTTTTTAATGAGTTGACAGCCCTTTCAAACATGTCATAAAAATTGGACATTTCAAACCTTTGATACAAGTTTAAAAAAAATGTGAATGGATCAATCTACATCAAACTTGGCATAAATGTAGACAATTACATTGCCGAGAAACGTACAGAGCGAATTTCCAAAAACAATTATTATTTTGGTGGTTACCATGGAAATACGAAAATTTACACGTAGGTACGGCAAACATTTTTCAGGGGCCAAACTGATTAGAATTTTCGAAAAAACTCTCTGTACGTTTCATCCTTATTGAATAAGCTTTCAATCAAGACCAAGATCGTAATTTTCCAATAAAAAATGGCTGAGAAATCTTGTACCAACTGGGACACATTTTGCTACTTTTTCCTAATTTTTTAGCAAAAGCTAACGAAATATCTAATTTCTTTTCGGTTTCTTATATTCTATATAGTTTACAAATAAAGTAATAATAATTATCTACAATCTGAGCCCAAAAATAATAAGTAATTCGCAAAAATTCCATCTCGTGTTTTTTTTTCTCGAACGCTAGCCCAATCAATACCCTTAAACAATATTTTATTTTCACATTACATAATAGTATTTTACAAAAAATATCTTAGGTTTCGGAAACAAGCCGAAGCTTATGCTAATCCGGCACCTGATACAAATAAAAGATACAATATAGAAAATATGAATTATGTCAATAAAAAGGTTGTCAATATTCAATAATTAATTATGTATATTTAAATACTGTATATGAAAAAAAAAAAAAAAGTGCATAGGTGTCCACACCAGACAGAGGTTGTCAGCCCCAAGAATTCCACTCGTCCACAAACACAACGAAGCCGCAGGCAGAGATAGTCGGGCTGATCAATTGGAGACTGTGTTAGGGTTGAGAGATAATTTGATCAGAAATCAGAAATAGACTTGGGGGAGGAAGACATATAATGTTGATCACGATTCACGATCAACAACAGGGATAAGCAAGCAAGATCAGCAATCAGAATAGGTATTCAACTAGAGTAGGTATACACGATCAACAACATGGGTAAGTAAGCAAGATCAACAACTAGAGTAGGTATACACGATCAACAGCAGGGATAATCAAGCAAGATCAGCAATTAGAGTAGGTATTCAACTAGAGTAGGTATACACGATCAACAACATAGGTAAGCAAGCAAGATCAGCAACAAGAGTAGGTATAAAAAAAACTAGAGTAAGTATACACGATCAACAACATGGGTAAGCAAGCAATATCAACAACTAGGGTAGGTATACAAACTAGAGTAAGTATACACGATCAACAACATGGGTAAGCAATCAAGATCAGCAAATAATGTAGGTATTCAACTAGAGTAGGTATACACGATCAACAACATAGGTAAATATAGGTAAATATCCTGAAGTTTGGCATCACAACACAATTATGATGTTCTATTATGGACAAGAGCATTCGGTCAGAATTGAATTAAAACAGGACATTTCTCAAAACAAGCATGATTTATCGGCTCTCATACTTAAGTCAACTTATATCTGTTACTGTTATATGTGTTATACCCCCCTCACACGCCCCCTCAGGCGCCCTTACTGCGCTGCTGTGACGACGGAAAATGGTCTCAGAGCGTATAAAGGTCACCATAAGCGTGTTATTAGCGTGGTGGAAACCCCAGACATCGTGCTGTGAACTGTTCAAAACAAACGCCAAGATCCGGCGATCGGTCCTGGAACGCATTGAGAACTCGGTGGGATCGCGAAGGTCGTGAGACAAACGTAACATCTCCATGGACGTAGTAAGCGCAGTACACGCATGGCAAAGACGCTGCGAAAACGGTAACACTTGAAACGGCGACTTCAAGGCGTCCTCACCACGACCCTCGGGTTTCTGATACGACTCTACTACGCGTTCTACGAGTCCCTTTGGAGTTGTCAAGACGATCTTACTAGGATTTCACCACTGTTATGCGATTGCATACGTCCCCATGGGGCTCCTATGTGCGCATATTGCGCCCGACTATGGCAATGTTAACCAAGCGTGCACTACGTATCTATGGCCACGGTAACTGGTAACTTTTTCTTCGGCATCGTCTTTCTCAGAAATGAAAATTTCTGAAAATATGACTGCATTTTATAGTCGTCGTGATCACGTGATAAAAACGCCATGAGGTCCCTCGTGCAGTCGTTAGACACGTGGAAAAGGCGTGGTAAGAACCTTATTAGCGTAGTGAGAGCGCCACGGGAACTCTGGTGAACGACGTTTACAAGCACATAGATCTTAATAGGAACGCCATGGCATAAGCGCGTATTAGTCGTGGCGGGCGCGCTGTGAGAACGCAGGATGATCGCATTGGTCGTGGTAAGAGCGCGGCTGTTTTAGAGTTTGAATTTTTTTCAGAGTCTTTTTCTCGCGTTTTCGTCACGTTTACCGGCAACTTGTCCATTTTCTGGTCGCTGTAAGATCCAAAATGACCGCCACTTCTTCGAATTTCTTTTAAATTTGCCTTAAGAAAACCTAAAGACAAAATAAAATTCAATGTATAAAAATATGTTTTTAAGCATTAGAAACTCTATAAAATGGTTCGTTTGCTGATAACAGTATATTACCAAAGAGTTATGTTAATTTCTTTTTTCGTTACGTTTCATTAACCCAAATTATGCCTGCTTATGGACACCATTACAGTACAGTAGGCTCCGGGCTTCTTTGACTTTCTACATATTGAGACATACTTATCAAACTGCAAAATTTCGTTAGCTCCCGTGATGTTTTGACCCAATTATTACAGTAAACGAAATATTTTTTTTTACAGAGTTCTCTCCCTTAAAGTTGAATTTTATAGCCTTGTAAGCTAAACTTTACAATTGATTTTGTGACAGAAATCCATAACCTTTTGATGTAACATCATTGAGCGGCTGTGGCGCCAAACAGGGTATGCTAACTCTTCAAAACATCTGATACTACTTTTCATTATGAAATATTTACTCATTTATTGATATATTCTTCCTCAAATGAAAAGTTAAAATTATCTTTAGGGCCTACAGTCACATATAGCATAGAAGCAAAATTGTTCAGAGTTGCATTCCGCGGTTATGAGTCAATTGTATTCCATGTCCATGAGGTTTTCATCTGCTGCATCAGAAACTGTTGAATGGTCTGATCAGAAATGTTACATCTCTACAGGATCAAGTTGCTATAGGCCTAAGTATTTTTAAGTTTTTAGTAATCTTTCACCACCACCTTAATTACTATCTTTCCCCCACCTCCCATCCTACCTGTATAAGTTAAAAAGGCAATTACTGTTTTAAGTACAACCTTTGTCATGGGTAGCTGGAGACGGAGAGATTTGCCACATTCTCTTTAGTATTGTTTTGTGTTTCTAGTTGCTGTCAACAAAGAGAACATCCGGAAAATGGCACTTGGATGTACATGTATTTGTACACAACTTTGCAGTAAAACATACAAGGATATGTTGAAATTAAAACAATAAATATTTAAAGGGACAGTCTGAATTCAAGTCAACATTTTTTATTTTGCTTAAATTTGTGAAAACTTTACACCATAATCAACATGTGCCCTTTAAATATCTGAAAGTTTAAAGGGATAGTAAGTTTTATAACGATATCCGAATTTCCTAATAAATAGACAATTAAATATTACCCTAGGGCGACAAAATTTCACAAATTCTTAAACAGAATAAAGTTTTTAGCGATTTTCGGCTAAAATTCGCTTTTGATGGAAGCCGCCATTGATGACGTTATGGTTCGTGATTATGCGAGATGATGACGTCACGTCGTAGATAGAAAGGTAAACAGGGCATGGCCGGCATTCAGCCAGCCGATCGATTTGAGCTACAAACGCTAGGGTTTACAGGGAAAGACCATCCAATGACAATGACACAAAAAAGAGGATCGCCTCATGAATTCGACTTAATTTTACTGTGGATATTAAACTTTATTGGTGCTGAGTTTCTGAGTGTCGAAAATGTGTTTGTTGTGTAGCGTGAAAAACGAGCTGATCAACCTGCGTTTAGCTTTCCGAGACTATAAATTAAGTTCATTTAATAAAGTTTTTCCTGCAACTTTTACAAAGAAATAAGACGAATTAAAATTAAATGACCCAGCCATGCCGCGTGTAAAATAACTTGAACCGTCTTGTTTTTTTGTTTCATTCAAGTACAAACTGACTTGAAAATCAAGACTACTAATGAATTATCAGTAAAGGAACTGGACAATCAAGATACAAATAAAGCTGGAAATCTAGAACCGACGGTACAGGTGTAAACAAAAGACGAAGTAAGCCTTTCTTCTACCACTCAACGACAGGTTTTCTGACTAGCCTTTCGTCACAAATTCCCGATTTCATACATGCTTCATAGGATTAAATTCATCAAAGTAATAACTAACTTTCTATGCAGCCTGCCATAATTCATGAGTTTACCTTCACCATACGGCTGTATTTTGCATGCCCTCATTGCCAATCATCGTGTTGACATTATAATTACGACGTGACGTTCTATCTACGACGTGACGTTCTATCTACGACGTGACGTCATGTTACGTGACGGGTCAAGCAAATATGGCGGCCTCCATGATTTGTAATCTATTGACTTTAAATTGTGATATTAGACGAAGTAAAGTACGAACATTCTAGTCTATCACAAATTTACAAAGCTTACTATCCCTTTAAACTAAAAAAAATCCAGCCGTTAATTTTTAAACGCTAAAAACATGCTAAAATATTTATAAACCTTACGTAATGTTTTTAAGTATGTTATGATATTTGGACGCTGATAGAAAACTACTGATCGGATTTAAGTAAAATAAACGCCTTATTTGTAGAGAAATGTATCTCCTATGTATTCGAAAGGTTTCAAGAAGAAATATTGAGCAATTATTGAGACAAACACCAAAACTGGGTCAAACTGCTTAGTTTACAATAAGTACTCCCTGTTTTTAATTAACCCTTAAAAAAACAAATTCAGTTTGATCAAGAAGATAGAGATACAATAAGCATACTTTAGAATTACTTTTAGGTAATATTTGCGATGTTTTTGTTAAACACTTTTTTCAAAAAAGCAGAATGGTCCTTTAAACAAGCAATAAATGCAGAAAGAAGCTATATTTTTAATCGAGAAGCGAAAAACAACTAATCTTGAATGTTTAATTCGCCTAGAAATGTCAGGAAACTGTTCCCTTGATTGGATTCCACCCTCCTCCCCCCTGTTTGTTTTTAGAAAGTCTCCGGTCTTTATCAATTTTTCTCAGGGACCCAAAGTGATTATTAATTACAAGTTGATTTTTTAGTAAGACAGCTGATCTATCTTGAAAAAAAAAAAACACTTGCTTTGAGAAATATCCAGTTTTAATGCTCTTGGCCATATTAGTGTTCAGAAGGTTGTAAAAAACAATTGCCAAAATTAGATTTATGGGGGGATTTTTTTTTGGAGTTCACCAGACCCTACTTTATCAAATTCAAAATATAAAATTCAAATTATGATCGTAGGAGATTGTTGACGGTTAGGTTAGTCCCAAACATATTCTAGCATCCGATAGCTATTTTTGACTGATAGAGTCAGACAAGACAAACTAGGCACTGTCTTGATGGGATTTCCGCAACTCCGGAAATGTGGAAATTTTTAAACATTTTTATTGAAAATTAACCTGATATATTATTCGTAAAGATTGATATTATTGTAGTTCAGTCATACCATTAATGTTATCTGTGTCACTTTTGCATTTCTGTCAAATTATTTTCGTAACATTAACCTCTCCGTTAATCGCCACAGGCTGAAATCCCCTCCAAAAAGCCTTTTTTTTTTTACTACAGCCCACAACAACAAAGATGGATATTTTATAGTTCAGTCATACCATTATTTTTCTTCCACATCACCTGTGTCACTTCAACTGCGAGTCGTTCGAAGTTTTCTATTAAAATTAAACCCTAAAAAATCGAAATCCGTACTGTATTGTTTGCACTATGAGGAGCTTGACGGAGCTTTATTTACTAATTAGGCTCTTAATTTTAATTTGCTAGGTCGATCTGGGCAATTCTGGTACCAATGAACTCTATTCATGTCAATTATGCCACGCATCCATTACAGTCATTTCCATGCAATCTTCTTCACATTTGTGGAGGTTGAGTGCGGCTCTCAGTAAAACAGTGACCCGTTATTAGGGATGGCTTTTAATACTTTTATAAACGGCATTCTAAAAAAGATGAAAATGAAAATATTTGATTTTCAGGAACTCTACAAATAACAAGAAAAATAAGTAAGCATAATCATGTAACCTGTACAGTCAAATGATGGATAATACATGCAGGCTGTCTAGCGGCTCTAAAATTCCTAAAAAATCCTACTTTTTTCAGGTTGACTAATATTCCTTTAAAAAAACTCAAAATTCAAGGCAAAATCATAAAAAAAAAACTTATTTATCACAAATTCCTCTATTTTTTTTTATAATTTTACTCTTAAAGATTATAAAAATACATTCTTAGTAACTGTAAGCTTGTGAGCTTACACAATGAAAGGCATTCGACCAGTTAATCTATGTATAAAGTTTAATTATTGGTTGTGACTTTGTGACTATTCATTGGGACCCTGGAAGATACCCTGATACTTAAGTATTTATAATGAGCTCTTTATAGTCAAATTGGCGATGGTATGTCAATTTTAATGTTTAAAACTCCCTACTTTTAGCCCTAAATTCTAGCCCTAGAATTAACCCTTATTTTTCATTAAGGAGTGCTGGACAGCCTGTACATGTAGTAATAATGAAATAATTAAATTTACAAAATTGCAGACATTACAAATGATATGCATTTGTAGATTGTAAAAAAACTCCACAAAGTAACAGAAGGATGAAAGTAACAACATTCAAACAAATTTCTCGTTTTAAAGACAATTATCAATAAAACCATCATATCATCGCATTGTTTAACGGATGATTAAAGAACACTTTTGAACTCTTTTCAGAACTGTGGAAAGATATCATATGTTATTGACAGCTTCAACAAGCAGGAACAAGTGTGGGCGACTGGACTTTTGTGTTGTTGGATTAGTCTCTGTACATCAAAGTTTCCAAGCGTGTCTTGGTTTGGCCTCCAACACTTGACAGCAAACATGGACTTTTGGAAAAATTCTTTATGGGCATTTTCTGTTACAATTTGGTAAATATTGTGTTGGGTTAAAATCACTTTACCTACCATGATATCTGCTAAGATATTGATTGCACAATACTCAGATCATGACAATTATTTGAGTATACGTAAACTTGCCACTTGTTACTACATTCGGTAGTTAAAACAAATTTAATTTTAAAATTACATTTGAAATGGTTGTCATGTTTATAGAAGAATTTTGATTTGAAATTGTGTTCCATTGCAAAGCTGGACTGTTTTCGAACTTACAACTATCACAGTTGTAAGAAGATAAAATTCCATGGCATTTGCTACATTCTCGTACAGAAGGGGTCCTGTCAATTGTATTTAGTAAATTACCTCATGCAGGTTTAGAAAGCTATCCATCCTTAGCACTATAAAATCTGGATTACCTCCTTTAGTTAAAGGTAATCTACTTAAAGCGTCAGAGTTTGAATAAAGCTTTCCATGACGAAACTTTGAATCCTGTCTGATGCTTAATTAGGTATGGATTTATTCTCACCAAATAATCCTAATAAAGGTTTATGGTCTGTAAACATAGTAAAACGTTTTCCATAAATAATGTAGATGTGCTCACCCGTTGGACGAGTGGTATAGTACCTGCTAATTACTGATTGGTTTTAGTTTGCTATGAACCAGATTGTCATTAAAGTTCTGATTTTTTGAGTAGGCATTTATCATTTTCTGCTTATAAACATGGGGAAATTTCTCTTGAAGACTCTTGTAGTGGGTATGAACTATCTTGCTTGCTCGATTACTAGTTGTATTAAACGGGACAACAAATGGTGCTTTGCCTGCATAATGATGAATATTGAGTCCTAAAGGTCTTTTTTTTTAAAAAAAAACAATATTTTATTCATATAAATACGAAATGGATTGGGGAACAGGCTTTCGCCTATATAACCCCTCTCCTAATACAAAATGGTCATATGTACATCGCATCGCATAATTCATTAAGTCTTAATGTGTCAACTGATTTTTTATTCCTTAATTTGCGTTATCACTTGACAAAAAAATTCTTAATTTTGAAGTTGCCTCCACATCTTTAAAACCTAATGAGTTGCATTTAAAATTGATGTACCTTTTTATTCCATCTGAAGAATGTATTAATTTTGTACGGTAGTTTATTTTTCATTGAAAAAAATAATTTATTTTCCCTTTAAATGTATTATGGATTTGTGTGTCTTAAAAAAACCAGTCAAACAAATCTATTTTACTTTTGCCAGAAAATTTAATATGGTTCGTTTCAGGGATGTTATTTGTTTCTGTTTGATTTTCATTGTTACAATTTGTGTTTTTTTTTTTAGGACTTAGACTTTAATTAGTTAAGTTTAACTTGTGTTAATATCTGTTGTAGAAATAGATTTGGTTTTTGAATTAAGAGATAATTTATAACTTTTTTTATTTAGTTGCTGTGAATGGGCAATTGAGACAACTCTGGAAACTAGCCAGTCTATTAAAACAAGTCGCAGGAAATCAGACCATGTTGATATATATAACTGAAAGAAGTAACTTTTAATGTCGGGGAATTATGTAAAAAAAAAGGATAAATATTTCAGGATCAAAACTGCAATAGCTGATAATATTATTGTGGCTACTCCACATATAGAATTACATGTTTGAAAAGGAAATGTGGTTGAGCAACTAAATGAATAACAATGAACATTTTCACCTGAAGGTTCGTGAATGAAAGTTATATGAAATCTTTGGTATTCGGAATTCTAATAATATTTTTTTTAAAACAAAGATGAAATTCGCGGAGAGATCATGGTCTAGTGTATCACAATATATACGATTATGTGAATCAAAATCAAACACAGCAATCCAAAAGTGATCGACTTGTACTTACCTTCCTTTGATTTTTTACGAATACCCCAAATATTTTTTTCATCGAATACAACGTGGATTTATCTTTTCATTCGATAGTGTGTTGGAAATGAGTTTTTATTTTAGTTGCCAAAGGAGCAATCCACAAAATTGATATGATTGATTGTTCTCAAGTCACTCACAAATAATTGACCACCCACTGTGATTTTATCGAAAACTGATAGTCTGGTAGACTCAAAAACTGTCTTAGATCTCTGAAATATCGATTAAATGGGAATGTTCAGAATTTCCGACGGTTGATTTTTTAACCAATTTCTGCGCCTGATATCCATTGTAATAAGCTTGAAGTAGTAAACAAACTCGGAATTAGTAACAGTGGAGGAAATACTGAAATTCGTCAAATTTCAGATTGACTATTGAAACATATCAAGAAACCTGTACCTGATTAGGTTACAGATGGAAGAAATGAAGCAGTTTTTATTGAAAAATATTTATGTTTTCTCCCAGTCACTTAAAGGGCCATTCTGCTTTTTTGTAAAAAGTTTCCATTATCAAAAAAATTGCAAATGCTACCTGAGAGTATTTTTAAAGTATGCCTATTGTATCTCTATATCTTCTTGATCAAACTGAATTTGGTTTTTAAAGGGTTAATTACAAACAGGGAGTACTTATTGTTAATTAAGCAATTTGACCTAGTTTTGGTGTTTGCCCTTTAAATGGCTCAATATTTCTAGCTGAAACTTTTTAAATACACAATATAGACATTTCTCTACTATTAGGCGTTTATTTTACTCAAATCCGTTCAATAGTTTCCTATTAGCGTCCAAAAAACATAACACACTTAAAAACCTTACGTAAGGTTTTTTAAAATTTTAGCATGTTTTTAGCGTTTAAAAATTAACGGCTGGATTTTTTTAGTTAAAACTTTCAGATACATTAAAGGGCACATAGTTTCAGATTTTGGTGTAAAGTTTTCACAAATTTTAGCAAAAAAAATTTTGGACTTAAAAAAAATTTAGACCGTCCCTTTACGGACACATTTAGTTGAACATATAGAGACAGGAGATGCAAAGCCCATTAAGCAGCATTCAAGAAAGATACCATTAAGCAGACAAAGGCGGCGGAAGATGAAATTAATGCTATGGCAGAACAAGATATTATAAATCCATCCAGTAGTCTTTGGTGCAGCTCCGTTTGTTTTGTAAAAAAAAGGGTTCAAATAGTGGTGTACGTTTTTGTAAAAATTACAGAAAGTTAAATAGTGTCGCCCACTAAGATCACCGCTCTTTCCCAGAATTGATGACACTCTTGATGCTTTAAATGATTCCAAATTGTTCATTACATTAGATCTTAAAAGTGAACATTGGCAGGTTCCTATGCACCAAAAGAATAAGGAGAAGACTGCATTCTCAATGTCAAGAGAGGGATTTTGGCAGTTTAAAGTTTTGGACTTTTCAATGCTCCAGCAACTTTTGACAGGTTGATTGAAAAAGGTTTAGCCTACGACATATGTCTTGTTTCCTTGGACAATTTTATCATTTTCTCCAAAGATTTCAAAGAGCATTTAGCAAATCTCTCAAAGGTACTAGTATTTGATCGACCCCGAAATGCCGATTTAAAGTTGAGCGCCAAGATACAGAAAGAGGTTACCGTTCTTAAAACTAGAGTTTTTGATGGAATCAAATGAAATTTTGGTTTGTGTATACATATTCATAACACGAAGATCAAGTTCGAATTTGAGCTATTTTCGATAATTAGAAACAGAGTTATTGCCCTTTCTCTAAGATCTTGAATATGCTATTAGTTTTCAACCGATTTTGATGAAACTTAAAATGCATGTTATTTGGACCTAAATCTGAAGGTTTGGGAAAGTTTACTCCTGATTACAATTAAGGCTTTTTCAAGATTTGTACCTCTTTCATCAGTTTTGAGGAGTTATTGCTCTTTAACCTCTGTACAGTAAGTGCTTCTATCAACATCAATTGCTTGTAAACGCTCTATAAACTAGAATTTTTGATGGAATCAAATGAAATTCGGTATGTGTATACATATTTAGATAATGAAGATTAAGTTCGAATTAAACTATTTTCGACCGTTAGCAGCAGAGTTATTCCCCTTGCCCCAAAGTCTTGAATATGCTATTACTTATTTTTCAATCAATTTTGATAAAACTTAAAATGGATGTTATTGAACCTAAATCGAAAGGTTTGAGAAAGTTTAGATTACTACCCTATCTTTTCTTGGTCTCTTCTCTTACTAAAGTTAGTTTGTGAAGGGGTTTAGTGATATAGCAAATCCCTTCCATAGACTGACAGGAAAAAAAGTTAAAAGATCCCCTTACGACAACACCTATTTTGGCCTTTGTTATTGATTGTGATGCTAGTGCTAACAGTGCAGGTGCTGTCTTGTCTCAGGTACAGTCTGGGGAAGAGTTATTTGTTATAACAGTACGACATTTTCAAAAGTTGAGAAGAGATATTGTGTCACTTGAAGAGAGTTGTTAGCTATAATTTTGGCGGTCAAACAGTTCCGTCATTATTTTATACGGTATACATTTCAAAATAAGAAGCGATCATGGCGCTTTGAGGTGGCAACAGTCCAAGAAAAAACACCCATTTCTAAGGGTCCCAGAGACATGAATTTTGGCATGCAGCTTGGCACTATAGAGTTACGTTCAGCAACCAAACAACATGCTCCTGGGGCCATTCCTGAAACGTCAGCAGCCTGGCAAAGTCGCAGAGTCCAAGAACAAACGCCCACTTCCAAGGGTCCCAGAGACTTGCTTTTTTGCATGCAGATTCAGTGGCCCAACCCTAAATCAAAACACATTCTGTTTCTATTAACTTGTTTATTTCAAAATTACAAACCCTAACCCTAACCCCTTCCTTCTATTTTTTCTCTTTCTCTCTTTCCCTACAATCAACCCCCCCTTGCTAATTCTCTCAATCATCTCCATCCATTTCTACTTTCCGGTCTGAACATTGCATCAGCCGCCTCTTCCCTTTCCTTCCTAGACCTCTCTTCGATTTCCCTCTGTCTCCTTCTGGCAGCTCTTAATCTTTATCAATCATCCTTCCTTTTCTCTTCTCTCTCCTCGCCCAACGCACTCTTCTTCCACATCTTCCTGGCTCTCGTCTCCATTCTCCACCTTATATCCATTTCTGTTCATCAATCTACAATGTTTAATCAATGATCGTGATTTTTTTTTATTGTAACAGTGATTTTTATTGTTTTTTTTTTTTAATAGTTGAATCAATGATCGTGAATTCTTTTTATTGTAACAGTGATTTTTTTTAATGTGTTTCTTTGAATATTTTAATTAATGATCGTTTTTTTGGTTTTTTTCTAATAAATATTTACATATTATATACAAATAAATTATTAAAATATGTACATTAGTGTTTTTGGTTTTTATATTTATTTTTTTTTGGGTTTTTTTTTTCTTTTAATTATTAACAATATTTACATTTTACTGTTTACATTTTTTTTTGTTTTTTAATCATGTATTTGACACGATCCACCAGTTGCTTGTGGGTATAGGTTTCTATACCCTAGTTAGGGTTTCAACGTCGTCCTGACTAAATGCTCTGCGCCCATGTTGAGCTATTGACGCTAGTTCGGACGACGTTGAAGCTGGCTGGGGTGACTGTAATGATGCAGATATTGAAGAATGTTGTGACTGGGGTGACGTGAGTGTCGTGTTGGGGGCAGGTATTGTAAAGACGACAGCATCCGTCTCCGAGGATGTCGCATTTGCTGACAAGTTCGAGATCATATTACCAATGCTGGCGGAAGTGTTGACGGATGCCGAGCATTGGTAATATGTCTTTTGCGTCTTCGAACTATGAGACATTTGTGATGCCAGTTCAGCCATCTTATCGGGTTGCTTCAGATAAAATTCGTTTACCAGCGATTTCCCGATAGACCTGCTGGAAATACGGCGTCCCCCGAGAAGATGGCTGTAGCGCTTGCTTGTGATTCTACTCATGGCACTAATGTCTATGATACTGTTGTACTTTGTACGCTGCAAAAATACGGGTTCGGACGCGGCCAGCGACGTCCATTTCCGTATCTTTATAACGTACAAAGCCAACCTATTGTATAGGAGCATTGTATAGGGGTATTGAAGTCGGGAATTGCTCCGCCGCAATATCCCCGGTTTTGTGACCGAGAACGGTAATGACCATTTTACCGTTCTCAGCCACAGCACCCCTAAACTCCCCGAGTGTCATATTCAATACCCGCATGCTACTCACGATCGGTTTGTACCAGTGCTCCAGGGCCAGGTCAGTCCTCTTAAGCATCTCCAAGGAGACTGACCTGCCCTTGGCCATGGCAAACCATACATTAAAAACCTGACGGCCATGCGCCTGTGCATTCCGTATTTGTTTCACGGAGCCGTCGTTGAAACTAATATGTTTGATGAATGCATTGATTATATCATTTTTTAGGTAGTGGTTTGAGGGAGGTTTGATTAATTTATCATCACTGTCACTATCATCCGCACCAGGAGGTTGATCATCCTCACCAGGAGGATGATAATCAGCATCATCAACTTCATCACAGATGTTCACTGAAGATGATGATGCTGAGCAGCCTGACGTGTTGTTGGCTTGTATGGAATATTATAATCCACATCATCATCATCATCTTCGTCGCAGAATTCGTATACTTTTTGACGACGTAAAGATGATGACGATGACGAGGTATCCGGTCGGGAAGGGCCTTGATTTCGGTCGGCCGAATATGATTTATCTGTTTGATTATTCGTACTCTAATTTATTCCTGCAGGGAATATTTTAATGTTTGATTATTGTTATTTACATTATTATTAACATGATTATTATTTACATTATTATTAACATTAGCAGTATTTACAATTTCATTATCATTATCATCATTAGTGGCGTTGTCCCTGAAGAACCGCCTCATGGCCTTAAACTCGTCCATGAGGGGTTTCACCTCGGGAGGCGAGAGTTTGTGGAACGATCTTAGATGGTTATCCAACCGACAAACTCTCGCCTCACAATCACCGAACGTGCACCTAAATTTAGCCCCTATTGACTTGCTATGTGAGATGGACTGGACCCTAGCACTCACTGTCGAAATCTTGTGTACCTCCTTCAAATGTCTAGTGAGTTTGGTAACAAGTTTGAAACACTTCGGGCAGCGTCGCTACTTCCGCCAGGTGACGGTAGTCTTAGGCATGATAGCAAATCAATAGGGTACCAAATAAATAAATAAAAATGATGATAATAGTGATAATTATATAATATATACAATATGAATAAATATAATAAATAGATAAAAATATATATACAATTATACTATACAAGTATAGTCTGTATAGTATTGGGGATTCCTAAAAAGTTTCTTTGAAAAAGTGGAGTGTTACCTCCTACGAAGCTCGAAATGGGGTTCGTAGTCAGAGATTCTTCGTGTTTACTTTGCTATTTATAAGAGGGTCATGCCCATACCGTCGGACAAAAAGGGACGTTTCGACGATCTTGGAAATTCTTTCGGTTACGGACCGAAAACCGTTAACTTTTCTCATACAAAAAAACATTTTACTGTTACTTTGATCCATGTTTGCTTTAGAAAAAACTATGCAAAGTCATATTAATTAAACAAATATTTTAATGCCTGAATAAAATGGACTATTCTTCAGGTTTTCAGGGTGCAAACATCTGCACATGTGGGAAGTGCAGGCCAATATCAACCCTAACATCGGTGCCCTTTAATTTCAATACTCATTTAGTAATTGTCCTATTCCTTGATAAGAGACATCTTTCGAAAGATAAATCAACAATGAATTTGTCACAGACATTACTATGTCTAACTTTCATTATTCGTTAATTAGTCGCCGCTTAAAGAACATGACCCCCGGAAATATCTTGAGACTACCCAAATAAGCTAAAAGGGGAGGGTGGGGACCAATGAGCCATTTTTTTTTCATTTTGTGGACATTTATATTGAATATTACATTAAGGACAACCATACCTGGTCGTTTCTGTACCTGGAAGAGTTGCTTTTAGAATTATGTTGTAATGAATTTGATTCACAGAAAAAATTAGGAAAAAATTTGATATTTGTAATACCACCCATGGTGGCCCATGGGTGCACAAGGTGTGGGACCAATGGACCACACCTTAAGGACCTATGGGCCATCAATGTTGATCACATTGTAGAGAAATATTTGTAGGCTGTAGCTAGTTTTTATTTTTATTCAAATATATTATTAGTATGTCTGGCAGACAGTTTATTGCATTTATTGTATTTGATAAGTTTCTTAAATCACTAAACAATATTTTTAGCCAAGTCCATATTCCATTTTCTGTGTCAGGTCTTGTAACATTATTTACTTCTATTTTAAAAACCTTTTATATTGTATGTTAACTTCAGTTAGAGTACTGCTATAATCTGGACAATCAGGTCATTTGTCTCAGGTTTCACTGGTCATATATGGACCCACCCCACTAATTAATTTTATGCAAATGATTGTATACGAATGTAGTCCATGCTATTTTTAGAAATCCTCTTTCTCCTTTCCTTTTTGGGTTTTTGCATGCCCATTTTTGATTAATTTTTGGTCTAGATTTGGAATTTGATGTCTTAAATTGCATTTTCTTTCATATTTAGTGAGATAATAAGACATCTATAGGCGGAAGGCTATTTCTAAAAATAGTCGATATGTGAGCAGTCCAAGTCAACTTGTTGTTGATATCCGGTAGAGGTCTACTTTCATTTTGACTAGTTCAAAATTTTCATGGTCATCATATATTGAATATTTGTCGAGAAATCAAGTATTGGTCAGGCTTTCATTGGACATATTGGAAAGTTTTCAACGAGATTTCTGGAAAAGTTACTGAAGATTGAATTTGGTGATTTAACATTGAAGCGGATGGCAAAAGAATTAGTGGTGTGAGTCCTGTCAGAACCAAGGAAATTTTTTTGGAATTTAGTGTTTTCAAAAAGTTGTGAATGATTTTGTATGAAATCTTCAGGATAGGCAGAAATATTGCTAAATTACTAGTTTATGCAACATTTGCAAAAAATTTTTTGCAAAAAAATGGCTTTTTAGCTTATTTATTGAAAATCGCCATTTTGGCCAATTTCTAACTAACATAACAACACTGCAACAATGTAGCAAATTTGTACTTTTTTCTTTTCTCCACATGTTTTTTTATAAAATGGATGCCTTTATGATAAGAACAGCTGAAAAACTTGAAAATTTGTCTATCCTGGCTGTGAATAATTCCTGCAGGATATGGCAGGGGGCTTTGACATCAAATGGGAAGTATGGGGTAATATCTATCAAGTGTCCCATCAGTCATAGAAAAAAGACCATGAATGTGCATAGATTGGCTTTCATGATTTCTATGACTGAAGATTTCGTTCTGCCATCGAAATATGACTGTTCCCATTTGTGTCATAACTCATTATGCATTAATGTCGACCATCTAAGCCGTGAGCCCCATCACATTAACAACAACAGACAACATTGTGTATCGGTTCGTACCTGTCAAGGCCATGATGGGTATGCTATGTGTCTGTTACATTTAAAAATGTGAAAAGGTATTTCTTGTGCATTTAGGTTAATAGAATTTGCTTATTATGTAACTGCTACCTAGTATATACTGTATAGTGTTATAGCACAGCAGGAAACTCTGAATTTTTCTCTATACTGCACAAAGATTGCAAAGTTTGAGGAGACAGTTTTGCCCCTAAGAACTCTGCCTTGGTTTCTGCAGCCTTCTTTACTCCTATATTTGACTTGAGTATTGTAGATGACAGCCTCCCCAAAGCATTTTTTCCATATTTTACACTTTTTGGAAGTGAAATGTTTATGCATCTGTTTATGGACTCACACTTCTGAGTATCCGTCTTGAAGCGAGTTTTGTCAATTGCTTCCTCACTTAATCTAATTTTCAAAAGTTCATTCAACAGAAACGTATCATTTTCATTCATTTGTAGACCTGTAACGTTATTTGAGGCCAGAAACATGGATCTGTTCCACCAGTTATTAGTATGACCGCCACCACAGACCACAGAGTAAGATCGACACTTGGAACAGTCTCCATCATAGCACATCACTGTTGATTCCAGTAGTTTAGGCAGCTGTTTTTTCAGTTTATCCACATTTCCACAGTAAGTAGAAAACAGCTCCTTAATAACAAGACTACACCTGGACTTAATGTCTTGGCTCAAAATCTTCTTTTGACTTGTCTTATCAACTTTTGTTTTCCCACTAAACATGGCTTCACTGAAATTAGCCTTGTAAGATTGCCGAAATTGAGATGCACCAAGATGGGTAGGGTCAGCTAATCTCTCAACTTTCCACAGTGGATGTAATGTTTTCATGGCCTCTTCAATTCCCGTGGCTGAGGTAGAATCTCCATCTGTTGTAGCAAACAAACAGACGGGCATAAGTGACAACAGTATCATAATATATTCCTATATGATCCATATTGTGAGCGTATAGGTATGAACACAGGGGGAAATGTTATTATATTCTGACAATATTATTTCCACAGAGCCTCACGCTTCACGCCTCACACCTCACGCGTGAACTGAAAAATGGTTAAAGACATTTTGGTAGAATATGTCCCATACGACCTCACGCCTCACACGTGAAGAGTCGTGAAGAGGGAAAGTGTGCATGTTCACCTTTTGACGACACGTGAACTGAGAAGTTGAGTTATTTTCTATTATAAAGATGGATGATTATAGGAAAAATGTGATAGAGATGGTGCGGAATCACACGTGTAGTGACTGTCAGTGGAACATAGCGACGTGAGGCGTGAAGCGTGAGACGTGAAGCTCTATGGAAACGCAGCCTAAGGAAACATAAAAAGTGTTCAGGAGAAATTTACAGCAATTACGAAGTCATCATTAGAAAAAGACGGGAAATATTGAAATTCTTCACTGCTTCAGAGTCATTATTCGGTTGCTAAATCAATAAATTTACATTTGTTTAGTAGAATTAATAAAAAGAATATTTATTTAATGCAAAAAAATCAAAATAACTTGAATATCAGTTGATTATGTCACCAGCTGGGAGAAAGGATCCGCACGGAACCTAAGTTGTTATCCTTGTAAAATATAGATGTTTCTTTCTTTTTTTCTTTCTTTAATGCCGAAAAATAACGTCTCCGCTTTGCTGTTTTAACGTTAGCGTATAACGTCACGCTTCGATAGTAGGTATCCAATATGGCGGCCATTTTGACGTTGTCCAAACTCTCCCTATAAAGGGCTCATACTGCAGCGCCATCTAGCGACGTCTTCTTGATGGTTGCTATGATAAATCTAAGAATGTAATCCCGTGTTTCGTATTTCTCAGATCGTATTACTTCATTTAAGTAAAGAAATATAATGGTAACGGATTAATATAAGCTTCGGCTTGTTTCTGAAACCATATATTGAATTTATGTACCACATATCTTGTAAATTATGAATAAATATTGTTTAAAAAAAAAAATATATATATAATGTAACATTAGGGTCGCATTTTAATCCAATTAAACTTCTTGATTGCACGAAATAAACAAAGACAATAGATTTAGCATAGTTTTGTATCCGAGAGTTAGATGATCATCGGTACAAAGTATGATATTACATGGTTAGATGAATGAAGGTTAGACGAATGCACGGAACGAACGAAGTTAGATTTGTGGGCCTAATCAGCCGCCAGTCTCCCAGGTCCGCGCTCTTTGCTAATTAATAAACGGCCAATTACTCCAAAACTAATCAACTGATTGAATTAAAAATTATAGGACAGAAAGAAAATGCCAAATCAAATGTTTCCTGTAAATTTCAATCTGATACCTTCAAAATTGAGCGAATCATTAACTCATGAAGTGGCCTTGGTGTCAATAACACGTGGTCCTGGCATAGAAACCACGTTAGAGATAGTTGACCGACAAAGATAATCTGTTAATTACTCCATAACTAATCAACCGATTCCTTAGTTTGTTATATGTACAGACAGAGAATTGAAATATGCATCTTTTCATATAAGTTTCAATTTAACACATTCACAATTCACCTAATATAGAGCATAATCCAGGGCTTGAAATTATGACAATATGATAAAAATCCATTAAATTTTTAAGTCATTTGGCTGTAAAATTGATAAATTTTGTAGTTCCAAAGCTCAATCTTCTTTACCTATTTCTTTATTAAGACAACATACATGCTTTTAAATTTTATAAAGATCCAAGGTGTACTTTTGGAGTAATAAGCTTAGAAGTAGCCCCCCACCCCCATCACCAATTTCAATTTTGCATTATTTTGTAGTCTCAAAACCCACAACCTGAAATTTTGCATACAAGTCCGTATTAATGATATGAACTGACATGCCGAATTTCAACTCTGTAGCTCTATTCCTTCACATTTCATTCTGGCTTAACAAGTCAACATTATATACGTTTCCATTCATTTGGAACTATTTTTGCACTTTTTTTTAGCATCCTCAAAAATCTTTTCCTTTGATGACCTCTACAATCTAACCTCATGACCTTGACCCAATGACACTTTGTATAATGGGTCACATCCAGTCAACATTGACCTTTGGTGCCTTGACCCATGTGCCATGCCAGTGCCATTTAAGGTTCCTAAACATATTAGTGACCTACCTTCAGAGTGGAGTGAAAAACTGAAAGATGTAATAGTTTCTCCGCAAAAATCGGATCTTCTGACGGAGGCTCAACTGACTTTTTTCACTCACTGGACTAATTCAAGAAGGAACTTGATGGTTAAGTACACACTTAAATGTTTATTAAAATATTTGTTTATTTATGTGATATTAAAGGAATTGTGTTTCGGGTGTTCCCAATGCACATAAAAAGTTCACAAAACCTCTTTATAATCCCTTTAATTCATTTATATTTCCAACAAACAACGCACAGTTGATGGAGTTTATTAAAAGTGGTGTGGAGGCAGGTGTTTGGAATAAGAGTTGGTCTCCAAGTACAGGTAGCAATTTGACTAATTACTTATTAAATAATATAATAATAATATTTTATTAAAGTGTAACAAATCATTACATAATACAACCTTATCTATATACAAAATAAAATAATGATTTCCGGCCATATTTGGCCTACGATACACTACAATATAAACAGAAATTATCACAATAAATTGTTAAATACAGTAGATTAAATACATATACTTTAAAATTCAATAAATGTCAATTAACAAAGTTAAAATTTCAAATACAAAGGACAAAAATATAATTTACGAAAGTTAACAAAATTAAAATTTTAAATACAAAGGGGAAAAATATGATTTAAGAAAATTAACACAGGCTACTTTTTAGAACACATTTTGACTTAAAACCACGTTAGATTGTAAAAAAGGTATTCAAGGTATTTATAAAAGCAATAATGACAAAAAACTTTATCACAATATTATAACAATTAAAAAAGGGCAGTTAGTATATAAAATGTCTTAAAAATTTCTAACAGAAACAATTTTAAAAGAGCGCTTTAAACATATAAAATTACAATAACAATTTTCTTCTATAAGACATTTGTTCTAAAAATTGACCTAGTTTTAACTGGGCATTATCATCTGCCATAATTAATAAAAATAGATCATAGCTAAACTTATGATATCTTGGTAGTGTGGGGTCTACAAATTCAATTAAAAACTGTCTTCTTATATCATTGTATGCATTACATTCCATATTAACATGAAATTCATCTTCGATTTTATTGCTATTGCATAATGAACATAGCCTATTTTCAATGGGTGTTTTGGGTTTGGTGTAGCGACCTGTCTCAATAGCAATGGGTAACGAGCCACTTCGAACTTGACATATTAGTCGTCTTTGATGCCTTGTTAATTTAGAAGTTAAACGAGACTTACCTGTAAGTTGAAGTTTGACTGTAATTCTACCATACCACTGACGAGCTTAGAGATCATGTGAGAGAGTGCGCTAGCTAGTTCTCATTTTTCAAAGAAGGTTACAAGAAGCAACACCAATGTAAAGGGTGGGTAAATACCAAAACAACCCCATCAACACACAGGAGGGCACATGATCTCTAAGCTCGTCAGTGGTATGGTAGAATTACAGTCAAACTTCAACTTACAGGTAAGTCTCGTTTAACTTCTAAATTCTACCATACCACGTGACTCCGCTTAGGAGATCACGTGAGAGATTTAAAGTTGTAAACCTTCTGCCCATTGCTAAGAATAGGATCATTTCCTCCAGACTCTGGAGAAATAAAGAACAAATGTTAAAAAACACATATTTCTTTTTACCCAAAAAACATTGACACTTTTACAGATTATTTATATGAACATTCAATATAGCATCACTAAAATTAGGACTGTCATTTAACAAAGGCTTATTGTAAAATTTTTGAAAAGTTGTTTCTGATGTCCATCCTCCAGTTTCCAAAATTATATTAATTGGCACATCAGCTCTTTTAGCAGCACTACATGAAGATGATCTGTAACTATGAGAGGTAAAAACTGAAGAATCGATTCCTGATAGTTCCAGAATAGCTTTAAGCCACCTTGCAATAGTATCTTTGCTAACTTCTCTGTGGGGTTTTATAAAACTTAAAAACAGTTTGGAGTTGTCTCCTCTGAAAAGTCTGGTTTTTTCCAGATAATAATTTAATGTATTTACAACACACAAATCTTTTTCAGGAAAACTATTAATCAAAATATCCTTTTGATGAAATCCTGGACGAGTCTGTTTGAGTAGACTACCAAATGAAATTTTAATGTGATCCTCGAAAATGACAATATCCTGCACAGTTAATAAATAAATTGACTGGACTCTTTGTCCTGATAAAATTGCAAATAGAGCAACTAACTTGTAGGTCAACATCTTCAATGATAATTCACTTAAAGGAAAAAGACCTTTCACAAATGTTAACACCATATTTAGATCCCAAATCACAGAATGTCTCGGTAATGAAGGTCTTAAATTAAATACACCTTTAAGAAATCTAATAACGATTGGATGTGAACCAATTGGCTTATCACCAATAAACAAAATAGTCGAAAGTGCACTCCTGGCAGTATTTAAGGCACTGTACTTCAGGCCACTATCAAATAAAAAAGTTAAAAATTCAAGAACTCTGTCTAAAGATGCACAAAGGGGATCACAGTGTCTTTCACCACAGTAAATGAACCATTTCTTGAGATAAGTCCTGTATTGTGATTTTGTTGAATCTCTCCATGAGGACATGAGGATTTCCTTAGCTCTTGAAGAAATGCTGTATTTAGTGAATGATCTCCGGATATAAGGACAGCTAACAGCTTCATTTTTGGAAGTTGTGTGGTTTCCTTCGTAGGATGGCTCAATATCAAATCTGTGCTAGGCAATAAAAAAGGAGCATGAATTAATAAATGAACAAGTTTAGCAAACCATGACTGAGTAGTCCACCATGGTATTATCATAATAGCCTTAGATTTTTCTTGTTCAATTTTGTTTAATACTTTCCCAATCAAACAAAATGGGGGAAATGCATAAACAAACAGACCCTGCCAAGAGCAAGAGAATGCATTTATTCCCTTGGCCATAGGGTCTGGCTTAAATGCAAAGTAATCCTGCAACTGAGCGTTTATTCTGGATGCAAAGAGATCAATCTGCGGGGTACCCCACATAGCAGTTATACTATGGAAAATATTGGGACTCAAGTGCCACTCTGTATTATCATCGCATGATCTGCTTTCTCTATCAGCATCCACATTCAACACACCAGGAATATGTGTGGCTGTAAGAATAATACTTCTTTCTATGCACCACATAAATATTGAACGAGTGAGATCATTATAAGCTGAAACCCTTCCACCTTGGGAGTTAATATAAGATACAGCTGTGGTATTGTCTATTTGAATCTGCACATGTACATTTCTTAAGTTTCTAGCAAAAGTAAGTAAAGTTAACTTTGCAGCCAAAAGTTCAAGAAAATTAATGTGGTTGAAATTTTCATCTAAAGACCAGAAACCACCTGTAGTTTTCTTAAGTTCATCTGATAAAAGTACCCCTCCCCACCCTTTTTTGGATGCATCAGATTGTAAATTTACTGAGGGGTTACTTAACTTTAGTGATTTAAAAGTAGTCTGAATATTGGCAATCCACCAATCTAGATCAAGCTTACAACATAAAGGTAACTTAGTTTTGAACTCAAAATTTCCATATGCATTTTTTAATGCTTTAGTTTTAAAATTGTCACACTGACGATAAAATAATTGTGCATAAAACACACCTGGGAAAGCTGAAACCATTAGCCCTATCACTTCTGCTAACATCCGAATTGAAACTAAATCTTTATTTTTCAACGCAATGCATGCATTTTTAACTTTCAGTGATTTATCTGCAGTCAGTCTGATAGTCATATCCGCAGAATTTATAACAAAACCCAAACAGACAATACATTTAGTAGGCTGTAAGATTGATTTTTGTGGGTGTAAGGTGAATCCAGCTTGTAATGACACTTTAATTGTATCCATAATATTTTGCTGACAATCTTCAACTGTTTGACCTACTAATAGGGAGTCATCAATAAAGGAAGTGTTTGAATGACCCATTTTATGCAAATGCGAGAACAAGACTTTAGTGATCTTAGTAAACAGTCTTGGAGCAGAACCCAAACCCATAGGCAGGCAGGTAAAACGATAAAGGTGTCCTTTGTAATAAAATTTTAAAAATTTTCTATAAGATTCTTTCATAGGTACAGAGAAATATGCATCACTCCAATCAATGGAAGCTAGAAAACAGTCTCGCGAAACCAAATCAATGGCTTGCTGTAAACAGTCCATTTTAAAATGTCTGTAAGTAACATGTTCATTCAAATCTTTAAGATCTAAAATTATTCTAAGTGAATCGTCCTTCTTGGGACGTGAAAAAATATTAGAAATATATTCATTATCTTCATGGACACACCTTTCAACTATCTGCTTGTCTACAAGTTTGGATACAGCTAAATGAAATTTTTGCTCAATTTTAGGTTCTATAATAAAAGGATAGGGAGCATATTGTTGACAGGGATAGTTATCAAATTCAATTGATGCTCCACACACTGTGGTAAGAATTAAGTTATCACTAGTGAGACTTCTCCAAAATTGTAAATGATTTTTGAGCTGACCTGCTAAGAAGCCATCTTTCAACAAAAATAATTGGGAGACAATTGAATGAGAAAACAAATCCCAGTCATTACTGTAAAGATATTAATGTTTCGTTTTATTGTTCTATGGTTCCGTACAAAATGTAAGGTCAAGGTCTAATAAAAACGTGTACTTGAAATAGTTATGTTGTGACTACAGAACCCGATATTATAAGAAATATACATGGTGTCAGAACTGAACACAAGTTTACTGGTGTAAGTGAATTTGTTGTCACGGACGTTAAACTATTGTTTTGTCGGAGGAAGAAGTTTGTCAAAGCCTCTACACGTTTTGTTTCAAGTTTGAACCGGTGAGCTGAAAATTTTCGTAGTGGAAAATGGCGGCAAATTTAGCCCAAGCAGCATTCCTGAGTCAAGGCCCTAGTATTGTTTGGACCAAGGATGAAGGTTTATACACACGGTATAAGGTTTGGAAGCAGCAGTGCCAGATTTTGTTTAAAGGCCCAATGAACAAGGTTGAAGAAAGCATTAAGTGCAATTGTTTACTTTATTGGTCTGGTGAATATGGCTTAGATTTGTTCAACAGTTGGAGTTTTACTGAAGCTGAAGAAAAAGTTTTGGAGAATTACTGGAATAAGTATGAAGAATTTATTAAACCAGATTCCAATGAATTGATGGCATCATTTGAGCTTCACATGATTAAACAGGGTGATATGTCATTGGAGGAATTCATCGCCAAGTTACGCTTGCTGTTAAAAGAAGCAAATTATCCAGCTGAACATTCAGACAGATTTTTGAGAGACAACCTAGTATTTGGTATGAAATCTAACAAAGTTCGTAAGGATTGTTTAAAAATTGGAAATAACATTAGTTTTCAAAAGGCGAAAAGTATGGCAAGAGCTGAAGAATCTGCCAATAGACAGATGACTATTATCGACCAAAGAATCAATGAAAGTACAGCCACTATTGCACCTATAGACAGGCATCGTAGAAAATTTGGAAAGCCTAAGCCGAATAAGTACAATTCACAGAAACCACAGAAACCTAAAGCAGACAAGCCCAAATCAGATAAATGTGGAAGATGTGGTAATGCAGTTCATTCCAAAGAATTTTGTCCTGCGATGAAGTATAGCTGTAGAAACTGTGGGAAAACTGGTCACTTTGCAGATTACTGTTGGAAAAAACAGATCAATATTGTTGATTTTAACAACAGTGAAGAAGACTTACCTTCAGTATTTTTAGGTCCTGTAATGACCGTACCTATAAACAGTGATGTAAAAATAGTTAATCCTGTTACTGTAAGCTGCAAAGATAAGGCCCTGATAGAATTAGAGTTCAATAATCCTTCAAGTAACGCCACAAACACAGTCCTTTCAAAGATTGATTCAGGGGCAGAAACCAATGTTTTAACAACTGAAGTCTATAAATCATTATTTGACAAGCAGTTATTAAAGAGATCACAATTTCGACTATTAGCTTTTGGAGGTGGTGAAGTTCCGAGCCATGGATCCTGTAATGTTGCTGTTAAAACAACAAATGGACATACAGAAACAGCATGTTTTGAAGTGGTTGACTTTAAAGGTCCAGTTATTATTGGGAATGTTCTTGCCCAAAAGTTGGATTTAATCAAGTTAAATTGGAAAGTTACGTGTAAAATTGATGGTCAAGTCAAGTTGTTTGATGTTAATGGTAAAAACCATCCATTTCCACTCACCAAAGAATACCTATTAAAGCAATACCATGATGTGTTTACCGGTATTGGTTGTTTCCCTGGTGAACCGTATCAATTGAATATTGATAAAAGTATTGAGCCTGTTCAGCACCCACCACGACAAGTTCCTGTCCATATGCAGAAAATATATCAAGATGAGTTGGAACGTTTAGAAAATCTTGGAATCTTGTGCAAAGTGTGTGATGAATATACCCCTTGGATAAATTCAACAGTGATAACACCAAAATCTTCAAATAAGATCAGAATGTGTTTAGATCCGCGAGATTTAAATGTTGCTCTTAAACGTAATCCATATTATGTTAGGACTATTGAAGATGTGATTCCTAGACTAAGTGGTGCGAGATATTTCAGCATTTTAGATGCTAGTAACGGATTTTGGCAGGTTGAACTTGATACCCCAAGTAGTAAGCTTTGTACATTTAATACACCATGGGGAAAATACCGTTGGACTAGACTCCCTTTTGGTTTAAGTGTGAGTGGTGACATTTTTCAAGAAAAAATGGATTCTGTTTTCGGTAATCTAGTTGGATTAACTGGAATTGCAGATGATACTTTTGTTTATGGTTTTGATGAGTTAAATCATGATAGAAATATTGTTAATGTATTAGATACTGCTCGAAACAATAATGTTAAGTTTAATCCAGACAAATTTCAGTTTAAGGTTCAGGAAGCTTCATTTTTTGGTCATAAATGGACGCCTAACGGTTTAAAAGTTGATGAAAAGAAGATTAAATCAATTTTAGATATGAAGCCTCCAAATAATTTAACAGAGCTTCAGAGTTTTTTGGGAATGATCAATTATTTACATAGGTTTTCACCTATTTTAGCTCATGTTTCTGAACCTTTAAGAAATTTGTTAAAGCATGATGTTCCGTTTGTTTGGCAAACTGAACATGATAAGTCATTTAATGAGCTTAAGAGTATTATTACTAATACACCTGTTTTAACATTTTATGATCCTGAAAAACCTAATTACATTCAAGCTGATGCAAGCTTAAAGGGATTAGGGTGTGTTTTGTTGCAGGATGGCAAACCTGTTTGTTATGGTAGTCGATCTTTAACTGAAGCAGAGTCTCGTTATAGCAATATCGAGCGAGAACTCTTATCAGTTTCATGGTCACTTAAGAAATTTCACCATTATGTTTATGGTAAAAGTGTTGTTATAGATACCGATCATAAGCCATTGGAAAGCATTTGGAAAAAATCCATCAGTAGTGCTTCACCCAGATTGCAAAGATTATTATTACAAATGGCTAGGTATGATGTTACTGTACGTTATATAAAAGGTAAAGACAATGTAATTGCAGATGCCCTCTCTCGTGTTAGTGCAATGGAAATGCCTGATAGTGGGGATAATTTACAAATAAATATTGATACAATTACTCAAAGTATACCTGCTAGTCCTGCCAAACTATCAGAGATTCGCCATTTGACTAACAATGATTCTGTATTGTCAAAGCTTAAGGAAATAATCCTTAAAGGTTGGCCTGAGTTTATATCAGAGTGTCCTGAAGAAAGCAGTTTTGGACATATCGTGATGACCTATCAGTAGAAAATGGGTTAATATTAAAAGGTTATCGTTTGTATATACCACCTAGTTTACATGATCAAATGCTTGAGATCATACATCAAGGTCATTTAGGAACAGAAAAATGTTTACTTAAGGCTAAGGAATGTATTTTTTGGCCAGGTATATCTAAGGATATTAAAACGTTAACTCAAAATTGTGCAGTTTGCATTAAGTATAGTAAGCAACAATCTAAAGAGAGTTTATTACCCCATAGTACTCCAAGTTATCCATGGCAGAAACTTGGAACAGATTTGTTTGAATTTAAAGGTGTTAACTATTTATTAGTTTCTGATTATTTTAGTAAGTTTCCTATTGTTCGTAAACTTACCAGTACAACATCTAGTGCTATTATTAATCATCTTAAGTCTATATTCGGAGAAAATGGCATACCTCAGATATTAATTTCTGATAATGGTCCCCAGTATAGTAGTGCCGAATTTTCTCAATTTTGTTCTAAGTAGGGGATAGAGCACATTACTAGTTCGCCGCTATATCCCCAAAGTAATGGTTTTATTGAAAGAATGGTATAAACAATCAAAAACATCCTTAAGAAATCTTCTGATGCAAATGAAGATCTATATTTAGCTATGTTAAATTATAGAACAACTCCAGTAGATAATAAATTACCATCCCCTTGTGTTTTGCTCAACAATCGTGTTTATAGAACGCAAATTCCATCAGTCTGTAAAAAACAAAGATTAGAAACGGATGACGATTTTCTTGATCAATTTCAATATAGACAAAATATACAAAAAGAGCAATATGATAAGAAACACAGTAGCAATAGTAAATCTAAGTTAGAGGCAAATCAAAAAGTTGTAGTATATGACCAGAACTCTAAAACATGGAATCCTGGTATTATTGATAAACAAGCTTCTACGCCCAGATCATACATTGTTTCTAATGAACACGGTAGCAAATATCGTCGAAATAGATCTGTCATAAAACCTATTGAAAATCATGCCAGAACCAAAAGTGGTCGCATAGTTAAACAAAAAGATAAATTAGATTTGTAATCATTGTTTGTTAGACATGCTTCTTATTATTTGTATTTGTGTCACATTTAAGATAAATGTTAAATATTTAGTTAGTCATATTTAAGGGGGAGATGTAAAGATATTAATGTTTCGTTTTATTGTTCTATGGTTCCGTACAAAATGTAAGGTCAAGGTCTAATAAAAACGTGTACTTGAAATAGTTATGTTGTGACTACAGAACCCGATATTATAAGAAATATACAATTACAAGAAATAATATCACATACCACATCATTTAATTTTTGCTTTTCTTGTCGTGGGTTTTTGATGATGACCACTTGCTGGTTTGGTTGGATCCCGCTCCTCTGCGGGGGGCTCTTTTCCCTAAAAAAAGACTTGCCCTTGCTGCTGTAAGAGTATCTGGAATTTCCATTGAAATTGGTATTATCGGAATAACTATTCCCAGAAGAGCCAAAATTTGATATACGTGAGCCCATTTGATTAGTTTCTTTTAGTTCTTTCATTTTCTTTGGTAAATCTTCACCAAATAGAAACTTAGACGCACCAACTTCTGTGTTGTTAGTTGCATTACACAAGAGACTTGAAAATCGAAAATTAGAATCTGAACGCATGGTATCACGTCTATGCTGATTCAAATCCTATACGGCTTTACCTAACAAGGTTAAAGCATCTAAACTCTTTTTGATGGCACTGGTAACTTCAGTTTGTTTGTCTAGAGGTGCAGACTTTTTGAAACTCATCAAATCATCAGAAAGGCCAGTAAGTGCATAGGAAGATAGCACAATCCTGTCACTCAACCTCTGCAACTTTACCTCTGTGGTTTTAGTAGGGAATTTTCGTAGTATGCCCCACACTTCTTTGTTTACCTTAGGAGAGTATATAGCCACATTACTAGGTCTAGGATATTTTTCTATAAATTTCGTCATAGCTGTTTCAGCCTTGGCACCTGTGGCAGAGGCAGGTCCAAACAGATTATCAATAATCTTAGCTAATTTAGGTAGAACATCTTTCCCAGATTTGTCATCAAAGGAATATTCCTCCAACAAGTCATCTACAAAATCTTCAGCAAGACCCTGATCTTCATCATTTGAATTACCATCGATATTGTTCAACAAATTGTCAATTTGATCAATAACATTGTCATTATCGTCGACTTCACCTTGCTCTAGATCTAAACGAGGTATTTTGTAGCGATTTTGGGTGAAAACGCCTCTGTTAGAAACATCTGAATCTTCGGAGTCTGACATCTCATGGGCAGCGCCATGTTTGTTTTGATGATCAGCAGTAATTTTTCTCTTCCTGTCGTTAATGGTTACATCATGTACAGTAGAGCTAATAACCTCCGTAAATAAATTCTTAATTTCAGATTTGAATTTATTCAATTCGTTTTCTAAATAATCTTTAGAAATTCCCGCTGTAGTAGCAGACGATGTAAAATCTATATCGGTATTAGTTGGAGTAGTTCTATTATTGTCCTTGACATTGGCCACAGTAGCACTAGCAGACGATTTGTTACTATTAATAGCTTGAGAAAACTTCACGTCTCCTTTACCGGCAAATTTGCTCGGTTTTTCTGCTGAACCTTTCTTCTTAGTATTGAGGTTCTCGTATTTATTCTTATCGAATAATGTATCAGACAGATTGAATTCATAAGAATTCGATTCTTTGCTGGGCGCGGAGGCCACAGCACGTTTCGACGAATCGGTCGCCATTTGTAAAAACAGACTTACAGTGTCTAGTTTTTATTATTACAAAGTCCAAATCCTTCAAAAACAAGGATGAAAGGCAAAGCCAAGTGACGTGATTTAAAATCAACGTCTGGACAGATTCACAAAAGTGAAAAGATTGACAAAAGCTTGCACAGAAAAAGAAAATTTTTCAAGTGCAGCGAGAACTTGTCACACCGTCTTAACACGGTGAAAGCCAACACGCTAATGAGAACTAGCTAGCGCGCACTCTCTCACGTGATCTCCTAAGCGGAGTCACGTGGTATGGTAGAATTTGGAGTTTAAAACATAAAGTTCTGTATTAGGACTAAATTTAAATTGTCTGTAAGTTCGAAGTTTGTTACCATTAATGTTATTGCGGTCATCGAAAATATCCTTCTGCCATGAATAATTATCAAGTGCCAAGAGTGTGGAATAGTTCGGACTATTTTGTGTATGTCTGAGTTCTGTGTCAGAAATATTAGTGGTCTGGTCCATTTCCGCCAAGGGGCTCAACTCTTGTTAAAACCGCATGTTCTCACCGCCATTTGCACAGATCAGACGTACTTACCACCTGTCTGCAATTGTTATGTAAAGATGTTAATAGTTTATCAGTTACATGTATATTAAAATATGAAAACACAACGTGAAGTCTAACTATACCTTTGTGGAGCCCAAATTACCCACAAAATTGGTGCCGTGACCAACTGAAGTGCCGTGGCGATACTTGGTGATTTTTGAAGAAAATTGGTTCAGTGAGGACAAAAAGGTACCGTAACTAAGTTGATACACTTATCGACGAAAACTGGTACGGAAAACAGCAAAAGATGCTACGTTTCTATTGAACATTTAACGATAATATCTGTAGATGGATGTGTGTAAATTGGTAATTGTACTGTGATAGCCGAGATGATAGACAGTGATATATGCTTGTAGTTTCGTTTGGTTGTTACAGCCCTGTCTGTGCGTTTGGAGGACAATATTTCTGAGGTTTGAGAACTTTTCTTTACGGTTACGTTATAATCATGCCTGGCGAACCGAAATCTCTACTCGATTTGCTGAAATCGACCGTAAGGAAAAGAGCCAATCTAAGAAGTATATTTACAAGAGAAGACAAACGTGTGAGTTCGATCATCGAATCCGAAGATTGGGGGAAAGTTCAACTTTTGAAGGTTATTCAGACCAAATTACTGGAATCAAAAGAACAGTTACGTCGCCTAGATGACCAAATTCAAGATTTACATATGCAACTGGATCACAGTGATTTGGCAGATCAGGATTTTGAAGAATGTGATATCTTGTATGATAATCATGGACTCATTATGAATAATATTGCTGATTATCTGTCCAGTGTATCTTCACATTCGACAACTCCATCAACTAGTTCTCGAAAACAATTGAAACATTCATCTGTGAAACTACCAAAAATGAACTTACCGGTGTTTTCTGGTGACAGGCGTAAATGGACTAGTTTCTGGGACGTTTTTCAAAGTGAGATACACGAGTGCCAGGACATTTCAAATGTAACCAAATTCAATTACTTGAAAGGTCAACTGTCTGAAGGTGTAAAGCGAAGAGTTGAAGGAATCTTAGCCAGTGATGACAACTATGGTCTATTGGTGCAAACTCTACTGGACAATTATGGTAACAAGACTGCTATTAAAAATGCACACTGTACTGCACTAGTCTTTGCTACCAAACCACAGTATAATGCAGTATCCCTCAGATCGTTTTATGATGTTATCAACGCTGATGTTAGGTCATTGTCAACTCTTGGTTTAGAAGCTACAGCCTATGGTGAATTTTATGTACCAGTTTTGTTGGAGAAATTACCAGCCGAACTTCTTGCCGAGGTTTTGAAACTTTATCCAGATGATAATCCAAGCCTTGACCAGTTGTTGGTTTGTATACACACAGAAGTAAAGAAATTGGAACAAGTTGCCTATATTGCTCAACCGAATCAACAGTCCAAGATAAAACCTACTTCTCATCATCCTAAGACAGCTAATAATGGGAATTCAACTGATGACACCAACCTATCCGGAACTGTTACTTCCATGTCAGCTACACACCAAACATCTAAACCAACCTCACAGGTGAAGAGAACCAAACCCTTTCAACGACCAGCTAGAGTTTGCCAATTTTGTAAAGCCCAGCATAGTACTTTTCAGTGTACATTGCCAACTGATGAACGCTTTACTGCTGCAAAGAAGGCAAACCTTTGCTTTAACTGTTTAAAGGATTCACATACAGCAGACTTGTGTACCAGTGACTGGAAATGCTCAGTTTGCAGACAAGCTCACCACACAACTTTACATGGTGCAAGACTGCTCGCTACACAAAACTATTCAAAGAAGTCATCATCGTCGACTCAGCCAAGTACAACTGCATCAACAGTTCTGACAATCGACTACGACGACATCCAGGAAGGACATGATTGTACCTTACCGTCTCATGATGGAACACAGATTCTACAGAGACAAACCACTACCAGCCAAGTACTTCTAAAAACAGCAGTGGCTACGGCCCAGAACTTTGATATTACATCTTCGAGTAATTTGTTCATCGATGAAGGATCCACACTTTCCTACATCACCATAGATCATGCTGCGAAGCTCGATATCAAGCCATTTGCCACGAGGTCAGTTAGAGTAGATACATTTGGTGGTAGAATTTTGCTTCTGCAGTGATATGTTTAACAGAATATACATTTGATTGAACAGCTGTCCCTAAATCTACAGATTCAACGATTTTCCATACTTTTGAAAACCAAGAAGTTCTACTGTTAAAATTCTTAATATAATGGAACATAGAGCTTAAATATCTACAATCATCAAGTTTATATAATTTACATAGTTGTCTTATACATTCTATTTTCTGGTTTGTTAAGCAAGAAGTCCAACCGATATCACCACGTGTGGCCAGATTTGATGTGTTTTGCCAACACCAAGAAAAAATTTGACAGCCTTATTTTGAACATTGTTAACACATGCATATGACTTTGTTCCCCATATTCCAGCACAATAATATAAGATGGGTTCGACTAAGGACGAATAAAGCTTGGCAAATACGTTAAGGGTCATCCCACCAAGACATTTTAACTTTGTACATAATGCGCCAAGAGCTCTGCTGGCGGATTTGGATATTTCTTTAACAGTTTTATTTAAGTCTAAATTTTCATTGAACCCCAGACCGAGGTACCTATAGCTGTCACAATATTGTAGGGTTTCGTTACCACACTTAAAGATATGTTTTGATTTTTGAGTGCTGGGGTTTCTAAAATGCATAATTTTCGTTTTTTGGGGATTAATAAAAACTTTCCAGTTATCACACCATGTAGCCAGTATAGTCAATAACTGGTCCATTGATTTTTCATTTGGGGTTATCAAAACAATATCGTCAGCATATAGCAATATAGAGATATTTTTGCCTCCAAAGTTAACACCATAGTTTTTGGAGTTAATCATATCAACTAGATCATTTATATATAAGGCAAATAGACTCGGGGACATAAGACATCCCTGCTTTACACCTGAATTTACATTAAACCATTCAGTTTGTTTATCATTAACTTTTACAGTGCTTCTCGTATTTAAGTACAGTGACTTTACGGCACGAAGAATCTTGCCATATATTCCAACATGTTCTAATTTCTGCCATAGGAGATTTCGTTGCAAAACATCAAATGCTCGTCTAAAATCGACGAAACAGACAAATGTATTCTGTTTCTTTGATTTTCTTTCGTTAAGAATGTTATATAGGGCAAAAATATAGTCAGAACAATTCCTATTTTTCCGAAATCCATTTTGAAAATCTGATAATATATTGTTATCTTCTAGCCAATTAGATATTCTAGAGTTTAATACATGGGCATAAACTTTACTTGGGACAGACACAAGGGAAATACCACGGTAGTTAGATGGGTTGCTATTGTCATTTGTATTAGATTTAAGGATAGGGTTTATAACACTACTACAAATCCTGAGTTAAAACAGGCAGAACACAGTTTGTAAAGGGCGGTTAACATGGTATCATTTTTTAGAACTTCTGCGGGGATAGAATCAAAACCACTAGCTTTTTTTAATTTGAGTGACGTTAGAGCAGATGTTATTTCTTCCAAAGTTATAGGTTCATTTAAAACAGTCTTATCAAACGAAGCGGGGTTGGGTTCACACTGCCAGCACCCTGGTTAAGCATTGATTCAAACTCAGTGCGCCATCCATCTAATACAGTTTTTGGATCACAGCTGTATGATTCCTCCGATGTTTTTATCTTCCATGGGATTCTATTTACTCGTTCATTAGCTAAACCGATTCGACCTATTATTTTCCAAAAGTCAACTTTATTATTGTCTAGTGTATTTTCAAGTTCTATTTGTTTGTCCTTAGCATACTTTCTTTTCGTCTTTCTGTGACGCTTGTCAAAAGTCCTACGTTTTTCACAGTAAAGATGTTTCAGTTGTCTCCTATACACATGTGAACGTTCATTTAGCCACAATTTTTCAGCCTGACGCACACTCTTCCAGAGAAATGTTAGTTCACTATTCCAGTAGGCTTTGTGTTTTTTATGTCTAAGTTTTAAATTGCCGGGGATAAAACATTTTGATGGAATTTGCTGGGACATTTCGGTTTTTAAAATTCTGGTAACATCGTTGTAAGCAGACTGAATTTTATCTCTTGTGTTTTCTGTTTTCTCCAGTTTACTAATGATTTCGTTAATTTTATTTACTGTATCTATCGAATTAAAAATATTATTACGAAAAGAAAACGATTGGCTGCGATAAAGAAAACTAATAAAGAATTCGATATCTTCGAATATTTAGATGTTTAAATCTTTAATTTGTAAATCTGTCAATTTAATTTGTTTAATTTTTGTTTTATATTTAACCCACCTTGTCAAACAGCAAGTTCAAGGATTTATTTGTTTTTGTTTTTGTAATTTTTAAAATTTCTTTTATTTGTTTTGAAGTATAGAGAAAGACTTTTTACTGTAATTTTTTTGGGTTTCATTTTCAAGTAATATTTTAGCATGGCATTTTTGTATCTGTTTTTTTTTATTGCGATTTGTGTTTTATTGTAATTTTTCAAATTTCTTTTATTTGTTTTTGAAATAAAGAGAAAAACGTTTTACTGTAATTTTTTTGTTTCAATTTTAAGTAATTTTTGTATCTGTTTTTTTGTTATTGTGATTTGTGTTTTATTGTAATTCTTCAAATTAATTTTATTTGTTTTTGAAGTAAAGAGAAACATTTTTTACTGTATTTTTTTTTGTTTCAATTCCAAGTAATATTTTAGCATGGCATTTTTGTATCTGTTTTTTTTTTTAGTGTGATTTATGTTGTGTAATTTGAAAATAAACTGTAAATTTTCCTTTTTTTTTTCCAATTTTTTCTTATGGATACATATAGGGCCACTCCTACCTAACCCTAACAAAGTCAGAAAAGGGCCTATTGATCTTGTTAGGCATAGATACATATATGGCCACACTTACCTAAACCTTACAAAGTCACAAAATGGCATCTTTGACTCTCAAAATCCTCATCACAATCATGTCAATCTTACACAAAACTAGATATTTGAAGATAGTGGACCACGGCCATATACGCTTTTCTCAAACCTTTCGATTTAGGTCCAATAACATCCTTTTTAAGTTTCAACAAAATTGGTTGAAAACTTACTAGATAGTAATAGCATATTCAAGACTTTGGGGCAAGGGCAATAACTCTGCTACTAACGGTCGAAAAAAGCTCAAATTCGAACTTGATCTTTGTTTTCTGAATATGTATATACAAACCGAATTTCATTAGATTCCATCAAAAATTCTAGTTTTTAGAGTGTTAACAAGCTAAAATGTGCTAAAATTTCACCCTTCTATCTTGATTAGAACTTATAGTTTTGGGATGTATGAAAATGAAGAAAAAGTTATGCAGTTCAAACAATTTTATTTAATCAATTAATTATAAAAAAATTTGAAATTGTTCTTCAATCAGTCTGAAATAATAATAATACGAACAATATTGAAAATAGTTACTAGTATACAAGTAACGCTTTTAACAATCAGATTGAAAATAGTTATAAAAGTAAAGCTATTAATAATGATAATTAGAGTTTTCATAACAAACAAATAAAAAAAGAGAAACTTACAAGCAAACAACAAAATTATTTTGTTCTGCATACGTTTTTGCAATTAGGAATGTCTCATCATTTTGAAACGAGGCTTTCAAGAAACTGAAAAATGAAATGAAATGAATGGAGTTTAACGTCCTACTTTTCTGCACCTATATGGGCTAATTGAGGACGGGCAAACGCCATGCAGTGTGCAATGAGGGAAATTTTGCCAGGACAGCGGCATTAGCCTGCTCTTATAATCGATTTCCAACTGTTGAGGGATCTTTAACGTGCACAACCAATAGCACACGGGACCTCGGTTTATTGTCCCATCAAGAAACTGAATCAAATCCACAAATTGAGAGCTGAAATAAAAAAAAAATGATTCAGATTTGGATGCAGGCTTAGGCAATAAACTGTATAAAAGATGCCGAGTCATAAAAGCAGTGAAACATTGCGCCTTGCGCGTGTTGAGAGGAAACAGCTAGCTACAATAAACGAAAACGTGTATTAATATAATATAATATAATAATACATGTAATAACGAATAAAATCTACCATTGAATGATATTGTGTTGGATTGTCGAAATAACATTTGCCCTGTGTTAGAACCCTAACTCTTTAATGTCTCAATAACCTTGCCCTCTGCCAGAACTAGACTTACAAGAAATACAGCCAAGTCCAACAGTCCAAGACAAAACACCCATTTCTAAGGGTCCCAGAGACTTGAATTTTGGCATGCAGCTTGGCACTATAGAGTTACGTTCAGCAACCAAACAACATGTTCCTGGGGCCATTCCTGAAACGTCAGCAGCCTGGCAAAGTCGCAGAGTTCAAGAACAAACGCCCACTTTCAAGGGTCCCAGAGACTTGCATTTTTGCATGCAGATTCAGTGGCCCAACCCTAAATCAAAACACATACCCTAACCCCTTCCTTCTATTTTTATACGCCCTCATCTCTCTATGAGGACGTATATTGTCGGCACCCCTGTCCGTCCGTCAACATTTGCTCGTAAACGCTCTAAAAACTAGAGTTTTTGACGGAATCAAATGAAATTTGATATGTGTATACATATTCATAAAACAAAGATCAAGTTCGAATTTGAGCTATTTTCGATCGTTAGAAACAGAGTTATTGCCCTTGCCCCAAATCTTAAATATGCTATTACTCTCTTAGTTTTCAACCGATTTTGATGAAACTTAAAATGGATGTTATTGGACCTAAATCGAAAGGTTTGAGAAAGTTTAATTTTATCCCGATTTAATTTTTCGTTAGGCGTATATGGTCCACTATCTTTTCTCTTTCTCTCCTTCCCTACAATCAAACTCCCCCTTGCTTATTCTCTCAATCATCTCCATCCATTTCTCCTTTACCCTCTTTCTTTCCTCTCTTCTTTCCTTTCTACTTTCCTGTCTTAACATTGCATCAGCCGCCTCTTCCCTTTCCATCCTAGACCTCTCTTCGATTGCCCTCTGTCTCCTTCTGGCAGCTCTTAATCTTTCAGCTTTATCATAATCATCCTTCCTGTTCTCTTCTCTCTCCTGGCCCAACGCAAAAGATTTAAATCCAACTTATTTAAAACATCCAGACTGGTTGAATACCCACGACGAAGTGACACTAATAAGCGCCCTTAAGTGGAGAAGTAAATAGGTAAAATCACAAATTGATTTAAGACAAGTAAATCTTTATTTTCATGGACCCAAAGGTATTCTAAAACACATTACATGCAATTGACAACCATATTTTGAATATTTGTGACATGATAGGAACAATTCAATTCACACCTCAATGTGGCCAGAGAGTAAATTAATATTTCACATTATAAACATAAAGATCCCTCTATATTTGAAAGTTGAAAAATTTCCCCATTGGTTAAACGGTTTGTTCCCACTTTCCCGGCAGATTATCCAGATTAATTTTTTCTAATCCGGATAAGATGGTTTATACGGATTAGTCAGAATAAGGCAGATAAAATTTTACTAATGAGCTGATTCACCTCTAACTTAAAGTGAATATTAGTGATACAAGTTCACGTGTCAAAATGAAGAATAATATTTTAACATTGAATAAAGTGCAGCATGTTATAAGTCGGATACCACCATAAATATTTCTTTGATTCATGGCCAATGTACAAGTGAATTTCGAATTGTTTCAAATAGACGTGGTGGTCAAAACCTCTGCTACCAGGATAACCCCTGATAACAAAATTTGAGCAAGGAATGACAGAAGTCTGATGGTCAGAAACGCTCCAAAAAGAAACCGTATCGCCAATTATTGTAGCATGAACTTGACCGCCTGAAAGCCAGTCTTCAGAATAACAGCAAGACAATGATGGGGTCTGGAGATGCTGTCTGCCATCTTGTCGGTTTGTAATGTATTGTACTGTTGTGTAATTGGTACATAAATTTAATAAAATGCAAAGAAATAAAAAATATCAGCTCATTAGTAGAATTTATCGGCTTTAATCCGAATAACCCGACTAATCCGGATTAGAAAAATATAATCCAGATAATCTGCCGGGAAAGTGGGAACGGTGTCTTCCCGGGAAGTCACCAGTACGAATTTCAAAATTCCCGGGAAGTCACCGTTTTGTTTTCTTTGATGATTTGAGGTAAATGCCGCCAAGAGATTAAAGGTGTTAAGACCTCATTATCGGTGACAAAAATTCATGAAAATCGTTTACTTACATTAATTAAAATGTAACAATATCACTCATCGTTTTGGCATCTGTGATTGAAATACTGAACTTTATTCACCATTTGATATATATATATATATAGACGTTGATGCATATTCATTCAAAATGGCAAACGCACAGCTCGCTTACGACTTTTTACCGACATCACAAAACGGCTGATACTGTTGTTGACAGTTTTTCCAGAATCTCAATGGAAAGTTTTTTTCTTCCATTATACACATTGCATATATGGAGACGCACGCAGCAGTGTGGTCTACAACGACAGTATGGTGATGACGCAGATATTACCCGTTTTGTTCGAAGATGTGCTGTTTTGCCAATGTTATCAAGTATATGGTAGAGGAAGTCTTCGTCAAGTCATGAGTGAAATGCCAAACGATCCCAGATTGGTAGAACTAGCCGACTACGTAACGAATCAAGGATTGGAAGGAGTTTATGGCTTGGATGAATGGAACCACTATGAATCCGAAGCTCCCTGAACAAATAACAATTTAGAAGGCTGGCATAGTCGTGGCAAGAAACTTGTTGGAAAAGCACATCCCCATATATTTGAAATAATTAATTTCTTGAAAGAAGAACAGAATGTAATTGAAATAAGAATGGTGCAGTATGCCGGTGGTCAACAACAACCTCCTAAGAAACGAAAGTACAGGACCCTCGAAGCCCGCCTGCTTCAGAACAGACAACAATTCACTAATAATGATGTAAATGTGTTTGAATTTGCTGATTCTGTTTCTCATTTGTTAAAATTAAAGTAGTTCTGTTAAAATGTTAAATAAATTTATGTTTAATTGGCTATAACCCGATTAAGTAGGCTTAAGTCTGCCAAGATAACAAAAAATAATCCTATTGTTTCCAAAATCCAAATTTTGAAAAAATTCCCGGGACGTCACCGTTTTTCATTTTTTTTTGGTTAATTATGACCCAAGCGGTGACTTCGTGGGAATGAACCGTGGGAACACCCCGGTTAAACAAGTCAGGTGCAGAAAATAGGATGCATGACCCTATATAAATTTTTAAATTAAGACAAGCTGATATATGACACTCATGACCATGTAATGCATGTTTAGTTTAGATAGTGATATCAGGCTCTTTATTGAAAGCAATTCAATGTTTCAAAATTTCCTGTAGATCATATTTACCTGAATACTCGAAAGCTTGCATAATATATGTATTTCAATATGTGTATGGCCTTTACATTAACTAAACTAAACTCATGATGAGTAACCTGAAAAAAAAAGACACCAGAAAAGATAATTTCTGAAAACTTCAGGGCTTTATTATTTTAGAGTTGTCAAATTTTGTCTTCTAAATACAATCGTATGGGTTTTTCATCAAAAGATAAAATAAACAATTTACTAAGCAATATTTTAACCTGTAATTCAATAATTAGGATTCTACACTAATTATGAATTTCATGTTTAAAAAATGGGTATAGGATATATTATAATAATTTTAAGTCAAAAATTCTATTTAAATTTACCCTTTGAATTAAGATAAAACAACTGCCTTTCAATATTTTTTCTGCAAAAATTAACCCCATATTTCAATAAAAATTATGGGGCAATGAATATCATTATACAAAAAGCTAATAACTAAAAAAATAATATTAACAGTACCGTACTGTAATATAAATCGAATAATAAAGGAAACATGAACTAACCTTGTTTGTGTACTCAATTGCCACTCATTCACCAATTGGCAAAAACGGTCAAAGAACACTCAACAAACACCATAAAAATAACACAGATGAACGAAAATCGTGCATAAAATAAACGTCAAATGACGCTTAAAAATTTATGCTAAGTTTACACTACGTTCCCGGTGGCCACGGCGCCCGAAACGTATTACGCCATGGAATATGGCCGTTTTTGTCTCCATATTCAAGTTTTGTTAAGTTGTGACTAAGTTTCCTCGCGTTTTATTACACTGTCCGTGACAGATCGATAGGGTGATGAGGCGGTTCCACCAAGGTGCACCCAGATTCGGACCGCGGTCTACCAGTGATGCATTTTTGCTGCTTCCCGGTCTGATAGGTTGTGATGAGATGTGACTGTATGTTTGTTCCTCATAATAGATATTCCTTGTGAAACAAAGATTATTATAATAAATGATCTCAGGAACTCTTATCATATAATATCAGGGTTCGGGGTAAGAATACTTGTGAAAAGTTTTGCCACTTCCCCGGTATTGCCGGTTTATACAGTTAGCCATTTTCGTTACTATTATTCGTAAATTATTCTTAGTTTCTCCTACATATTGTTTGGGACATTTCTTACATGGAATTAAATAAATTATATTTGAGCTTTCACATGATAAATGCTCCTGGATCGGATACCTTTTATTAATTAGTATAGCTACTCAGAAAAATAATGCGTTTCAGATACAAAGGGACATGTTTTGCATCTACTTGACAAACATGGAGCACTCCTTAAACCTGGAGGAACTTCGGCATATAGTCTAGTCTTCGCTGCTATTTGCGCTGTAGAGTTTTTTATGTTTGATAAAAATCGTTTTGAGTATCAAAGTAGTTCATCAAAGTGTTAAGTAACACTACATCAGGTGAAAATAGTCCATACTTCATTACAAGTTACAGTTTAGAGTTAAACGTTTAAGTATCAACAGTGTTCAAATGATTAATTCTTATTGTGCTAAGCAAGCTTGATATCGATTTTATATGTCTAATTCTATTTGCAAAATGCATTTATTATTGAACCTGTTTCTGCACTGACTGCACATCACCTGTCTATCCGATGATAAATCTTTTGGGCAGTTTTGGTTAGCACATACAGAGCAATTTTTACTGAGCTCGAGTTCCTTCACCATAGTACACAAGCGATGGATTACTGGCTTATTTGCAATAGCAATGGTGGAAGGGTGTCTTTTCGTAACTTGTATATCTAAATATTTTGTGGCATTGTTTTGGCACTGTTTCCTCACGAGACTGACAATTCTCTTACTCACTCACTGTTTATCTCTGCATACAAGAATGTCCAGTGATGGTTGCGTGGGCATTATGAATGGTGTACAGGTCAGTCATACCCATTCGGTTGCTGCAGGATATCCGTGTTGAAAATACAACACCATGATGTCAAGTTGAAGGGAACTTTAACGATTTTGTAGGATAACTCAAGAATCCAAATAAGGTTGCCATACTGTCTATAAGAAAAATGTGTTTGGTTGACAAGTTGGCTACTCCTAGATACCTGTGCGTGCCGGATCCAATAGGATCTAAGTACAGAGGGAAAAGAAAAATGTCCTTATTTATGGCTTCATTCCGTGAAATGAAGGTAATTGCCACCTCATACCGACCCACAGCAACACACTGATAAATATCATCAGGAGACAGGATGATGTACTTCCAGAAGTGTCTAGAATAGCTTGAACGCATTGATCAATAACGGTGCCACAGAGCCATTGTCTAGTCTAGGGTTTTAAGAACTTTTGTTGCTTCATTTGAACCAGATTGTTGTCGTAGCTGGGTAATGATTCCTGTGTAGTTTTTTTTATCCCAATTATGCGAATCAAGTGACGGACACTTTTCAAGCGTTGAGGTCATATGGTTTGTCACTACTGACATCAACCCATTAACAGTTGAGTTTCCCAGCATCTGCTAATAATGAATCATTATCTGGCTCCACAAGGTATAGTCAAAGTCGTGCACCCTTTCCCACGACTTTTTTTCATTACAGACAAAATGTATGAGCGCTTGCCTTGGTCTTCATCCAGCAATGATGTGGTAACAAAGTCCGGTATGAACATGTGGGGGTTTGGGGAATAACTTCACAACACTCAGGCCTTTTCCATCTAAGTTTAAGGCAGTGAAGAAAGATATTGTGTCACTAAAACTTTGACATAAATCGGTCATTTCTATATTTTTCATGCTTAGTTTTCGGGAATAATTTTCTATGGCATTGTAACCTCTAGAAAACTCACAGTTGAGCGCACTAAATTTGGCACACAGACTTTTTGATATGTTGTGAACATTTTTGGATATGAAGCCACTCGGAATACACTTGCGTTAGCCTCCATTTTGAATTTAATATTGGCCACCCTCAGAAATATATAATTGTTGATATTTTCGGATCTGTCAGCTATTAACCTGTTCTCAATGGCTAATTGTACTTTTTTTTTTTAGGTCAGGAAGGAAATATTTAAGCTACAACCGGCCATGTTTGATTTTAAAATGGCGTCTGTTAAAATTCTTAATTTGCGATATTTTTCAATCTGTGTAAGCTATGTACTTGGTTTTGGTGGCTAATTGTATGTTTTGGAGGCCAAGGAATCCACTTCCGCTTTGTTTGCATACAAATACAGTTCAGTTATCTGCACTCGATCACAAAATGAAAGGCCTTTTAAATAAATGAAAATAAATGTTTTGTGAAAAATGTAAATGATACAGCAAATAATATAAGACTAAAACTCTACATCAGTGGTTCCCAAGCTGTGGCTCAAAATTACGAAGCTCCCAGAGCCATGGCCCCCTGTTATATTCCAAACTAGGACAAAATAGGGAATATAGCGCAAGGGTTGTTGTTTTGTGCCTCCTCATCAGCGTGAGGTCAGATGAATTTGACCACAAGCAACTACAAACCTTACACAGCAAAATATAGTTAAATAAAATATGGGCTAGAGAAAAAAATGAAATACATCCCCATGTACCATGCCTTCCTGACAACACACCATGCTCCCCCAGGTTGGGAACCACTGCTCTACATAGACAACTGGAATATAAATATCGGCTTTTATAACGTTATGGGCCTTATGACCCCATCGGACGCCATCTTTGTTTTTACGCAACGAAAAGTCGCTAGGTGGCGCGCAACTGGAAAGTGGTGAAGTTGGACCTAATCGCTGATTTATTTTCTTCGACAAGCCTGACCAAAGAAAAACATTCACCGTCCTTCCAATTAGGTTTTCTTGATCTTGGACTAGCACTAGCTGTGGCTTCCATCTTGGATCTTGCAAGTGACGGTGACGTCGTCTGCTGAACAGCACGTACAATTCAGAGCACATGCACGCGTTTCCAAGGAAAATGATAATTTGGGTATTACGTCACGTCACTTAATTAAAGTGACAGTCTGAATTTTTTTTTTAGGTCAAATTTTTGTTGGCTCAAATTTGTGAAAACTTTACACCAAAATCTTTAACTATGTGTCCTTTAATATATCTGAAAGTTTTAACTAAAAAAATCCAACCGTTAATTTTTAAACGTTAAAAACATGCTAAATTAATTAGAAACCTTACGTAAGGTTTTTAAGTGTGTTATGTTTTTTGGACGCCGATAGTAAACTACTGAACTATTGGGCCATTTAAAGGGCAAACACCAAAACTAGGTCAAATTGCTTAATTAACAATAAGTACTCCCTGTTTGTAATTAACCCTTTAAAACCAAATTCAATTTGATCAAAAAGGTATAGAGATACAATAAGCATACTTTAAAAATACTCTCAGGTAGCATTTGCGATTTTTTTGACAATGGAAATTTTTTTCAAAAAAGCAGAATGCATACGGGCCCGTACAACCATGCCATATTGTCATCTTGCCCTTGCGTCCTTGGCAAAAAAAAAAAAGTTTCCAAGACTAAGATTCAAAATGGTACCTATGTTAAAAAGATATGTTTAATCTATGAAGGCTTACTTTAAACTATTATGGTATGTGATAAACAGTTACAATGTATACCATTATTCAGTCAATATCAAAGGTTATTCAACTAAGCAATAACATCAATATACTACATGATACACAGGGATTTGAAGGCGTAAATTTTGTGGGAGAGCTTGGAACATTATTACGGATTAGGTTAGCTATATTCCAAGTTCTGAGACTAAAAGTTTTGTGGTCGAACATTGTGAACATATCCCTTTAATAAAGATATATATAATACTTCTTCTTTATTTTCTTAGACTTGAATCCTTATGACAGACATGCTAATTTTAGAGGAGGTGATGTAATTCTGCCAGAACCTATTATCTTCCACGTTTGGACTGAAATTTGAATCCATCAATTACAGCTGGACCACTTGAGATCTTTGCCAAACCTGAACAGATCCATCATTAATGGCTATTTCCAGTATCGTCTTGCCACAGATAAGCAAGCTTGTTGTGATATGAAGGCTCCTAGAGAAGGGGGAGTTGCTTCTTTTGTTTTGGAAAGTAAACACATAGATGCCTTCAATGCAAATGTTACTCCCAAGGAAGCTTGGTAAGTACAATGAAACATTCATTTTTTTTTTTTACTGAATTTATATATACACCTTTTGAAATTTGAACATGCGTTAATAATCAAGGCATGTGATAAAAACAAGCCATGATGCAATACAATAAAGTTTACTTCCAAGTTTCTTATAAAACAAGAACCAAATTCGAATGGGCAGCAAACAAAGACTTGCACTTCAATCAAAGCTATCAGTAATCGTATGTTACCTAGCATGGCACGCTATATTTCTGTTTGATTCAAGTGAGTTGTAATTTTTCTTATTCGCCATAGTGCATATACTATTTATATGTGTGCTCATGGTTCCAGTTGAATCTACCATCACACCCAGATCCCGTACTGAATTTTAAGCAGATACCTTAGCATTCCCAATCCTTATTTCCAATCCTTACATAAGTCACAACAGCTAGAATATCGAGGTCTTTAAGGCGTGGCGAGAACCATACTATCTCTGTCTTACTGTCGTTTAACGCCAGCAGATTCGATTGCATCCAGTGTCTAATCTCGTCCACACAATTCTCTTTGCGATTAACCTACTGTATAGTCTATTCGAGAGTCGCAAGCGATGTAAAGTTGGGTGTCACTGGCAAAATATACTTAGTTTATAACGTAACGTATGATGATATCTTCGAGTGGAACAATATACAAAGAGAAAAACACGGGCTCTAAAATAGATCCTTGTGGCACACTAAACTGAAGTGTGTGCTCCTTCTAAACCACTGATCCAATAGACACCCTTTGCGTTCTACCCCTCAAATAAGAGTTGAGCTTTACCGAAACGTACACGCAATTGTTCCAAAAGGATATCATGATCATTGATATCGAAGGCAGCAGACAAATCAAGTAACATCATATGCGAGAGTGCAGTCTCGGTGCTATGGACCCCCCAGTACGCTGAAAAATATGATATAGTTGAAGTAGAGCAGCTATCTCACAACATTTGCCAGGGAATGGCAGATTGGACACCACACGAATCGGAGAAGTTATTTTTTCTGTTCTCCTGTCTTCGATTGCGTCCGGAGTCAAACTGAGAATGTTCAGTATCCGACTCTGTTCTCTCATTCCGTCTCACTCAATAGTCTCGGTCATAGTTACTGGAACGTCTGTCGTTAAAGCGATTCACGATCCCATTGTCTATTATGTGATGGATAATGGCCGAAGACTGTCCATTATGTAAATAGAAAGAACAACTGAGGGGCGTTAGCCCCGAAGTTGTTCTGACTATTTACATAATGGACAGTCTGAGGCTATTATCAAACTTAAAACATAGCAACATAGAGATCCAAAATATCTCAAAAACATCATGTCATTACTAAAATAATGGACAGATTCTTAAAACAACTCAGTATGATATGTATTCACTCATAGAGGTGGTAACTACATATCAATAAGCAAGATGTCTTCCAGTGGACACTGTAGTTATCACACAATCAAGGATTTAGGTAATGATAATATTCTACGTGATTTGAATAATATATATTGCAAAAAATTACATACCAGTTACAATAATCATTCTTTAATTGGATATTCTATTATATGATGTAATATTTATATTATAAAGGATACATCAAATATATTGGTGAAAAAGGTTTACGATTGATAATAGTCATGTAGCGAATATCATATATAGTGAGACTAAGCGAATACACAATATGGATATAGAAGGAGAAATTTTTAGTTTAAGGTATATTTGAACGGATTATGTGATTTTCCTGCAATACAAGTTCTTCTATATTTAGAACCCCTGAAAACCGTACCCTTTGTGGAAAAAAAGCCTGCAGTCATCCAACAAGATAATCCAGAAATCAAAATAAGAAAACCCTCAAGGTTATAACGTGAAATATACATTTTAAAAAGTTTTACATTGATTTTGTGTACAGTGTTAATAAAAAAATTTCACATTGGTGCCCATTTTGCTATTGCCCTCTTATGTTTGAGAAAACTGTCTATTATTAAGAAATCTGTCCATTATTTAGAAAACTGTCCATTATCTAGAAAACTGTCTATTATTAATCGCAAATAATGGACAGATTTCTAAATAATGGACAGAACATCTACTAACAGTGTCTATTCTCCTATATAATGGATTAAAACAACAAAGGATGACGTCATAACTATGTTTTAATATAACTTTCGTAACGCTTGGGTTGTTCGGCACTGTTGCACTTTCGGGCCTCTCGGGTTCTAATTGAGCTAGCAATCTGAAATTTGGTAGGATGATTTATAAATATGTTCTGATTATTCACAGTAAATTTGGTGTCATTCCGACGTTTCCTACATTTTAAATTATTTTTCAAAGTTTCGAAGTGAATGATATTTCACCGATAATGGCGAATCGACAAGGGGATTGTTCAGTTGTACTTGCTTTGTCATTCCATTCTCTCGGGACGATTCGCAACAAAAAATATAATTTGGAATCATTTAGAGATGTTTCGTAACACTTTAAATATGCCGAATTGTTAAAGTTTAACAACTGAATGAAGACGGAAAATGTTGTCTGGTTGGTCTGAAATTTTCTGACGTTGATCAGGACACATTACTCTTTCGCATTAGCACGTTTCATGTCGATATCGCGATCGGAATTGATCGAGGGGCGATGCAGCAATAGGGGCATAGGGGCATTACTTTAACAATTAATTAAACATGGAAATGGGTGCCTGATCGGTCTGAATTTTTTTGTGAGTAATCAGGACACATGACTGTGTCACATTGTCATGTTTCGTGTCGATATCGCGATCGAAAGTCATCGAATAGGGGCAATTACTTTAACACCCGATTTAAGATGGAAATTAGTGTCTGATCGGTCTGAAATTTTTTGTGAGTAATCAGGACACATTACGGTGTCACATTGTCATGTTTCGTGTCGATATCGCGATCGAAAGTCATCGAATAGGGGCAATTACTTGAACACACGATTTAAGATGGAAATTAGTGTCTGATCGGTCTGAAATTTTTTGTGAGTAATCAGGACACATGACTGTGTCACATTGTCATGTTTCGTGTCGATATCGCGATCGAAAGTCATCGAATAGGGGCAATTACTTTAACACACGATTTAAGATGGAAATTAGTGTCTGATCGGTCTGAAATTTTTTGTGAGTAATCAGGACACATGACTGTGTCACATTGTCATGTTTCGTGTCGATATCGCGATCGAAAGTCATCGAATAGGGGCAATTACTTTAACACACGATTTAAGATGGAAATTAGTGTCTGATCGGTCTGAAATTTTTTGTGAGTAATCAGGACACATGACTGTGTCACATTGTCATGTTTCGTGTCGATATCGCGATCGAATGTCATCGAATATAGGGCAATTACTATAACACACGATTTAAGATGGAAATTAGTGTCTGATTGGTCTGAAATTTTTTGTGAGTAATCAGGACACATTACGGTGTCACATTGTCATGTTTCGTGTCGATATCGCGATCGAAAGTCATCGAATAGGGGCAATTACTTTAATACCCGATTTAAGATGGAAATTAGTGTCTGATCGGTCTGAAATTTTTTGTGATTAATCAGGACACATGACTGTGTCACATTGTCATGTTTCGTGTCGATATCGCGATCGAAAGTCATCGAATAGGGGCAATTACTTTAACACACGATTTAAGATGGAAATTAGTGTCTGATTGGTCTGAAATTTTTTGTGAGTAATTTTGGATGGCCAAAAAAAAGCAGTGTTAGTGCTGTGCCTTACTCACTGAGCTCCCATATGGATCCATAGAACTGTATATAATATAAGTTTAGAGGTCCGTTGCTGGAAGAACGATTCACTGAGGTGACGCTCTCTCATTGAGAGTCATTGTCGATGCCCGTGGGTTATCTCAGCGAGATATGAAGTTACTCAGACCATCAATTCTGGCTTGGCTACAATGCCGAAGTGAGCCATGTTTGTCTCATATACACTATACGTTTAGAGGTCCGTCGCTGGTAGTACGAGTGACTGTGGTGACTCTCACTCATTGATATCGACACGAAACATGACAATGTGACACCGTAATGTGTCCTGATTACTCACAAAAAATTTCAGACCGATCAGACACTAATTTCCATCTTAAATCGTGTGTTAAAGTAATTGCCCCTATTCGATGACTTTCGATCGCGATATCGGCACGAAACATGACAATGTGACACAGTCATGTGTCCTGATTACTCACAAAAAATTTCAGACCGATCAGACACTTATTTCCATCTTAAATCGGGTGTTAAAGTAATTGCCCCTATTCGATGACTTTTGATCGCGATATCGACACGAAACATGACAATGTGTCACCGTAATGTGTCCTGATTACTCACATAAAATTTCAGACCGATCAGACACTAATTTCCATCTTAAATCGGGTGTTAAAGTAATTGCCCCTATTCGATGACTTTCGATCGCGATATCGACACGAAACATGACAATGTGACACAGTCATGTGTCCTGATTACTCACAAAAAAATTCAGACCGATCAGGCACCCATTTCCATTTTTAATTAATTGTTAAAGTAATGCCCCTATGCCCCTATTGCTGCATCGCCCCTTGATCAATTCCGATCGCGATATCGACATGAAACGTGCTAATGCGAAAGAGTAATGTGTCCTGATCAACGTCAGAAAATTTCAGACCAACCAGACAACATTTTCCGTCTTCATTCAGTTGTTAAACTTTAACAATTCGGCATATTTAAAGTGTTACGAAACATCTCTAAATGATTCCAAATTATATTTTTTGTTGCGAATCGTCCCGAGAGAATGGAATGACAAAGCAAGTACAACTGAACAATCCCCTTGTCGATTCGCCATTATCGGTGAAATATCATTCACTTCGAAACTTTGAAAAATAATTTAAAATAGAAGGAAACGTCGGAATGACACCAAATTTACTGTGAATAATCAGAACATATGTATAAATCATCCTACCATCACTTTACGCCTGAAGAAGGATATTTATTATCCGAAATCCGGATCGCGTTTTTAATGAGGATTTTTGTAAGTTTTTGTAAGTAAGATTTGTTGTAAATTTTTCATATATTTTTTTTTTGTTATTATAATTCTTTTTGTATCTCCACCGAGGTATATATTATATTAAATTTTAATTTTTCCTTACTTCTGCATTTGATTTTTCTGCATTTGATTTCCCATTCTCACGCTACTGCCATGGACTATAATGCTAACTGGTTTTATCCTCCCCGTCACCCATATCGCTCTCGTACCTATTATCCCTCTCAAAACTATCATCCTACCCAACAACACTCTCGATATTATGATCACCAACCGAACTATCAACAACATCGTCAACAGAACTATCAGCAACATCGCCAGCAGAACTATCAGCAACATCGCCAGCAGAACTATCAGGAACATCGTCAGCAGAACTATCAGCACTCCCGCAATTTCAATAATCGTCAGTCAGACCATCACCATGTATCACAGAACCAATATAGTAGACAGAAACAAGACGACAATCCACTAGTCAAGTTATTCTTTCAGGTACTACAATGTTTACACCATGCCTCAGTAATTTCAAATCAGGCAAGCAACGGTCAGCCTACTCGCGGATTTCTTTTCAAAATTCGAGACTTAGACCGGTTTGTAAAACCAGCTCTTAGGAATTCTAAAATATCTTCAGCAATTCAGACCATCAATAAACTTTGGGCAAAAGACGTGGCTTTGGCTCTACATACTCACTATGAGTCTATGCTTGCAGAAAAACTAAACTTGATTAAGTCACGCAATTTTTCGGATCAAAATTTAAAACAGTTCTCGTCGGAGGCAATTAATTGGGCTAAAAAATCTTATCGTCGGTTACAACAAGACACTCTTGATCAATATACGAGCTTAATCCAATCTTTAAAAACTGCTGACCATATTTCGGACAATCGCATGGATGTAGAAAACGTGGTACCTTCTCCGTCAAATCAAAAGAATCAAGCAGTACCAACATTGAATCGATTGTCCATACCAAACCAAACTTCAACTAGAAAACGCCAACACTCCCCCATAAACAACCTACCAAGTACATCAAATGAAGCCGTACCCACCCCAAAAAGACAGAACAAATTAACCAAACCTACTCCACCTAGAACCCCGATTGCAAATTATGGAAAACCATTACCCGAAACACCTTCTACAACTCTACCTTCAAGTGCGAAATCCAACCCCGAAACGCCACGCTCCCAACGTCAAACCCGTCGCCGTCTTAGTTTAGAAACTATTGTACCTAAAACCCATGTCAACAAACCACGACGAAATGACCATGCAAACCGTAAGTCTGACTGGTGTTTACCAGAAATCCTGAAACCAACTCTCATCATCGGTTCATCCAATATCTCTCGCATTCCTGAACTCGACGACCAGATCCAAGCAGAATCCTTCCCCGGTGCCCGCATCAGCCACATTTTTAATATTTTATGTAAAGTAACACCTACCAATATCCCTAAAAAGGTAATCTTCCATGTAGGTATTAACAACAGGAAAGAAAATGGAGAATCGATCTATAAACAGATCCTTGAATTAGCCAATCTAGCCACAACCAAATTTCCCGACGCTTTACTTTTTACCACTCAAATACCAATTTCTACCGCTCTGAATCGTGTTGAACCTGTTGAAACCGAACATCTTAGAAGATACAACCACCTAATATACCACAAGCCTTCTCCTGTCGCCACTACTATTCCGAGATTCAATGGAGTGGTCGAAGTAAACTCGGATCACGTCCACTGGACGGCCCCCACTGCCCGAAGTATCTGTGCTAAATGGGTCTCCCATTTAAACTGATCGCGGGGGGAAGTATTCCGAGTTTAGGTCAGACGGTTGTTAACCTTAGTGACCGTAAACTTTCTCCCGTAGAGTTGCGAATTTTAGATCGAGGGCTTACGTTTGCACCAGTGGCAAAACCAACCTCAAATGAACCAATTTTATCGTCGATCGCAGAAGTCGCGCGAACTTTCAAACTGAATTACTTCTTTCGTGAAAAACTTGGCCGCGGCAAACGAACAAAATTTACGGACAAATCTGGCTGGATTCCACCAGATAACGCGATAGACAACGGTATACTTTCAATTTGCGATAATATGTACTCAGAAGTTTCTCGTTTACCGGTCGTAAACGAGAAGAATAATTTAACCAATTTTGAAAGAAAAGCTATAAATGAACTGAAAAATGATAGCAATATTATTATTAGGAAAAGCGATAAAGGTAGCTGCTGTGTTATCCAAAACCGCGTTGACTATATTTATGAAATTAATAAGCAATTAGAAAATCCCGCCCATTATCGTGAACTCGACAAACCAATTTTCATGGAAACCGCTAAGAAAATCAACGAAATTTTGCGAATTCTAGTTTCAAAAAAATATATTTCCGATTCCCAATTTGACTATCTTTCCGCGGATCCGACTGTTCGACAACGACATATATATACGTTACCAAAAATTCATAAGAATCCAGAAACCGGATGGTCGATACCAAACAAAATTCCTAAAGGGCGGCCGATAATTTCAGACTGTGCGAGCGAATCCTACCGAGTTTCCGAATATATTGACCACTTTTTACTTCCGTTAGCGTGCCAACATCCAACGTACCTCAAAGACACTACCGATTTTGTAGAAAAACTTAAAGATTTAGATGTTCCTCCTAATGCCATGTTTATTACATTGGATGTTACTTCAATGTATACTAATATTGACAATGATACCGGTTTAGACGCTGTCCGAAAAGCCTTTGAACGAAATCCGTGCGAAGAAAGACCCGATAAAGAAATTTTAGATCTTTTAAAACTCTGTTTAACGCGAAATGACTTTATTTTTAATGGAAAAACTTATCTTCAGGTATCTGGAACTGCTATGGGGAAGCGCTTCGCCCCAAGTTATGCTAACATTTTTATGGCCGAGTGGGAGCGTGAAATATTGAATATTTCACCTTTCAAACCTTTCTTCAATGGGAGGTTTCTTGACGATATTTTCATAATTTGGACTGAATCATTGGAAAACTTTTGGCAATATTTTGAAATTCTAAACAACCACCACCCTTCAGTTAAACTGACCGCTAATATTTCTGATACGAGTATGGATTTCCTGGATACGACAGTATTCAAAGGCACCAATTTTATTGAAAATCAAAAATTAGATATCAAAGTATTTTTTAAAGAAACCGATACCCACCAACTTTTATTCAAAAATTCATTTCATCCAAAACATACCTTTTCTGGCATTATTAAATCGCAAATCCTACGATTTCATAGGATTTGTACCCAGCAGACCGATTTTGATTCCGCATGTAGACTTGTTTTCGATAAATTAAGAGAGAGGGGTTACTCAAAAAGATTTTTGCGCCAAATTAAAAACGACACACTTTCACATCTTCAGAAGAAAAATGACCCCCCTCCCCCTTTTAATGGCTTTGGCTCAATTCCGTGTGGAGGTTCTTCGTGTCGTACCTGCGAACATATACTCATTTCTCACTATTTCCGAAATAAGAGGACAGGAAAAACCTTCCTCATGAACGACCTACTTTCATGCGCCGACCAAAATTTGATATACCTAATTTCTTGCAAAATTTGCGATATTCAATATGTTGGCGAAACCCAAAACGCGCTACGTACCCGTTTAAACGGCCATCGCTATGACATCGTACATGGCAAAGATAGACCTATTGCGAATCATTTTAATCTTCCCGACCACTCCATTGATGATCTACTGATTATGCCCATTGAATCAATCCCAGCTATTCCGAATATCAAGCCTAAACGCAGAAGATTACAGCGCGAGAGCTATTGGATGAACCAACTCGGCACTGTATATCCCAATGGTTTAAATATACAACACGATAACCAAATTATTCCGTTTGTGGTAACATACAATCATACCGCAACAAAGGCATCATTAATAGTAAAGACTCACTATAAGAATCTTCAGGAACAGTATCCCTATGTTTACACCAAGAGGCTTGTGACCGCCTATAAGCGAAACAAAAATTTGAGTAACCATTTAGTCCATGGCAAACTTGATCCGACCCCCCCCCCCCCCCCCATACTCCACCGCTTTTAGACATGACATAACATTTTGACCATTCTAAATACCGACTTTACTATGCTTATACTCATATTATTATTATTTTAATCATAATCGTCCTTACTTTTTAGGAAATCTGTTTAAGAGGATGAACTGTAGGCCTATCACTTTGAAATGCTTTACATTAATATAAATTGTCTTCATTTTAAATAGGAACTGTAAGAAGACAGTTTTGTGTATATCGGTTTTATATTCCTTCCAGATAATTGTGACCAGTCGGTACCACCAGCTTTTTATGCAACTTTTTACTTATTTATTTATCATAATATACTAATAAATTAACTGCACTTTAAAATATATAGTTCTAGATTCATGACCTAGGCCAGTGCTTTTTTATGGGAATTTTATTCTCATATCACCTTATTATAACACCATCAATTAGAACCCGAGAGGCCCGAAAGTGCAACAGTGCCGTAGGGGCATGTGCACGCAGCCTTAACACGCTCTGAGACCATTTTCCGCCGCCGCAACAGTGCAGTTAATACGGATGTGACGGGGGTAAAAATACGTATTTCTTTATTTGAATATCATTTACGTATATATATATATTGGTTTTATGGAATTTATTTTATGCCCATGGTTGCGTTGCCACCCTTAAAAATTGTATTTTTATTTATATTAAGAAGAAAGTAAAAAAAATTAATTTTTATTTTACCTTTTACAGACTTCTATATAATCTAATCCCTTAATGTATATAGCATCAAACATTTTGAAAATCAGGGTTGATTTCCTTGCTCCTGGGGCCTTTACGCACATTATTCTCGTTTAGCACGACCACCCCTTGAAGAGGGTTTGAGGGCATTGCTCCCCAAGAAAACTGTGAATATTAGGGCCGATTCCCTTGCATCTCATGCCATCCCAAACAAATTCTCGTTGAAAACGAACAACCTTGAAGACGGTTTGGGTACACCCAACAAAATTTTGAAAATTACGACGGTTGTGTTTGCATATGTTATTCCGAAAAAAATTCTCGTTGAGAGCGCACACCTCTTAAAGGGGGTTTGGGGCATTGTACCACAAAAATATCGAAATAGTAGGCAAATTTGGACGGATTGCACTTTGTATTACCCATAGCCTAAATGTAATACCCACTATAAATGTAATACCCACAATAAATAACCAAAACCCACCATTAATGTAATACCCCATCAACCATAAATGTATTAAACAACGTGCAGTATCATATAGAGTAATTTCATCACTGATCAGTGTCGGCGACAGCCTCTTGGAACTGGTGGTGCAAATATTGAAGAACCAAAGGCGCAAGTCTCTCTAGTCGGGTCTGAGGGGTCCTCCCCCAGAACATTTTGAGGAATATGAATGATTAGATGCACTCTGCCACATTTTTGGAACACAAATGTATAAGGTGTCATTTTTAAAATTTCTCAGAAATAAAGTGGGGTTTCAAATAGGGGTACAAACAAGTTTTCTAGAGGGAGGGGAGGGAGGGGAGGGGGGGGGGGCAAATGATTGAACTGCTTTGTTACAGTCACATATCCCGTGAGTACTAGGTAGCAAAGACTATTCATCTGACTCTGTTTATGTCTTTCATCTACGCCATTATAACGGGGTGTTGCTAAAGTTTTTTTCTTTGGGGGAAATGAAATTAATCTAGCACAGTCAGGTAATGCTGGTTTATGTGCGGAGAGAAATAAAAACTTTTTTGGGGGAAATATATTTTTATTTTTGTTGCCTTTATCATATTTTTAATTTCAATATAAAAAAAATCTTTATCCTAGTAAGATTTGAGCAAATCATCTACGATGAATTAAATTATTATTATAATCAAAAACATAGATTTTAGTTTTTATATATAATTACAGTTGGATTAGCTGGAACTGCAATTGTAGAACAATTCTATCCTTAGCGTTTCTTTCTCCAGAATATGTTAACAATTTGAACCCATCCATGCATTAGGGCATTTAAAGGGACAGTCTGAATTGTTTCCAGGTCAAAATGTTTTTTTGGTCAAATTTGTGAAAACTATATACCATAATCTAAAGTATTTGAAAGTTTAAACTAAACAATCTAGCAATTAATTTTTAAACGCTAAAAACATGCTAAAATATTTAAAAACCTTAACAGATTTAAGTAAAATAAGCGCCTTATTAGGGTAATAATAATACTGGTAGAGTAATGAATCGCCAATGTATTCTAAAAGAAGATACAGAGATGCAATTAGCATACATTAGAATTACTTTCAGGTAACATTTGCAACGTTTTTGTTAATGAACATTGTTTTCAAAAACCCCAGAATGGCCCTTTAAAATGAGCCACGAATTTGCCCATCCATTTTGGATGAGAGATGATTTCTCGTAGCCTTATTAAAATTCCGCTGTAACGTCCATATCTTATTAAAAGACTACGCACATTAACTACAGTAGTCGGGACACCTCTAGATATATAAATCGTTGGCAAAAAGCTCTTACACCTTTGTCCAGCAATTTGTCTAAACCTTGAGTCCACAGCCCATAAACGCCCGTACAGCTGACATGTATACCTAGGGAAGTCTTTTGATGCACTCAGCATCGTTTGGAATCCTGCTAAAGTATGATAAATTATTTGTATATACATTTGTTGCAGACTCTACTTGATTTTCAGGAACGAACTTCTGATAGTCACCGTCTTATACCAAACCCTTTTGATCGCCATCGCCCTGTGCCGCGCCCTCTTGATAATCACCGTATTGTACCACACCTTCTTGATAGTCACCATCTTGTATTGCGCCCTCTTGCTTGTCACTGTCTTGCACAAAGCCTTCTTGATCGTCACTGTATTGTACCACACCCTCTTGATCGCCATCACCCAGTGCCACGCTCTCTTAGTCACCGTATTGTACCACACCTTCTTGATAGTCACCGTCTTGTTTCGTGCCCTCTTGATTGTCACTGTCTTGCACAAAGCCTTATTGATCGTCACTGTCTTGTACCACACACTCTTGATCGTCACTGTCTTGCACCACGCCCTCTTGATCGTCACTGTCTTGTACCACCCCCACTTGATCGTCACTGTCTTGAACCACACACTCTTGATTGTCACTGTCTTGTACCACCCCTACCTGATTATCACTGTCTTGTACCACACACTCTTCATTGTCAGTGCCGTGTACCACACCCTCTTGATAATCACTGTCTTGTACCACACCCTCTTGATTGTCACTGTCTTGTACCACACCCTCTTGACTGTCACTGTCTTGTACCACATCCTTCTTGATCGTCACTGTATTGTACCACACCCTCTTGATCGCTATCACCCAGTGCCACGCCCTCTTGATAGTCACCGTATTGTACCACACCTTCTTGATAGTCACCGTCTTGTGTCGTGCCCTCTTGATTATCACTGTCTTGCACAAAGCCTTATTGATCGTCACTGTCTTGTACCACACACTTTTGATCGTCACTGTCTTGGACCACCCCCACTTGATCGTCACTGTCTTGAACCACACACTCTTGATTGTCACTGTCTTGTACCGCCCCCACCTGATTATCACTGTCTTGTACCACACACTCTTCATTGTCAGTGTCGTGTACCACACCCTCTTGATTGTCACTGTCTTGTACCACACCCTCTTGACTGTCACTGTCTTGTACCACATCCTCTTGATCGTCACCGTCTTGTACCACGTCATCCTCTTGATCGTCACCATCTTTTACCACGCCCTCTTGATGACACTATGTTGTTTCACGTCAGATATAAGGTAAACATAGTGCGATTTCTCGTTTTCTGCGTAGTGGCCAATCACAAACTGTGCTAAGGGTAAATTGTTCCATGGGCTAATTGTTGTTTTCCCGTTTGGGCCAAGAAATGAAAGAATTACAAGCTGTACATTGAATAAATGTTCAAATGCTTGCAATGTTATTTAAACTCCGCATGTGCCATTTTTTCGACATTTAAGACAGGTATTGCCTCCATGGCATGCCAACAAACATTTCAAGAGGAACACCTTGCACATTGTTGGGATTACCCTCCAGGTGTCTCACAACTTCATTGCGATTTGTTCTGTGACATCTGTAAACTTCTGCTTGAGGTAACAGGTAGGCTAGTGCATCAAACTGACGTTGACGTTCATCAATTTTCTTTTTAGCTAGACCGTTTTTTTTTTCGTCTCAATTTCTCTTGTTAAACTAGTTATCTCAATGTCGTATTCTGAAGGGAGGGGGGGGGGGGGGTCCTTTAATTCTTAGCCCATTGTATCGTACATCCCAGACATCATTAGATGATTTTCCCTTTTTTCGCAATTTCTCTTGTCATTTTCAAACTTAGTATAGTCATTTTTTGTACTTCCTGTACCTATGTTGTTTGGATTTGACCCCTTGTTGCATCTACCACCGATTTCCCGCTCTGACACAGCATTTCTCTATCGTCCGTAAAAAATCTCAAAAGGCGAATGGTTGCCAAGAACAACCATTGGTTCCTCATTTAGCAGCCTTCGATATGTCAGATGACGCTTAACCCAGATAACACCCATCACACCTATTGTGAAATGTCGGTAGGATGAAAAAAAAAATTCACGGGTTATGAGTTATATTTTCTGATTTCTACATCGACCGCAATTAGCCCGATGAAGATGCGGATCTTCAGGAGCGTAATTTGATATGTAAAATGTTCTTATTCTAGAGAGGAGTTTCACTCCGACTATAGGGGCCATGCTTGACTCCTTTTCAAAACACGAAACACATACCTTGTAGTGGTTGTCTTTGTGACTTTTCGCGTTTTTCGTCTGGGCTAGGTCATAGAATTTTCCCGGAAAATGAGAGGACTTGCGTTCCCGGGCTTTCCGAAAAAAAAATTCTGCTCATTTATAAACTTTAAACTCATGTTTAATGAACTGGCAATGTGTTAAGCTGATTTTCTCATCAAAACGAACGATCATGGCAGGATACCTCTGGACAATCTGGGTCAATTTGAGCTGAGTGAAGTTAGTTCGTTATTGGTTATTGGTTATTCGCGAATAACGAATAACGAACTAACTTCACAATTTATTCGTTATTCGCGAATAACGAATTAACTTCACAATTCATTCGTTATTCGTTATTCGCGAATTAAAGAATAACGAATAACAAACAATAACAAACAAACTTCACAATTTTGTCGTTATTCGTTATTCGCTGATATAGTGGGGCGGATTAGCACAACAATCATGCAAATAATGGCACAAACATGAAATTTGTAAGAATATGATTTTATCTGTATTTATCATATAAAGAGGGTAGCCAAGAAAATAATCCAAGATGGTGGCCGTTTTTCAAGATGTCAGCCAAATAGTAGGGTAACGTACCACAACAATCATGCAAATAATCATACAAGCATGAAATTTGTAAGAACATGAGTGTATGTGTATTTATCATATAAAGAGGGTAGCCAAGAAAATAATCCAAGATGGCGGTCATTTTTCAAGATCACATCTTGCTTAAATGTATTTGTAGTTACCAGAGTGGCATGGTCATACAATTGTTATTATTTGTGTAGCTTAACCTGACAATTGGAATGTTAATATCAAGCAAGAAGGAGCATTTAACCAAAATCACAGTAGAAAAACAACCTAATATGAAAAATGTGAAAAACCAATAACGAATAACGAACAAACTTCACAATTTTGTCGTTATTCGCGAATAACGAATAACGAACAAACTTCACAATTTTGTCGTTATTCGTTATTCGCTGATATAGTGGGGCGTATTAACACAACAATCGTGCAAATAATGATACAAGCATGAAATTTGTAAGAACATGATTTATGTGTATTTATCATATCAAGAGGGTAGCTAAGAAAATAATTCAAGATGGCGGTCATTTTTCAAGATGTCAGCCAAATAGTAGGGTAACGTACCACAACAATCATGCAAATAATCATACAAGCATGAAATTTGTAAGAACATGAGTTTATGTGTATTTATCATATAAAGAGGGTAGCTAAGAAAATAATCCAAGATGGCGGTCATTTTTCAAGATGTCTACTACATGAGCTGCCCGCAGATCACATCTTGCTTAAATGTATTTGTAGTTACCAGAGTGGCATGGTCATACAAACTGTTATTATTTGTCTAGCTTAACCTGACAATTGGAATGTTAATATCAAGCAAGAAGGAGCATTAATTTAACCAAAATCACAGTAGAACAAAAAACCTAATATGAAAAAAGTGAAAAACCAATAACGAATTCGCTGATATAGTGGGGAGATCATGGCAATCGTGCAAATATTGATACAAGCTTGAAACTTTGTAAAAACATGACTTTAAGTGTATTTATCATATCGAGGGGGTAGCCACGAACAAGATTTAAGATCGCTGCCATTTTTTCTGCCAAATAGTAAGGTAACTTACCGCAACAATCATGCAAATATTGATACAAGCATGAAACTTTGTACGTACACAGATTTTGGTTTATTGAATCATATCAAGGGGATAGCCACAAACAACATACAAGATGGAGGCCATTTTTCACGATATAGTGAGGCACCTGACCACAAGAATGGTAATAATAAAAGAATCCAGCATAACAGTTTGTAATAACATGGCTTTATGTATATTAAGACATATTAAGGCGGTACCTACGAAAATAAAATCCAAGATGGTGGTCATTTTTCAAGATGTCTACCACATGAGCTGCCTGAAGATTATATCTTGCTGAAATGTATTTGTAGTTACCTGATTTGCGTGGTCAATTATCAGGAGACGTTCTCTTCACTCTTAAAGGGATTGTAAAGAGGTTTCCTAGGTTTTTTTTATGTGTATTGGGGACACTAATAGCATAAATTGGCACCATTCCATTTTTTATTCCTACGTCTGGGGTTCTTGCAATTCCCCACAGTTGGCGTCATAAAACTTGTTATGGTGGTCTCACACTCTGCCTTGTAGGCCTACCGTCCACCTGCCGGGCTATTAAAAAACAACAGTCCAGAACGTTCACTATTTCACCGTTTCGTTGCCATCTTCTGACCGTTCTCACCGGGCGCATACCGGGTGTTAAACATTTTGGCTGTTTTCATACCGGGCCCAAACCGGGCCTATACCGGGTCTCGAACGTGTGCACCGGGTTTGTAGCAGCCACGTAACAGTCACTTAGCGTCCCCTCACCGCTCGGAGCGTCCTGTGAGCGAGTCCCCGGTATCAACACGTTCATGACACGTTCACAACCCGCTTGATACCCGTTGCATAAGGTGGATTTTTTTTGCCCGTTCATCACCGTTCTGTAACGGGTTATGAGCGTGTTGTGAACGTGTTCATACAGTGTGACCGTTGTCATAACGTATTTATACCGTCCTTATTATACCCTTCAACACCGTCCTCTTGCCGCTTACTTGCGGCCGGTGGGACCCGGCGAAAGTTTTGAACATGCCCAAAACTTTCGCCGGGTCCCACCGACCACAAGTAAGAGGCAACGCCCTATTAACGTGTTGCCTGCTTAGATAACGAACCACCGTGTGCCCTCGCGCACGGTGGCACACGGTAGGCTACACGGCAGAGTGTGAGAGCCGCTTTAGTGTTAATGGAATTGCAAGAACCAGAGACATCGGAATGAAAATTGGAATTGTAAAGTGATGCTATCAGTGTCCCCGATACACATAAAAAGTTAAGAAAACTTCTTTACAATCCCTTCAAGACAAATAACAACATTAGGTTCATATTAGTTATTATCTAAAAACGAATAAAGAATAAATTGTGATTTTTTTTCGTTAGCCGTTATTTGTTATTCACTTTTTTCAATTTAGGTTAATATTGTTCTGCTGTCGTTTTTTTGGTAAAATGCTCCTACCTGATATCAATATTAACATTCCAATTGTCAGGAGTTATTCTTAAAAACAGAATAAAGAATCAATTGTGAAGTTTGCTTACTTTGCTTACGGTTGTGAACCTACTGTCGTTTGTACATGGAAATAGTACCGTCGCCCCTGTCTGTCTGTCCGTCGGTCCGTCTGTTCACATTTGTTGTATGCAAGATAGAGGCCACAGTTTCTAACTATTCTTAATGAAACTTGGTATGCATGTATATATCGATTTGATCTTGGTCAATTTCCAAATTGGCAATTTTCGGATTAACAGTTTTTTAGTTATTGCCCTTGACTTCGTAAAAACGCGTCAGATTTGGCTTGTATGCAAGATAGAGGCTACAGTGTTAATCAGATCTGAATAAAACTGGCTATGCATGTGTATATTGATAAGTTCTCAGTAAAGTACGAATTTTGCATTAATCGGATGAACTTGTTTTGAGTTACTGTCCTTGACTTAGTAAAAACGCGTCACATTTAGGCACGATATAGGCTATAGTTTTAATCCGATCTTAGTGCAACTTGGTATGCATGTATATATTTATGAGATCTAAGTCTAGTAGGAATTTAGCATTAATCGGATTAACTTTTTTGAGTTATTGCCTTTGACTTGACAAATTTGGCTGGTATTTCTCATGAATGTGCTGATTAGAAAGACAATATCATTTTTTTGATTGCTAGCATGTGCGTATGTTAGCATGCCTGGCAAGCTGTTTGGTTAAATGCTTTTTCCTGCTATAAATATTAACATTCCAATTGTTCTAATCCTTAAGCTAGACAAATAATAACATTTTGTATTATCTGTCTTAAGGATGAAGAGATCGTCTCCTGACAATTGACCATTCAAATCAGGTAACTACAAATACATTTCAGCAAGATATAATCTTCAGGCAGCTCATGTGGTAGACATCTTGAAAAATGACCACCATCTTGGATTTAATTTTCGTAGGTACCGCCTTGATATGTCTTAATATACATAAAGCCATGTTATTACAAACTGTTATGCTGAATCAGTAGTATTACCATTCTTGTGGTCAGGTGCCTCACTATTTGACAGACATCGTGAAAAATGGCCTCCATCTTGTATGTTGTTTGTAGCTATCCCCTTGATATGATTCAATAAACCAAAATCTGTGTACGTACAAAGTTTCATGCTTAAATCAATATTGCATGATTGTTGCGGTAAGTTACCTTACTATTTGGCAGAAAAAATGGCAGCCATCCTAAATTGTGTTCGTGGCTACCCCCTCGATATGATGAACACACTTAAAGTCATGTTTTTACAAATTTTCATGCTTGTATCAATATTTGCATGATTGTTGTGTTAATCCACCCCACTATATCAGCGAATAACGAATAACGACAAAATTGTGAAGCTTGTTCGTTATTCGTTATTGGTTTTTCACCTTTTTCAAATAAGGTTGTTTTTCTACTGTCATTTTGGTTAAATGCTCCTTCTTGCTTGATATTAACATTCCAATTGTCAAGTTAAACTAGACAAATAATAACAATTGTATGACCATGCCACTCTGGTAACTACAAATACATTTAAGCAAGATGTGATGTGCGGGGAGCTCATATGGTAGACATCTTGAAAATAACCGCCATCTTGGATGTTTTTCGTGGTTCCCTTCTTGATATGATAAATACATACACTCATGTTCTTACAAATTTCATACTTGTATCACCAGTTGCATGATTGTTGTGGTAAATTACCCTACTATTTGGCAGACATCTCGAAAAATGGTCGCCATCTTGGATTATTTTCGTGGATACCTTGATATGATAAATACACCTAAAATCATGTTCTTACAAAGTTTCATGTTTGTATCACTATTTGCATGATTGTTGTGGTAAGTTACCCTACTATTTGGCAGACATCTCGAAAAATGGTCGCCATCTTGGATTATTTTCGTGGATACCTTGATATGATAAATACACCTTAAATCATGTTCTTACAAAGTTTCATGTTTGTATCACTTTCTGCATGATTGCTCTGTTATTCCGCCCCACTATATCAGCGAATAACGAATAACGACAAAATTGTGAAGCTTGTTCATTATTCGCTATTCGTTCTTCCCGAATAACGAATAAATTGTGAAGTTTATTCGTTATTCGTTTTTCGTTATTCGCGAAGTTTGTTTGTTATTCGTTATTCGTTTTTCGTTATTCGCGAATAACGAATAAATTGTGAAGTTAGTTTGTTATTCGTTATTCGCGAATAACGAATAACTAACTAACTTCACACTGCCGTCAATTTGTTGTCCGAAACGACAATTTTTCTCTATAATTGTGATTTTTTTCTTGTGTTTTTTTTATGCCACTGAGGTATAGTTCCAGAAAATATAACTCATAACCCGTGAACTTTTTTTCACCCTACCGACATATAGGTGTGCATGGTTTGGTAAAAATTGTTGAGGTCATACGCTGTCTTTTTATGAAAACTGCGATGTGATCGCTCTACTTTCCCTTGGCTTCGAAGAAGGTACGGCGAACCTCAAATATTTTTGACTGCTAATGAACGGCAAAGTTTTTCAACAGCCCGACTTCAGAGTACAGTTAACGAAGTTCCTTTGAAATATGCGTGCTTGATTTCCTCGGCAAAGGTCGTAGCCAAATATATCGCGAAAAAACATCTTGTACGATATGTTGATACTCCTTTCCTTGTGAGCTAAGACAGTTTTTCCTCATGTCGATAAGATCTGTTTGGTTGCAAACCTATAAAATATAGAAGAAATAATGATAATTATGGGTGATAAGATAAAAACATAGCTTGGCACGCCCACTGGTAGCTTTGTTTGAAATAGAACATTTGGTAGGAAACAGCAACCATCACTTTGGCCGCCATGTTGATTTGACACTTTTTCATATAACTCAAAATTGGGCTTCGGGGGAGAATGGGATTTGTCAAATTTTTATGTTGGTGTATACTTAAGTCGATGGCGACAAAAATGTTGGGAATGGATTTTTGAATTTGACTTTTGCTTTTTTGCAACTTCCGGTCGAATTAACCTAGAGAGTTCATTTTTGCATATTCTGAATGGGCTTTATGAGCTCTTTCAAACGATATATCACAATGTATTGTAATGCAATATTTTATTTTTCTTTAAATTTGCAATTTTGGAAACCATTACCCGATTTGTATACGCCCACATTGAAATGTGGTCGTATATTGCCGTCGCCCCTGTCGGTCCGTCCACAATTGGCTTGTGAACGCGATAGAGACTACAGTTTTGGTTTGATTTGTATAAAATTTTGTGTGTAGGATTAAATTCATAAGATCTTGGAGAAGTTCGAATTTCAGTTTGATTCGAAAAAAATTCAAAATACGTTTAAAATGGCTTGTGGACGCGATAGAGACTACAGTTTTCACCTGATTTGAATGAAATTTGGTGTGAACATTTGTATTCATGAGATCTTAGACAAGATTGAATTTGATAATTTTTCGATGAACAGTTTTTTAGTTATTGCCCTTGACTTAGTCAAACTTGGCTTGTGAACGCGATAGAGACTACAGTTTTCAACTGATTTGAATGAAATTTGGTGTGAACATTTGTATTCATGAGATATGGGATAAGTTTGAATTTGACGACTTTTCGATGAATAGTTTTTGAGTTATTTCCCTTGACTTAGTCAAAATGCGTCAAAATTGGCTTGTGAACGCGATAGAGATTACAGTTTTCAACTGATTTGAATGAAATTTGGTGTGAAAATTTGTATTCGTGAGATCTCGGATAAGTTCGAATTTGACGACTTTTAGATGAATAGTTTTTGAGTTATTGCCCTTGTCTTAGTCAAAATGCGTCGAAATTTACTTGTGAATGCGATAGAGACTGCACTTTTCACCTGATTTGAAAGAAATTTGGTTTGAACATTTGATTTTGATTTTTTTGAGTTATTGCCATTGACTTAGTCAAAACACGCCGAAATTGGCTTGTGAATGCAATAGAGACTACAGTTTTCATCTGATTTCATTGAAATTTTACATAATCATTTATATTCCTGAGAACTTGGAGAAGTTTTAATTTGACGATTTTACATTGATTGGATTTTGGCTTGGTCATAATTCTTCAAGATTGAAAGTTTAATTCAGAATTCTATTTAATTTTTTGATCAAAAGATATAAACTATATTTTTGACAGGTAAAAATTTATAAGGAAGGTGGGCGTATATTGCTAGGCAACCACTTGTTTGAATATATTGACATTAATAAATGCACATCTCGTGATCTTTTAAATTCGAAAGCTTTAGATTTGGAACATAATTAAACATACCTCATATAAATGTATCCATCAAAAAACAAATTGACGTGGGCGTGGCACATCCGGGTTAAATTTTCATTTTGTTTACATTTTGTTGTATCGAAAAAATATATATACAATACAATGTTTTGGAAAATGTTTTTGCACACACTTACCTCATTACTTTAGCCCAATTATGTCAAAATCTCAGATGTTTCGGCTGTATAGTTCAAAAAAGGGAACGGGTTGTAGGATTTCAAAATTTTAGATTTTGACCTTTGTTGACATATATGATTGTATATCTGGTTACCCAATGGGTGTAAAGACTTGAAAATTTAGGCATTATTAGATATATTAATATTGATAAAGTCACAACAAAAACTTTGACGTGGGCGTGACAAATCCGGGTGAATCTTTGTTTTTGTCAAAAAAAAAGGTAAAGTTTTAGTCAGCTCATGTGAAAGGCTCGTTGATTTCGACTTTGTAGTTCAAAAAAAGAAACAGGGTTAAGAAATTTAAGTTTCACAGATTTGTATCTTGTGGATTTGACCTTGAGTGACGCTGGTACACAAAGTCTCACTCTGTGCCACGTGTGGCTCTAGTTGCAGTGCGTTCTACCTGCTTTGTTTTGCAAACGGCTATTTTTTGCAGTGCGTTCGATTTCGAACGCACTGCTTTGTTTTCAGAATGTTTTTTTTTCTTTCTTCAAATTCTGGTCAGAGCCCAGCCAAAACTGTAAATGCCACATGTGCATTGATGCAATTTCTCTTATGTACTCGAAAAACTAATTTTTGTATATGTAATTTGATGCATTTTTGTCTAACTGGAAATGACGTAGGACACAAAAGTGTATTTTCCATTTCACGGCTCTATTTTTCATCCGATTTTACTCGGATATTTTTAGGTTACTTCTTTAAACTAATGTCTAGAATACGGCTTCTTCAAGAAATTGAAAATTTTTACTTTTGTCGCTAACTTTTTTTTAGTTTTAATTTAAAAAAAAAATCAACTTCTGCAATTTTTTTCGATGAATCTGAAAATATACAGGCATATAGGTATTTGGATTGTGAATAAAATGTTAGTTTCAAAATTTCGATATCACTTCCGGTTTTGACGTAAATGGCTCTTAAAGTTAAAATTTCAACTTCAGGAATTTTGAAGATATATGAAATTTTTTTTCGGAAATAAGATTGAAATGACAAATTCAAAAACAATGAATTAAAAAAAAATGACCCAGAAGTAACAATTAAGCCGCCATATTGATATGACCAGCTTTTGTTAAACTCAAAATGGGGCCTCAGGGTTATGAGCGGAATTCGTAATTGTAGTATTTTAGGACAGCCCAGTCGATTGCCAAAAAAAGTAGATTTTTTTTTTATTACTGCCTTTTTGTTTTTTCCGGTATAACGTTTTAAGTAATTGCCAAAATTTCAAAGACTTGTAACACATGACCTTGACCTTTTATGACCTTGCAACCTGAACAATGGTTATTGCCCTTGACTAGATCTATCCATTGAAATATCCATTTTCGTTGTCCGACGTTTACTTCCGGTTCTATTGCCATTTGAAATTTGCGATTTTTAACTTTAAACAGCTGTCACGTGACCAAACTAACATACGTCACACACTCTTATATATTCTTAGTGTGCTTAATTTACTCTTTCCAGTGATATATAACACTTTATGTTTGATTGAAAATTGCGCGATTTAAAAATTGAAATTTTTGTGCAAAGTTTCATTGTAACTTCAGGTGTTTTTTTCCAATTCTATTTTGACCGTCCTGAAAAGTTACAGGTAGATAGACATTTTGATTGCAAACTCAAATCTGTTTTCAAAATTTCGATAACACTTCCGGTTTTTGTTTGCAATATATTTGAAATGATCCTATATAAACAATCAATCTACGAAATTTGACCCAGATGTACTAGATCGGCCGCCATATTTATATGACTAACTTTTGTTAAATTCAAAATGGGGCCTCAGGGGTATGAGCGGAATTCGTAATAGTAGTATTTTTTGACAGCTGAGTCGATTGCCCCAAAAAGTACGTGATTCCATTTTGATATTCGATGCTGCTTTTTTTGTTATTTCCGGTATATTTTTTTTAATGTAATTGTCAACATTTCACAGAATTGTAACTCGTGACCTTGAACTTTTTTACCTTGTGACCTGAACAAAGGTTATTGCCCCTGATCAGATCTATGTACTGATATATCCATTTTAATTGTCCGATGCTTACTTCCGGTTCTATGGCCATTTGAAATTTGCGACTTTTAACTTTAAATAGCTCTGTCACGTGACTTAACTTTCATACGTCACAAATTCTTATATATTCTTATTGTGCCTAATCTATTCTTTTTAATGATATATAACACTTTATGTTTTAAAGAAAATTGCGCGATTTAATATTTGGAAGTTTTGTGCAAAGTTCCATTGTCAGTGCGTGTTTTTTATACGCCCACATGAAATGTGGAGCGTATATTGTCGTCACCCATGTCCGTCGGTCCGTCCGTCCGTCGGTCATGCCGTCCGTCCGTCGGTCCGTCCGTCCGTCCACAATTGCTTGTTAACACTCTACAGGTCAAAATTCTTTACGGATTTTAACGAAACTTGCTGAAATTGTTTATTATCACCCAAGGATAAACCCTATTGAAAATCAAATGAATCGCAAAATATTTGATATGAATTATTGCCCTTGTTCTTTAAAACGCGTTTGATTTTGAGCTTGTTAACACTCTACAGGTCACAATTCTTTATGGATTTTGACGAAAATTGCTGAAATTGTTTAATATCACACAAGGATGAACCCTATTGAAAATCGAAAAGATCGAAAAATATTTAATATGAATTATTGCCCTTGTTCTTTAAAACGCGTTCGATTTTTAGCTCGTTAACACTCTACAAGTCACAATTCTTTACGTATTTTGATGAAACTTGCTGAAATTGTTTATCATCACCCAAGGATGAACCCTATCGAAAATCAAAAGAATCGAAAAATATTTAACATGAATTATTGCCCTTGTTCTTCAAAACGCGTTTGATTTTAAGCTTGTTAACACTCTACAAGTCACAATTCTTTACTGATTTTGATTAAACTTGCTGAAATTCTTTATTATCACTCAAGGATGAACCCTATTGAAAATCAAAAGAATCGAAAAATATTTAACATGAATTATTGCCCTTGTTCTTCAAAACGCGTTCGATTCTTAGCTTGTTAACACTCTACAAGTCACAATTCTTTACAGATTTTGATGAAACTTACTGAAATTTCTTATTATCACCCAAGGATGAACCCTATTGAAAATCAAAAGAATCGAAAAATATTTAATATGAATTATTGCCCTTGTTCTGTAAAACGCGTTCGATTTTTAGCTTGTTCACACTATGCAAGTCACAATTCTTTACAGAATTTGACGAAACTTACTGAAATTGTTTTTTTATCACACAAGGATGAACCCTATTGAAAATCAAAAGAAAAAATATTTAATATAAATTATTGCCCTTGTTCTTTAAAACGCGTTGATTTTTAGTTTGTAAATACTCTAGAAGGCACAATTCTTTTTCTATTAGATTTTAATGAAACCTATTGAAATAGTTTATTATCACACAATAAACCCTATCGAAAATCAAAAAAATATTTGATATGACTTATTGCCCTTCGTGTTCAAAATAGGTTTTAGTTTTTAGCTCATAAACAGAGACGGATTTTGACTAAACTTGATGAATGCTTAACCCTTGATGAAATCGAGAAAAAAATGTTTGGACGACACTTAATTTAAGTTCTGAATGAAATGTAGGCCTATGACTACAGGTTGAATATTTGATGGTTGCTATTTTCTGCCAAATGTTCTTTTTCGAACAAAGCTGCCAGTGGGCGTATATTACCTTGCCTGGCAAGCTATCTTTCAAATTTTATTTGAATGTTCTGAAAACTTGTGGGTAGCTAATCATTTTGATTGCGAACTCAAATCTATTTTCAAAATTTCGATATCACTACCGGTTTTGACTTGTTAACCTGTAATTAACTTGAGTTTTGGCGATACAAATCCAAAGAAGTAAAGAAAACGCTTAAAAATATCGTCAAAACAGTTGAAGGGAGAGAACTACTATTTTTATTGTTAATCATTATTAAAGCTATCATGCTGTAACTACACTGGAAATCATGTTTTTTTTTTTAAATAACGCGGACAATTATCGTCAAAAATACAGTTGAAGGGAGAGAACTACTATTTCTTTTGTTAATCTTGATTAAAGCTATCATGCTATAACTACATTAGAAAAAATGTTTCTAACTTTTTTAATATTAATATTTTCATAACCATTTGCTTAGTGCCTTGTGATTTATGAAAGATTTCCAGGATGACGCACTGCCCAGCGCCGTTTTGGTACGGCTCTAGGGGTTTTTTATCCGAATTTTACAACCACTATTTCGGTAAGAAGGCAACATACGTACCACATAACTGATTTTTCAATTTCCTACCATGATTGTTGAACATCATTTTTTAAATGTAAAATGGGGCCGTTTTGACCAACCGGAAATGAGGTAGGACAAAAAACATAATTTCGGTTTTTTGAATCTCAAAGCCCCTCATATCAACCGATTTTTATCTGTTTTCTTTAAATGCTAGCTACAAAATAAAGTTTTTAACTGCTCAAATTGTGACTTTTGTTGTCTATTTTTTTTATTTAAATTTTTGCGTTTATTTCAACTTCTACAATTTTATTTCGATCGATCTGCAAATTTGCAGGTAGATCGAAATTTTGATTCCTAACAAAAATCAGTTTTCAAAATGTTGATACCACTTTCGGTTTTGACGTAATAAGCTTGTAAATTTGAAATTTCAACTTCCGGAAGTTTGAAGATATTTGAAATTTGTTTTTTGCAATATGTTACATTATGAAATGTCAACAATTTGAAATAAAAAAAATTAACCCGGGAGTTACAGATCAGCCGCCATATTGATATGACTAACTTTTGTAAAACTCAAAATGGGGCCTCAAGGATATGAGAGGAATTCGTAATATTGATATTTTTGGAAACTACACTCGATTGCTATCAAAGCATTGTGAGTCGATTTTTCAATTTCCGTTTTGCCTTTCTTGCATTTCCGTTTCAATTTTTTCAGTAATTACCAAAACCTTCACGGCTCATATCTCGTGACCTTGACCTTTGATGACCTGAACAAAAGTTTTTGCCCTTGATGAGATCTATCCGACGATGTATTCATGTTTGTTGTCCGATGTATACTTCCGGTTTTATAGGCAATTGAAATTTGTGATTTTTTACTTTAAATAGCCCTGTCACGCGACCTAACTTATATACATCACAAATTATTTTACCATCAAACTATGCATAATCTGCTCTTCTCAATGATATATCACAATATGTATTTGAATCAAATTTGCGCTTTTGAAAATTTGAAAATATTGTGCTAATTTCCATTGTAACAATGCGTGTTTTTTCAAATTTAATTGCAGTGCGTTCGATTCTCGAACGCACTGCATTGTTTTGCAATTGACTATTTTTTTTTTTTTAGGATTCTGGTCTCGCTATTTCTCTATGAAGGGAACTTGTCACGCTTAATCTGACACGATTTCTCATAATATATAGGTGCTCGTTGTGAGGTGAATGCAAAATGACGCACTTTTGACCAACCGGAAATGATGTATGACAAAAAGTATATTTTAGGTTTTTTATCAATTTATCCTACAGTTTTCAACCGATTTCGAAGAAACTTTTTTGGTTTAGCTCATTTATCGCTTATCTAAACGCTAAATATTTCAAAACACTCGAATTTTGACTTTTGATGCTGGATTTTGGATCTTAGTTTTTGACCCTTTTTTCAACTTTCGCAATTTTATTTCGATCGATCTGCAAATTTACAGGATTATAGACATTGTTATTACAAACAAAACGGTATTATCAAAATTTCGATGTCACTTCCGGTTTTGACGTCATTTGCTTTTAAACTTGAAATTTTAACTTCCGGAGTTTTGGAGATATTTGAAAAATATTTCTGTATTATGTTCGAATTTGTCATCATGAAAGATATTTTAAAAGTAATATGTCAGGTGCCCTGTTATTATGACTAACTTTTATAAAACTCAAAATGGGGCCTCAGGGGATAATCGGATTTGCACAATATTGGTGTCCATGCAATCCTTAGTCGATTGCCACCAACCTTATGACAGCGGATTTTTGAATTTCGATTTTGACTTTTTTCTATTTCCGGACAAAGAATTTCAGTAATAACCGAAACTTTCAAGGCTCATATCTAGTGACCTTGACCTTTTGACCTGTACAAAAGATATTGCCCTTAACGAGATCTATCAAATGATATACTCATTTCCGATTTCTGATGTTAACTTCCGGTTTTATCGCCATTTAAAAAATTGCAATTTTTAACTTTAAAGAGCTTTGTCACGTGACCTAATTAACATACGTCACAAATTTTTAAACATATTTACTATGCTAAATCTGCTCTTTCAAATGATATATAACACAAAATATTTGAATCAAAATTGCTCTTTTTAAAACTTGCAAATTTTGGTCCAAATTTCATTGTAACTGTGCGTGTGTTTTGGAAATTTGATTTTGATCGATCTGAAAACTTACAAGTAGATAAATATTTTGATAATGAACAAAACAATATTTCTGAAATTTTGACGTCATTTGTTTGTAAACTTGAAATTCTAACTTCTGGAGTTCCCGAATTATTTGAAAGTTTCTTTTTGCATCATGTAAGAAATGGTCATCAGAAAAGATATAAATGATAAAATCCGACCCGGAAGTACTACGTCAGGTGCCATGTTGTTGTGACTTATTTTTATAAAACTCAAAATGGGACCTTATAGGGGATAATCGAATTTGCATAATATCGGTGTCTATGAAATCCTTAGTCGATGGCCAACAACCTTGTGGCAACTGATTTTTAATTTCGATTTCTTTATATTTCTGGAACAAATTTTTTAGTTAAGACTGAAACTTTCAAAGCTCATCTTTCTAAATCTTTTAGTTCAAATGACCAGGAAGTATTATTAGTCTGTAATCTTCAATTAGGTGTTACACACCTCGATAGGATCATTCTTTGATACTATATCTGACATGTGAGAGTTGTATTACAACGTATCATTCCCTCAGCACATCATACGATTCATGATCAATATACTAACATCTATAATGTTACAATTTACCATATTGTTTCTTTTAACGCTTCTCACTGGTCAATGTTTGAGTAGTATTTTAAAATGTTTAAATGGAGTTTTCTCCCTTCAACTGACCTTGACCTTTGATGACCTGAACAAAAGTTGTTGCCCTCGATGAGATCTATCCGACTATGTATTCATGTTTGTTGTCCGATGTATACTTCCGGTTTTATAAGAAATTGAAATTTGCAATTTTTGACTTTACAAGTAACATCTAAGGTTTCGTTAGTAGTGGTAGCTTTCTGTGTCTAGAAATGATACCAATACAGACCCTTTTAAAAACAGTTTTTAAGTAATTCCAAAACTGTTACGCACTGCTCAGAACCATACACAAAACCTATGGATCTAGTTTTTTTTTTCGATTTTTCTACAGGGCACACAGCCAAGGATTAAACTGCTTAAGGAACATTTCTACATAAGCTGACCTTCTATAGTGCCAACCACGTTAAAACATATAAATTGAAACAAGTGCAATTTGCACATTGCAACATTAGCAAAAACCGGTTTTTGGCCTTAGAAGTTACATTCTTAGTATAAATTCTGATACGACTAAAGTTGAAAAATTTCGAAAATTACTAGTATACATTTGTGACCGATTTTCGAAATTTTTGACTATTTCTCAGTTTTTTTTTTTGATTAATCTGAAATCTTTAGAAAAGATACATGTCACTAATGTTAACAAACTGACATATTCAAAATTTTTGCTTCACTTCCGGTTAAAATATGAAATCGATTTTCACTTCCGGTGAAATTGAAATATTTCAACGAAATAATTGTTATCATTATTAATCGTAATTCTACAGCCGATTTTAAAATAAAATTAAGTCCGAAAAAATACTTTGGAAACTTTGGAGAAGTTTAAAACCTTTATTTAGTAGCGTACAGTTATAGAAAACAGTTCAAAACAGTTTGATAAAAATCGGATCAAAAATAGAGACGTGAGATTCAAAAAACCAAAATTGTGTTTTTTGTTCTACCTCATTTCCGGTTTGTCAAAATGGCACCAATTTATATTTAATAGTTCATGGTCAACAATTTATCGTAGGGAATTGAACAAATCTGTATGTGGCATGTTGCCTTCTTACTAAAATAGCGAGTGTAAAATTCGAAAAAAAAAAAAAAAAAAAAATAGCCGTTTGCAAAAACACGATTTTCGAACGCACTGCAATTATTATTATACAGTGTGTGAATTGTGTTGTTAGGCCCCCCTACCACCAGATAGACAGAAAGCATAGACGGAATGCCCCAGAGAAAACCCAAGAGAAACCCCAAAAGAAACCTGAAGAAAGTCCCAATAAAAAGCCCAAAGAAAGCCCCAAAAGAAACCCCACACACTTGATATTTGCCCTCCAATATATACTTCCGGTTTAAAAGCTCTTCGAAAACGGCAAAATTGATAATTTTGGACTGCTATATCTGGTGACCTAATTCATCTAGAGAGATAATTTTTGCAGATTCTGAATGCGCTTAACCGGTTCTTTCAAACAATATATCACAATAGATTGAAATGCAAAATTTGATTGGGAAACCTAACAAACCTTTACCCGATTTTTTGGAATCTTTTGACATTAATATATGCATATCTAATGATCTATTAGGTTTAGAGTCTTCAAAATTAAAACATAATTAAACATACCCCATATAAATGTGACCATTCCAAAAAATTGACGTGGGCGTGGCACATCCGGGTTAAAATTTAATTTTGTTTACATTTTTGTTGTCTGGAAAAAATGTATATTACAATTTTTGGGAAAATGCTTCTGCACACACTTAACGTGGGCGTGGCACATCCGGGTTAAATTTTCATTTTGTTTACATTCTGTAAAAAATCGTGCGCGGACATTTCACACCCAGGCAATTCCCGCCCGACCAATTCATATCAGGACATTTCGCACCAGGATGATTTGCATCAGGACAACTTCCACCCGGAAATTTCACACCCGGGCAATACGCTCCCATTTTTGCTCCCATTATAAAATTAAAACGGAATGCATGAACTGATAGAAGAAGAAATAAGTTATGATTGTAGATAAATTCTCGCCAAAAAGTCCCAAACGGCAGCCGGTCATACTTGGAGGCAGATTATGGCTCATGTTAATACTTTTCCGTTAAAATTACATACATTTAGTGTAAGAAATATGTGAGCGTAGTCACCTAGCGACACTTAAACCCTGGGGCCAGTTCCAGTAAAATTCGTAAGTACAAAATTGTGGCGAACTTCCAAAGATACCATAGTCTACCATGGCATGATTTTTTACTTACGAATTTTATTGGAATGGACCCCTTGTAGATTGTTGTTTGTGTAGGTGACAGGAATGCGATTGTTATGGATAGAAATTGTCATGGGTGCGAATTGCCCGGGTGTTAAATTTCCGGGTGGCAGTTTTCCTGGATGTGAATCGTCCTGGGTGTAAAGTGCCAGGGTGTGAAATGTCTCGGGTGGAAGTTGTCCTGATGCAAATCATCCTGGTGCGAAATGTCCTGATAGGAATTGGCCGGGCGGGAATTGTCCGGACGGGAATTATCTGGGTGTGAAACGCCCTACTACCGTAAAAAATTTATATAAATTACAATTTTTGGAGAAATGCTTCTGCACATACTTACCACATTACTTTAGCTCAATTATGTCCAAATCTCAGATGTTTTGGCTGTATAGTTAAAAAAAGGGAACTGGTTTTACAATTTTCAAAAATTTCTATTTCAGATTTTGACCTTTCTTGACATTTATAATTGTATATCTTGTTAACCAATAGATGTAAATACTTAAAAAATTTAGGTATTATAAGATAATATTATTGTTAAATAAAAAGTCGGACGTGGGCGTGGCACATCCGGGTAAAATTTTATTTTTTCAAAAAAATTGCAGTTTATTTTTTTTTTCAAAAAATGACCTTGCATAGAGTTACAGCATTGCTTTATTCAACTTATGTTAAAGGCTCATTGATTTCGGCTTTGTAGTTTAAAAAAGGGAACAGGGTAAAGAAATTAAACTTTTTCCGTTTTTGACCTTGACCTGTATTGACATAGACCTTCTAGGATCTAAGGTCACTGACTTAGGCTATTCAAATATACTTTCATATTTGATGTCTAGCGTCAACTTCCGGTGGTATAAGTGTGTACATTTTCAAAGTTTATAAGCTTCAAAGGCTTGTATCTCGTGACTTTGACCGTGAGTGACCTTAACCTTCGGTAGTTTGAAAGTCATTCACATAGCGTATCAGATGGTATGTTCATAGGTCAGGTCTGGGCAGGCCCGTAGGAACAGGGGGGCAGGGGGGGGTGTCTACTTCCGGTTTCACAACCTTCTAAAAAACACGAGGTTCTTTCGTTCTTTTATTATTTTATCACATTTGCACATGCACCAAGTCCCACTCTGTGCCACGTGTGGCTATAGTTTTTTTGTAGCATAATACATTTTATATAAATTAATACATGATATAACAAACAGCATGTTACCAAGTATGAGTCTATGTTTTGAATTTCTATATTTTCTTCTTTTAGGTCTCAGTGAACCACTTGCCTCCAGCTGAAGTATAACTTCGTTGAAGCACTGTTCAGATTTGAACATAATTATCCACTTAAACATTTTATTGGTTCTTAGGCCACATGAACATATCCCCTCCCTGTACCCAAAACTCAGTGACATAATCAGCAAATGCTGAAATACAACAATATCCATATTGTACACGTGCTTCTGTCACTGTAAAGTGACCTGTTTATAGACATAATTGCTGTTTTATAACCCCAATGAATCATGTCATATTTGATGACTTTATATGACTGGGTTTCTTAGTCATAGTGAACTGTGGTCAGTGCATGTAGTCAGTGACTACACAAGTAAAAGTTACTACACTGTATATTTTTTAAAATGTTTTTTTTTCTTTTGCTTTTCTAGAATTGTTTTATTGATTGCAATCGATACACAATACTTATACTTCATAAAAAATTGTTAGTTTCGTTTAAACAAAAAGTCTCATAGATATAAATAGATGGTCAATTTGTTGCATTTAAAATAATATGATATTCTTTGTTTAGATATGAACATTATTTCTTTAAAAAAAAATAAAAAACAGTGAAGTAATGCCTTTGAACGAAGTCATATTATTGCGCATGGAAAATTTCCTCCAGGGCGTCTTCTTCTTCAATGCTTCTGTCGTAGCAATTTCTGGTCTCGAACATGATTCATGTACTCTTGTTCGTAATCACGCCCTCGGATGATATTATTTACACTGTTCCTAATAGCTGATTTTGTAATTAATGGGTTCTCACGTGCCAAACATAAAACTGAAAAGAAAACAAAATCACATTAAGACACACATTATATAAATTGGAAAAAATAATAAATTTTCAACGATCTTGAAATCTTTACCCATGATATTTTGTCTATTAAAAATTGAACCAAACTTTAGTTAATGCCCCAGTCCCACTGGACTTTGCGATTGTTTGCGAACCATTTGCAAAGGAAAAAGTGTACAATCGCAATGCTTCGCAATGACATATGCAGAATGCTAGCCGTGCTTATCCACTGATCAAAGTCATCACAAGCCTTTTCCCTGAATCGCGACCGCTTCGCAAGAGCTGGAAAAGCATTACGTGTGCAATGCAATTTGTGAAGATGCATTCACGACGTTTTGTTGCATAAAGAAGATCGGTGAACATAACGCAGAATGTCGGCAAATATTTTCTAGTATCTCGGCGGAACGTTTGCGACACAATTTTAATCTAATCTATCATAGTCGTAATATCGTCGAAATAACGGCGAAGTATTGCACTTATGTGTTACATGTCGCTGGGCATCGGCGACATGTTGGAGATACACGTGTTTTTGTCGTTGAAATAATGTGACTGTGATAGCTCATCGCGGAACCGTCATCGATTGATTGCTTGCTTTCTCTGGATAATCATTTGAATCGACTGGATAATAACGTCACCTAGTGTACCAGGTGGTTTGCCTAGACAAGGGCTGTAACTCAAAATTCAAAAGGCTATTAGTATCAGGTGTACGGCAGCACTTGGCCGTTACGTCGCTCATATTACGTTTATAAGCTGAAAATTGTATAAAACGGCCGACAAAGATATCGGCAAAGCTTTGCAGATGTACTTGCACGCACTTGTGACTAAACTTCTTGAATGCATCTCGACGAATTTCGTTGCAATCAAGCTGATCTAGTGAGAATGCTTGGGATACCTTGCGATCATCGCAGAAGCACAGCGAACATTCCGCAAATGTCATTGCGAAGCATTTCGATTGTTCACCATTGGTTCGCAAGCCATTGCAAAGTTCGGTTTTAAGATGGCAACCCCCACATGTCGCAAACAAGTCTGGTTATATTCCCAAGAGACCAGCAGGAGGACTCAAAGCCATGGGAAAATATAATGACAGAATATTCAAACAAAATCTGAAAATGTGATGATTGTCTCCTGGAATGGTTAAAGTGTTTTGTGGGAACTTGTCATTAAGGAACTGAAGTTTTAAAATAAATGTCTTTATGAAGACAAATTGAAGTCGTCCACAAAGACCTGAATTATACTTGTACAGTTCGAAGACTATTTGAAAAATCCGTAGTATGCTTTCCTAAAACAATTTCCATTTCAGTGTCATTGATAAATGTAAATTAAACTGTTTAAAGTGTTGATATAAGCTGCTAAGTTAGTGTGTCCTTCGAGTTTTATCTTTTGTCTGCCAAATGCCAAACATTTCACTGGAACAGTATGCAAAACGAGATGTAAACATTTTTTTACCTGTGTACCGTTGCCTGCCAATGGCTCCATATCTTGTATCTTTACAAATTGTTTTAAGAAATTTGTTTCTAAAAATCCTGGTTGACCGTTTATGAATTTCAAATTTGGATATTTAAACAGCAGATCAGCGTTGAATACAAATCCAGCCATGTCTAAAGCAAATTTTCTATACTTAGAATTCCATCCAAAAAAACTCACAACCTAGATTGGAAAAATAAAGTATGTTATCAATACTGACAATAATAAGAGCAGAACGGTGTGTGGCAAAGAATTCTGTTTTCGGAAAGCTGTAATACCTAAAGTAGACGCAAGGCATCACATATGAACATAATAGTAACTTGTAGGTCGATATAGGCCAGTCTTCGCAAATGGCAAAGTCACCCACGTTAAATTTAGAAAACTTGTTAAGACCTGTTTCTTTTTGTATTAAACTCAAAAGCTTAAATACACTTTTCACTCAAGCTGACCAAAAAAAAAGATACGTGTATTCAACATGTATGAAAGTTAATTAGAGGGGATTGTGCGTCATAAATGTCAGTTGGAATGTGCTAGGCCATTTTTCTTAGTTTTATTCATTGTTCATAATGTTTAGTTTCCAATGATATATCGGGTGGGCCTAAAGTAATGTCCCAACTTTTGACCTTCACTATTTTCCAAAGCATTTACTCAAATAAACTGAAATTTTGCATATGATTAGTTTATTATATTATCTACCTTTGGTGCGAGTTTGAGTGATATAGCATTATTAACCTTTAAATGGCATACAAAACTAAATCAGAGGTCGAAAAATTTAATGCAATATTTTGAACAGTCGACTTGTCGGTCTATGTTGTTATATATGATATAAATAGTTCCTGTCTATTGCCCTTTACAAATCACCATTATAACCGCGTTTCCGCTGAGAATTGTGAAGGAAAGCTAGCTGTAGGCTAGCCTAGAGCTAGCTTTATTGCCGAACACGTTGCGTTAACACTGAGTTTTTCTGGTTCCCGAACGACTTTAGTCTCAATCATAAAGTCACACATAATAGACAGACGCGATCTACAAGACTTTCCATTTACTCTACTAGTTAATTAAGAGCGCGCGCCCCCTATTGCCGAACGAGATAAAGCCGGCTTTTTTGTGTTTCCACTGAGTAACTGAAAGCCGGCATTCAATTTCATTTGGCCCCCAATAAATTGCCGAACGCGAAAAGCTTCAATTGCCGAACCGTTACGGTTTCCGAACCATTACGGTTCGGCAATTTGTCACTGGAAACACAAAAAAGCTAGCTTAAAGCCGGCTTTTTATGTCAGTAGAAACACGGTTATTGATCAAATAAAATAAATCTTAATTTGACACTACTGCTCTGCTCAGTGCCGCGTTGGTGCGGTTCGAGTTGCAGTGCGTTCTTCGAACGCATTACAAATGACTATTTTTTTTTCTCCGATTTATGGGCACGTAATTTCGGTATGTATGCAACATGCCACACACAATCTGACATGATTTCCTGTGACAAATAGCTGCTGGTTGTGGTTTAACCTCCCAATATAATTTTGAAAGGCAATTTGGACGGATTGAAGCCTATGAAAATTTTGAATCTTAGGCCTTTCCTGATCTCTTTTACAACGCTTGCCTCTTGAGTAGGTTTCATTGGGGGATAACCTACGACAATTTTAAAAATAAAGAACTGATTTCCTTGCATCTGAGGCCTTTACAAACTGCAAGCGCTTTTGAGGGATAGTGCCCTAAGAAAATTAAAAAAATTCAACTTGATTTCCTTGGATAGGATATCTTTCCTGACAGCACTCCCGTTGAAGATTATATGATGCTCGACTGACGGTAGCATCTGTGGGAGGATTCAGGGAGAATTTTGAAAATTAGGATTATTGTCCTTGCCTCTGGGGCCATTCCCGGATAGGAATCGTACTTGGGTGTCGAGTGTAGAACAGTAAGTTCATGTGGCCATTGTCAATCTCATGACAAAACAATCTGAATAATTTGAGAAAAAAGTACAATATCATTTTTTAAAAAGTTGTCAGACTAGTACGCGACCCCACGAAAAATGCTTCGCGACCCAAATTGGGGTCGCGACCCAGGGGTTTGGAACCCAGGAACTAGAAGCTGTGAACAGCATCGAGCATGGCAGCGACCATAATGCTTTGGGTTCTGCCTTTTTTGGACTTATAACCCCCTTCCCTCACATTCTAACTGCGTAAACGTCAATACTGCTGAGTTGAAACACTGTCTTTTGTTTCAATTGATTGGTGCAGTCGGTAGCTAGTTGAATTGATGTCTGTCAGGCAGTTAAGTGCCGTGGGTAAGAACGATGAAACCGGAAACAGTACTAGTATCGCCACCTATTATGTCAATTGCCTTTTTAACCCTGGACTATTATGAATTTGCGTCTATACGGCGTTAGTCTGGGGTTAATTACGCTCGTGCTTAATAAGCCATCCACTTGTTGCAGTGTTTATTGAACTCAGGGTATATGTTTTTTTAAACTCGGTTTATGGTCCGTGTAGACAATTAACCCGAGATTAAATAGATCGTGTAGACGAGGCTTATGAGTCTCCAAAATGACTGGTATTTAGTCTAACAATGTATTTTGCAGATAAAGTACTATTAATGATAACAGAAAAAATTCAAAAAAGTTTATGTATCAAAAACTCACTGCTCTAAATGATAGTATGTTAAATTATTGCAAGTGAAAATTTGGTAAAAATTTAACAAATTTTTTTTTTTTTTTAGAATGAAAGGATTACATAATCATAATCAGATTAATCTGTTTATGACCTAAAATACTTCACACCTGCAAAAGATCATGTTGATAGTTTTATTACCATATTATATAACCTGTTATAACCTGTCAATCATTTTAATCCTCTCTGTTTCTTTTTTTCTGAAAAAGGGGTATTTTATGCCTATTTTCACAAAATGATTTTTGTATTAAACCACTCACATCACATATCGTTGAAAAGAGAAAATTGAGTACATCCTGATTATACAATTAATATTGCTAATTACATTGTAAGTTAGAACCCTCAGTCGAAAAAAACGCAATATTTTGAAAACATATTTTAATGGGTTATTGTCATATATTTACATTTTATTGTCACGCGCTACAGTGAATCCTTGTGAAAATTTTGCATTCATTTACCGATGAACGCAAAATTCTAGAGTGATCTCCCGTGACGTCGCTAAACAAAATCTTCCCTAACAACGTAGATTGTGGCGTATGAATACACACCATCATTATTTTAAGAATAAACAAAATGAGGGATCAAAAATCGGCCTGGATACTTTAAGAAATCGAAAAATAAGATATTTTGAACTTATTTGATATGAAATAAAGTCTCATTTTGGACAAACAATGAATTTTCGACTGTACATAAAACCGGAAGATTATATTTTTCAACTTATTTCAGCACACCTATGGATAGCTGAGGTCAAGTACATTCTTTATTGAAATTTTCAAGGTCATCAAAAGTCAAGGTCACATAATATGTTTTTTTGCATTTTCAAAAAATTAAAACGAACATAAAAAAAAATCAAATTCGAAATTCTGTTCCAACGAACTGTAGACAAGGTTACAAGGTTTTGATAGACACCAAAATCATAACAATTGGATAAAAAATAGAGGACTAATTGATTTTTTGCTTAAATGTGTCAGCGACGGTGGCTTATGCATGACTTCCGGTTTAGATTTTATATGCTAATTATGACCGACAGACAATATATAGTTTTTGTCAACATCCGAAATTTACACTGGAAGTTGCTAGGCGTGATTATGACAAAAAGGAAGTTCTCACGTCAAAACCGGAAGTGATAGAACAAATTTGATTCAGTAGTTTTATTTTGAGCTTTTTTGAAAACTTTGGTTTCAAATTTTTTATTTGTGTAGCCCCACCAGATACCTCTTTTAACAATGAATATATCAAAGAAAATTTCAGCCAAATTATTACACATTATGCTAAAGCCCACTTCCGGTTTAGAAAAAATTGAGTTTTAGATATTCATTTTTGATTCCAGGTCATTTAATAATGTTTGGTGGATACAGTTATGCTACACCATTTTCGACTTTGTCTAGACAGTTTCCCAAAAAAAGAAAAACAAAAAAATAATCATAACGTTAACAAAGCGTCAAAAATCGAAAGATTTGCCACGCAAAAAGTCGATTTTTAACATTTTCCTAAACCATCTATAAAGTGAAAACTATCGTATCAAAGTTTAATAGTAGAAACAAAATACTTTAAATATATATTAATTGGCACAAAATCGGTCCTGGTAGGCACATTTTTACGCAAATTTTCCATGTTTTTATGCACGAATATCCTTCAAGATAGTAATTAACAAAATTTGAATTTTGAAAATTCATACCACACAATGTACATGTCATGACGTTATTCATATTTTGATCGAATTTCCTTTTTTCGTGGCTATTTGTCTTAGACTATTAGAAAACAATCGGCAAATTCAGTAATTTCAATTGCTTCAAACTTCAATAATAGAAGATAGATTTGCTATTTTATATTACCTTTCCATTTTTTACAATTGGTTTTTCACCTGGATTTTTACCACCACTTAAACCAACTGGTAAAACACCCACGTGCTTTGTCTTTCTCAACTGAAAGTAAGAAAATAATACGCATAACGCCCCAAGCAATTTCTTTCATCAAAATGTTCATGTTCCGTTATGTGATCTATATGATCTTAAGAACACGTTATTACCACCATTAATGATAATACTTATATCACACTGAAAAATTCTAACTGTTAAGATGCTCTGTAGCGCACATAATGTTAACAATATACAAGATAATGGACCACAGCCATATATGCCCAACGAAAAAGCCTTAAATGTAATCCGGAGTAAACTAAACATCCATTTTAAGTTTCATCAAAATTGGTTGAAAACTAAGATAGTAATAGCATATTCAAGACTTTGGGGCAAGGGCAATAACTCTACTTCTAACAGTCGAAAATAGCTCAAATTCGAACTTGATCTTTGTTTTTTGAATATGTATATACATCACGAATTTCATGTGATTCCATCAAAAATTCTAGTTTTTAGAGCGTTTACAAGTAATTGATGTTGATAGAAGCACTTACTGTATAGAGGTTAAAGGGCGATAACTCCTCAAATCTGATGAGAGGGGCCCAAATCTTGAAAAAGCTTTAATTTCAATCAGGAGTAAACTAAACTTTCTCAAACCTTTCGGTCTAGGTCCAATAACATCCATTTTAAAGATAGGGTCCAGCGCTAAACGATATGGTACCACAATGATGTGTTTACCTATCAATAACTTAACAAAAAAAAAATTAGGTGAATCGGTTGAACCATTCTCCTGTTATTAGCAAATAACTCCAAAACTCACCTTTATCAATTCATCAAAAAGTCAGAAATTTGACCTTTGACCGATGACGTCAGTTGTGTGAGACGTTACACTGAGCTACTGCAGTAACTACATGTAGCTGACGAATTCGCCGTCGATAAGACAATGAAAACATGATCATAAATCGGTATCAAAGGCGTGATTGTTGCCATAAATTAAATTTTAGTGCAGTGGGTATGCATTTTACTAAATATAAACTTATTTACTAGCAATATAATTCCGATTTTATTCGATTGGGGTCTAGATGGTCTAAAACTAAAGTCAAAGTAAAATGGCGAGATCGCTACGGATCACCATCACATATTTTAAAACTCCTACATTTAATCCAAACATTTTCATTAAAGCATGTTACTGGTCATAAAAGTGGAAATGAATCAGCTAATTAGAGATATTTTCAAATATTTTTTATCTGAACGCATTGCCGAGATTTTTCAGTTTTAAGTTGACATTTCGCTTGCCGTAAGTCATTCCATTTTTCTCCCTCGTCTTCGAAATTTCCCGGTGCCCGCCGGTTGATTTACTGAAGTCGAACTGTAAAAACAAAATTCTAATTGTAAAGAATTTTTCTGGATATACATAATCCACTAAGACTACGGATCTTTCATGTGAAATTTGTGAAAATAGCGTGGATTATCTACGATCCTCCCGCTTCGGAAATTGAGGCGCCCTACATTGAAATGAAAGCTTTTTGGCCCAGTCTCGTTCGCTAAATATTTCCATATTATTTCAAGGCACTATAAGATATTGTTACACTGAAATTATAATCCTGGTATACTTGCAGAATTGACCTTTAATTTTTTAAAACATTCGTTGAGCCAAATCGCGAGAAAAAATTGATATGTAAAAAACTTTTCCCGTAAAAAAGTGAACGATCTCGAGACGCCATTTTGCCTCAATGTTTATGTAATGTGTTTCTTGATCAACAAGACGTAAGTCAATAAGCCCACAACGATGATAGATGTCTGGATGTTTCTGTCTACGCACTCTGTCATCGGTGATGAAATGACCGACTGCCGAACATTCGACTTCAAATTGCCGTTTCTCGGAAACACATTCCTATAAAAAATATTCTTAGATATCGGTAAAAAGCTGATTTAATTCCGCTTTTAACGATGTATGACCTGGTTTGATGTGAATTTTATGGATTCTGGTATGAGCTGTTCAAGACGTGAAGGTTGAGAGGCCGGCCTATCGTCATACTCTATCAGTCTATGACTATGTAATGTAGGTCAATCAACACTACGACTTTCCATGTGTTTTTCTCCTGAATCGGGGCCTAAATTTAATAAGTATGATGTTGGTATGGTTAAATTCCTCTATCTATTCTATTCCCCATCACAATATGTGTTAAAAAATAATACATGGCCTATTGAAAATGAATTTATGTCAATATGAAAACAGCCTTCTTACCGCTTCAATATAGACGTCATTGACGATGTGTTCCACCAGTGACGTCACGCGTGGATTTTAACTAAAACCGGATGTTAGGCTTTTCACTGATTAGTTTTTCTCAGGCAGGTGAAAATGGACACTTTGAGGAACGATTTCTCAAAAACTGCTGGATGGATTTTCATGAAATTTTTTTTATTGTCTTATAAATTGTCCAATGCTTTACAGTTTAAAAAATCGTTGAGCGCTGGACCCTATCTTTAAGTTTCATCAAAATCGGTTGAAAAATAAGAGAGTAATAGCATATTCAAGATATGGGACAAGGGCAATAACTCTGCTTTTAACGATCGAAAATAGCTCAAATTCGAACTTGATCTTCATTTTATGGTTATGTATACACATATCAAATTTCATTTGATTCCGTCAAAAACTCTAGTTTATAGAGCGTTTACGAGCAAATGTACGGACGGACGGACAGGGGTGCCGACAAAATACGTCCTCATAGAGAGATGAGGGCGTTTAAAAACATACACGACATTCTATAACGAAACCAAGCCTATAAAATGAATGTGTCACTTCAGTTTTGTCACCATTTATTTAAAAAAAAAAAAAACATTTCAATCATTGTCTTATTTTGAAAACACGCTTCTTTATTTAATCAATCTTGGCATTTACTTCATACTGGTTATCAATGGCGGAGTTCAAATCGTATTTAAAAAAATAGCGATGGCCATCGTAATACGCCCACTTTTCTAATGGTAGCCAATTTGTCCGGGAGGTTGACGAGAGTTGTCAGTAAATGAAAGATTCTGAGAGTGACATTTTCATTTTACAGGAGTTTTGTTACATTTTTTTTTTCTTTTATGTTTATGAACTTAAAAATGTTAAGTTTCATTGTGATGAGTCACTGAAATATGAACAAAACAAGGGCAATAACTCGTGTAATAAAGAGTTTTCGATTTTACTGATTTTCAATATGCGAATTTAACGTGCTAAAAAATCAACGCGTTTTAAAAAACAAAGGCAATAACTTATAAAATATCTTTCTATGGTTCTGATTTTCAATACAAACACTCATACCAAGTTTCATCAAAATCCATCAAGAAACCATATTTTCAAAAACAAGGGCAATAACCCATCAAATATTTTTTGATTTGTCTGATTTTCAATAGGCCTCTTCCTTGGATGATTATAAACACTCACAAGAGGTTTCATCAAAATCCATCAAGAAACCAGCTCTCTTTTGTGTTCACAACTTTGAGAGTGTTACGGGCTATAAAATTAACACATTTTAAAGAACAAGGGCAATAACTCATAAAATATTTATCGATGTTTCCGATTTTCAATAGGGTTAATCCCAAGGTCATGACAAAAATTCACACCAAGTTTCATCAAAATGCATCAAGAAACCAGCTCTCTATCTTGTTCACAAAGTATTTTCAAAAACAAGGGCAATAACCCATCAAATATTTTTCGATTTGTCTGATTTTCAATAGGCTTCTTCTTTGGATGATTATAAACACTCACAGCAAGTTTGATCAAAATCCATCAAGAAACCAGTTCTCTATCGTGTTCACAACAATATTGGATGGACAGACAGACAGACAGACGGACAGACAGACAGGGGCGACTACAATATACGCCCACATTTATGTGTGGGTGTATAAAAACACGGGCAATAACCCATTTACTATTCTTTGATTACAACATCTCACATTAAGTTTTGTTACAAGAAATCAGTTCGAAATTGTGAACATTACAACTCGTTTTTATACGCCCTCATCTCTCTATGAGGTCGTATATTGTCGGCACCCTGTCCGTCCGTCCGTCAACATTTGCTTGTAAACGCTCTAAAAACTAGAGTTTTTGACGGAATCAGATGCAATTTGATATGTGTATACATATTCATAAAACGAAGATCAAGTTCGAATTTGAGCTATTTTCGATCGTTAGAAGCAGAGTTATTGCCCTTACCCCTACTCCGTTAGTCCGTCCGTCAACATTGGTTCGTAAACGCTCTAAAAACTAGAGTTTTTGACGGAATCAAATGAAATTTGATATGCGTATACATATTCATAAAACGAGAATCAAGTTCGAATTTGAACTATTTTCGATCGTTAGAAGCAGAGTTATTGCCCTTGCCCCAAATCTTGAATATGCTATTACTCTCTTAGTTTTCAACCGATTTTGATGAAACTTAAAATGTATGTTATTGGACCTAAATCGAAAGGTTTGAGAGAGTTTAGTTTACTCCTGATTAAGATTAAAGCTTTTTCAAGATTTCATCAGTTTTGAGGAGTTTTTGCCTTTTAATTTTACCGGTATACAGTAAGTGCTTCTATCAACATCAATTGCTTGTAAACGCTCTTAAAACTAGAATTTTTGATTGAATCAAATGAAATTCAGTATGTATATACATATTCAGAAAACAAAGATCAAATTCAAATTTGAGTTATTTTCGAACGTTAGTAGCAGAGTTATTGCCCTTGCCTCAAAGTCTTGAATATGCTATTACTATCTTAGTTTTCAACCAATTTTGTTGAAACTTAAAATGTATGTTATTGGACCTAAATCGCAAGGTTTAAGAAAGTTTAGTTTTATCCTGATTAAATTTAAGGCTTTTTCGTTAGGCGTATATGGCCGTGGTCCACTATCTTTAAAGAATAAGTGCAATAAGAATATTTTTCGTTTTTCAAAAAGGTTTTTCCCCAAGGTGATTACAAACTGTAAAGAAACAAGCTCTGTATCGTGTCAACATCATATCTCAAGAACAAGGCCAATAATTAATTAAATAGTTTTCGATTTGTCGGATTTTCAATCCACGTTTCATCAAAATCCACCCAAGAATCCAGCTCTCTATCATGTCTATAACAATTGTGGACAAACAGACTGACGGACACAGACAGGGGCGACCACATTAACGTGTTGGTTTATTATAAAGCCAACATGCTGACTTGGCGGCTACTGAGTCTTTGTTAATGATTAAACTTCAGGCTCAAGGAGTATCGGTATCTCATCACAAATGTTACACAATGTAGGCTATTAATACGGTCAATTGATTCACCCGACAATCACGAATTTGCTTAAATGTTGTGATTGTAAATTCATAATCCAAACAATTTCACTCGAAAAATTCCTTGCCAGTTGTTGAACCTGTCAAATGTGGGTGTTGTGTTAATCAGCATACAAAAGGGTGAGTTGGATCTGAATGCCCCAAAGTTGAAATTGTTAGATGTAATTCCGAAATATTCAGAATATATTATTTCAAAGCGAAATTGTCTGTACTTTGACCTCTTACAAAAATTCTGCAGACGCCATTGATCGCGACAACCGTACGTGTCTATGGAATAATCGGAAAAATAAATCACACGATAAATGATATAATTCTGTCTATCTATTTGATGCATTTGCTAATTTTACAGTGGACTGATTGAAATTATTTGGTCCGCCAAAGTGCATTAAGTCAAGATCATCGTAAATGAACGAAACTATATCATAAAATGCGAGTTATGTTTCGTGAGCAAACATGTTTAAAATTATATTCAGGCCTCCAGGATAAAATACGTACCTCATCAAATAACAACCAATCATAGGAGTTATCGTCATCACCAAAATATATCACAGCTTTGTCTTTCCCCACAACATGATGTCTTCGTATCCAATCCAAAGCAGCATTCCGTTGAGATAACCCTTTATGTTTTGCACCTGCCTCAGTCTTAACATTCAAATGCACATTACTTATGTTATATGTTGCTAAAATGTCTGCCACAATTTGGGTTTTGTTTTCCGAATCCTCCACCACCATCCATATTAATCCTTTCACTGAATTCAAGGTTTGCGCTAGTCGGATTAAATCGGGTTTCTGAGTTCGACGATAGTAAGTTGGGGTTATAAAGTAAATGGTTGGACTTGCAACGTGTTGGTCGACAGACAACTGCATATAACGATTTGTAATATCTATAAAATAAACAAATAAAGATATTACTTCAAGGTTATATAAGCCCACAGCTTTAATTGAATTTATTTGATAAAACAGCAACCATCAGAAATAATCCAAATCCATCACAACCTTGCACTTAAAGATGTTTCCAAGCAAAAAAATGAACATGTTTTGAAGAACAACGGCAACAATTCATATAAGATATAAAAAAAAAATCCGTACAAGCAAAACAATTCCGTTAATCACAATCGCATCCAAAATCGAGAGCAATAGTTATATAGTAGTGGACTACTCCTAAGAAAAGTACCATCAGGTGTCTTGAAAAGAATAAGCATGGTCTGTTTCGGTCGCGACACCCGCCATTACTATATCGGTCAACATTATGGGATACAATCAGATCAATTCATGCCTGACTAAACAAACCAGTCAAGATGCAAGAGACAAATTTGTTATATTTGTCTACAAGTTCGTTATAACGACCATAAAATTTCCTAAATGAAGTTTGAAGTCTTATGTGTTAAGTAACCCTGCTTAAGTAATTTCAAAGTCAAAACTCTACCTCTAGTCAGAAAGTCTCCATAAATTGAACAAGCCCTGTAAAACATACATTCGAGGGCTTAAAGCTACAATTCGTTATGTCCACATTTTTATACGCCCTCATCTCTCTATGAGGACGTATATTGTCGGCACTCCTGTCCGTCCGTCCGTCCGTCGGTCCGTCCGTCCGTCGGTCCGTCCGTCAACATTTTTCCGCGTAAACGCTCTAAAAACTAGAGTTTTTGACGGAATCAAATGAAATTTGATATGTGTATACATATTCATAAAACGAAGATCAAGTTCGAATTTGAGCTATTTTCGATCGTTAGAAGCAGAGTTATTGCCCTTGCCCCAAATCCGACGGTCTGTCCTTCAACATTTGCTTGTAAACGCTCTAAAATCTAGAGTTTTTGACGGAATCAAATGAAATATGATATGTGTATATATATTCATAAAACGAAGATCAAGTTCGAATTTTAGCTATTTTCGATCATTAAAAGAAGAGTTATTGCCCTTGCCCCAAATCTTAAATATGCTATTACTCTCTTAGTTTTCAACCGATTTTGATGAAACTTAAAATGGATGTTATTGGACCTAAATCGAAAGGTTTGGGAAAGTTTAGTTTTCTCCTGATTAAAATTAAAGCTTTTCAAGATTTAGGCCCCTTTCATCAGTTTTGAGGAGTTTTCTCCCTTTAACCTCTATACAGTAAGTGCTTCTATCAACATCAATTGCTTGTAAACGCTCTATAAACTAGAATTTTTGATGGAATCTAATGAAATTCAGTATGTATATACATATTCAGAAAACAAAGATCAAGTTTGAATTTGAGTTTTTTTCGACTGTTAGTAGCAGAGTTATTGCCCTTGCCCCAAAGACTTTTTCGTTAGGCGTATATGGCCGTGGTCCACTATCTTGCATTTTGAGATACAAGCATTTAAAATTTCAATATTGTTTGTAAAATGCAGTTTTGGATATTTCAATGCAATTTTTATTTATTACGTTAATAATCCTGTTATAATGTTTATGATGAACCTACAAGAACATGCTTAACATTTCTGTGCATTTTGCACGTGAAGAACATAACAGTTTGATGTTAGATAAAATATAACAGAAATGCGATTAACGATACTTTTATTATTGAATTAGATAAAGAATATAATTTGAAATCCATTCATATTTATTTGGATATAAAAATCATTGAGCTCAAATTAAATTTAAACTCTTTCGTTACTCGAGATCTGGCTGATTTATTCATATTCAGTATCATTGCCAGATCAACTTTTATCATCATTTTCACCTGAATCTGTTTTTAATAGTTAATAGTTCAGATTTTTTCCATGTTTTGCTATTGTTTTCATGAGAATTGGAATATAGGTCTTACAATGGTAGCCTACTGTAAGTCATTTTCTGCACTCTAAATTTCATCCATCAAATTAGGAATCCTACGTGTAGAATCCAGACGCAATCGTTAAATATAATCAGATTGATTTAAGAAATTAAGTACATGTACAACATTTCCGGATTATAAGATGTTTTTATTGAAATAAAATTAATTTTGTAACTAAAACATGACACAGGATACTATTTGTGCCATAAATGTGGAGTGAAAGTTAAGTGAAAGTTGAGTGAAAACTTATATAATCTGCATTTAATTAAATGGAATAACATAACTTGAGTATTAAATGTGATACTTCTCATTTTGGAGTTTTATAGACGTCTAAAAGCCAAAATGATGTTAATACTGACTTAATTTTTGGGGAAACATTTTGTGGTAAAAGGAATTGTCAGTTAATAAAAAAAAATAAAGGTTTTGCCAGAATTGTCTATGTCCATGTAATTAATTGTAACTGAAAATAAAATTAGACTTTTGGACATACTAGGCGTTTTTGTGGGACGATTCAATTTGGTTTCGATTTGCAAGTACGATTTGGTGTAATTTTGTGTAATTTGCTGTGGTCCACAAATGTACCAGCGATTGACTGTCAACAAAAGAAGGTCACATGTATGTTTTATATGACGTCATTGATAAATCATCCAATAGTATTACGAACTGGCACATTCCGCCATCTTATAACACCTATTCGAATCGCCTAACCACCTCTTGGGACGGTTAGGTCGATAAGCCTAATCAGTTTAGGTAAACGGTCTCACAAATGCACCGATTAGCCTAATCGAACTGGCTCACAAATGCGCAAAATAGCTAATCGACCAAATCGAATCGTGCGACAAAAACGCCTACAGTTTTAAGGAGTTGCTAAAAATAGTGTTATTGATCAAGATAATAAAACAAGTTGGTGACAGAAGAAAAATATGGATCTGATAATATATGTGGTGTAAATGTTTCATTTTCAGAAATTTTGGACATAACTTGTTGCTTTAAGCCCTCGATATAAGGTATGAGATTTCATCCCGTGGCTCTTCTTCGATCGCAATGCTTGATAATACAAAATGATAATATTAATATGACTAACGTTAAGTCAAAGGCTAAAGTAAGCAAACTGATTGATTTTTTAGTTAAAATTTTTCTTTTCTTTTTTCGGTTGAATTTGCAAGACTTTTATAACCTAAAAAAAGGTCGTGACCTAAACCGTTTGTGATTTTGTATTAGATCTACCCAATGATAAATTATTTTTCCAGTGTAATTTCGTTTGGAAAATTTGTGTGTTTTATAATTGAATAAGATATCACGTGAACAAATTTGCTTATGTCACATACACTACTTTATACGTTACAATATGTTACATGCTTATTTATTGAGTGTATTGATAGAAAGAAATCTAACAATTGTGTTAGCTTATATTTTATTTTATTGAGTGAATTGATAGTAAAATGTCAAACAAAACTCATTTAATATGAAAATGTCACAATCTTTTATTTACATGTACTTAAAACTCGTGTCAACATTCCGGATGAATTTGTGGCCATTACTAAAGTGGGCGTATTACGATGGCAAACGCTATTTTTGTTTCTATTGAAGTATAAGGTAACGCGTCGATTACGTCCAAGCATCAATCTATAATTTCAACGTGTTTGGACGTTTCCAATAAGCGTGTGCTCTAACAAGTCAATTAGTTTTTGTTTGGATTCTAAAATAGTAGATCCTGTTGACCTGTGGTGGAAATAAGGAACCGATTTTATAACTTTGCCGAGAAGGCAGTCAACAGCGATCACATCAAGGGTGTTTGCTTGGTGGAAATCATTTTTACCAAGTAAAGGAGAATCTCTTACTGCGTTAACTATAAAATGACCCTGTCACACTGTCCCGAACTTGACACCATATGAACACACGAATATGGAAATGTTCAAAAAAGGATCTGATCGTGAAAACATCGGGCTATTCGTGAGGGCATCTTGAGCCATAGTGTGAACACCGGTTGAATTTCACCGGGTCCAGCATAACTTCGTGAGTGCTTGGAAAATTTTCTGCATGCCAAAGTATTGCCGAATGACCTTGCGAAGGTTCACTTTCGTAAGGAATTCGTGTATTTATTTAGGTCATCGTGAGGGCATCTTATCAGAGCGTGTCACCTTCGTATTTACTTCGTGTGATCATCGGTGCCATCGGGTATTTTCGCTTCACGAAGATCATACGAAAGAAACAAGTAGCTACCCGATTTTCTTAAGAAGGCAACACGACTTCGTGTATTTATAGTACGATGACATCAAGATGGCACCACAGTGTCGGCGAAGACAGCCGAATTTTAGTAGTTCAAGCTTTTGAAATGTGTGATGGCGACGTGGACATATAATAGGCCAGCCTCACATGTTATTCAGTCAGTTCTGGGCAACTCTACAGAGCTGCAAGGGCCTGTTTCTCAAAAAAAAATTCGCGATGTGTTCAGGAAGCAGATAGATAAGATCATCACTCCCCTAAAGATTGAGATCTCCCACCTTATAGTTGAACTAGCAAAAGTGTCGACACAACTAAACACTGACATAAAACTTAAAATGGATGAACTTGAGCAATACGGAAGGAAGGGTTGTGTTCTGAAAAAGGTGTGCCGGACTTTACACGACAGCACATTGAAAACTGTCACCGTGTAGATAGGATGGCAACCTGTGACTATTAGGCCTAGACCCGAGGTTCCCAACCTCTTTCGGGTAACAACCCCATTCCAGAAACCGACATCATATCGTGATCTTCCAAGGAAAAAACCAAAGCCTTAGGAAAATTCATTGTATCAAAAGAAAATTGTGCCTTTTCGAACAGAAGTCTCGTTGGGAACGCACACCTGGTGAATAGGGTTTGTGGCATTGTATCACAAGATAATTTTGAAAGGCAATTTGAACGGATTGAAGCCTATGAAAATTTTGAAAAAAAGAATTAAAATCCTTTAATCTTAGGCCTTCCCTGATCTCGTTGACAACGCTTGCCTCTTGAGTAGGATTTATTGGGGTATAACCCAAGACAATTTTAAAAATAAAGAGCTGATTTCCTTGCATCTGAGGCCTTTACAAACTGCAAGCGCTTTGGAGGGATAGTGTTCTAAGAAAATAAAAAAATTCAAGTTGATTTCCTTGGATATAATATGTTTCCTCTCTCGTTGAAGATCTGACGGTAGCATCTGTGGGAGGATTCAGGGAGTCACCGACCCTAAGCAAATTTTGAAAATTAGTATTATTGTCCTTGCCTCTGGGGCCATTCCCGGATAGCAATCGTACTTGGGTGTCGAGTGTAGAACAGTAAGTTCATGTGGTCATTGTCAATCTCATGACAAAACAATCTGAATAATTTGAGAAAAATATAGTACAATATCAATTTTCAAAAAGTTGTCAGACTAGTACGCGGGGTTGGGAACCCAGGGTCTAGACAAATCATCATACGCCTATCCAGTTATAAACACAAAAGGGAACTTATGAGTCTCAAAGAACGAAACAAGAAGCTTCCAAAAAATTTCTTCTTTGACAAAATATAGGTCGAAAGTTCTCCCTTAGCTTAGCTAGAAATTCAATGAAAGCTGAACATAACAGTGTTGGTCGAAGTTGTTTGTGAGAGTTTCCTGTTCATATTGAGGGACAAGGCAAAATTACCCGAATTAACACACCATTAGACATAACTGGACACCAACCTACGGCAGAGGAACTTATGGTGATATCGATAGATCTGTGCCTTACTAGGAATCAACATGTGCTATCAGTTTCCAGTTAGGTCCAATCAATTTAAGACACTGCTGAATTTGTAGTTCATACTATAGACTATAGTATAGTGAGCATCAACTTGTACAAAATCTTCATAAATTTCCCACACTCTACTAAGGCCAAGCTTTTTCAGGAATTTATATTTTAAGGTTCTGTAATTCGATTTTGTCTTTGTGAATGAAGCAAATAATGGTGCTTGAATATGTTTCTCTGATTTAACTTACTAATTTGTAGATGCCTTGCCTTTGGTTCGTTTCTTTAAACCCTGATTCTGTGCCCCATAGAACTTGCTGCCGTGGTTAAATTGATTGTTTATGTTCAGGAGGTGAGGGCTTTCTTCGCTACACTACCCTCTAAAATTCGAAAACTGCCGTGGTTAATTTGACTGTTTCTCTGCAGTGCTTCTTCTGTTCTGGTATCTTTTGAAGTAGTTCTATTCATAGGGTTAGAAGACTTCTTATCGTCAATGGTTAATAAGAGTTATCTTGCCTCTTACAGTTGAAGTAGTTCTACTCAGAGTTGCAGGGGATATCTGAACTAAAATACTAACTAACGGTTAACTTTCTTCTTGCAGTTATGGTGTCTTGTTCGTGGAGGTGCAATAAAGTCGAATTTATCCTGGGTTAATCTGATTCGATTTGGTCTAAAAACCATTTATCCTGCATCAAATCAAATTTGATTATGGTAATCAGAGCATTTATTGTAGCAGCTAATACGTTAATCGAGTAAATTAACTCTAGACATAATTACTTTTTTAACTTCCGCTTTAGTAATGGCGTCTAAAATGTTTATTACATTTCTAAGATAGGAATAAATGGTTTAACACCCTTATATTGTATTTTTAAGGCGTGTCATCTGTACACAAAATGACAGAATGTCACTACGATACATTTCAGCCGGGATGTATGTCCAAAAAAGGCAATAGACTGTCAATAGGGGCATAAAATATTAATATTTATTATTTCTGTTTGGGGTGGGGTGGGGCAGCTAGTAAGCCGCCATCTTGGAAAATATTCAATTTACATTTATCCTGTCGACAAATTCTGATTTGTTTTGTGACGTCACATTGATTAAGGTAATCGAATCAGATTCAAGTGCGTAAAAATGCCTTAGATGTCTGGACGAAGTACTTACTTATCCTGTCTCTTGCAATTGTATTTTGGCTGTTTCATCTATTACAGATATATTACAGTTTGACATAACATAATTTAATTAATTTCCTTCCATGTTTTCCATTATCATGTTTTTGGCTTACGATCAAACAATTCAAACTTTTGGCAAATTCATAACATACTGTCAGGGGATGAGTAAACATCCTTCAAGCTGGTCTTGAGCATGGATAAATCATATCTCCCCCTCCAATTTAGAATAAGAACATTAATATAGTAGGGTTTATTATATAGGGACTGCAATTGCAGGACTGAATACACGAAGAAAATATCAGGTATTTAGGCGCCTGGAAACACAATTCTGAAATTTCTAAGGGACCTAACCTTGACAATTTTGAGAACTAGAAACCCATTCTGATACTTAAAATCGTCAGGAAAGGTTTAGGTTTATGGGCATCTTATTTTCAATTATAAGCGACATACATGAGACCCTATATACATGTACAAATAATTTTGAACCTTAAATTCGGTGGAAAATGTTAAAAATTAGTGTTTCCATGCGTCATACAGATGTATTATTGTACATAAATGTATTTATCTTTAAGGGTGAATCCATCTTTAAATGTCAATAAGAACATGTATCAATGCGAATGCATATTTATTAATTTCCGCACATTACCACCGTTTTTTACGTATGCAAATGAATATACGTCATTATTTCCTATAAGGTATATGTTCTATTGTGTAAAAGTCTATTCTGCAAGGCTTGATAATGCAAAGTGACTAATGCAGAATGTATAATGCAAAATGCATAATGCAAAGAGTAAATTGTTAGCTGGCATTTCATTGGATGTTTAGTATACTTGTACATTTTGCATTTTTACACATCGGCAATTGTACTTTACAGCTTAACAAATGCATTTTGTAATTACGACATTGGTATTTTAATGTTGCAACACAATCGACAATATTGTCAACGTTATTCCTCCATATAATTGCATCTAAATTCGTTAACAAGTACATGGATTCTTTAGGGGACAAAATAATGGGGACAATAATGGGTAATGGTTATACGAGTGTGATAAGAAATATAACTAAAAGATTAGAACAACTGCAATAGAACAAGCGATCAACCCAAAAGTTCATCAAGTGAATCATCTCAAGGACATGGCTGTCTTTCAACATCATGGAATGTAGATGTTACTGTAGAGGAAGAGCAAGCCCTGCAGAAAAAAGTAGAATGGATAAAACAGGAATACATTACATCTAAAAACATGAGTTGTAAGAAGATCATTGATGAATACATGAGGAAACTGATTAATAACAGCAAAGTTGATGAAGTGAGAAATAGCTTCCCCTATCTCTTTGAGAGAGAGTACACATCCATTCATTTCAACAAACTGACTGGGCATTCGATTGAGAACTACAAGGAATCTGAGAAAAAAAAGTTCTCCATTCTTCATTTCTTGAGAAAGGAAAAGGCTGTGGCAGTAAAAAATGAAATATCAGTCATGGATAATTATGTAAAAGAAACGAACCATCACTTCAAGTTAATGGCTTTTTATACAGACTACATTTTCCATCTGATTTTGATTGGTATGATCCTTGGGATTGATAAAATCTCAGTCAGGTTCAAATTTGACGGTTTTAGAGTTGTTGTCCTTGACTTTGTTAAAACGCGTCAAAAATCGTTCGTTAACACAATTTAAAAGACAATCATGACGTCACTCTTTGATGTTCAAGTAACATTATTTCACTTAATGATACTTGCGTTATTAGGTCAGTACATTATGGACAAATGGCAGAGATATTGGACTCAAAATGGCGGAGATATTGGGACTCAAAATGGAGATATTGAATCTCGAGTTGACAATGGTGGGCGGGGGACTAAAAATGACAACGATCAACAAATTTTTATTAGACTAAAATTGTAAGGATAACTTGAAATGTTTGTTTTCAATAGACAGATGTCTGGGCACACAATCGACATCATCTTTCGATTTATCGCCATCGGAGTGTTTGGGTGTCTTATTTTGAATAATATCACTGATGGTTTCCAATTGTGTCTGTCTCGTTCTCTTAAATGCACGCACAGCATCAGGTGAATGTCCAGTAGTTTCTGCTATTCTGTTCATCCAACCCAGCATTATATAGTCTCGTGGCCGCAGTAGCCCTTAACAAATGGTTTGTGAAGAAACCTTTAATTTGTGCACGTGAACACGTCTTTAACTAGTCCTTGTAAAGTATGTACTCCGAGTGGAATTTTATTATACCAAACTTTAGTTGTATACATCTTACTTGGCTGTAGATAAAATGCCTCACTAGAACAGTTGCTTGGCCTGAAATGTGAAAATACAATCATTTAAAGGGATATGGATAATCTAATCCGTAACAATGTTCCAAACTCTCCCTCAAACTTTTAGACTTAGAATCTCCCCATGTATCCATAAATATCAGTGTTTGAAAGTCTCGTTGTTTAGTAAGACTATGACTTATATAGAAAACACATAATATACCGAAAATGAAAGATTGGATTGTGCAATTTTGTGGCTCTTACAATAAATCTAAAGGCTCTTAACATATATTTAAGGCCCAAATCGATCCTCGAAAATGCTGAACATTCCCCTTTAATAATAACCAAAAGCATAGCATTCCGCCAATTGGATTCTGTTTTGATTAAAATTCCTTAAAAACCTACCTCAAGCAGACTTATTTATCGTACAGCCGGACAATACATTTTTCTGGATTAGTTCTGTTTTCGAACGCCTTTACACACTTCTTTGAATGTTTTAATCCACCTTGGTTGCTTTTCGACACATCTTCTGTATACTTTAAATACTTTACTCCTGAATTTGAGGTATGTGTAGTGATTTGGGCATGTTTCACATAACGTTATTGTCTATGCTCTTTCCCAGCTCTTAAGGCGAAATTTAGACCAATTAGATAAAATAAAGTATCCAGTAATTTCTTCGGTGTATCGGATCCAAGAATTCCGGTTCTCCATAAAATGTCCTCATTTTCTTCTGTTATGACGTCAGCTTGTTTCTTGTTTAATCCGATGCCTTGGAGATAGCGTTCTTTCATTTTGCCATCGAGTACACTAATACTTCTTAGTCCAATAAACTTGTCGTCTTGTAAAAAGTTTACTATAACGCCATTAATCCGTAAATGATACTGAATTGCTGTAATTAGTTAAAATAACGTTTTACCCCTATATTCACTACCATCTTGTTTTCTAATTTCAGCTATAAAGTAACTTAAACAATCATTTAGTTCTTTGTTGTCCATTTCTAATTATGTTCTTTTGTACATTTTTTTACACTGCTCGCTTTGGATTTGCGGTACTCACTCCACTTTTCGAATGCTCGAATTGCCCATTTGCTCTTGGCAATTGTATTCTCGGGCAGTCTAGAAAACGCCAAATCGTTCAATTGTTCAGAAGATACATCTCTTAAGCGTTTGTTGTCAACTTTATGTTGTCTCAACGGCGTAACGGCGTATCACCGTCACTAATAAAATAAGCTTTTTGGTCATTTGTACTATTATCTAATGTAGAAACCTTGGATTGACTGCATTCAATCTGGTCATCATCACTAATATCTGAAAAAAGTGCTCCATAATAATCCATTTCTATTTGTTGTGATGAATTTAAAAGTTCAATATCGCTGTCGTTCGTAGTATTTTTTACCAAATATTCTGCTTCCATTTAACAATTCAATATCACTATTGTCTGTATATTCCTTCCATTCTATGTTAAAATTTCCGTACTCCGCCATGCCTCTCACCATTTGTACAACGAATTTTTGTAATGAGCACATGTTTGATATGGCTACTGCATGTGCATTGCCTGGTCATGTGATATTTAGGGTCGATTCGATTATGCAGTCCGGATTCTCCGGATTGAATATCCGGTTTCTCCGGTCTAAATGAGAGAAAATGAGAGAAAAATTTCAATTCAAAGTTCATTGTAGTCAAACATTATGTAGAGGTTTAGGCCTAGGCTAGCAGACGATCGATGTTACTCTCACTGCATATTGTGCATACAAATGGACTTAAACTTAATTTTCTACGTTTCAAAAACAACCATATACCCTATTGATAGAATATTAGCCCTGTTCGTCTTAGACAAAATAAAAAAAAACAAGTAAAAGTTGGAAACATTGTGCAAAGTAGATACAACAACTTTATTATCGCAACAATCCGTCATATTGTGACGTCATCTCTCCGCAATCACAGGGTCGCGTGATGAATAATAAAAATGGAGAATCCGGGCTGATCCGGAGAGTCGAAACTGCATAATCGAATGGGCCCATGATGACGTAATTGGAGTATAAGATAATATTGGTCACATGATTCGCTACAACACCATGAACGTGTGACCATAGTTCAAATTGTCTTTTAAGTAGAATATTGGCCTCTGCTGTTTGTTTCGTCTAATATGACGTCAGCACTCGGACCTAACCATCTCCCAAGTGTCCTCTATCGCGTCTCCTACATGCCTCTTGAGTTCTGGGATAAAGTCATGCTGGATGGCATGTATGACACACGACAGTAGCAAATTAAAAATAGAAAAAGGGTGGGAGGGGGGACAAAAAGAAACAATCATTAATGCCTCATCTACGAGTCTCCAAAGCAGTCCGCCTCCTCATAAAACCTTAAACCAAAGTGAAGTCATGGTATTATTACCGCTAGGTGACACTTGGGATATAACCATCTCCCAAGTGTCCTCTATCGCGTCTCCTACATGCCTCTGAGTTCTGGGATAAAGTCATGCTAGATGCCCCTTACATACATTACATTCACAAACACCAATGCACATCATAAAGACCCCCTCATGAGACGAAAAGAAAGAAAAACAAACATTTCCGATTATTTATTCAAAAATAAAAAGTACAAATTGGCATCTCATTTAAAAATCGACTTTAACCTAGAAAAATCGGCGCTCTTCTTGAATTTCATCGTGAACTGCAGGAAAACAGATTTTCGGTTCAAGTCAACCAACAAGGATGTTTCCGTACTTACATTTGATCAGGCCGAAAACCAATTCCTTTTTCAGCCTGTGGTATATCCAAAATTACTTTCTGAAATCATACAACAACATCCACGTTAATGACAACAGAAAATCTAATTCTCCTACAGTCCACGTAGTTGAATCCCACTAGGAATCTGTGTTCCTAGACTGAAGAAAAAATAAAATACAAACGACCCAATACCCTCAAATTCAAATTAAAATAATAGTCGCAAGTATAAATAAATAAACTACACACAAAAGCAATACTAATATTCTAATCTGAGAATGAATGCAAATGAAATATATCGCCCTCCCACAAGTGGCCATCAAAAACAGGTTACTTCCCTTGATCAAACTAATAAACATGCACGTGCATTCTAAATACAACTCACACTACTCAAATTAGACATGCTATCTATCGTCCTACTGGTTTCACAGTCAATGCAAATCATCAATTGATTCATAATCAATAAAACCCAGTTCTATAATATTATACTATATCACGCTTTCACAGCGTTCCCTGGCCAAATATCAAAACCTAGCCACCTTGGCTTAAACCACAACTTAGCCACCTTGGCTTAAACCACAACCTAGCCACCTTGGCTTAAACCATATTAATTGATACCATATCAATTAATAAACCATTGTAATAATAAAATATATTCACCCTCTGTTGTAGTACGTTCACCCACACTGTTCCACTTTCCCGATAGAGCTGCAAAAAGCACGTCCGCTCAGGTTGAAAACATAAACCAAAGTGAGGTCATGGTATTATTCCCGCTAGGTGACACTTGGGATATTCGGTACTCGTGCAGTCGTCATATTAGACTTAACGAACCATTCTGATCAACAGAGAAATTCTACCTATCGGAGATATTACTCTGACCTATTGACCAACCATGTTTTAAATAGTTCACGCGTAGAATTTTTTCTCTTGGAGACCAGAAATGGGACGAAACAACTTCATGTAAACAAACCAAATGTCCCAAGATGGATTCCACACTACTCAAACCAATTTATACTAACACATATGAAGAGAATGTATTTTATTTGATCCATACTGAGTGAAAAAGAATAAAAATTTAAGCAGTCTAATGTTAATGAGGACGAAATAACTCATAATGGTGCGAAATGTCTTTAATCGTCTTTCCGGATTTTAGTTTCGTAACTCAAAAACGCCTCCGCTATTAAAAAGAGTTCTGTACTGCAACTTCTTCAGTAAATACACACTGTTGAAATTGGGAATATTTTTAGTATTTAAGAACTTATTGATATCCTATAGACGTTTTAATATTACATTTGATGCATACTTTATCGTTCAACGAATATCGTTGGCGTCATGGCTGGTGATTAGGTTCGTGTCTTTATCTGCGACACATACGGAGCTAGGAAAGATGCGAAGTTTCGTATGTTAACGAACAGCAATCGGCCAATATCCTATACATAAGCTACAGTTTTCATCAGATTTAGTGTGATCATTGCAATTGATAAGATCTCAGACAAACTCTAACTTGATGCATTTTTGATGAACAGATTTTTAGTCATTGCCTTTGATTTTGTCAAAATGCGTTAAAAATAGTTTGCGAGCCGGATTGAAGCTACAATGTTCAACCGATATTGATAAAACTTAGTGTGATCATTGGAATTAATAAGATCCTGAACAAGTTTTAATTTATGCATTTTCGATACAGTTTTCAGTTATTGCCCTTGACTTTGCCAAAACGCATCAAAAATAGTTTTGAGAGCACCATTGAAGTTAAACTGATTCTGATGGAACTTAGTGTGATTTCTGGAATTGATAAGATCTCGGGCAAGTTCTACCATGAGGCATTTTCGATGAACAGTTTTTGAGTTATTGCCCTTGACTTTTTATTCTTTTGATATAATACAATTTGTGGGCGTATGTTACCTTGCCTGGTAAGCCTTGGTATAAAGATATTAATGGCTTTTTTCAAAGAAGATGGCCTTATAGAGTTTTTCGAGGTGTGTTGATTGTGATATGCCTATTTAATCTTCCTTTTCTCTATTGATCTCGCCTATTAGGTGCATAAATGCAGAATTTCTCATAATCCGAAGGACTGAAGAGTATGATTTTTCACTTTTCGTGTCCTTAACAAATATTCATGAAAACTTTTTACCATTTTGAAAACACTTTTATAATTGGTGATTGAAATTGTGTACATGTAATTCAAAAGTTTGGTTGGTTTCTCCTTGACTAATATGGGATATTTTTATGACATATTTTTCAGCCTATTACAGATAAAAAAGCTGTTGAAGCTATGAAGAGAGAAAATGGTGCTCCTGATAGCTTTTAGTCCTTGTCAACGGAGACGGAGACCAAAATTTGTATATGCCCACATCATAATGTCCGTCCGTCCGTCCGTCCACAATTTGCTTGTGACTGAACAGAGTTCAGAGTTTTTATCTGATTATAATTGTGTATGTATATCCATGAGATCTTGGATCCTTTCGATTTTCAGCTTTTTCCTTCCAACGCTTTCCGAGTAATTGAAACATTGTGGCTTGTGAACGCTATAGAGACTAGAGTTTGTATCCGATTTTAATGAAACAAGTATGTCTGTATTGAAAAAGATATCTGTTCCTGTCGATTTTCAGCTTTTTTCATGGAACGCGTGCGAAGTTATTGCCCTTGACTTAGTGTAAAATTCATTTAACAATATAGAGTAAAGAGACTACAAGTTTAAAGAGGCACAGGCTTCATTTTCGTGGATCGATTTTTCCACGTCTCAGAAACGGGGATTTTTTAGCTCAGCAATTTAGTACTGGTAATCACAACTCACCATTGAAATTTGAGTCTTCAAATCCATGTGCATCCATAATTATTAGCATTTGAAAGTTATAATGCCCTACTACTACAGCCTTAAAAAATGGTCAAAACAAAACATTATATAACATTATTTAAGTTAGGTAAGTTTTAATTGTTAAAAGGGACAGTCTGAATTTTCTTTTCGTTCAAAATTTGTTTTGCTCAAATTTGTGAAAACTATACACCAAAATCTCTAACTATGTGTCCTTTAATGTATCTGAAAGTTTTAACTAAACAAATTTTTTAGACGCCGATAGAAAAATACTTTACGGATTTGAGTGAAAAAAAACGCCAAATTGTAGAGAAATGTCTTGACTAGAAATATTGAGCCAAAAACAAAAACTAGGTCAAACTGCTTAATTAACAACAAGTACTCCCTGTTTGTAATTAACCCTTTAAAAACAAATTCAGTTTGATCAAGAAGATGCAATGGTATAATGAGCAAACTTTAGAAATACTCTCAAGTAACATTTGCGATGTTCTTGACAATGGAAACTTTTTCAAAAAAGCAGAATGGCCCTTAAAACAAGTATATTATGTAGACTGTGTTATAACTTAAAGGGACAGTCTGAATTTTTTTTAGGTCAAAACATTTTTTGGCTCAAATTTGTGAAAACTTTACACCAAAATCTGTAACTATGTGCCCTTTAATGTATCTGAAAGTTTTAACTAAAAAAATCCAGCCGTTAATTTTTAAACGCTAAAATCATGCTAAATTTTTTAAAAACATTATGTAAGGTTTTTAAGTGTGTTATGTTTTTTGGACGCTAATAGGAAACTATTGAACGGATTTGAGTAAAAAAACGCCTAATTGTAGAAAAATGTCCCTCTTGTGTATTTTAAAGGTTTCGGCTATAAATATTGAGCCATTTAAAGGGCAAACACCAAAACTAGGTCAAATTGCTTAATTAACAATAAGTACTTCCTCTTCGTAATTAACCCTTTAAAAACAAATTCAGTTTGATCAAGAAGATATAGAGATACAATAAGCATGCTTTAAAAATAGTCTCAGGTAGCATTTGCGATTTTTTTTATATTTGAAACTTTTTTCAAAAAAGCAGAATGGCCCTTTAAGACAACTTTTACAGTACTTATGCTTTCGATTTCATTTCATGTTGTCTGAAAGAGAAAGACACTTACTCATTAACCTAGAGGTCCAGCAGGGTTCTTTCCCAGCAGAAGTTGAGATAGTCTTCTACAACCTAATGCTACCAGCTGTGCACATGAGTAAATAAGAGTAGGCAAATGTTGCTGTCCTGTCAAAATTTCTTTTATTTCACTCTATTACCTTAAAATAGCGCAGAAAAAATGATCAAACTATAAAACTCCATTTCTTTTCTAAAACAATTACAATTGTCCATATTTTATTTCAGAGTTCTTATTATAGGAATTAACCCAGAAACTGGTTCAAAGAAGCCAAAGAAAAGTAATAAGAAAGGTGGTGTTTCCTCCAAAGTTGTGGCCTTGTTTGAAATAGACATTAAGTTAAGCAAATTACTGCTGAAAATTTACTGCTTTTGAATTTTTAAAAATTTCAAGCATGAAATTTTTATTTAAGTTTTTTCTATCAATTTCTCAAGATTGAGAAACAAATCGGCAATATTAACAGACAATAACTTCATAAATGATGATTTGAAATGATGTATTTCTGCAAAGATTGAATTATTTCAGTTACTATTACATCTACATGTACTTTTGATTGTGAACATTTTGCCTTATTTCCTTCTTATTCTTTATTTTATGTTTTTTTTAACTAGTGTCCCATTTTAATAGAGTGAAGAAGTAACTTTAATTTTGGTAATTAGGATGTTAATGAATACATTTTAATATTTCTATGTAGTATTGCCCATTATAACATGTTATTTTTTGCCAAATCAAAATGGTGATATATAAATGTCAATTTTGCTATTTCAATCTTTTTTGGGTTAAAGAATACATGTACTTAATAATTATAAACTGCACAATAATGTAAAGAACATAGTTTTTCCTTGCTGTTTTGACTTTTGTAAATAAACTTTTGTTAGGTTTAATTCACTTAAAAGTCATATGACAAGGGACCCTACACAATCGGCCTATGGCATCTCTAATAGTTTTTATTCAAAGTCTTTTGAAGATGTTATATCTGAGGACAGTTTTATTTGTTGCCTGGATAGTTGTAAGAAAAAGGTAGCAAGTCTCAAGTCTTTAATCAAGCAGCACATAACTTAATGAGTGCTCCATGTTTGTCCAGTAGATGCAAAACATGTTACTTTTAATTGAACGTATAGAAATTGATTTACCAGAAGATGAAACTACCAAATTCCGACAATCTAGAGAAGCCTACTGGATTGAGACATTGAATACAGTAAGACCTGTAGGACTCCTTAGGCATAGCACCCTTTGTTGTCCCGTTTAATACAACCAGTAATCGAGCAAGCAAGATAGTTCATGCCCACTACAAGAGTCTTCAAGGGAATTTCCTCATGTTTATAAGCAGAAAATGATAGTTGCCTACTCAAAAAATCAGAACTTTCATGACAATCTTGTTCATAGCAAACTAAAACCAATCAGTAATTATCCGGTACTATACCACTCGCCCATTGTCTATATTTTTAATTTCAGATCAGAACAGAAGAAAATCCAGAATGCAGACCCTTGATCCCAATTTCTAAATAAAGTATTCGTTCCATCCCAGGCTTGTACATTTGGGAAAATCAAACCTTCAGGACACAATATTCATCATTCTGCATGCATAGCACTCTTTGTTGTACCGTTGAATATAATCGATCAAGCAAGATACTTCAAGCATACTAAAAGAGTCTTCAAGAGAAATTTCCCCATTTTTATAAGCAGAAAATGATAGTTGCCTACTCAAAAATCGGAACTTTAATGACTATCTTGTTCCTTAGCAAATTAAAAACAATCAATACATTAACATGTACTATACAACTAGTCACTATTTTAATTTCAGATCAAACTGAAGAAAAGCCAGAATCCAGACCCTTAATCCCAATGTTTCATAAAAGTATTTGTTTCATTCTGTGCCTGCACATTTTGGAGACTCAAACCATCCTATTCACGAAATCTCGAAAATTCGTCAAATGCAAACTTCAAATCAGATGAAAACTGAAGACTCTTTTTCGTTCACAAGCCAATGTCGACGCGTTTTCACAAGGTCAAGGGCGATAGCTCAAAAATCATTCATCGAAAAATCGAACTTGTTCAAAATCTCATCAATAAAAATGATCACACCAAATTTCATTAAAATCAGATAAAAACTGCTGTCTCAGTCGCGTTTACACGCCAATTTTGGACGGACATATAATGTGTGCGTATAAAAATGGTTTCTCCTTTTTCTTTCGTTTAAATAAACTAACGAAAAGTGTGCTGATAATGGTTGAAAACATTGACGACTTAAAGCGACTGTATCGCATTGTTTTCATCCATTCATAATACGTGAAAAGATTTCTCAATTATTTTATCTATTTCTATGAATTTAGTTGACCAACCTCAATTTTTGTTAGGGGGTAAAACCACTACATATATAAACGATTAAATATAATGGACGATTTTAATAGCAGTAAACTAACACTATTCTATTAAAAATTCACTTTTATGACCATAATACTAGGCGAGATGTAACAAAAATTAAATAATTGCCATACTTACACTTCCTTGTTAGTTGGGACATATTCAACATCATTAAAGCACATGTTAAAATCATTCCGCCACTTGCACACAGCATCAATTTTTTTACCATATTCAGTATAAATGTTACCTTAAAAGATAGTTAGTAAATTGTTTATCAATCTCAATCAAGACCCATCTATAACAGCAGTACCAGCCGACAAATGTAACACAACAGTCGTGATCGATACCAACCACCTGGAAGAATTAGTGAAGACGACACTAGAAGACCCAGATACCTACACAAGAACCAGCACCAGTCCAATAGTGACTAATATGATCGAGTAGCAAGTCAACATCGTGTGGAGCTCTGCTAAAAATTTTGTGTTTTCACTAGTTTAAACTTTTTTATCGGAATCTAGCAGCCATAGGTTATAAACTATCATATCTATCGTGGACTAGATAATTAAACAATTGTGTTTTCGAAGAAACCTAGTGCCATTAACTCTGATCTTGGTGAAGGGAGCCCTCTGTTGCAGGAGCCTATAGCTCCTATTGAATCGCCCTTACCCTTATCAGATTCGTCACCGCTACTACAAGATCCTTTGCCCCCGTCTTCTGAAACTAGCACCTCTTGTAACAGGAACTATGATGAAAGTATGCTTATGGACACTGTAAGTGACATTGCACTGAAAGTCGCCCAATCATTTACATTACCACCTGTACAGTCTGTGTTGAAGGCCATGATTTGCGATGTTTTCAGGGACCAGATCGATAAAATTATTACTCCCATGAAGATGGAAATCTCCCACCTTAAAGTTGAACTTGCAAAAGTGTCGACACAACTAAACACTGACATTAAACTGAAAACTGATGAACTCGAGCAATACGGAAGAAAGGGTTGTGTCCGAATTAATGGGGTTACCGAGGAAAAAGGTGAGGATGTTGAAAAGGTGGCCCTCAGCGTTCTGACTAAAGTTTGCCCAGATTTCACACCTGATCACATCGAAAACTGTCACCGTGTAGGCAACATACTAGTATCAGTCCTAGACAAATCATCATACGTCTATCGAGCTATAAACACAAAAGGGAACTCATGAGTGTCAGAGAACGAAACAAGAAGCTCCCAAAAAATGTTATCATAAATGAGGATTTAAAAGATATAGGTCTTTCCTATTTAGCTTAGCCAGGAAGTCTATGAAAGCTGGATATATACAACAGTGTTGGTCGAGGGATGGCAAGTTGTTTGTCCGAGAACTCCCTGCTCATGCTGATGGTAAAGGTAAAGTTATCCGAATTAACACACCATTAGACATAACAGGGTATCAACCAACTGCAGAGGAACTCACAATATATGGTGAGGTTGACAGATCAGTACCCTATTAGGTTTCAGCAGTTACTTGTACATGCACATCACACCTTATATACCAGTCACCAGACAAACTTGACAATCATGGTTTCCACTTTTCCAGGCTATAGTTATACAGTTATAAAGTTAGCACCTATAGTTACCTAGTGAAAAACATGTGTGTCTATAACATGTTTACTATCTTTAACAAAACAGACTATAATTATACCGTTATAAAGTTAGCACCTATAGTTACCTAGTGAAAAACATGCGTGTCTATAACATGTTTACTATCTTTAACAAAACAGTCTATAATTATACAGGTATAAAGCTAGTTAATTTAAAAGACACTATATTGACCTTACGAAAAACATGTGTGTCTATAACATGTATACGATTATAAACAAAACAGGCTATAGTTATACAGTTATATAGTTAGTTAAGTATAGGTTAAATCACGAGGATCTGTGGTCTAATTGTTGAAATCGTTAGTTAAACCACGAAGCGCGTAGCGCTGAGTGGTTTAACTAACGGTTTCAACAATTAGACCACTAGATCCGAGTGGTTTAACCTATTTAGACCATAACCGGTATATAACTAATTTATATTTGCATAAAATATTAAATTACTCTGAAATTAAATGGTTTTAATAGAGAACTTCTTTTTTCTGCGGAAAGAGACTGTGAAAATCGTTGGGTGACCTATAGTTTTACACGTGCAAGTTGTACTCACGTCACGTGGTTATTATTATCGTTAAGTCTGGTTCACTCGAGATGAGTATTTTGGTGATTAATGTTCTACACGTTATCGGCTCTTTTTCTAGTATGGAAATACACGCATTTACTTTGTCCCGTTGATAATCGCCAGAAGTTTGTTATAGTTACTGTGCATAGGACGACGATTATTGTTTCTTTCATTCATGATACTTTATTTATTACGGATAATTTCAACTATGGTTAGTGATGACGATTTGCTTTCTCAAAGTGTTTGTAACCCTGTATTTTGAAAATGATGGTCGAGATACGGCGTTCGTAAAAGAAGGATTCCGCGGAATCCGTCTTTTATTAATGTCGTGACACATAATCCGCGGAATCTGCGGATTTAAGAAAAGCAGTCTTCTACGGGTTACTAAAAGACGGATTCCGCCGAAATCCGTCTTTTAGTAACTCCGTGTAAATTTTATGTATTGAGTTTAGTTTTGTACCTAAAAAATTTAAAAAGTGTAAATGAAATTTTTAATCATTATTGATTAAGTCTTCGTGTATATTTTTGTTTTAAAGGTGCATGGGGCTCGATAATTAATATACATGGCAAAGTAGTTTTCTCCACTGTCCATAGTGGGTGCAATGTACTAAACTTTACATCTTACCCCTAATAGTTCAGTGATTGCTTTAATCCTGAAGTCTATACTAGTCAACCTTGGTCTTCGGATATAAATAATTCACAAAATAAGGGTTAAAATACAATATAGACATGCCAATGTTTGTAAACAAATGCCATGACTGTGTTTTGTGAAACCCCCTGCACCAGTATTTCTTTTACAAGCTGGATGGGAATGGATGAATAATAACTCACTGCACCTATGGGAGTATTACAATCTTTCAACTTTCAAGCCTCAGCCCCCCACCTCCCCCCCGACTAAGCAGCGCCTACGGTAGTCGGAGAATTTTGGCATGGTATGGCATCTTCACACTAAATACCCCCACCTCTTGTGGACCTAATATTGGAAATGCTACACAGGCTGGAAGTCTACACTATAGCTGAGTTCCACATAGCCCTTATTTCCACCTCCCCATGGCTTGGACCAGGATGCCTCTGAACAACCGGTCTTCCATGAGATGTAGTCACCCTTCCAGAGACTCTAACCGCCGGCACTATGAGCCTTTTCCTCAAAACCAAAACCGGGTCTGCCTTTTGACACTAAGTGTGATATTTTGCAAGTTCAGTGTGCCATATATTACAGGGGCGGATCCAAGAGAGGGGGGGGGGGGGGTAGGGGGACTCCGTCGGCTCGAAATCCCTCTATTTTTGGCCGACCGATGTCAGAACCCTCTAAAAATTTAGCGCTCGCGGAACCGTTGAATTTGAAGCATGTGTTATTTCAGACACCCCCCCCCCCCTACCCTTTATCTAAATCCTGGATCCACCCCTGTATTATGTCCGCGGGTTCCACTGGCCACCAACAAGATCTAGTTCTCGACAACATGTACACTTGAGGACTGCTTTATTCCACAGATTATAGTAAAGGCGTCACTTAAAGACTGATTTCGGCGGAATCCTTCTTTTAGTAACCCGTAGAAGACTGCTTTTCTTAAATCCGCGGATTCCGCGGATTCCGCGGATTATGTGTCACGGCATTAATAAAAGACGGAATCCGCGGAATCCGTCTTTTATGAACGCCGGTCCAGATATTATCGCTGGCACAGTTCTGGATATTTGAAAAGAAACTGCAGAATTCGTAAAAGCCTATGTGAAACTACCCGCTCAACGGCAGGTTTTATCTGACTAATGTGAAACCAGCCAGCAATATAGTGAAATTAGTGACGTAGAAACTGGCGAACGTTACAATTGGACGATGAGGTAATAACAAAGCTCAGTAAGAAATACATACCTCCAGCGACCTATAAAAACGTTAAATGGGCTTGCAGATTTTTCGAGTTTTAGCGGAAATGTAGAAACTCTAAATTGCAGGATGGAAAAAACGGATTGCCAGTTTAGTTTTGTGACCCGTGGATTAGACTTTATGGTGTCATGTGTGTGGTTCAGTGTCAGTGCATATAGTTTTATGAGCTTTCACACACAAAAAGGAAGAAAATCTATAAAGGAAGAAAACCCTTAAACTGTCTAAAATTTAAAGAAATAACATTGTTGCAATTTTTATGTTTGGGTTTCTACACCATTCATTCTCTCCCAGCTACATGTGCAACACGGTTATTTCGCTGTGATGTCGATGAAATTTTGATTGCAAAGACTACATGTCACTGAAATTACGCCATTCGTCAGTATAAACGAACAGATACGATACAAGATGCATTAGTAAAGTGATTTCTACGAATATGCCATCTGCACCTTAACGCCAATTTGTCGAATATGAAGAAGTCGAATCTAAAGATTCAAAAAGAAGAAATAATAGCATTACTCTTCATATTAATTTGCAATAAAAAAAATATTGTTTTGTGTTGGTTTTGTCTAAAATATGAAAAAAAGTAGTCCCGTCCCCGTGGTCTAATCAACATTTTGGTTGGTTATACCACGACTAAGACCAAAGGAGGTATGGTCTAATCTAAATTATAGACACTGTTTTGAATGTTTGACCTAGTGAAAAACATGTGTGTCTATATCATGTGTACTCTCTTAAACAAAACAGACTATAATTATACAGTTATATAGTTAGTTAATTAAAATTTGAGACACTGTTTGGAATGTTTGACCTAGTGAGAAACATGTATGTCTATATCATGTATACTATTATTAACAAAACAGACTATAGTTATACAGTTATATAGTTAGTTGATTTAAATTAGATACACTGTTTGGAATGTTTGACCTAGTGAGAAACATGTGTGTCTATATCATGTATACTATTATTAACAAAACAGACTATAGTTATACAGTTATATAGTTAGTTAATTTAAATTTAAGACACTGTTTGGAATGTTTGACCCAGTGAGAAACATGTGTGTCTATATCATGTATACTATTATTAACAAAACAGACTATAGTTATACAGTTATATAATTAGTTAATTTAAATTTGAGACACTGTTTGGAATGTTTGACCTAGTGAGAAACATGTGTGTCTATATCATGTATACTATTATTGACAAAACAGACTATAGTTATACAGTTATATAGTTCGTTAATTTAAATTTGAGACACTGTTTGGAATGTTTGACCCAGTGAGAAACATGAGTGTCGATATCATATATACTATCATTAACAAACAGACTATAATTATACAGTTTTATAGTTAGTTAATTTAAATTTGAGACACTGTTTGGAATGTTTGACCTTGTGAAAAACATGTATGTCTATATCATGTATACTAGTATTAACAGAACAGGCTATAGTTATACAATTATATAGTTAGTTAATTTAAATTTAAGACACAGTTTGGAATGTTTGACCTAGTGAGAAACATGTGTGTCTATATCATGTATACTATTATTAACAAAACAGACTATAGTTATACATTTATATAGTTAGTTAATTTAAATGTGAGAAAGTTTAGAATGTTTGACCTAGTGAGAAACATGTGTGTCTATATCATGTATACTATTATTAACAAAACAGACTATAATTATACAGTTATATAGTTAGTTAATTTAAATTTAAGACAATGATTGGAATGTTTGACCCAGTGAGAAACATGTATGTCTATATCATGTATACTATTATTAACAAAACAGACTATAATTATACAGTTATATAGTTAGTTAATTTAAATTTAATACACTGTTTGGAATGTTTGACCTTGTGAAAAACATGTGTGTCTATCATATATACTATTATTAACAAAACAGACTATAATTATACAGTTATATAGTTAGTTAATTAAAATTTGCGACACTGTTTGGAATGTTTGACCCAGTGAAAAACATGTATGTCTATATCATATATACTATTATTAACAAAACAAACTATAGGTATACAGTTATATAGTTAGTTAATTTAAATTTGAGACACTGTTTGGAATGTTTGACCCAGTGAAAAACATGTATGTCTATAACATGTATACTATTATTAACAAAACAGACTATAGTTATACAGTTAGTTAATTTAAATTTAAGACACTGTTTGGAATGTTTGACCTAGTGAGAAACATGTATGTCTATATCATGTATACTATTATTAACAAAACAGACTATAGTTATACAGTTATATAGTTAGTTAATTTAAATTTGAGACACTGTTTGGAATGTTTGACCTAGTGAAAAACATGTGTGTCTATATCATATATACTATTATTAATAAAACAGACTATAGTTATACAGTTATATAGTTAGTTAATTTAAATTTAATACACTGTTTGGAATGTTTGACCTTGTGAAAAACATGTGTGTCTATATCATGTATACTATTATTAACAAAACAGACTATAGTTATACAGTTATATAGTTAGTTAATTTAAATTTAATACACTGTTTGGAATGTTTGACCTTGTGAAAAACATGTGTGTCTATATCATGTATACTATTATTAACAAAACAGACTATAGGTATACAGTTATATAGTTAGTTAATTTAAATTTAAGACACTGTTTGGAATGTTTGACCTAGTGAGAAACATGTGTGTCTATATCATGTATACTATTATTAACAAAACAGACTATAATTATACAGTTATATAGTTAGTTAATTTAAATTTAATACACTGTTTGGAATGTTTGACCTTGTGAAAAACATGTGTGTCTATCATATATACTATTATTAACAAAACAGACTATAATTATACAGTTATATAGTTAGTTAATTAAAATTTGCGACACTGTTTGGAATGTTTGACCCAGTGAAAAACATGTATGTCTATATCATATATACTATTATTAACAAAACAAACTATAGGTATACAGTTATATAGTTAGTTAATTTAAATTTGAGACACTGTTTGGAATGTTTGACCCAGTGAAAAACATGTATGTCTATAACATGTATACTATTATTAACAAAACAGACTATAGTTATACAGTTAGTTAATTTAAATTTAAGACACTGTTTGGAATGTTTGACCTAGTGAGAAACATGTATGTCTATATCATGTATACTATTATTAACAAAACAGACTATAGGTATACAGTTATATAGTTAGTTAATTTGAATTTGAGACACTGTTTGGAATGTTTGACCTAGTGAAAAACATGTGTGTCTATATCATATATACTATTATTAATAAAACAGACTATAGTTATACAGTTATATAGTTAGTTAATTTAAATTTAATACACTGTTTGGAATGTTTGACCTTGTGAAAAACATGTGTGTCTATATCATGTATACTATTATTAACAAAACAGACTATAGTTATACAGTTATATAGTTAGTTAATTTAAATTTAATACACTGTTTGGAATGTTTGACCTAGTGAGAAACATGTATGTCTATATCATGTATACTATTATTAACAAAACAGACTATAGTTATACAGTTTTATGGTTAGTTAATTTAAATTTGAGACACTGTTTGGAATGTTTGACCTAGTGAGAAACATGTATGTCTATATCATGTATACTATTATTAACAAAACAGACTATAGTTATACAGTTATATAGTTAGTTAATTTAAATTTAATACACTGTTTGGAATGTTTGACCTAGTGAGAAACATGTATGTCTATATCATGTATACTATTATTAACAAAACAGACTATAGTTATACAGTTATATAGTTAGTTAATTTAAATTTAAGACACTGTTTGGAATGTTTGACCTAGTGAAAAGCATGAGTGTCGATATCATATATACTATCATTAACAAACAGACTATAATTATACATTTATATAGTTAGTTAATTTAAATTTGAGACACTGTTTGGAATGTTTGACCTTGTGAAAAACATGTGTGTCTTTATCATGTATACTATTATTAACAAAACAGACTATAGTTATACAGTTATATAGTTAGTTAATTTAAATTTAAGACACTGTTTGGGATGTTTGACCTAGTGAAAAGCATGTGTGTCTATATCATATATACTATCATTAACAAACAGACTATAATTATACATTTATATAGTTAGTTAATTTAAATTTAAGACACTGTTTGGAATGTTTGACCTTGTGAAAAAACGTGTGTGTCTATATCATGTATACTATTATTAACAAAACAGACTATAGGTCTACAGATATATAGTTAGTAAATTTAAATTTAAGACACTGTTTGGAATGTTTGACCTTGTGAAAAACATGTATGTCTATATCATTTATACTATTATTAACAATACAACTTTTTTTGTAACTTATTTGTTTTGGCGGAGCTCTACATGTCACTATTCTTCTGCTACTGATTATACTAAGTACTGGACTTGTACATAGTTGTATTATATTATGTATATACTACTTTCCAATCTAACAATTCTCTTTTATTATTTTCGCATACGTGTAAATATGCTGCTTCTCTAAATTATATTAATATACTGTCCACAAACCATTTCTCTACATTATGTAACTTCTACAAAGAGCCATATAGCAAATACTATCCCATTTTAACCTGCTTTTATTTTTATCTTTATTACATATTACTTATTAATTTTGTTACTTTCAGGTGATGTCGAGTCAAACCCGGGACCTATTTATCGACAGACAAATGTTTCTTTCGTGCATCTCAATGCAAGAAGTATAATCAGGAAAAAGAGGAGAGATCTCATTGAAAGTACCCTCACTGAAAAATATGACTTTATTCTAATTACTGAATCATGGCTTGACAAAACAATCGATTCCAGCACCCTTTCTTTCTCAGGTTTTAAGGCACCAATAAGAAAAGACAGGACGGACAAGAAGGGTGGGGGAGTAGCACTTTATGTTCGAAACAACTTTTTAATTAAAAGGAGGCTTGACTTAGAAACTGACAATGCAGAGGGCATATGGATTGAAGTTCAAATTAATGATATTATGTTTTTAATTGGAACCTTTTATAGACCTCCAAGGGCACCATCTGATGTAAATACTGCAATTTTCAAATCTATTTCCCGTGCAGCGAGTGATCCTATAAATAATATTTTGATATTTGGAGATTTTAACATTGACTTTTTAACCATTTCAAATTCTTTTTTTCACAATGCTATGACTCTTTTTAACTTCCGCCAAATTAGAGATAAACCTACACGATACACAGAAAACTCGAAAACCCTTATCGATTTAATTTTGACAAATTGTCCCAGTCTAATTTATGATTCTGGAATTTCAGCAAATTTCTGTAGTGATCATTGCCCTGTGCATTGTCAGTTAACACTAAAAAATCCGAGACTTCATTCATTTCAAAGACAGGTATGGGATTACAATGGGACTGACTATGACAAATTGAGACAAGCTATTTCGGGTACTGCCTGGGACACACTTGTTGAGAGTGATATTGATAATTCTACATCAAACTTGTCATGTGAGTTGATAAGAATTGCCAAAACCATCATCCCAAACAAAATTGTAACTATTAGACCTAGAGATAAAATCTGGATGAATAACACAATCAGAAACATGAGTAGAAAAAAGAATAGAGTTCATAAAAAAGCTGTCAGATCGAATTCTGAAACTTATTGGAAACAATTCAGGGCCATTAGAAACCAGTATGTAAAATTAATTAGAAAATGCAAATCAGAATATTACCAAAAATTAGATAATCAAATTAACAGTTCTGAAAATTTCGGCTCAAAGGATTGGTGGCATCTTGTCAACTCACATATAAAAGGAAAAAACTGCAACAGTAGCCTACCACCTCTTGTCAGTAATGGTGTTCCATGCTTTACCCCCATGGACAAAGCAAACTGTTTAAATGAATTTTTCATAAAGCTATCGCACCTTGACAGCACAAGTGCACATCTTCCTACTCTTTATCAAAATCCACATTCACTCAATCACATTACACTAGATCCACAAGAAGTTAAAGACATTATATCATCTATTGACACTAGCAAAGCAAATGGACCTGATCAAATAAATGGCAAACTTTTGAAATCAATAAAAAATGAAATAAGTGAACCCCTCTGCAAACTATTCAACCTCTCACTGTCGACTAAAACTGGAAAAGTGCAAATATCACAGCTATCCTGAAAAAGGGAGATCCTTCAAATTGCGGAAATTACAGACCTGTCTCTTTACTAAGCCTCGTCTTTAACTTCTTGAAGGAACATAATATTATTACTAACCTACAAAGCGGTTTCCTGCACGGCGAATCTACAACCTATCAACTAATAGACTTAACGCACTTTTTTTGTCAAGCCATTGATGATGGACAATACACTAGGACAGTGTTCTGTGACGTCAGCAAAGCTTTTGACAGAGTCTGGCATGCTGGTTGGAATCAGAGAAGAACTCCTAAATTGGTTCCAAAGCTATCTACTCGACAGAAAACAACGTGTTGTAGTAAATGGAGTTTCCTCTGAGGCCAAATCTGTTCCGGCTGGCGTACCGCAGGGCTCTGTCCTAGGGCCACTCTTATTCCTGATTTACATAAACGATATTGTTGAAAACATTAACCCAAAAATATTAAACTGTTTGCAGACGATACCAGCCTACTAGTATATAGGAAAATCCATGACCCGACTGCAAATGCTCATATGCTTAACTCAGACCTTGAAACTATCAACAATTGGGCTAAAACATGGCTTGTATCTTTCAACCCGCTGAAAACTGAATCACTCGCACTAGTTACTAAAAAAGAGCCTTTACTTCCAACGTTGAGACTGGACAATGTTCCAATTAAAGAAGTCGATTTTCATAAACATTTAGGTTTGATTTTTCAAAAAAATTGTAAATGGAATATACACATTAATGGAATTTTGACCAAAACTAGGAAACTTGTGAACTGCCTCCGATCTTTAAAGTACTGAATTTCTAGAAAATCTCTACAAACGATATACACTTCATACATTCTACCACATTTTGACTATTGTGACGTAATTTGGGGTGGGAGCAATGCAGTATTAACAAAAATTTTAGAAAATGTTCAGTTAGATGCACTCAGGACTATATGTGGCGCTGTGAAAGGTACCCGCCATCACAAATTATATGAAGAAACAGGATTTTTAACTTTAAAAGAGAGGCGAAGGAGGCATAAGCTTATATTAATGTTCAAAATTTTAAATAATCAGACTCCCGCGTTTCTTTCAAATCTTGTACAATATTCGGACAGACCATATAACCTTAGAAACAGTGATAAACTTTCAGAATACTTTTGCAAAACTGATATATTTTCGAATTCTTTTATACCATCTACAATCAAAAATTCACTCTCAATCTCAATTTTCAAAAATAAACTAAAAATTAATGATATAAAAATTCCTCCGCAATTCTACTTTGGCACTCGTCTTAACCAAATTCTTCACTGCCGCCTCCGTCTCTCTTGCAGCGATCTTCAAGGACATAAGCATATGAGGCACATATCCGATTCATCCGTTTGTAGTTGTGGTCATGGATCAGAAGATAACCATCATTTCCTACTTGACTGTAAATTGCATTGCGATGCACGAAACCAATCTATAAATCTCTTACCAAAACACCTGATCACCTTACCCTTACTTTTATTTGGCAACGAAAACCTTTTAGAAACTAACCAGGTATTCACAGCAGTACATAATTTTCTAACCTTTAGCTGCCGGTTTTGACTCAACATGATTGACTTACAATCTGCGTACATATTTATAGCAGCAAGTATCAATATTTGTATTTTATGTAAATTTTCTTTATACATGTATATACGGTATATATATTTTTTGATTATGTATATATTGTACTTTAAGGGTAAGGGTACTAATCCTATATAAATAAATATTGTTTATACTAAAAAAAAAAAAAAAAAAAAAAGAACCAGCACTGACCCAACAGCCACTTTAAACCGGAAATTAAAAGCTAAACTAAAAGACCTTGCAGAAAAACAAGAAATTGATGAAGTTCTATATAAACAGCTCCATATATCACATCCAAGTCCCCCTTTACGCTAAAGCTCAAATAAAGATTCATAAGGACCCAGTCAAAGTTAGATTACTTGTGTGTTCTCGTAACAGTGTCTATTATAAGTTATCCCAACACATTACTCAACTGCTCGCGCCAATAGGTAAAACAGCTAAAGACTCGGCTCAATTTTGCAACCAGATTAAATCCGAACAGTATAACCGTCAATTAGTTAGCTACGATGTTGTAGATTTGTTTACTAATGTACCCACAGATTTAGTTATAGATATACTTGCTAATCGCCTTTCAGTGTGTCTCTGTGAACTTAATACGAAACTCAGCATTAATAGTATAACTGATCTGGTAAAACTATGTATCTCCTCAACTTAATTTACATGGAAAGGTGAAATGTTCAATCAAATTCATGGTCTACCTATGGGATCTCCTATTAGCCCCTTACAGAGATCTACATGACCCATTTTGAAGAAAATGCTCTCATCACTACCAACCATAATGCTGGCTACGAAAAGTCGATGACACCTTTGTTATTATAGACGCCGATGAAGACCCTGAAGACCTCAGACGCCACCTCAACAGCATCCATCTGTTGAGACACAAAACAAATTTAACAATTTTAACAAAACATAAAAACATATCTTATAAGACGTTAAAACGAATGATAACTGGTTATAAAACCTAATATTCAAAACTATGCCTATATAAAACAGGCTGTAAATTATTAAAAAAAATAAGCACTAATCTTAGACAGAAAAAATAAATATAACATTAAAAATGAATATGTTTTGTAAAAGATTTTGCGCGATATACAGTGAATATAAAAGTAAGTATTGAACTAAAACTATAAAATAAAACTATTAAAATAAAATACTAAAAAATAATCATTTACGATTTAAAACGAAATGAAGTGAATACTAGAGCTGTGAACAGCACTGAGCGTGGCCCGTGATACTTTGCCTGATAGCTGTAAGACTTTTTGAACTTCAAACCCCTAAAGTCTGGTGTTCACTCCCTCATTTTTAGTAAAAAGTTTTGTGAAAGGGTAGATTCAATATTATATCAATATAACTTATAGTGTGGTAATTTTTATAGCTTCATGGTAGCTACAATACACAGGTATGGGTGAAATGTGAACATTATGTGACAGAATTCCTTTACTGATATAAATATGATCTATAAGTGTTTCACCTTCATTAGTGTAATGCTGAACAAGTTGTTGAAAACCAAATTTTTGAAAAAAATTAAGTATAGACAAATGACCCCCCAAGATATTTTGATTGAAATCTCCCATAATAACATACACCAGATTCTTGTTATTCAACTAGTGATCTTTGTAACATTGGGAGAAATAATTCTAATCGATAAACAGGTGGTCTATAGATAACAATTACGTTAATATTCTTATCCAGAATATTCAAAGTAATGTGTTCTATTTTTAAAACTCCCAAATTTAAGAGTGGCTCAGCGAGTTAGACGCTTGCTCGCTAACCTGAAGGTCCAGGGTTCAATCCCGGCATGGGTCGAGATGACACCTTCGGATTTTTCAACCCGGTTTCCCCCCTGTCAGTGATGCAGGTCGGAGGGGCTGACATGGAAAAGTGTCTAGTCGCTTGGATGGGACAATAAACCGAGGCCCCGTGTGCTATTGGCTGTGTACGTTAAAGATCCCTAGACAGTTGGAAATCGGCTAATAACGACTACTTTGTGAACAGTGACTGCATAGACGGTACATTACAAATACATTACAAATACATGTACATTCAACAATTACGAACAAATAATAAGCTTAGCAGATAAAAACAGGTTATAGTCAATTGGGCCTCCATCCAAAATGGCCCCTCGTTTGGTCAAAATGGTCCCTGATAAATGGTCAAAATGGTCTTCAAAAAAAGTCAAAATGGTCCTTCCAAAAAGTCAAAATGGTCTCAAAATAATATTTTTATTTATGATGTTACAAATTAACAAAACATAAAGCGCTAAATAATATATTTTTTATATAATCTTTTTGAGAACTGGAACTGGAACTTCAAATTAATATTGTAAGTCTTAGAATGTCTTTGCTTTGATGAAAATATAAATTGGAACACAATTTATGTCTTCAAAATTTGTTGTAACAGAGTACAATTTTCAGTCAAAATTAGTGACCTTTTTTTTAGGGTTAAAATAGCTTCCAATTATTCCTTTGATTATCATCATATAAGCTACAATTTATAAAAAAAAAAATCAGGGAACATCTTGACTTTATTTTTGTGGCCATTTTAACCAATGAATTGTTTGAAATCAAAAGAGAAATTCAGAGGCCATTTTGACCAAAATAGGGGCCATGGTGACTGGCCATTTTGACCAAACCATTTTGACCAATAGCCGATTAGGATAGGGGCCCAATTAACTATGACAAGATTTTTACTTTTTATTGCAACGGATTAGCGCAGACGCGTTGCCAGTTAAATAATTTATTGCTGTCTGCTAGATAGTCCATCACTACAGATTATGTACTCTGACTAATTTGTTTATGACATATAATAAGCTTAGCAGACGACAAAAACAAAATTGGAATTGGGTGTTACAGAAGATACTCTCCTATAGAAGCACTAGTCAAGGTCACAAGAAGAGAGCATACATTTCAATTATCAATTCAAATGATAACAATTAGAACTAGGGGCCATTTTGTATAGGGGATATTCCCCCTTCCCCAACATTCGAACTGTGTAAACGTCAATATTTTTCTTTAATGCTGAGCAGACAGTAGCCAGTTGAATTGATGTATGTTAGTCAATTAAGTGCCGTGGGTAAGAATTACCCTCAAAATAAGAAAAAATCTGATATTATATCAAATATAGCAAACACTCGTAAAAACATGTTAATCTTTATAAAGTTAAAACAATATGTAATGAGATTAATTTATCTTTGACCTATAATAATCTTAGCAGACGATAAAAAACAGTTTGAGCACTTACTTTTTATTGCAACGGATTAGCGCAGACGCGTAAACAGTTAAATTGCAGTCTGCTAGAGTCCAGCCCTAGAGTTAAAAGATTATGTAGTCTGACTAATTTGTTTATGACCTTTAATAACCTTAGCAGACGACAAAAAGCAAATTGGTGTGTATCTTGTAGAAAGAGTTCTGTCAATGGTAGAAAAAAAATTCGGACAGGTTAATGTATCAAAAATTCACTGCTCTAAATGATTGTATGTAAAATTAATGTAAGTGAAAATTTTGCAAAAAAAATGAATAAATTTTATATATTTTTTAGAGTGTTAAAAGATTACATAATCAGATTAATCTGTTTATGACCTAAAATACTTCACACCTCCATGTGAAAAGTTCACATGGATAGTTTTATTACTGTATTATATAACCTGCTATAACCCTTGTCAATCATTTTAATCCTCTCTATTTCTATTTTTCTCAGATTACTCAGGGTACTCAATGCCTATTTTCACTTTAATGGATTTTGTATTAAACTAATCATGTCATATATCGTTGAAAAGAGAAAATTGTGTACATCATCATTAAACAATCGATATTGCTATTAGATAATTACATTGTAAGTTAGAACTCTCAGTCGAAAAAAACGCAATATTTTGAAAACATATTTTAAGGTATTATCGTGATATATCGTTAAAAAGATAATTAAATCAGCATTACAAAATTGAAATGATTAATTCTTTGTGTTAATTAGAGAAGGTGATACAGCCGTCCAAAGTTGTCAAAAGTGTCAATTTTTGAATGTCTATAAAACCGGAAGTTAATATTTTTCAACTAAAATCAAAACACCTATGGATAGCTGAGGTCAAGGACATTCTACAGGGTCATTGAAGGTCAAGGTCACATGGTATGGCCTTTTGAATTTTCAAAAAATTCAAACCAAAATAAAAACACTTCAAATTCGAAATTCAAAATTCTGTGCCTACTAGTTTTAGATAAAGTTACAATGTTTTGATAGACATCAAAATCATAAAAATCGGATAAAAAATGGAGGACTAATTAATTTTTTGCTGAAATGTGTCAGTCTGTGACGACAGCTTATGTATCACTTCCGGTTTGGATTTTTTCTGCTAAGTACCTTCTAATTATGCCTGACATACAATATTTATGGTTTTAGCCAACATCTGAAATTTACACCGGAAGTGGGGTCGCCAGTCTTAATTTTGAAAAACCGGAAGTCTTCACGCCAAAACCGGAAGTGATAGAAATATTTTAATTATCTTGTATTATTTGTATCGACATTCTGTTTATGTCCTGTGAATTTCAGATCAATCGGATAATTAGCGGCTGAGAAAAAAAATTTGATTTTTTTTGAAAATTTTGGTTTCAAATTTTTTTTACAAAAATATTTAAAAATTGAAAATTTTGAAAATGTTCCAGATACTTCTTTTAACAATTAACGTAATAAAGGAAATTTCAGGTAAATCGGTTCATAAATAAGTCCTACAGACTCGATGAAAAAATATTGCACATTATGTAATAGCCCACTTCTGGTTCCGCAAAAATGTGCCGTTTCATATTTAAGGGAAAATTTCCCTCGAGTGAAAGTAGCTGATCAAACCAGAATTTCTATACCATTACCAGTTTTCTCTACAGACGCTGACCAGAATTTGGAAAAAAAAAAAAAAAAAAAAAACTAGAACCGTGAAGACGGTACCGAGCAGTGCGCAACCCACCCGATACATGGATGAAATGTCACATTTTCAACCAATGATAAGAGTTTTACATAATAATATAAAAGCGTACTTGTCAAATTACTCACTCTCTTTTGTGTGTCAGTAGAAAGTGCACTGCAAGATATGTTTGCAGGGATAATAAAATGGATGTAAAACTACAAGAAGTAGACAGAAAGATTAACTATGAAAACTTTAGCTTCTCAAACTCATCCGATATATTATCAAGATAAATACATATACCAAGCTTCATTCAAATCGGACAAAAACTCTAGTCTCTATCGCGTGTACAAGAAATTGTTGACGGACGGGGTGACGGCAATATACGTCCATATTTTCATGTGGGTGTATAAAAAAGCAGATAAAATGAATTCAGAAATACCAGCAGACAGACTAATTAAAAGGGTGCAGAACTACAAGCAGTCAGACCAAATAAAAGGGGCGCACGGCTACCAGTATACAGATAGGGTTAACTAAAAGGGATGCGGGAATACCAGCAGACAGACAAACGAAACACGTACAGTTACAATGGAATTCGGCATATTACTTTCAAATTCTAAAACGCGGAATTATGATTCAAATACATAGTGTCATATAAATAATATGTAAATTAGGTCACTTGACATAATTTGTTTTTAAAGAATTTTGAAAAAAAGCACTCACAGTAACAATGGAATTTATCAAGATAAATACACATACCAAGCTTCATTCAAATCGAATAAAAACTCTATCTTTTATCATATACACAAACTAATTTTAATGTTTTCACTAAGTCAAGGGCAATAACTTTTAAACCGACTACTGGAATAGCGTCAGTTTCGAACTCATCCGTGATATTATCAAGATAAATACATATACCAGAGCTTCATTCAAATCGGATAAAAACTCTAGTCTCTATCGCGTGTCAAGAAATTGTTGACGGACGGACCGACGAACAATATACATCCATATTTTAATGTGGGCGTATAAAAAGGCAGATAAAATGGATTCAGAATACCAGCAAACAAAAAGAGGTGCAGAACTACAAGCAGTCATACCAAATAAAAGGGGCGCACGGCTACCAGAATACAGGCAGGTTAACTAAAAGGGACGCGGGAATACCAGCAGACAGACAAACGAAAACGAAAAGTTACAGAATATTTTCAAATTCTAAAACGCGGAATTACGATTCGAATACATAGTGTCATATATCATTGGAAAGCGTAGATATAGCATAATACGAATCAAAAATAATTTGTGTCGTATGTAAATTAGGTCATTCAAATCGAATAAAAACTCTAGCTTTTATCACATACACAAGTTAATTTTAACGTTTTCACTAAGTCAAAGGCAATAACCGACGACTTGAATAACTCCAATTATGAAAGGATTCCAGTCTAATTAAAATCAGACCCTAATTTCGTATCCGAGATAGTATCACGATAATTATACATACCAAGCTTCATTCAAATCGGATAATAACTCTAGTCGCTATTGCGTGTACAAGAAATTGTTGAAGGACGAACGGACCGACGGATGGACTGGGGTGACGGCAATATACGTCCATATTTTCATGTGGGTGTATATAAAGGCAGATAAAATGGAATCAGAAATACCAGCAGACAGACTAAATAAAAGAGGTGCAGAACTACAAGCAGTCATACCAAATAAAAGGGGCGGACAGCTATCAGAATACAAGCAGGTTAACTAAAAGGGACGCGGGAATACCAGCAGACAGACAAACGAAACACGAACAGTTACAATGGAATTTGGCAGAATATTTTCAAATTCTAGAACGCGGAATTATGATTCAAATACATTGTGTCATATATCATTGGATAGAGTAGATCAAGCATAGTAACACCGAAACAAAATTTATGACGTATGTAAATTAGGTCACGTGACAGAGCTGTTTAAAGTTAAAAAATGCAATTTTCTGACGGCCGTAAAACCGAAAGTAAACATTGGGCATCTAAAATGCTCATGCCATTGGATAAATCTCGTCAAGGGTAACAACTTTTGTTTAAGTCTCAAGGTCACTCAAGGTCAAGGTCACAAGATATGAGCCTAAAAAGTTTTGACTATTTCTAAAAATTCTAAACCGGAAATAAAAAAAATTCTGAATCGAAATTCAAAAATCGGCTCCCCATGTTTTGTTAGCAATCGACTGTAGATTCCATAAACATCATTTTTATTCAAATCGAATGATTCCCTGATTCTGAATTTCGATTTAAAGAAAAATCAGTCATTTCAAGATGGCGACTTATTTGAAATATCTGGGTCAGATTTTTTCATTTCATATTTAGTCAATGGTTATTTCTAGCACATCTCTAAAAGAGTTTTTTGAATATCTTAATTATTCCGGAAGTTGAAATTTCAACTTTACAAGCGAATGACGTCAAAACCGGAAGTGATATACAAATTTTGAAAATACCATTTAGTTAGAAATCAAAATGTTTATACACCTGTAAGTTTTCAAATAGATCGAAATAAAATTGCAAAAGTTAAAAAAACGGTTAAAAAAGTGCTCCAAAAAGTCAGCAGAGAATGTCTAAAAGTGCATTTATGTTGAAAGCTATTATGTAGACATTAGAATAATGAAATAAACAAAAAAAGTTTTATCAAAATCGGTTTAAAAACAGAGGTAAAAAAGGTAAAAAACATAAAATGGGTTTTTCTGTCATATGTCATTTCCGGTTAGACAAAAAAACGCCATTTTACATTTAAGCAACACCGAGCAGTTAGTTATTATAGGAAAACATGTGAGATAATGTGTGGCATGCTCCCTTCATACCGAATTAGCGTGACCAGAAGTAGACAAAAAAAAAAAAAAAAAAAAAAAAGTCATTATGAAAACAAAGCAGTGCGTTCGCTAGAACGCACTGCAAAAAATAATCATAACGAAAACAAAGCGTGACAAATCGATAGATTTGCCACGCAATTAATCATATAACGAGTCTGTAAAAGCTATAGAAATCTAAAAAGCTGCTAACAATTATTTTCGTTTTGCATACATTTGACATAAAAAATTGCGTAATTGATTTTGAGTTCCAACTGAAATAGAATTTATTCATCATAGAGATTTGGTTAAAATCGGGATTAACTTTTCAAACAGAGTACATGTAGTTCTAAAAACATCATAGACAGGACAAACAATAACAGCATGGAATTCATCTTCAATGACATTTCTATTACAACATTTACAGGTACGATCTTTTAGTGGTATTTTCGGTCAGTTTCTATTACCAAAGGGAGACAACCACTTCTTAGTTGACATAGTAATCTTCTATGGGCTCTCCAAATACTTTCATTTGAAACATAAGGTTCTAACATACAATTGGATTTAAACTGAAGATTACCTCTATCATTGAACAACTCGTTTTCCCATTCTTCCGAGTCTAACTTAATTAATTTTTCCCTTGTTATATTTACAATATGTTTGATGGACATAGATAGGTTAAAAACAATTTCTCTCAATTCTAAAACATAAGCCAGAACAGATACTACATCTCTAATGTGTGGAATGAACTGTTTTGATTGATTCATTAACTACTCCTTTTATCCTGATTATGTGATCAACACTGTTATCTTTGCATACTGTCCCCCAATACCTATTATTACACTGTTGTTTTTATATATGGTTTCCTTTGTCGTTAACGATTTATTTGCTATATATACTCGTAGTCTTATTAATATGTTCAAGGCGGCCCTGAATCAGAAGACTGAAAAAGATTTGGTTACGCAAGTCAAAGCTATTGTGGCGAAGAATGTCGTCAACTATGTCGATCCAGATACCAAACCAAAAAGGAAGAGATCACAGAGCACAGACTCTCCGAAAACAGACGCTGCTAATCATTCGCAGGAAACGCCACGTAACATAAAGGCGATATCCGCGGAAGGTCAGTCTCGTCAGTCTAGGTGTACACACAGAAGTATAACCAAACCAACGAGCAGACAAGGCAACGATCGTTCCAGATCTAAGAGTAATTCGTTGGCCAGGCCACTACCAACTGTCTCGATTATGGAGATGGATACCGAGGTATTCGTAGAACCCCAAACTCCGTGTTAAATTAATACTTCCCATAAGTCATTAATTATTTTACATTCAATTTCAGGTTTAGGCAGCCGAATTTAAATGGTTTGAAGCCACGCAAGCAGCAACTAGTAAAGTTATTACATGACAAGCAGTACGATGCCGTCTTCTTCCAAGAATCCAAGCTCGGTTTGAAGAATAAAGACCCCATCATCGATGGTTATACCCTCATCAGACAAGACAGACCTAATGCCCTCACTGGTCACGGTGGAGGTCTTGTTATCTATGTCAGAAATGGTATATCTCACAACGAAGTGTATCTGAAAACCAAAGCTCCTCTTGAAGCACAGGCGGTATCCTTTACCAACAACAGGTTTTTCTATCATTAATATTTATCGTCCCGAGGTCAACGGCACTCGTAAGCAATCCAGCGAATACCAGTATGTTTACGATCAGTTACCCGGTACCGACAATATTGTGCTCGGTGATTTCAATGCCAAACACGTATTGTGGGAATCGCCGTCAACTGACAACAATGGAAGACAAGTTGCTGACTTCATTGAGGCCAATGACCTGGTATGCTTAAATGATGGTAGCATAACTTATGTTGCTGATATAAAACGGTACATTTTTACGGAACCAGAAGTGGGCTATTACAAAATGTGCAATAATTTGTCATCGAGTCTGTAGGGCTTATTTATGAACCGATTTACCTGAAATTTCCTTGAATAAGTTTATTGTTAAAAGAAGTATCTCGTGCATCTTCAAAAATTTCAATTTTTAAATATATTTGTGAACAAAATTTGAAACCAAAATTTTTACTCAGCCGCTAATTATCCGATTGATCTGAAATTCACAGGACATAAACAGAATATCGATACAAATAAAACAAGATAACTAGAACCGTGCGACGGTACCGAGCTTGTGTACGGGATAGAAGCTAGAGTTTTTATCCGATTGGAATGAAACTTTATATGTGTATTCATCTTGATAATATCTGATATGAGTTTGAAAATGGCGCAAATAATAGTCGTCGGTTTATGAGTTATTGCCCTTGACTTGATGAAAAAACATTAAAATTTTGTATGTGTATTCATCTTGATAATATCTCTGATGAGTTTGAAAATGGGGCAAGTCCAGTCTTCAGTTTATGAGTTATTGCCCTTGACTTAGTGAAAAAACGTTAATATGTTCTTGTGTACGCGATAGAAGCTAGAGTTTTTATCCAATTTGAATGAAACTTGGTATGTGTATTCATCTTGATAATATATACAGGCTAGAGTTTTCATTCAAATTGATTCATCTAAATATCGGCTCAAATAAGTGCGATGGTGCAATCAACTTTTTCAAATATTCAAATTTGCTGAATGGGGCTAATGTTACCTTGCCTGGCAAGCTATCTTTATCCGATTTTTATGATTTTGGTGTCAATCAAAACTTTGTAATTTTGTAGGCACAGAATTTCGAATTTGAAGTGTTTTTATTTTGGTTTGAATTTTTGGAAAATTCAAAAGGCCATACCATGTGACATTGGCCTTCAATGACCCTGAAATTTTCAATGTAGAATGTCCTTGACCTCAGCTATCCATAGGTGTTCTGATATAAGTTGAAAAATATTAACTTCCGGTTTTATAGACATTCAAAAATTAAAATTTTTGACAACTTTGGACGGCTGTATCACTTTCTCTAATTAATACAAAGAATTAATTATTTCAATTTTGTAATGCTGATTTAATTATCTTTTTAACGGTATATGACGATAATCCATTAAAATATGTTTTCAAAATATTGCGCTTTTTTTCTACTGAGGGTTCTAACTGAGATGTAATTATCTCATAGTAATATGGTTTGTTTATTCAGGATGTACTAAATTTTCCCTTTTCAACGATATGTGACAAGGGTAGTTTTAATTCAAACTTCATTTCGTGAAAATAGCCATAATAGAATTAAAAAATCTATAAGATGAATTAAATTGTGGGTGTTAAAATGATTGACTAAAAGGGGTTATACTACATTGATAATAAAACTATTGACATGAACTTTTAACCTTGGCATTGAGCCAGAGAAGACAATCTGATTATGCAATTTTTTAACCCTCAAAAAATGTATTTATTTATTTTGCAAAACATATACGTACTATTTTTTTAACATACCTCGAATTAAAGATGTGATTTTGCAATTTAATATACAGTTGGAATTTTTTTGATATCTTAATTAGATCTCAAACTACGAATGCCTCATCTTTGTCATAAAGACTGCAGATTTAAAATTATTGACAGAAGTTATGCAACATTGGACATCAACACTGTTGACCTGAACTTTTCACCCCAGGCCATAGATAGATTAATCTGATTATGCAATCTTCTAACTTTTAATTTTTTATTTTTAAACTTTGCAAAATTTTTCGCTTATATTATTTAAACAAACACTTATTTAAAGCAGTGAATTTTTTATACAATTACCAGTTCGAATTTTCTCTGTACCATTATTAGAACTAAATCTGCAATATACTCGCAACAGGCTGAGGGGATGAAAGCAAACAACGGATTTTCTCTCGAAAACATTAAACGTGGAATCAGAATTTTTCTTACTTAGCGGGAATCTATCCTGCTGCATCTAATCTGGCAGCAATTCATCTGGCTGGCTACCGCCTGCGCAAATCCATTGAAATAAAAGACAGTGTTTCAAATCAGCATATTAGAGGAAAGTATTGACGTTTACACAGTTCGAATGTGGGGGAAGGGGGGAATTTGGAAAAGCTAAAAGTCAAAAAAAAAAACAGAAGCCCAGGTCGCTGCCACGCATAGTGCTGTCCTCAGCTCTAGTTCCGATTACTATGCAATGGAATCAACAAAATATTTGTATTCAATAACTTGACACATAGACAATATAAGAATCGTGTACCTACTAATTTTATCAACCAAATTCTTTTTTATCTCTAAACAAATAAATTAAAAAGGCAAATACAAACCTTTTTAAAGGTAACATCCGAAATAGAAACACATTTTGTAAGAAATTTACTAATCAAATGTGTTGTTCAACGAGCTCTTTCAACGAAAAAGGTGTTTACACTAATTTTCAAAATTTGTTTGAGGCATAATACTCCCGAACCATCTTGAAGAGGACTGTGAGCGCTGTCAAACGGAAATATTGGAAGAAGCCGCAGATGCATGAAAATCAGCCAAAAACTTTTTTTTTCTTTGCGGTTAAATGACCCTAGACCCACTATAAGAGATAGAACAGGGAATATGTTTTTTTAAAGAAACCTCAAATGCAAGAAAATCAACCCAAATTTTGCACAAATTTTCTGAGAAAATCAATGTTGCCCAGTGTCATAATCTTTCATTAGATATTCTCTTCTCAGTACAAAAATCCTCTCCCACGAAAGTTAAAAAAAATATTCCCTCGGCCTTTCCATTTTCTATTGCCCAAAGATTTCTAAATCCGGCTGTGCACGAAAAAGATTCCTTGTTAGAAGAAATCGAAAATATCAAGTCGGACAAGACCACTGTCCTAGAAACATTTCCCTTATTGCGCACTACATGGCTTTGTCTACTAACCAGATAGGTGCAGAAAAGTGGGACGTAAAACACTATTCCATTTCCAGAATACGGAAAGTTTCCGGAGTTTACGAATTACTGAAGAAACATACTCACAATTGCCAATTTAATTCATAGAAGAAAGGTGAAATGAAAACATTATATGAAGAGGTAAATTTCATAATCAAAAGCATGAAATTTGAATACACGCCACTAGCTAAGTATAAAATAAGATATCATAACCCAATCATTGGCCAAGATCTTTAAATATATCACATCTAAGCCTTAAAGCTGTTTTTTATTTAATCTTTATTCATAAAATGAATATGATAAACTAAAAATTATAATTATTATAAAATTGGAATAAATGACAGTAAGTTCATGAAAATATTTTTATAAGAATAACCGTTCTATTAAAGATCATACAATTAAAATTTAAAAATTAAAACTATTTTATAACAGAAGTTAGGGTACCCTGAAAATCGAAGAGGTGAATTCTTTTAAAACAGGGTCAAGTGTTAAATGGATATTTTAATAATAATCCTTAAGTATGCCTTGAAACGAAAACATTTGTCTGTATCTCCGGCATCTGATAGCTATTTGGATAGTCAAAATTTACAGGTGGATAATACTAATCTATAACGAGAAATGTCAAGTGAACTGATCCGTGCGTGACAACAATCTGAATGCCTTGGCTTCTAGCCTTTCTGGGACTTCAAGCCGATAAAATATATCTTAACATATCGCATTCCTTCCCTTTTAACAGTCCCACTGTCTTAAAATTACAGATGAGGGTTAAATGTTAGTTCTCAATGTGTTGCCAGGACTAAATATCAACGAGATGTAAGCTAGTTAACTGTAGGTCGTGTGACAATTCAATGACCATCATACTTCACCTTTATAACATAAAACAAGCCTGGTTTCCTTATAGTTTATTACTGGCAGAACATATCACAAAAATATTATGTTAATTTAGGTCCATATTCCTGAAGGCTGATTAAGGCTATAGTCCGTGATTTAGTTAAAGTTTAAGGGGATATTCCTCAACACTGTTTAAAATGTAATCACTGATTTCAGTAAACTATGATTTGCCTAATCATCGTTCTGGAATACCACCAAAAAACGAAGACTAATTTTTAATCAATGACTTAACTAAATCTATAGACCTTATTCACGCGTAAAATCACCACCTTAAAGGATTTATGCCAAGATGAATAAATTTGTGGTGAAATGCTAGATTTATGAATGTCAATGGGGTTAGGCAGAAAAAAAAATCATATCTGCATTACAAATATTGTAAAAAAGGGACATTTTTTCAATAAACCTGTGCATCCTTGCCGATCTTTAATTAGGCCTGCATCACGTGACCTAGTGACGTCAATAAAGACATAAACAAAGACGGAAGCTCAATGAAGTCAATGGTGAGTAGTAGGCCTGATGAGAAGCCGTTTTAATTTGGGCTAAAATAGCTCAATTTCTAAGAAAATGTCTGGATTTTTGGGACAAGGATCACAACACTTTAGTGTCTGATAGCAGCTATTCAGATTACGATGACAATAATTCAAATTGGCAGGACATCGGTTACAAAATGGCTAAAATCCAACCGGGCTGAAGAAGCATACACTAAGCCAGCATACAATAAGAAATAAATACGTTTCTATGATGGCTAAGCATCGACATTTTTGGGCTAAATATTCACTTAAATCCATAAATTAGCGCATTACGATGAGTGTCTTCGATGGGCCACCATACAAAAAGTAAGCGAGGTGGCACTTCGTTCTTTTCGGATTTCGAATGTAGACTAGTGTGGGGTAGTGTGGTTGAAATTTGGAAACGTTTCTATGATGGCTAAGCATCGAAATTTTGCGCTAAAAATCCACTTAAATTCGAAAATTTACGCATTACAGTGGGTGTCTTCGATAGGCCATCATACAAAAAGTAAGCGAGGTGGCACTTTGTTCTTTTCGGATTTCGAATGTAAACTAGTGTGGGGTAGTGTGGTTGAAATTTGGAAACGTTTCTGTGATGGCTAAGCATCGAAATTTTTGGGCTAAAAATTCACTTAAATCCATAAATTGCGCATTACGACGAGTGTCTTCGATGGGCCACCATACAAAAATTGGTGGCACATCGTTCTTTTCGGATTTCGAATGTAGACTAGTATGGGGTAGTGTTGTTGAAATTTGGAAAAGTTTCTATGATGGCTAAGCATCGAAATTTTGCGCTAAAAATTCACCTAAATTCGAAAATTTACGCATTACAGTGGGTGTCTTCGATGGGCCACCATACAAAAGGTAAGCGAGGAGGCACTTAGTTCTTTTCGGATTTCGAATGTAGACTAGTGTGGGGTAGTGTGGTTGAAATTTGGAAACGTTTCTGTGATGGCTAAGCATCGAAATTGTGCGCTAAATATTCACTTATTCGAAAATTTACGCATTACGGTAGGTGTCTTCGATGGGCCACCATACAAAAAGTAAACGAGGTGGCACTTAGTTTATTTCGGATTTCGAATGTAGACTAGAGTGGGGTAGTGTGGTTTAAATTTGGAAACGTTTCTATGCTGGCTAAGCATCGAACTTTTGCGCTAAAAATTCACTTAAATTCGAAAATTTACGCATTACGGTAGGTGTCTTTGATGGGCCACCATACAAAAAGTAAGCGAGGTGACACTTAGTTCTTTTCGGATTTCAATTGTAGACTAGTGTGGTATAGTTGGGTTGAAATTTGGAAACGGTTCTATGATGGCTAAGCATCGCAATTTTGGCTGAATATTCACTTAAATCCGTAAATAAACGTTTTTTGGTTGGTGTATTCGATGGGCCACCATACAAAAAGTAAGCTAGGTGGCACTTAGTTCTTTTCGGATTTCGAATGTAGACGAGTGTGAGATAGTGTGATTGAAATTTGGAAACGTTTCTATGATGGCTAAGCATCAAGATTTTGCGCTAAAAATTCACTTAAATTCAAAAATTTGCGCATTTCGGTTGGTGTCTTCGATGGGCCACCATACAAAAAGTAAGCGAGGTGGCACTTAGTTCTTTTCGGATTTCGAATGTAGACTAGTGTGCCAACATAGTGGTTTACGTACACGTAAATTGCCAAACATATTTTACGTACGTCCAATTGAAACTTGTCCATGATCTCATCGATCTAAATGTTTAATGATCACTCATCAGTTGAAATTTACAGTTCTCACTAGAAATGTTGACAAATTTAACAGGGGTTTGAACTAAGTACGTTTTTTTAACACATTACAATGACTCTACAGCAATGTACATAACATAATGTTAAATGATATAGAGAATTTGTACATTAAAAATGCGTGTTTAACATTTCTCTCTGAAAGGACTGTAGGTATCTGGAGATAATAGTAGATACTGTGATTATCCTGTCCATTACTTACACTCCACCCCTTAATATTTGTGCCGCTCTCGACTTGGTCATACTCACCTTACTAACTGTTATTTGCTCAAGCGAGAGCCTCAACCAGTCTGTGAGCACTGCCAGGTACGACTGACAGTGAAACACATTCTGATTGAGTGCAGGCATCTCAAACCTTTGCGATCACAGCACTGCCGTGCTGGATCACTCCATCATTTGTTTGCACAACCTTATTTTTAAAAGATGCAAATTTCTATTTTAAATTTTAAATACTTTTTGTCATTGTCTTAATATATAATTTTTGGTTTTATTACCACTTTGTTCTGTGATATGGTTTTTAATTTTGTTCGTTCTGTGATAATTTTTGTTGTTTATCTATTTTATGTTTGTTTTATTGTTTTAGTTTCTTGACATGTTTATTTTTATCGTGTTCTGGAGCTATATAGCCCATTGGGTGCTGGTGCTCCTTAATACATTTCATTTTCACCCCTTAATAGGGCTGACCAGGCAAAGTTACCGAATATTGTTACGCTATTTCGAGTACACTGATCAAGATCAAGATAACGTACACGATGAAAATTCGGGAAATATGGAATATTATTCTGGAATTTAGCGGGAATTGTCAACTTTGGCTCTTAATATTTATGTTGGTAAATGATTATGAGATTTTTTTGAAAATTTTAAAGTTGTTTTTCTTTAAATATATGTGGGATGACCATGTAGATTTTATCTTGGATTTCGAAAAAAAAAATTCGGACAAAGCTCCAAAATATCCATAAAGCTAAGTAATTATCCATAAAATTACAATTGAAAAACGCTTAAAAAATTTGTAAGCTTATTTCAATTGTTATATATTTAATATAGCTTTTTGAATTTATGAGATTTAACAGGTAATCTGTAGTTGATTTTGTGATCATTCTAAGACCTCGGTTCCCAACCAGGGATACAAGTACTCCTTGGGGTACAAACGAACACCACAAGGGGTACCTGAGAAACCTCTTGGTCAATTTTAAACAAGTGGTTGCCTAGCAATATACGCCCACTTACTACATAAATTGTCAATATATCAAGGAATGTTACTATCTTAATTTTTGTTGGATGGTGTTCAGATTTGAATTCATCCAATATCTTGTTAATATAAAGCATCTACATGTAATTTCATAACTAATAAAACTCCGTAAATATTTGTCAAATCGATCCGGAATTCAAACTTGTCCAAGATTTTATGGATATTATCCTACACACAAAAGTTTATTAAATTCCTACCACAACTGTGGTCTCTATCACGTTCACAAGTCATTTTTAACATATTTTAGGTGTAAAACTCCGTAAATATTTGTTGAATCGATCCGGAATTCGAACTTGTCCCAGATCTTATGAATATAATCCTACACACAAAATTGTATTCAAATCCAACCAAAACTGTGGTCTCTATCGCGTTCACAAGCCATTTTTAACATATTTTGGGTGTAAAACTCCGTGAATTTTAGTCGAATCGAACCCAAATTCGAACTTGTCCGAGATCTTATGAATATAATCCTACATACAAAATTTTATTCAAATCCAACCACAACTGTGGACTCTATCGCGTTCACAAGCCATTTTTAACGTATTTTGGTTGTAAAACTCCGTGAATTTTTGTCGAATCGAACCCAAATTCAAACTTGTCCGAGATCTTTTGAATACAATCCTACACATAAAATTGTATTCAAATTCAAGCAAAAGTGTGGTCTCTAATGCGTTCACAAGCCAATTGTAGGCAGACGGACCGACGGACGGACGGACGGACGGACAGGGGCGACGGCAATATACGACCACATTTCAATGTGGGCGTATAAAAAGTATTATAGGCCTATAATATTAATCAATTTACCTTATTTTAGTTTATTTCACCTTATAATTGGCATAATTATAACATCTTATTTTTAACAATAAATACATACGTCAATCACAAACAACTGTTATAGTGGCTACAAATATCATACTAGAGCCACATGTGGCACAGAGTGGGACTTTGCAAATGTGCAAATTGCTAAACGAAATTTTAAAAAAAAACTCGACCCTGAACGTAAATCCCAAGTGCCAAAGAAGTCGACAACTTTTAAAATTTTTGTTTTTTTGAAAGGTTGTGAAACCGAAAGTAGTCACCAGACCTAACATTTGAACGTACCAGCTGAAACCCTTTGTCAATGACCTTAAACCTACTCAAGGTCAAGGTCGCTTAAGGTCAAAGTCACGAGATACAAGTCTTTGAAAATGTATACAGTAATAACACCGGAAGTTGAAGGTAGCCATCAAGGCACTTGAAAGTATATATGAACAGCAAAAGTCAATGACCTTTGATCCTAAAAAGGTCAATATCAACAAAGGTATTTTTAACCCTGTTCCCTTTTTTGAACTACAAAGCGGAAATCTATGAACCTTTAACATAAGCTGAATAAAACAATGTTGTAACTGTATGGAAGGTCATTTTTTGCAAAAAAAAGGAAACTTTACCTTTTTTTTGATAAACAAAATTTTGACAAAACAAAATTTTACACGGATGTGCCACACCCACGTCAGATGTTTTGGTGTGACTTTATTTACATTAATAATATCTTACTATGGCTAAATTATCAAAGCCTTTACATCTATTGGTTAACGAGGTCGAGATATACAATCATAAATGTCAAAAAAGGTCAAAAACTTTAATCGGAAATTTTGAAATTAATAAACCTTGTTCCCTTTTTTTAACTTTACAGCCGAAATAGTTGAGATTTTGATATAATTGAGCTGAAGTAATGAGGTTGGTGTGTGCAGAAACATTTTTCAAAAAAAATGTAGTCTATACTCTCCTGAGTCCCAGCGTCCACATTTGTGGACAATCAAAATTTTGCAGAAAAACATGATTTTTTTTTATTTTCATAGTCCCTTTTCTGTATTCGAATATCAATGGCCTAACTGTTTTCTTGTATCAATTAAATCAAATTCTGATAGTCACGTGATTGTCACATGACTTTTTCAAAATGGCAGCTCCCTTGAGATGTAATCCAGTGTCAAATGAAAAGATAATTTAATTTTTCATACAAATTTTAGTGTGTATATCAAGCTAACTTGATTTTATTTTAATAAATAACATATTAAGGAATCTTGCTATACAGATTTATGCAGTTTGGGGCAATTTTTAATGTCAAAATTTGGTTTGGAAAAATTTATGTCCACATTTGTGGACATGGGTTTTCATTTTGTTACAATGAATTTCATAATTTTTTCAAAAGTATATTTTTTAGTTGAAAAAAATTCATTTGTAACTGAAATATTGTGTATTGTATCATTACCAAAACATTTTTAATCAAAATTGTAAAATAGACTGAGAAATTCAATGAATTTTCATAACTTAAGCTCAAAGGTTCATTGAAACCGAGTCCCGACGTCCACATATGTGGACACTCCAAATAAGGACATAAATATTATGGGATTGTCAAAAAAAATTTTGGGGATGATTTTAGGATGCCATTTGTCTCAAAATCAAAAGGGCATTAATTTTAGCTCAGTGGTGCATGCATGGGTCTCAGGAGGTATGGATTTTTTCCAGACAACAAAATGTAAACAAAATGAAAATTTAACCCGGTTGGCAACGCCCACGTCAATTTTTGTTTGATTGATACATTTATATGGTGTATGTTTAATTATGTTCCAAATCTAAAGCCTCCGAACTTAAAAGATCATGCGATGTGCATTTATTTATGTCAATATATTCAAAAAATCGGGTAAAGGTTTCCAAAATTGCAAAATTTAAAAAAAAATCAAATTTTGCATTACATTCCATTGTGATATATCGTTCGAATGAGCTCGTAAAGGACATCAGAATCTAAAAAAAATAACTCTCTAAGTGAATTAGGTCACGTGCTAGAGTAGTCCAAAGTTGCCAATTTTGCTGTTTTCGGACGGCAATAAAACCGGAAGTTGATATCGGAGGTCAAATATCAAAGTATCATCTGTTAGCCTAGGTCAATGACCTTTGACCTACTAAAGATCAATGTCATCAAAGGTCAAGGTCACAAGATATAAGCCTTCAAAAACTGACAAAAAATTCAAGTTGCTAAAAAGGAAAAATCGGCTTCCCAGAGATTGGTCGCAATCGACTATAGTTTCCAAAAATATAAACATCACACACATCACACTTAACCCCAAGGCCCCATTTTTCGTTTTATAAAAATGTATCAAATCAACATGGCGGCAAAAGTATTTTTTTCGGACTATTTTTTTTTTAAATCAGCTGTAGAATTACGATTAATAACGATCGACATAATTTCGTTGAAATATTTCAATTACACCGGAAGTAATTCAACCGGAAGTGAAAATCGATTTTCCACTTTAACCGGAAGTGACGCAAAAATTTGAATACGTCAAATTGTGTACATTAGTGACATGCATCTTTTATCAAAATTTCAGATTAATAAAAAAAACAACTGGAAAAAGTCCAAAAATTTCGAAAATCGGCCCAAAAATATATGCTTCGAATTTTCGAAATTTTATATTTTTTAACATTGGAATTTAGTCACAGATTCCAAATATGAAAACCCGAGCAAAATCGGCCCAAAAATGTAGCTTCCAGAGTCGAAAAACCTGTTTTTGCTAATGTTGCAATATGCAAATTGCACTTTTGCAAAACTGTTTCAATTTATATTTATTAACGAGGTTGCCACTGTAGGAGGTCAACAAAGGTAGAAATGTTTCTAAAGCAGTTGAGTCCTTAGCTGTGTGCCCTGTGGAAAAATCGAAAAAAAAAAGAATAGACATTTCGAAAACAAACTGGGACTCACAATTACTTTCATGTTGGCTCTTATTGTTACTTACCTGTGACCGAAGGGGTACCGGGAGATTGTGTTAAAAAATAATTACCGGTTTGTTATAAGATTTGGTCATTTTGGATTGTACAAATGCAAATTTGTGTGAATTCTACATGTGAACTCTATAATAATATAGGCCTAAGTAAGCCATTTATGTATATTTTGTAAAAGTAAAATTTCAATATTGATAAATATCATTAACACATAGTTACTAATAAGTGAATCGCTTTACACTTGGTGACGCCACATATTTGAAACCTTTTGATTATTAATATTTTGATATTTCTCAACTTAAAGGGAATGTTTGACTACTTTGAGGCTAGAAAACTTATGTCTTAAATTATTGAAAGTGATTGATCAAAATCTAAAAAAAATGTATACATTATTTGTGAGTTGCCAATTTTTGAACGCCTTAAAAGATTTATGTAAACGTATTATAGAATTTATAGACTTTTATATTTGATGTACGGATTAAAGCTAAAAAAACAAACAAAATGTCTCCTATGATACTTATTCTGGTTTTTAGTATTTATCAATAAGCACACTCGGTTTGGTAGTGAACCTTGAAAAATTAGTTTGGTCAGGTAGAGGCAACATAGATGAATTTCATATTTCAGAAATCTTTTTTGTTCATGAAAGTAGTCAGACATTCTAAGAAACAATAAGACCTAGATTTCACATTTTGCTGCAAATCGTGAAAGTGAAAATCCATCCGATCTATCCAATTTGCGATTGGCAACCTGATTCAAATCGTGGTCTGGTGATCCTATCAGATCATATGGCATCGTGGGATCAGTCCTGTTAATAGTAGAAACGTTTTGAACCGTTCAACACGATCCATTATTTTTACTTGCTATCATCTTATCATACATTATCAAAGCGCTAGGGATCGCGTCTTATCGTGCTTCCAGTCGTGGTCATTGGAGTCAATCTTGACCCATTGTTGCGCGGACGTCCAGATTGGACTGACGGTATCCGCAGAGGTACAGGGAGATTGCATAAAAAAAATAGGGATTCGAAGGGTACAAAAAGTTGGGAACCAAGGTTGTATTCTTTTAAAGTTTTTTTATAATATGAGAAAATGTGCATTAAACATTATCATTTTAGACAGCTGCCTATGTACATTAACTTTACATTAACTTGCCAGGCAAGCTATCTCTATATAGATTTAGCAATTTATATATTACTTTTGTTGGATTCAATCAAAGCTGACCTTTTTCTTTTGCAACGTCTATTCCCCCTTATCTGCTTTCATACTTTTATAGATTCTCAAAATAACGTTTGGCAGAAGCTTATCTCGCATTAAAAAAAATAACAACATGAACATGAATATTTAAATAAACAGAAAAATGGAGGAAATGATATATACATGTTTGATAGCTTTTGATTAATACAAATTATGTTACGGGCAGTCGGGACCATGTGTACAGGACGGGTGACTTTAGCCGTAACTTACGGGCATCCATAACTTGCGTTGGTTTTGTAAAACACTTAAAGCTTGTACTTAAGGTTTATGTGTGGACTTACGGGCACCCATAGCTAAAGAAGGCTTCGTGCAAGGATACCCTGGTTTCTTGATGGATTTTGATGAAACTTTCTGTGAGTGTTTGTAATTACCCAAGGATGAACCCTATTGAAAATCAGACGAATTGAAAAATATTTCATGGGTTATTGCCCTTGCTTTTGAAAATATGTTGTGAACACGATAGAGGGCTGGTTTCGTGATTGATTTTAATGAAACTTGGTATGAGTGTTTGTTTTGACATTAGGATAAACCCTATTGAATATCAGAAATATCGATGGATTTTGGTAAAACTTGCTGTGAGTGTTTGTAATCACCCACGGATGAACCCTATTGAAAATCAGACAAATCGAAATATATTTCATGGGTTATTGCCCTTGCTTTTTATACGCCCACACATTAATGTGGGCGTATATTGTAGTCGCCCCTGTCTGTCCACATTTGTTGTGGACACGATAGAGAGCTGGTTTCTTGATGGATTTTGATGAAACTTGCTGTAATTGTTTGTAGACACCCAAGGATGAACCCTATTGAAAATCAGACGAATCGAGAAATATTTAATGGGTTATTGTCCTTGCTTTTGCAAATATGTTGTGGACACCATAGAGAGCTGGTTTCGTGATGAAACTTGGTATGAGTGTATTGACATTAGGATATTTGAGTTATTGCCCTTGTTCTTTAAAACACGTTTATTTTTCAGCCCGCTACACTCTCAAAGTTGTTGACAGGATAGAGAGCTGGTTTCTTGATTGATTGTAATGAAACTTTTTGTGAGGATGAACCCTATTGAAAACCAGACAAATCGTAATATATTTAATTGGTTATTGCCCTTGTTTTTGAACACATTAATTTTTCAGCCTGTTAAACTCTCGAAGTTGTGGACACGATAGAGAGCTGATTTCTTGATGGATTTTGATGAAACTTGCTGTGATTGTTCGTAATCCCCCAAGGAGGAACCCTATGGAAAATCAGACTAATCGAAACATATTCAATGAGTTATTACCCTTGCTTTTGAAAATATGTTGTGGACATGATAGAGAGCTGGTTTCTTGATGAGTATTTGTATTGATCTTCGGACAAACCCTATTGAAAATCAGAAAATCGAGTTATTGACTTTGTTCATTAAAACACGTTATTTTTCAGCCTGTTACACTCTCAAAGTTAATTGTTGACAGGATAGATTGGCTTCTTGTTTGTTATAATGAAACGTGTTGTCAGGATGAACCCTATTGAAAACCAGACAAATCCTAATATATTTAATTGGTTATTGCCCTTGTTTTTGTAAATATGTTGTGGAAACAATAGAGAGCTTGTTTCTTGGTGGATTTTGATGAAACTCGGTGTGAGTGTTTGCATTGACTTTGGGATACACCTTATTGAAAATTAGAAACATCAACAAATATGTGACTGCTCTTAATCATTTTAGGATGGAACCTTATATTGACGTGTTGCCCTTGTTTTATGCATATTTCAGTGACATATTTGTTTCTTCCAGGAAACTTTAACCCAAAAAGAGATGTCATTCTCAGAATCTTTCATTTACTGACAACTCTTGTCAACCCCAAGGACGAATTGGCTGCCATTGTAAAAGAGTGCGCATTACGATGGCCATTGCTATTTTTATAAATAAACAAAGCCGATTTCTTTTTTGACTTTAACCATTGCAGTGGTAGTCAGACGTCGAAGTAAATAATAGCGCAATTGCCATTACGTCATGTTGTTAATCAAGTAAGTCTAAAGTATGGTCTAGATTGTTAGGCGGCCTACAGAGATTGTCAATAAGACAAGAATTTTTGCGTGGCAAATCTTTCGATTTGACACGCTTTGTTTTCATTATAATTATTATTTTTTTTTTTTTTTTTTTTTTTTTTGGGAAACTTTCTAGAGAAAATCGAAAATGGTGTAGCAAAATTGTATCCACCAAACATTATTAAATGACGTGGTATCAAAAATGAATGTCTAAAACTCAGTTTTTGCTAAACCATAAGTGGGCTATTGCATAATATGCAATTATTTTGCACCTAGTCTGTAAGGTTTATTTATGAACCGATTTGGCTGAAATTTCAATATTGAAATATTTTTGTAAACAAAAATTGAAACCAAAATTGTCAAAAAAGCTCAAAATTTTAAACTCAGCCGCTAATTATCCGATTGACCTGAAATTCATAGGACGTATACGGAATGTCCATAGAAATAGAATTAATCAATCAAAATGTTTTTATCACTTCCGGTTTTGACGTGAGAACTTCCGGTTTTTCAAAATCACGCCTAGCAACCCCACTTCCGGTATAAATTTCAGATATTGACAAAAACTATATATATTGTCTGTCAGTCATAATTAGAATGCACTTAGCATAAAAAATCCAAACCGGAAGTGATGCATAAACTGCCGTCACAGACTGACACATTTCAGCAAAAAATCAATAAGTCCTCTATTTGTTATCCGATTTTTATGATTTTGGTGTCTATCAAAACCTTGTAACCTTGTCTACAGTTTGTTGGAACAGAATTTTGAATTTCGAATTTGAAATTTTTTTATGTTCGTTTGAATATTTTGAAAATTCAAAAGGCCATAGTATGTGACCTTGACCTTTGATGACCTTGAAAATTCCAATGTAGGATGTCCTTGACCTCAGCTATCCATAGGTATGCTGATATTAATTGAAAAATATTAACTTCTGGTTTTATGAACATTTGAAAATTGACATTTTTGTCAACTTTGGACATCTATATCGCATTCTCTAATCAACACAGAGAATTAAATTTTTCAATTTTGTAATGCCGATTTGATTATCTTTTAAACGATATATGACAATAACCCATTAAAATATGTTTTCAAAATATTGCGTTTTTTTCGACTGAGGGTTCTAACTTACAATGCAATTATCTAATAGCAATATGGTGTGTATAGTCAGTATGTACTAAATTTTCTCTTTTCAACGACATATGACATGACCAGTTTAATACAAAATCCATTAAAGTGAAAATAGGCATAGAATACCCTTTTTCTGAGAAAAAAAGGGGTAGAGAGGATTAAAATGATTGACAGGGTTATAGCAGGTTATATAATATAGTAATAAAACTATCGGCATGAACTTTTCACATGGAGGTGTGAAATATTTTAGGTCATAAACAGATTAATCTGATTATGTAATATTTTAACACTCTAAAAAGTATAAAAAATTTATTCATTTTTTTTTGCAAAATTTTCACTTATATTAATTTTACATACAATCATTTAGAGCAGTGAATTTTTGATACATTAACCTGTTCGAATTTTTTCTCTACCATTGACAGAACTCTTTCTACAAGATACACACCAATTTTCTTTTTGTCGTCTGCTAAGGTTATTAAAGGTCATAAACAAATTAGTCAGACTACATCTTTTAACTCTAGGGCTGGACTCTAGCAGACAGCAATTAAAACTGTTTACGCGTCTGCGCTAATCCGTTGCAATAGAAAGTAAGTGTTCAAATTGTTTTTTATCGTCTGCTAAGATTATTATAGGTCAAAAATAAATTAATCTCATTACACATTGTTTTAACTTTATAAAAATTAACATGTTTTTTCGAGTGTTTGCTATATTTGATATAATATCAGATTTTTTCTTATTTCGAGGGTGATTCTTACCCACGGCACTTAATTGATTAACATGTACATCAATTCAACTGGCTACTGACTGCTCCAATCCATTGAAACAAAAGACAGTATTTCAACTCAGCCTTAAAGGGAAATATTGACGTTTACACAGTTCGAATGTTGGGGAAGGGGGTATATCCCCTATACAAAATGGCCCCTAGTCAAAATGGCCATAACTGTTAAATTTGGTCAAAATGGCCATTCACCATGGCCCCTATTTTGGTCAAAATGGACCGGTCACCATGGCCCCTATTTTGGTCAAAATGGACCTTTTTGAGGGCAAAATGGCAAAAAAAATAAAAGTCAAATTGGTCCCTGATTTTTTGATAAATTGTAGCTTATATGATGATAATCAAAGGAATAATTGGAAGCTATTTTAACCCTAAAAAAGGTCAATTGTAGTCTGTAACAACAGTAACAACAAATTTTGAAGACATAAATTGTTTTCCTATTTATATTTTCATCAAAGCAAAGACATTCTAAGACTTACAATATTAATTTGAAGTTCCAGTTCCAGTTCTCAAAAAGATTATACAAAAAATTTATTGTGTATTATGTAATATAAATATTATTTTGAGACCATTTGTCTTTTTGGAAAGACCATTTTAACCTTTTTTGATGACCATTTTGACCATTTATCAGGGACCATTTTGACCAAACGAGGGGCCATTAGCGTCTGCGCTAATCCGTTGCAATAAAAAGTAAATGTTTAATCTTGCCAAAGTCAAAATGGCCATAAAAGTTAAATTTGGTCAAAATGGCCAGTCACCATGGACCCTATTTTGGTCAAAATGGCCTCTGAATTTCCTCTTTGATTTCAACCAATTCATTGGTTAGAATGGCCAAAAAAATAAAAGTCAAAGACATTCTAAGGCTTACAATATAATTTGAAGTTCCAGTTCTCAAAAAGATTATACAAAAAATATATTATGTAGCGCTTTATGTTTTGTTAATTTGTAACATCATAAATAAAAATATTATTTTGAGACCATTTTGACTTTTTGGAAGGACCATTTTGACCTGTTTGAGGACCATTTTGACCATTTATCAGGGACCATTTTGGATACCAGACTTTAGGGGTTTGAAGTTCAAAAAGTCTTACAGCTATCAGGCAAAGTATCACGGGCCACGCTCAGTGCTGTTCACAGCTCTAGTTTTAATTTCTATCGTAAGAAAAAACTAACTATTTTTCTGTTAAAAAATTATACATTAAAGAAATAGATGTAGACTTTTAAACTGTCGGGAATGATTTGTTGTCGTATAATGTCAAATTCGACATAAAACTCGCCGTGATTTTCATAACTGACAGAAGTCTGACCTAGTGAGTGAAAATGGCGGATCGCCGTAAATTCTACTTCATACAGTCATTTCTCAAACACCATACCACATAAAAAATAATAGAAAATATCGTAAATAAGCTTATTCAATTCACTTTATAATGATATCAAAAATAGTTGGTTTGAACTTGCATTTCAAGCAGTATGTGGAAAGAAAGGGAAGTTTGTGACTTTCTATTTTATTACTAAAAATAGACTGCGACGGCACTGTACTAGATTGAAGACGAAACATCGTAAACATTTGAAAACAAATTGTTCTAAAACGAGAAATATTAGCTTTTTAAGTTCTTTAAATTTATGCCCAACATGCTTTCGGTTAGTCGACCTAAAAATTAAAAAAAACGTGCCAGTGAAAAAGATTATTTTAAGCAAGAGAAAAGGCTTGAGAGATCAGTTTTAGAAGACATAGCAGAGTCTATCTATGTCTTCTTTGACGTCATCCCCCGAAGATTACCGAAGATTGGCGGAAAATATGCATAAAACAACAAGGGCTATATTTCGTTCTTTTTTCTTTCCTAAATCCAATTTTTTATTTATTTTTTTCAGCTATAAAGGTGATTATTGTGAATTTCATATATACTGCTCTTGTTTTAAGCCTTTTAAAGCTGACTTGGCATAAATCCTTTAAGTTTAATCAGGGATTAATGTTAAGGTAGGGATAAAATATAAGGAATTTTGTGATTTTCGTGCATTAGTAGAGGGCTATTTGCATATTATCATGGCCCAAATCGACCCTTAAAATTGCTGAACATTCTCCTCTAAATCACGCTGATTTTTCAGCTATGTACCACTCTTAAAAGTTGTGGACACGATAGAGAGCTGGTTTCTTAATTGATATTGATGAAACTTGCTATGAGTGTTTGTAATCACCCAAGGATGAATTCTTTTGAAAATCTGACTAATCGAAAAATATTTTATGAGTAATTGCCCTTGCTGGTAAAAATATGTTGTGGACATGATGGAGAGCTGGTTTCTTGATGGATTTTGATAAAACTTGGTATGGGTGTTTGTATTGACCTTGGGATAAACCCTATTGGAAAAACATCGCAAAATATTTTAAGAGTTATTGCCTTTGTTCATTTAAACGCGTTAATTTTAATTTAGCCTGTACAGTTACACTCTCAAAGTTGTAGAGTGGACACACTAGGGAGCTGATTTCTTGATGGGCTGAAGTTAGCATACAGATTCAACCAGCACACAGATTCTGGTCGATCCAATATAAAAAGTTCATTATTTTAACTAAAATATCCCTAAAATAACTTGCTAGTTGCTATCTCACTTACTTCATATATGGTAGCCCATTAAAAACATACTACAATTGTAATTTATCTGAAAATATTACGCAGACTTTACGGGCATTTTTTTAGGCTTAGCCGTCATAGAAACTTTTTGAAATTTATACCATATAATCTCACACTAGTCCTTCTTCGAAATATCCAATCACCAAGTTGCCGTCTTGCTTACCGTACGATTGTTTTCTCAAAACAGAATGAGCGTGGATAGGATATACAAAATGATTTTTACGAAACATAAAAAACTTCACTTTAGAGCAAATAGCGGCGAAAACTAGACTCTATGCCGAAGTTCCTCCAGGTTTAAGAAGTGTTCCATGTTTGTCAAGTAGATGCAAAACATGTCCCTTTGTATCTGAAACTCATTATTTTACGAGTAGCTTTACTAATAAAAGGTATCCGATCCAGGAGTATTTATCATGTGATAGTTCAAATGTAATATATTTAATTTCATGTAAGAAATGCCCCAAACAATATGTATGAGAAACTTAGAATAATTTACGCACACGTTTCAATGCTCATAGATCAGATATAAAATTAAAGAAAGACAAGCCCGTTTCTTATCATTTCAACCTCGATGACCATTCAATAAACGATCTCATCCTAACCCCAATTGAACGTATAGAAATTGATTTACCGAAAGATGAAACCACCAAATTTCGACAATCTAATGAAGCCTACTGGATTGAGACATTGAATACAGAAAACCTATAGGACTCAATATTCATCATTATACAGGCATAGCACCGTTTAATCCAACCAGCAAGCAAGATACTTCATGCCCAATACAAGAGTCTTCAAGAGAAATTTCCCCGTGTTTATAAGCAGAAAATGATAGTTGCCTACTCAAAAAATCAGAACTTTAATGACGATCTGGTTCATAGCAAACTAAAACCCAACGGGCGAGTTCTTATTTTTTCTACTTTCAGATCAGAACAGAAGAAAAGCCTGAATCCAGACCCTTAATCCCATTTGCTCAATAAAGTATTTGTTTCATCCTAGGCCTGTACATTTGGGAGATTCAAACCCTCCCTTCCCCCGAAAACTAACAATATCTACAGTCCATTTTATGTTTGTTGCTCGCGTCGCTTCAGATTGGGCAAAATAATTTCGTTTTATATTCATACTAAAATTAGCCACAAGTCAGAAAACGTCATGAGGTCTGTTTTTCTGTACATGGTTCCATTACTGAGAAATAATTGCACGAATGGACGAAAAAAATATTAATCAATACGAAAACAAAGCAGGGCGTATTACGAAGTACGCAGGAGCAAATGAACGTTGAACTAAATTTGCTATGGAATCTATGCCATGTTTCATTTTTGCAAAATATATGTGACAGAATTTGTCACTTTCAGAGCGCTCAAAAGGAGTTGTATAATGTCACCAGCAATATACTGAATATACCACACACTTGCAGTAAAGGGGACCCGCTCAGTACTTTATTTAACCTTTGCCAAACACACTCGATCTTTCCACATGAATGGAAAATTGCCAGAATAATTCCTCTGCACAAATCAGGTGATAAACATGATTGTAAAAACTACAGACCCATCTCTCTCCTCGGTAAAGTTTTTGAAAAATGCATTTATAAACAACTTCTTTATTGAAAACAAAATCATTTGTGACAAACAATCTGGATTCAGACAAGGAGATTCTGCAGTTTACCAACTAACATACTTTTATGATTATATTTGTAAGTCTCTAGATAAGGGGAAAGAAATTAAGTCTGTCTTTTGTGACATAAGTAAAGAATTTGATAGGGTCTGGCATGAGGGTCTTATCTACAAACTACACCAAACTGGAATCCGAGGGAATTTATTAAATCTTATTCGAGATTACTTATCTAACAGATTTCAATATGTAAAACTACAAAACTCGTCTTCAACCCCCTTACCAGTTTCATCTGGTGTTCCACAGGGGTCGGTTATTGGACCCTTACTCTTTTCTGGTTTATATAAATGATATAGTAAATGATATAGATACCAATATTCAATTGTTTGCAGATGACACTTCCATGTACCTTATTATTGAAAATCCTGTGACATGTCAAAATATTATGGAAAATGACTTAAAATCTATTTACCAATGGGCCTTAGACTGGAAGGTAACGTTCAATGCCTCAAAAACAAATTCTCTTACTTTCAGCAAGAAAAACATCCGTCTTCTTTTACCCTGCAATTTCAAAATTCAACTTTGTCCGATGTTAATTCTCATAAGTATCTTGGTCTTACTTTTGATTCCACTTGTCATTGGTCTACACATAAAATCCCTGGCAAGCAAAATCCGGAATCAAGTTGACTTCTTTAAATCTTTGAAATATAGACTATCTCGTTCCTCACTAGAAACAATTTATAACTCATTTATTTTACCAAACTTCGACTATGCTGATGTAGTGTGGGACAACTGTTCGGAAGAAAACTCCAATCTTATGGAAAATCTTCATCTGGACGCACTAAGGACAATTACAGGATTAGTTCGCGGAACATCTCATGAATCAGGTTTTTCCTCCCTCGGAGTAAGGCGAACAAGGCACCGTCTATGTCTTTTCTTCAAAATGATCAACAATATGGTACCATCGTATCTGTATTCTCTGCTTCCACCTAAAATAAATGACATCACAACTCACAACTTAAGAAATAGAAACTAGAACCGTGATAACGGTACTGAGCAGTGCGCAATTTAAACATCCTTGAACGGTTGCATTTTAGTCCTGCATATAAATTAGGTCATGTGACAGAGCTGTTTATAGTTAAAAATCTCAATTTTCAATCGGCTATTAAACCGGAAGTAAACATCGGAAAACACAAAGTAAAACATCATTTGATAGATTTTATGGAGGGCAATAGCTTTGGTTCAGATCAAAAGGTCATCAAACGTCAAGGTCACGAGTTTTGAGCTTTGAAAGTGTTTGCTGAATTTCTTTAACTGGAAATAGACAAAACTTTTAATTGAAATTAGGAAATCGGCTGTCACCATTTTGTTAGTAATATATTGAAGATCATAGACATCAACATTATGTAAATCGGATGATATCTCGATCACTTATATCGATTTAAAGAAAAGTTGGTCATTTCAAGATGGTGGTCTACTAGTTACTTCCGGGTCCAATTTTATCCTTTTTTTCTATGAATGTTATGTCATTTTATATCTTCAAAAGAATGTGTCGACTCTCTTTAAAAATCCACAATTTAGGAACCACGTGTTTTTTCGCGCCAAAAAAGCCACGCAGTTACTTCAGAACAATGAACAAAATTTCCAAATTAAAAAAAAAGCAAAATGATTAAAATATCTACTAATATATATCAAAAGGAAATAAAGCATAATAAGAAAAGACAATTTTTTGTGACGTACGTGAATTAGGTTCAAACTGACAATTTTAATTTGGCTATAAAACAAGAAGTAAAAATTGGACAACAAAAATGAATTCACCATTGGATAGATCTCATTTCGGGCAATAACTTTTGTTCGGATCATAAGGTCAACAAATGGCAAGGTCACAAGTTATGAGCTTTTAAAGTGTTACAATAATTGCTGAATATCTTATACCGGAAATAGACAAACACCATAATCGAAATTAGCTATTCAGCTGCCCTCATTTTGTTGGCAATAGATTGAAATTGCCATAAATATCATAATTATATAAATCGGATGTCGATTTAAGGAAAACATGTTCATTTCAAGATGGTGGCCAACGTGTTACTTCCGGTTACGATTTTATCATATTTTTTTTCTTAGTTAGTCATGTTCTTTCATATCTTAAGAAGAAATTGTTACCTATCTCATGAAATCCGTAATTCAGATAACACGTGTTTTTTCCCGCCAAAAAAACCACGCAGAGTTACTATAGAACAAAGAACAAAATTCGAAAAAGCAATTTTGATCGTAATATCTAGTGTTATACATTTTTGGAAACAGGAGATAAAGTGTGATAATAATAGAAGATAATTTGTGACGTACATGAATTAGGTCACGTGACAGAGCTGTTTAAATTTAAAAATTGCAATTTTCTGACGGCCATAAAACCGGAAGTAAACATTAGGCATCTAAAATGATTATGCCATTGGATAGATCTCGTCAAGGGCAACAACTTTTGTTCAGGTCACAAGGTCAAGGTCACAAGATATGAGCCTTAAAAGTTTTGACTATTACTGAAAATTTTAAACCGGAAATAAGAATCTGAATCGAAATTCAAAAATCGGCTCGCCATGTTTTGTTAGCAATCGATTGAAGATTCCCTAGACATCATTTTTATTCAAATGGTTATTTCTAGCTAATTGCAAAAAGATTTTTTCGAATATCTTAATTATTCCGGAAGTTGAAATTTCAACTTTACAAGCTAATGACGTCAAAACCGGAAGTGATATAAACATTTTGAAAATACCATTTAGTTAGAAATCAAAATGTTTATACACCTGTAAGTTTTCAAATTGATCGAAATAAAATTGCAAAAGTTAAAAAAACGGTTAAAAATGTGCTTCAATAAGTCAGCAACGGATGTCTAAAAGTGCATTTATGTTGAAAGCTATTATGTAGACATTAGAATAATGAAATAAACAAATAAAGTTCCATCAAAATCGGTTGAAAAACAGAGCTAAAAATGGTAAAAAACATAAAATGGGTTTTTCTGTCATATGTCATTTCCGGTTAGACAAAAAAACGCCATTTTACATTCACGCAACACCGAGCAGTTAGTTATCGTAGGAAAACATGTGAGATAATGTGTGGCATGCTCCCTTCATACCGAATTAGCGTGACCAGAAGTAGACAAAAAAAAAATCATTATGAAAACAAAGCACTGCAATAATTATCGTCCTATCAAATGCAATACCAACCAATATAAAAACTCTTTACTTCCATCAACCATCATCGAATTCAATACTTGAAAACTATCAAATATCTATGCCCATTATTTCTTTCAAACGTCTGTTGAAAAGAAACGAGTGCATATTTCAGAAGATCCTAAGTGCTCCTGTGGTAACCTCATAGAAGATTCTTACCATTATTTATGGCCTGCCCCAAGTATAGCAAAGAAATACATAAATACACTTCATAAAATTGATATCTAAATTCTGTTGTATGGCGACCCGGACTTAGACAATAATGCTAATGATAACATTTTTAACATAGTAGAAAAATTTATTATCCTATCAAAGCGATTTAAAATGTAAATCTCAACTAATGTTCTAAAAATAAAACTGACCCTGTTCTGCCATATTTCTGAAAACTTACCCACTATATTTCCTTTCATCACGAACTGGTCTGCCGCGGCGGATGCTGGGGATGACTGGGATGTGTTGGGGTGGGATCGGGATTGGAGTTTGTTTGTTTACTCTTACTTACTTACTTACTTACTTATTTTCCAGTTAAAATATGTTCGTAGTTATTTTACTTTTAGAAAATATGCTTTCCATCTTCAGGGAAATAGATTGAAATAAGCTATGCTTGTTTCTAAATCCCTTATTGTGTTTTGTAACCTTTAATTATTCACGTAAATAAATATTGATTTAAAAAAAAGGGGGGACAATGCAGAATTCTTTTCAGTTAGTTTTTCCAGTATCTTTGACAAACAATTATTTGTTTTATCTAAACTGTACTCATCTGAAAACCATGTAAAAGGGATTCAGGCGATCCCTGTCATGTCTGTTTACAGGATTTACACAGTTATTTTATATAAGTTAAATAAATCGTCTAAATAATAGTTAAATTTGAAACATCCAAGAGCCACAAAAAGCATTTTTACAAATAGAATTAAAAGTTAAAACTGGTCTCGACCAATTTTAAGTTGAGCATTAAATTAGCCAATTTTTTAATTACATTTAAAGATGGGTTTTCGCATTTTTTATGGGTCAAATCAAGCTTACTAATTGATTAATTGGTGTTTCTAATGAACAATCCATGTATTTGTAAGTTATTTAGCCGTATGTAAACGTAGAAAGTCATGGGGAATTCATTTGACTTCATCAGCTTCAAAACGCTAAATTTAGACTCCATGTTAGATCACGTGACCAAATGACGTCATATGACGTCGTGTTATTGAACCTGTATAAGAATTAATTTTCGTATTGTATTATCATTAACTAAATCTATTCCAAAGGAGAAATGGTGAGTTTAAACTGATTTAGATTAATTAATTATCTTTTTGAAAAATGATATTTGAATAAATCATTTCCTTTTGCTGGAGAAAATAAATGGAATACCAAAATACACGAGAGGATATCGGCACATTCTTTTAAAAATAATAGCCAATCAAATTGAATATTGGAAATCAGGCCGATCGGAAATGTAAACATGGGGATTCCCTCGGTAATTAGCTAATTACAAGTTAATTAGGGACCGCACAGATTAACTTTTGTACTCGGAAGTCGTTAGGATAACTGGCCAATCGATTTATATAAGAATATACTTATGGACTAGAATACAAGATGGCGACAGGTAGTAACAGCTTTTATATAGTAATCATAAAGGTAATACACAGTCTGTTTCAAAACATTTTTGAATGTGGCCTGATTCCGGAAATTTGGCGAAAGGCATTGCTACATCCAATCCACAAGGATCCGTCTACTGATAAAAGAGTTCCACTTCACTACAGATCCATTAGTCTCTTAACGTGTACATCGAAACTTTATAGTAGTTTTCTTAATAGTAGAATCACTGCATATCTAGAATCAAATGACTTACTCGCTGATGAGCAAAATGGGTTCCGAAAAGCAAGATCATGCGAGGATCACATATTCACACTAAGTAGTATAATACGAAATCGTGGGTCCGTATTCGCAGCCTTTATCGATTAAAAAAAAGCCTTCGATTTTGTGAACAGAGAAATGTTGTTGTATAAAGTGTTGCAGCAGAACATAGATGGTAAAATATACAAATCGCTGAAAAACATTTATAGATATACCTCAGCTTGTGTCAGTATAAACAATCAACTCACTGAGTGGTTTGAATGTAAATCGGGTGTTAGACAGGGTGATAATTTGTCACCAACGCTTTTTTCAATATTCATAAATGATCTATCATGTGACATTAAAGATCTCAATGTAGGTTTTCGAGTAGGTAATACAAATGTATCAATGTTGCTATATGCTGATGACGTTGTGTTTATTGCTGATAATGCACACAATCTCCAATTAATGCTCGACAACCTTAATGAGTGGTGTATCAAATGGCGAATGTTGGTTAACACATCAAAATCGAAATGTATACACTTCCGAACAAGCAATAGGATACGCAGTGAATTTCAATTTCAGATTGGTGATCACCTGATAGAGACCGTATCGAACTATAAGTATCTAGGTGTAGTTTTCCAAGAAAATGGAAAATTTACGAATACTACTGAAACGCTAGGAACAGCAGGGGGGCGGGCTCTTGGAGCAGTCATATCTAAACTTCATCGTATGAAACAATTTGGTTTTAAAACATTTATAAAACTATACGAATCGTGTGTTATACCTATCTTAGACTATGCATGTGCTGTTTGGGGATATAAACAATATGTACCTCTAGACAAAGTTCATAATAGAGCACTACGATACGGTTTAGGGGTCCATAGGTTTACACCAATCCAAGCAATGTATGGAGATGTCGGTCTTATGCCAAGTAATCAACGGAGATGGCTTAAAATGTTTAAGTTCTGAAACAGACTGGTCGGTCTGGACACAGAGAGACTGACAAAACAAGTGTTTGATAACGACTATGAGCTGTCCTCTAATAACACAAATTGGTGTACTGATATTAAAAAACTGCTTGTAAAATTTAACATGTTAGAAATGTACAATAATAAGTCATTAGTTGATATTAGCGTTATCGAATCTAAAATCAACGAATTTATTCAAGATTCGTGGTACTTAAAGATCCGTAACTCTCCTAAATTAAGAACCTACACCTCATTTAAATCTGAACGCTCAATATTAGCCCAGTTCAGGTGTGGTATACTTCCCCTGAGGATTGAAACCGGTAGGTTCGTCGGCGAAAAGCCCGAAGAACGTGTCTGTCAAATGTGCGAACATGTCAGCCTAGAAGACGAAACACATTTTATGATTGAATGTCCATTCTACGCAGATTTAAGGACTCATTGGTTCGATAGAACTCTCCCTTATGATGCATTTGCCCATTTACCAGCCGCTGAGAAATTAGTAACTCTATTGACACAATTTCCTCGTAAAAGTGCCAAATTCTTACAGCAAGCATTTTCAAAAAGACGTAGAAAATTGTATAACTGATATATTAATGTGTCTAGTTATGTACTTGTATGAATTTGTATATATGAGTGTGTATATATACTTGTATTTTGTATTTGTATTTGTATATCTGTATGTATATAGAATAAGCCAAATTTATCACTAACTGATTGTTGAGAAAAACACAATCTAAAAGTGACATATAGGTCCATTGGGCCGGGTGGTCGATAGTATTGATTTGTATGTATATTTATTATAACACATGTCACTGTAATAAACAATTACTTACTTTTACAAACGGATAAAGTTTTAATCGATTTTCAATCATATGAATTTGGTTTCTTCAAAATTTTGTAAGAGTTATATGGAGCAGATGTTACGGATTGTTTGTATGCTGTAAGTAGTCGCCCATCAAACACACTTTTGAACAAATTTAGCCATATGTGCTATTTGAAATTGACCAAAACTTGTTTTGATAGTGTCTTCGTCTGCTAATATAGTATAGTCAGACAGAGATATTTCGGCTCATCCGGGTACAGTGAAAACATATACACAACCAGTCCATTATATTTTCAAGGGTGTTGCTGTAACTTGCCAAACAAACAACCCTCTAAATAAGATACTTTTATACCCTTGAAAATATAATGGACTGGTTTTGTATATGTTTTGACGATACCCGGATGAGCCGAAATATCTCTGTTTGACTATAACGTGTATTACCTCAATTAGTTTCTAAAAATAGAACAGGTGTGTTATTGATATTCAACATGAATGGCCATCAAGTTTATCATCCTAACAACCCGTCGGCTTATAGTCCCACTATATAGTTCTAGTCAGATATTAATTCCACAGACTACCAACAACCCCTCCCAAAACTGGTTAAAGGAATCTGTTATTTCTGATATTTACGCAAAACTTCAGAAACTAGATGTTCTAGATCAAATTAACAATAGACTTTACACTATAGAATCTAGATTTATGACATTGGAAACTGCCATGCAAGATATGCGACAAGAAGTACGCTTGCACTCAGAAAAATTGAAAGATGTTGATTTTGACCATACCATAACAGATGAAAGAATATCACGACTTAAAAATGAGAGAGGTGATGCCAAAAGAGAGAGTGATAGGTTGAAGGATGACTTTCTAAATCTTCAAATCTTCTATGCGAGCTAATTTGATATTCGCTGGTATCGTAGAAAAAGGACCAGAAGAGAACGTTGAATCTAGTATTAAGAGTTTTATCAGTGATGCCTTAAAAATAAATCAAAATATTGAGTTTGAAGTAGTGCACAGGCTGAAACAAAAGTCGGATGGTAAACCAAGAAATATCATAGCAAAGTTCGAAAAAAGAAAAGATCGAGATTTAGTTCTCAAAGAGGCAATACGGTGTTTGAGGGGAACGGGTTTCGCTATATTTGAGCAGTATCCCAGGGAAATCAGTAAACGCAGGCGTATTCTTATTCCAAAAATGAAGGTAGCTAGGGATAGAGGCGACAAATCATAGTTAAGGCTTGATAAATTGTATATAAACAATTCCCTTTATCACCCAAATCCTGATACTGGTAAAAGATAGGACAGACACGACCCCTAAAATACTCTGTTTTGAATTTTGTTGGTTTAAATGTGTGTTGTTTAAAAAGTCAAATTGACCTTGGAATATTTGAAAATTTTAATCATGATTATGATTTTATTTGTCTATGTGAATCAAAGGCAAATCATATACATGAAAGTGCTATAGAAGGTTTTACTACGTTTTGTTTGGAACCAAAAAATAAGTATCATACCTATGGTGGTATCCATGGTACTAGTATATGCATACTAGTTCGCAATAGGCATAAACAAAACGTTGAAGTTTTAAATGACTTCACATCGGAATCTGTTTTATGGGTAAAATTATACGATCAACTTATATTGGGCTCTGTGTACATTCCTTACGAAGGCTCGGTTTACCACAACTTTACCACAACTTTGACGTCCGTCAACATTTGCTCGTAAACGCTCTAAAAACTAGAGTTTTTGACGGAATCAAATGAAATTTGATACTGTATACATATTCATAAAACGAAGATCAAGTTTGAATTTGAGCTATTTTCGATCGTTAGAAGCAGAGTTATTGTTATTGTGATAATTATAGAGGAATTACCCTACTTAGTTGTCTTGAAAAACTTTTCACCTCTTGCATTAATCACCGCTTAACGTCGTACGTAGAATCGTGTGGTTTACTAGAACCGAACCAAGCTGGTTTCCGAGGTGGATTCTCGACTACTGATCATAGTTTTACTCTACATTCCTTAATTGAACTTTATTTGAATGATCGTAAACGCATATACTGTGCTTTTCTGGATTACAAAAATTGTTTTGATCTTTTATACCGTGCAGCGGTGTTCAATAAGTTAATATCTAATGGAATTAATGGAAATATTATTAATGTAGTTTACAATATATACCTTGAGGCCAAATCATGTGTCAAGCATAATAATGTTGTTTCGAACTTTTTCAGTTGTCAGGCGGGTGTGCGCCAAGGTGAGAATCTCTCGCCGCTCCTTTTTGCGATATTCCTTAACGATTTTGAACATTTCATTGGCAAACACTATAAGGGTTTGGATTTTCTTGCATCTGAAATCAAATCACATCTTAGTGATGAAGATGTAGAAATATTTCTAAGATTATATTCGTTCCTGTATGCCGACGACATCATTATCTTCTCTGAGAATGAAAAAGACCTACAAGTAGCATTAAATGATGTTTCGGAATATTGCAGACAGTGGAATCTGCATATAAACGCATCAAAATCAAAAGTAGTAATATTTTCTCGTGGTAAAGTTCCGTCTTTTCCTGAATTTAAAATAGGTGATGAAAATGTAGAGGTAGTACCCGATTACAATTACTTAAGCGTAATATTTAACTATAATGGTTTATTCAACAAACAGATAAACAAGCAGGTTGTTCAAGCAAAGAGAGCACTATATAGTTTAAATATAAAATCTCAAAAATTAATGCTATCTATAGACACGCGATTAGAACTGTTCGAAAAAATAATTACACCAATTTTAACTTATGGAAGTGAAGTCTGTGGGTTTTGTGATATAAACCAAAATGAAATATTTTATAGAAGTTTCCTTAAGAACTCATTGTCAATAAAAACTAGGACTGCTAATTGTATGTTGTATGGTGAAACTGGAACTTGCCCAATCCAAATTATAATTGATATCAATATGGCCATGTTTTGTGTCAGATTAACCCAAGGAATGTCAAGTAAAATTTATGCATTTGTATAATAATGAGATTTTCAAATCTAAGTGGCTGAGTAAAATCAAATCAATATTAGATAATTGTGGGTTATCCTTTGTGTGGTATAATCTTAACAATATCAACCCTAAGTGGCTAAAACTTGAGCTTAAACGTCGTTTATGTGATAAACAAAACTGGTCTGTTGAAATCTGCTCTAATAGTTTATGTTTGAATTATAGATTGATGAAATCATATCATAATTTTGAACCGTATTTAACTAAACTGTCTTTTAAAGAGCGATCTATTATGTGTAGATTTAGGTGTGGGTCAAATTGCCCTCCATATACAAGGAATAGATTCACACAGGATACCAATATAGTCTATTCATTATGCGGTAGTGATTGCCCCGATGAGTATCATTATGTGTTGATTTGTCAATCCTTGAATAATGAACGTAAATTGTACATCAAACCCTATTATCATACTAAACCAAATACTGATAAATTTAACCAACTATTAAATTTGGCAAAATTCATACAAATGATAATTAGTAACTTTTGATCATTTTCATTTGTTTAAATATTATATTATTACTGATTGTAACTGTAATATATGTACATGTACTGTCGTCATCTTATTGATAATTGTTAACTATGTTTGTATCTCTCATGTACATCTTTACAGCGGTCGTATACGAGAATAAACTAACTATCTATCTATCTATCTATCTATAAGAGTTTGAAACACAACAAAAATTTGAAACAAAAATGAAGGAAACCATCTTTAAGATAATTCTATGTGGTGCATACAAAATATAGAATTAAATTAAAAGTTGTTATTCGGGCAAAATAGAATTAAGTTAGGCCTTATTTTATTTGGTGCATACGGGCCATTGTGAGTTAATTATACACATGTGAGACAAACTGGTACTTTTCGAAGTCATTATAACACCTCTACTTTCTTTTCATACACATAATTTTTGTGTAGTTGGGGGTGGAAAGATGGTTGAATCCCATACAATATCTGGTAAACCAAGTTTGATTAAGAACTGATAAAATATATTGCTTCGTATCTACAAGCACAATTCGACGCATACTAACCACTTCTCAATAACTTACAATAACATTCTGGACTGCACTTTTATCCATGTTTGATTGCTATTGGCCGTATGCACCAAATAATATAAAATTAAGAAGAATATAATTATTTTAAACCTTAATTAGATTAAATAGTTAATTGTAATTAAAGATAATTCTACTTTTTGTATGCACCAACTGACAATTAACTAAATATATTTATCTCTACCGTAATTGAAATTCAGTTTCCCATTTGAACCACACAATATACAAAATCTATATATGACAAAAGAGTCTAAAGGTTGGTCACATATGTGACTGTATATTTGTTCCTCATAATAAATATTCCTTGTGAAACAAAGATTATTATAATAAATGATCTCAGGAACTCTTATCATATAATATCAGGGTTAGGGCTAGTATTATATAATAAAAGTTCCAAATGGAACAAATATTACATAACAAATGTTCTTTGGAACACTTATTATAGTGGAACTTATATACTGTCACAACTAAGACACATTTCTTATTTAACATTTATCATCACTGTATGTAGTCTGAAATTCTATAGATTCTCATTTTCTCATCTGTTTTTTAGGGTTTTTTTTGTGGCAGTTCTCACCAAATATAAAATAAATATTGATTATTTCTTTTCTACGCAGGAGCAAATGAACATCGGACTAAATTTATTATGATGCCAGGTTTCTCTTTTGCAAAATATTTGTGACAGTAGAATTTGTCACAATATTGGTGATATTCAACAAGGATTGTTTGTTCTATCTAAACTACTCATCTGAAGACCATGAAAAAGGGGTTCAGGCGATCCCTGACATGTTTATTTATAGGTTAATGGAACGTGAATAGAGACAGTCGCAATAGTATACAGCTGTGGGATTCAGTGAAATTATAAAAGGCCAACAGTAGTGATCTATGAGAATCTGTGATAATCCAGTGTCTTTCTGTGTGCTACTTATATTTTGAATGTGCTACTTATATTTTGAATAAAAAGGTATTATAAATACATTTGAGGTTGTATATATTTTATATAGTTAAATGTCAAACGACGAACGAAAAAGGGACAGGGACAGTCACGGTGATACACCGAAACCAGACAATAAAACCAGCAAAATGTCTCAAGATGGCGCAATGGCAAATGCTCGAAAGGGGTCTTTTGAATATAGGGCGAAAAATTAGATAATCTTATGCATGGGCTATCAGAAGTAAAACAAAATCAAGAAAATATGAGTAAATTATTTGAGAATAAAATAGATAATTTGAGAGTAGATTTAATGAACAATATTGACTCCAAAATCAAAACAATACGTGATGAAATCTCAATTGACATGGCTACTGAAGCATTACGAGTTGATGATGTAATCACTCATGTCCAGTCCTTACAATTGAAACTATCAGACATAGAAGAGAAGAACAGTTGTCAACCAGTAGTCACAAATCAACCCTTACAACTAACTCCATTAGAAAATAACGAAATTACAATTGTGGCCTTCGGTATTCAATACTCAGAAAACGAAAACATTAATTGAAAAAATTAAAGCTATCATTCGAATTTTAGGTAATGACGTAGAGTCATCCGTCGAGATCACTAACACAGAAAGGTCACAACAAAGACAGGACGGCAAACCAGGTCTTGTTAAATTTAGTTTTAAAGATAACTGCGCAACAAACTGAAGTTGCAAGGCTCTGCTTTCTCAAACGTGTATCTCAAATCAGCGAAGTCATATTTAGAACGGATTATAGAGAACAACGCAAGAGCTGTTTTGCGCACTATGCCGAATGGCTCATCACCACGCGTCAACGGCAATGGACGGATAATGCCGAAAAACGACCGCACCCCAATCCAATGACAGAGCAAGATCAAGGCAACAGACCTACATAGCAGACACTTGTTCAGGATGACGTAACTATAAAGTTAGGACACATTAACGTGTGTGGATGGAGGGAAACAAATAATGAGATTCGATGTGCGCTTGTAAATAGTTGTGGGGCCGACATTATCAGTGTGAACGAAACGCATTTGACAAATCACTTGAACTAAAGGGGTGGACTTGGATGGGGTTCAATAGACGCGAAACTCATATTAAAGCCCTCAAAGGATCTGGTGGTGTTGGACTACTAATTAAAAGATAGCTTGCCAGGCAAGGTGACATACGCCCACTTCAGCAAATTTGAATATTTGAAAAAGTTGATTGTACCATCGCACTTATTTAAGCTGATGTTTAGATGAATCAATTCGAATCAAAACTCTGGCCTCTATCGTGTACACAAGTTAATTTTAACATTTTTCTCACTAAGTCAAGGGCGATAACTCATAAACCGATGACTAGAAACACACGCTTCTCCAATTTATCTGAGGTATTACTAGTATCAAGATGAATACACATACCAAGTTAATTTTAACGATTTTTTCACTAAGTCAAGGTCAATAACTCATAAACCGACAATTGGAATCGTGCCATTTTCAAACTCATTCGAGATATTATCAAGATGAATACACGTACCAAGTTTCATTCAAATTGCATAAAAACTCTGGTCTCTATCACGTACTCAAGTCAATTTTAACATTTTAACAAACTCGACTTTAGCGCAAATAGCAGCGAAAACTAGACTCTATGCCGAAGTTCCTCCAGGTTTAAGAAGTGTTCCATGTTTGTCAAGTAGATGCAAAACATGTCCCTTTGTATCTGAAACTCATTATTTTAAGAGTAGCTTTACTAATAAAAGGTATCCGATCCAGGAGTATTTATCATGTGATAGCTCAAATGTAATTTATTTAATTTCATGTAAGAAATGCCCCAAACAATATGTAGGAGAAACTAAGAATAATTTACGCACTCGTTTCAATGCTCATAGATCAGATATAAAATTAAAGAAAGACAAGCCCGTTTCTAATCATTTCAACCTCGATGACCATTCAATAAACGATCTCACCCTAACCCCAATTGAACGTATAGAAATTGATTTACCGGAAGATGAAACCACCAAATACCGACAATCTAGAGAAGCCTACTGGATTGAGACATTGAATACAGCAAGACCTATAGGACTCAATATTCATCATTATGCAGGCATAGCACCCTTTGTTGTCCAATTTAATACAACCAGTAATCGAGCAAGCAAGATAGTTCATACCCACTACAAGAGTCTTCAAGAGAAATTTCCCCATGTTTATAAGCAGAAAATGATAGTTGCCTACTCAAAAAATCAGAACTTTAACGACAATCTGGTTCATAGCAAACTTAAACCAATCATTAATTAGCAGACACTATACCACTCTTATTTTTTCTACTTTCAGATCACAACAGAAGAAAAGCTTGAATCCAGACCCTTAATCCCATTTTCTCAATAAAGTATTTGTTCCATCCTAGGCCTGTACATTTGGGAGATTCAGACCCTCCCTCCACCGAAATAAAAAACCAACAAGTGGAATCGCGTCATTTTCATTATCAAGATGAATACACATACCAAGTTTCATTCAAATCGGATAAAAACTCTAGCTTCTATCGCGTACACAAGTTAATTTTAATATTTTTTCACTAAGTCAAGGGCAATAACTCATAAACCGACGACTGGAATCGCACCATTTTCCAACTAATCCGAGATATCATCAAGATGAATACACATACCAAGTTTCATTCAAATCGGATAAAAACTCTAGCTTCTATAGCGTACACAAGTTAATTTTAACGTTTTTTAAGTCAAGGGCAATAACTCATAAACCGACGCCTGGAATCGCACCATTTTCGAAATCATCCGAGATATTATCAAGATGAATACACATACCAAGATTCATTCAAATCGGATAAAAACCTCTAGCTTCTATTGCGTACACAAGTTAATCTTAACGTTTTTTCACTAAGTCAAGGGCAATAACTCAAAAACCGACGACTGGAATCGCGCCATTTTCAAACTCATCCGAGATATTATCAAGATAAATACACATACCAAGTTTCATTCGAATCGAATAAAAATTCTGGCTTCTATCGCGTACACAATAAATTGTTGACAGACGGACGGACCGATGGACGGACAGGGGTGACGGCAATATACGTCCACATTTTCATGTGGGCGTATAAAAATGGATACACGATCAAGTTAAAGTTTTGATTATTGATAGGTCATATGATGGAATATTTGGTGTATTATTCACCTCAGAACGTACTGATTACTCATTTATCGTGTACAGCTGTTATCTATCACCCGAAAACTCGACGTGGGGACGCGATGCACAAGCTTTCTACGCCCATTTACTGGCGGGTGTCTATTCAAACTACGACCATGACGGAATATTCGTGTGTGGTGACTTCAATTCTAGAATGGGTACGCTAAGTGATGTAGCTGACGAAATTGACCAAATTCAGAAGCGTAATGTGCTAGACAAAACACTCAATCAACATGGTCATGCGTTAGCCGAGAGTTTGGATGATTCGAAAATGTGTGTCCTAAATGGCAGAAGTGACCCTTCTAAAGACAATTTCACATTTATTCAACCCCGTGGTAAATCTGTTGTTGACTTCATATGTGTTCCACATGGCGTTTTAGAAAAATGTTATGCAACCTGAGAATTTAGTCGATATGTTCAATCTACACAGTTTACCTGGACAAAAATGTAAGCTCCCAGACCACTGCTTCCTAGTCACAGAGTTCAACATCACAGGTCACCACACGGAGGATCGAACTCTACTGAAGCGCAAGGCCAATCAACGATCAGAGAAATTTAAATTGGATCGAGTACCAACTGACATTTTTCGATCAAAAACAAGCAAATTGGCATTATCCAATATTATTAGAAACATATTATTAGAGTTGTCAAGAGAATCGCAATGTGATATTAACAATGTGATTGATTCACTATGCAAAACCATTATCACTGAAATGAAAAATGAAATCCCATGTTACCGTTATAGTGACTCGCAGAGGGCCAAACATAAAAATTCTAAACCATTTTGGAACCAAGAGTTATCTGATCTTTGGAAGGTGATACGTGCTAACGAGCGACGTTATGTGAAATGTGACACGAGTGAGACGCTTCAACACAGGCGAGAGTATAAAGTATCACGTGATATATTTGATAGGCGTCTGCGACAGATTGAAAGGCAACTCAAAAAGGCAACCGCGGACGATATTGAAGCCAAGAGAACCGATAACCCAAACTTGTTCTGGAAAAAGATCAAGCGATTAGGTCCCCAAAAGCGTAGATCAATTCCCTTAGAAATAGTAACACACGACAATCAAGTAGTGACGGATGAAACTGTGGTACTAGACAGGTGGTGCTCTGACTTCGAGTTGTACATTGTGACGGTGTTAACTCGTTTGACGATACCTTTCTCGACGAAGCGTGTTCGCATAAATCAATTTTAGAGAACGAAATATCACTGCCATCTTATAATCCTAATCTGTTACTAAATGCCCCTATAACTGTTGACGAAATCAGGAACGTTGTTTCAAGTGGTAAGAATAAATCCATATGCTATTTTGAAATACGAACCCATTAACGTTCTACATCAGCTTTTTGAGCTCATCTTTAATACGGGGTTAATCCCATCGTTATGGAGGAAAGCGTTATGTCCAATTCTCAAGGAAAGTACAAGTGACCAACGAGTCCCGTTGAATTATAGGGGAATAAGTTTATTGTCTTGTGTCTCAAAACTCTACAGTAATCTTATTAATATACGCTTGTCAAAGTACCTAGAGTTTGACATCTTGGCGGATGAGCAAAATGGGTTCAGAAAATCCAGATCATGTGATGACCACCTATTCGCTTTGAACAGTATAGTAAAAAACAATCCTAATGTTTTTTCAAGTTTCATTGATTTGAAAAAAGCTGTCGATTTGTTAACAGGGATATGCTATTATACAAACTGCTACCCAATAATGTGTATGGTAAGATATACACAGCAATTCAAAATATTTACTCTGAGACCACGGCATGTGTGAAAATAAACGGAGCATATACTGATTGGTTCAACTGTACTTCTGGAGTTCGACAAGGAGACAATCTATCTCCAACACTATTCTCGTTGTTTAGCATTGACCTTGTCACTAATATAAACAATGTTAATAGTGGCGTTCCAATAGGTAATACAAATATTTCCATGCTCTTGTATGCAGACGATATTGTGTTTGTGTCCCCAAGCGAAGATGGCCTATAGAGAATGTTAGACGTACTGGACTCGTGGTGCAAAAGCTGGCGAGTCATGATTAACATTTCGAAGTCAAAATGCATCCACTTCCGTCGGGGTAGAACATTAAGGTCTAATTTCAAATTCCACGTCGGAGACGGAGAGAACTACTTAGACGGTGTTGAAGAATATAAATATTTTGGAGTAGTCTTACATGAGAAGTTTAACTTCATGATAGCGACTGACACCCTCTGCTCAGCAACCGGACGTGCCCTTGGAGGTATAATAACGGTGAGATCGAAGATGAAACGCACTTTCTCTTGAAATGTGAAAAATATGAAAATCACCGATCCCGTAGGTTGGGGGACGTATTAGAGAAAGATTCCGAAAGACCTATCTCCGAGATGATGTTTGACATTATCAATAACTACCCTCACAAACTAGCCAAATACCTTGTTAACGCATACTCCGAGCGTACAATTGAATGTATCTATGTACTTGAAACTATCGGCCAATTTTGATCACATAAATGCTCACCTGCTGTAAATTATGTTCTCGTTCAATTTATTATATAAATATCGTGTATTTTTATAGTGACTTATAGGCCCATTGGGCCGGGTGTACTTTACATGTCAGACAATCACTGTTATATATCAATGTACATGTACATATATGTCACTGAAAAAAAATATTTACTTACTTATAGGAATTACAGTTCAATTAAATCGTCTAAATAATCGTTGAATTTGAAATATCCAAGAGTTACAAAAGGCATTTTTACTGGTTTACAAATATAATTTAAAGTTAAAACTGGTCTCGACCAATTTTAAGTTAAGTATTAAATTAGCCAATTTTTTAAATACATTTAAGATAATTCTATGTGGTGCATACAAAATATAGAATTAAATTAAAAGTTAATGTTATTCGGGCAAAATAGAATTAAATTAGGCCTAATTTTTTTGGGTGCATACAGGCCATTATTTAACATCAAAATATGTAATGACAAAATTATGGCCCGTATGCACCAAATAATATCAAATTAAGATGAATAGAATTATTTTAAACCTTAAATAGATTTAGTTAATTGTACATGTTGTATGCACCAACTGACAATATAAATATATTTATCTCTACCGTAATTGAAATTCAGTTTCCCATTCGAACCACACACTATACAAAATCTATATATGACAAAAGAGTCTACATTTTTAAATGATTGGGGATCCGCAAAAGTTTTCATTTGCTGGTGAAACAGCATATCACGAATATCGACTGTCGGCTCTCGTAAGTGCAGAAGACTGTATACACGCAGCGTTCTTTTGCTTTAAAAAATTTCTGTTGTCAAATACATTAAATTCGGCACAGAAGAAGATCAGCGTATGAATCAATCTTTCTGGTTTAAGATAAAATGGCGTAAAACGCATGCGCAGTGAAAATAATTTTGGGGAATCCCTTATTATAATATCATTGTAATATCATTTGCATAATTTATTATATAATTCCTACAGACAATAAATTCGACGTCTGAAACCACGTTGCGCTTACGTCGTTCTACTCGATCCAAGATGGCGGGTAGAACGGCAGGTCGACACGATTTATAAATCTCGACAAACAGATACAGACGTCGAACCTTTCATGCGCCAAATTCATCTATCAATTTCTGCACATACGAAGATCGACGTTTGGACTAGGCCTAAGACATATTTCTTATTTAACATTTTGATCACTGTTACGTATGTAGTGTTGATATTTTGTAGTCTGAAATTTTATCGAATCTCATCTGTGGTTTTTTTTGTGGCAGTTATCACCAAATATAAGGTGAACGATCAATTTGATTATTTCTATTCTCCACAGGAGCAAATTAACCCCGGACTAAACTTATTATGGAATCCATGCCAGGGTTTCATTTTTGCAAAATATATGTGACAGTAGAATTTGTCACTTTCAGAGCGCTCAAAAGGAGTTGTATAATGTTACCATCAATATACTGAAATGTACCACCCAATATTAGTCTTCGGGATCCACACACTTGCAGTAAAAGGGACAATGCAGAATTATTTTCAGTTAGTATTTCCGGTATCTTTTGCAAACAATTGCTGATAATCAACAACGATTGTTTGTTCTATCTAAACTACTTATCTGAAATCCATGTAAAAGGGGGTTCGGGAGATACCTGAATTACACCAAGTTTAATTAAATTGTCTAAAAAATCGTTAAATTTGAAACATCCAAGAGCCACAAAAGGCATACAAAAGACTTACAAATAGAATTAAAAGTTAAAACTGGTTTCGATTAAAGCAACTATGCTTGAGATGAAAAAAAATAAATAAATACACGCTAATATGATGATAAAATGAAAGAGTAATGTATAATTAAAAGATTAGCGCTTTTATAATTTTAAAACAACCATCGATGGCTTGGATTAAATCGGATTTGTTTTCGATGATGTCAACAAGCTAACTCGATTAAATTTACGTTGTTGTGATGACGTCAACCGGAAATGACCGGAAAAGACCATAGAAGACGCCTTACATCACGTGATACTGTCCGGTCAAACGTCAAACTTCGTCGCGATCAACCAGTCTCGCCAGAGCCTCGCTCGGTCATTTCCGTGGTACCTCGGCTATTTCCGTAGATTTTTCGAAAATGTCAACAAAGGTACAGACTTTTTGAATGCTCATATCTCCGCATAGAATTGACGGATTGGGACAATTTTTTGACACAGTTCATATTTCAATGTCAACTTTATGACTGTTATCTCATTTTTCACAACCTAAACCGTCATGTCTCAAGCATAGTTGCTTTAAATTAGCCAATTTTTAAATAAATTTAAGATAATTCTATGTGGTGCATACAAAATATATAATTAAATTAAAAGTTTATGTTAGTCGGGCAGAAAAGAATTAAATTAGGCCTAATTTTATTTGGTGCATACGGGCCTATATCATTTCCGAAAAACAAACATGTATACATGTAGTTTTAATGTTCTTTAAAAAGCAAAAAAAGAACAGTTAATTACATGTACAATAATTAATGATTATGAATACGAATGATAACTTACTTACGTGTTAAATTATTGTGTACACGCTTCACCACAATATCAACTACAAAATCAACTATGCATGCTATCACCAATACTTCAGGTGACATATGTATAGCAAAACGCGACATATGTGTTGCCTTTTCAAATAAAATCTTATTGATTTACCTTAAAGAGAGTTTGATTTTGGAATATTTAAAGGGAAGATCTGACTTTCTTGGAAGTTAAATAAGTTTTTTGCTGGATTTACTGAAAGCTGTACGAACATGGAGCACTGATGGGGGTAATTGGCATAAAGCCTGTTCTTAAATTCCATCTGTGGAATTATGTTTTGTAAAAGTCGTTAAGTACTAACGCTGCGCTCTTTAGGTTTTGAGAAAACAGGCCTGGTCAAATCAGAAGAAGATCTTGTGCTACTTTCTTTTTTTTTTGTAAACATTATTTTATTCATAAGAGAAATGGATTGCTCAAATTTGTGAAAACTTTACATCAAAATCTGTAACTATGTGCCCTTTAATGCATCTGAAAGTTTTAACCAAAAAAAAAACAGCCGTTAATTTTCAAACGCTAAAAACATGCTAAAATTTTTAAAAACCTTACGTAAGGTTTTTCAAGTGTGTTATGTTTTTTGGACGCTGATAGCAAACTACTGAACGGATTTGAGTAAAATAATTTTTTTTTGCTCAAATTTGTGAAAACTTTACACCAAAATCTGTAACTATGTACCCTTTAATGTATCTGAAAGTTTTAACCAAACAAATCCAGCCGTTAATTTTCAAACGCTAATAACATGCTAAAATGATTTTCGGACGCTGATAGCAAACTACTGAACGGAATATTGTAGAGAAATATCCCTCTTATGTATTTAAAAGGTTTCAGCTAGAAATATTGAGCCATTTAAAGGGCAAACACAAAAGCTAGGTCAAATTGTGTAATTAACAATAAGTACTCCCTGTTTGTAATTAATCCTTTATAACCAAATTCAGTTTGATCAAGAGATATAGAGATACAATAAACATACTTTAAAAATACTCTCAGCTAGCATTTGCGATTTTTTTGATAACGGAAACTTTTTTCAAAAAAGCAGAATGGCCCTTTAAATTTACAAAACAATTTAGATTAAATACAATAATATGAAAAATATATACAACATAATATATATATGTAATTAAATGTAAATGAGCATACACACATACGGGACTTATTTATGTCAAATTATGAATTTATGTTTAAGTAAAAAAACAGAATACATGTAATCTAGAACCGTGCGACGGTACCGAGCAGTGCGCATCAGGTTTCTTTCATTGGTGAAAAGTGGCATTTTCAATCCATACTGCGAAATTTACAGAACATAAAAACCGGGATATAAATTGTTTATATTCGGTAGTGAAAAGTAGAATAACCAGTTCACGTTCGGTAGTGAAAAGTGGAATAACCAGCGTATGTTCGGTAGTGAAAAGTCACCGGTTTGAAAAAAAAGTCGTTTTTATTTAGGTACATTTTTATACATCATTGGATGTAGAATACTTAAAGAATATTTATTAATATATTTCATGTACAATACCATACATATGAAAGAGCCAAATCTCAACATCAGGAAATTGAGTGCTAACCACCCTATTAGTATATTATCATTTTAACATAAACTTAGCAAAAAATCTATATTATTATTTTTTTTTAAAAATGTTTTAATGGTCAAAGTTTTTAGACATGCAATTTTAAAACTTTTTTTTTTAATACATGATTTTTAGAACGGATTTTGGGCAAAGGCAATAACTCTGCTTCTAACGATCGAAAATAGCTCAAATTCGAACTTCATCTTCGTTTTATAAATATGTATACAGTGTATACTATACACCTATCAAATTTCATTTGATTCCGTCAAAAACTCTAGTTTTTAGAGCGTTTACTAGCAAATGTTGACGGGCGGACCAACGGATTTGGGGCAAGAGCAATAACTCTGCTTCTAACGATCGAAAATAGCTCAAATTCGAACTTGATCTTCGTTTTATGAATATGTATACACATATCAAATTTCATTTGGAAAAAAACTCTAGTTTTTAGAGCGTTTACGAGCAAATGTTGACGGACGGACGGACAGGGTTGCCGACAATATACGTCCTCATAGAGAGATGAGGGCGTATAAAAACGCAAGTTACAATGTAAGTCATGTTAAGCATGATAGTGCAAATTGTCAGTTGAAGGGAGAGAACTGCATTTAAACATACAGACAACAAACATGATTTTATCTTTAATTTTAATGCTTTAATCGAGCAAATGTTTTTTCAGATCATTTGAAAAATTCTAAATGTAGTTTAGTAGGATACAATTCTCCCCCCAAAAATTTCATTGTTGTATTTTTAGTTTTATGATATTAAAAAAAAACATTTTAAAATGCTGCGTTCGTTGTACATAATATCAAAACATTGACCAGTGAGAAGCGTTAAATGAAACAATATGGTATTTTGTAACTTTCTAGATGTCGATACACTGATCATGAATCGTTTGACGAGCTGAGAGAATGACATGGTAAAGGCGTCCAACTGACCGGTGGGGTAAATAAACTGATGTGCTATTGGGCTGTGCACGTTAAACATCCCTCGACAGTTGGGAATTGAAAATAAGAGCAGGCTAATGCAAAATTTCCCTCATTGCACACTGCATGGCGTTTGCCCGTCCACAATTAGCCTCATATAGATAAAGAAAAGCAGGATTTAAAACTCCATTTATTTCATTTCATTTTTTTAAAATTTGAAATTTTTAAAATACTTACACTGTAACTATGCATTTTTTTTCAAACTGTTTTTACAATTTTATTTTGATCAATTTTGATCATTTAAAAAATTCTAAATGTAGTTTAGTACGATATAATTCCCCCCCAAAAAAATCATTGTTGTATTTTAATTTTGTGATATTATAAAAAAAAACATTTTAAAATACTGCGTTCGTTGTACATTATATATTGAAACATTGACCAGTGAGAAGCGCTTAAAGAAACAATATGGCATCTTATAACTTTCAAGATGTTGGTACTCTGAACACGAATCGTATGACGAGCTGAGAGGATGATACGCTGTAATACCGAGGTCCCGTGTGCAATTGGCTGTGCACGAAAAAGATCCCTCGACAGTTGGAAATTGAAAATAAGTGCAGGCTAATGTCGCCGTCTTGGAAAAATTTCCCTCATTGCACACTGAATTGCGTTTGCCCGTTCTTAATTAGCCCCATATAGGTGCAGAAAAGCAGGACGTAAAACTTCATTCATTTCATTTTTTAAAAATTTGAAATTTTCATAATACAGTCAAACTTAGTCAAACGGTCACCTGTATTCAGCACCACTCTTTAATGAAAGGCCACCCAAATTACATCCCATGCAATTTTCAACCAAATTTACCTCTATTCCACACCACCCTCTTTCTTGACAGCAAACATGTGTCACCCTGCTATCAGCGGTCATTTTCTGTTAATCCTTGTTAATCCCTTTAATTAAACTAAAAAGCCTTGTTTATACGGCGAGGATTTGCATATATGCAAATTTGCACACATATGCAAATTTACACACGTGTGTAAAAGTATATTTGCTGTGTATTCATACGACGTATACGTCTCTTATAGGTAAATATGGAGCAAATTGTCCATTTCTGGCATAGCCATGGAAAGGATCAGACTAGAAAGTTTCCGCAAGCGCAGAATGTTTCCATATTTCCTGGGTGTAGCTCTAACTCTGGGTTGCTCAAATGTTAGAGAATTAAGAAGAAAAGCTCAGACGAAGGAGTGGTTTGACAAGGTAGTCCTGCAGCACTTCGAAGAAACAGACTGGCTAGAAAACTTAAGAAAGAGGAAGGAAACATTGAATTTCATCTGCACACGATTTGAAGATGAACTATTTCCTTCCAAAGACACAGTTGAAGAACCATTAGGTGTCCAAAAGAAGGTTGCAATTACCATTTACTAGCTTGCATCATCGTCAGAGTACCGGACAGTCGGTAATCTCTTTGGAGTTGGGAAGGCTACTGAGTGTGTTTGTGTTCATCAGGTGTTTGAGGCAATTTCGAAAGTTATGTTAGATGAGTACGTCAAGTTCCCTGGGGGTGAAGCCCTGAAGGATGTGATCAAAGGATATGAGGAAAGATGGAATTTTCCTAACTGTGCTGGGTCCATTGATGGTAGTCACATTCTCATTATCGGTCCCAAACAGTCACATGGTGATTATTTAAACAGAAAGGGTTTTTATTCACTGATCCTGCAGGGAGTTTGTAATTGTGTGATAGAAGACGAATTTCATTTTTTATTTATATGTCCCTTATATATTGATTTAAGAACTAACCTTTTCAAAAAATACTTTTATTTTAAACCTAGTATGTACAAAATGATTCAATTACTTTCTAGTCAAAATACTACAGAATTAATTAGTCTTGGGAAATACTTATATTTAGCAAATAAACGAAGAAATACCTTCATGAAATCCATCTGAAATAATATGTCTTTTTATTAATTTTTATTTTTATTTATTTTGATATTAATATCAATAAAATGTGCTTGCTTTTGTTCTGTACTAAATTGTATTTGTTGTATAATATTTATTTATTTCTCAGTTGTATGGGTATTATTGATTGATTGATCCTAGTATTATTATGCTCACGTGTCTATGAATTTTCTACCTATTATACTTTGTATTATGTTCGCTCTCCCATCTTTGTAAATTATACTTTTGTGTAATTGTGTACATTCTGTATATATCTGATGAACCAGTGGTTCAAAGAATAAAGAATTGAATTGAGTTTGTGGCCATCGATACATGTTTACAGACATTAACATTGGGTAGCAAAAAATATACATATACTCACAGGCTGTAGCAAATTTGCACCTAGTCCCCAGTGTTTATAATCCATGAATTATACTCATACACTGATATAATTAGGCTTAATTTTGTAAATGATTATTAAAATAAGTAATGAAATACAATGTATTGAAAAGTGAAAAGAGATTTGCTTTGATAATTACTTACATTTGAAGAGTTTTTGGCCGCCAACATATTTTAATGATTTTATTTGGTATGATGTATGTTTTTAAATAGAGATTCTAAATGTGTAGCTGAGGTTGATACCACACTATTGATTTTATTGTTTCCTTTAATAGGAAAGTAACAGGCGCACACGTACTTTACCAAGGTAATCAATTCCCTTTCCTACCTTGTTTCATTGGGCCACTGAAAAAAAAATAAATAACGGAAAGGAAAAAGAAACCCGACAAAAAATGGATTGCCCTTAAAAAAAAAATCTGAGAGTTGCATACTTTAAAGAAATCCACACTACATTGTCCCTCCGAATCGAAAATAAGTAGGAAAATTTCCCTCATTACGCACTGTATGGCGTTTGCCTGTCCTTATTAGCCCATACAGGTGCAGAAAAGCAGGGCGTTAAACTCTTTTTCATTATAGCCAATCAAAATCAATCTCCGAACAAGAGTTGTCTTTTCCTGCTTATTTTCTGAGCACGATGACTGAAAATTGGCGAAGTTATAGCCAATTTAGTTTTGGGGTAGCCTAGTTCACGTTTTTGAAGACGAAGCAGTGATAATGTTTATTACAACCCTATTTAAATCAACAAAATCAAAAATATTTACTATGAATTATCGCCTATGTTCTTGAATCGCGTTCGATTATTCCCTCGTAGACACTCTTCAGGTCACAATTCTTAACAGAATTTGACGAAACTTACTGGTAATGTTTATTACCACCATATTTCGACAATATTGGTTTCATTAGGGTTTTTTTTTAATTTCTCAGCACCTATTTCTTTTTTAAAATGATTGCAAAAGTTTATTTGATCGTTAAAGGGGAATGTTCAGCAATGTCGAGGGTCTATTTCAGCCTTTAATGTATGTAAATAGCCTCCAGAAGTACTAGAACTGCACAAAAATCGCATAATCCCTTCAATTATATCCCTTCCTAAACATTTATCTTACATTTTCTATATTTGTCTTTTCTATATAAAGCATAGTCTTGCTAAACGGCGAGTCGTATTTTTGACTTTCAAACACTCATAATTATGGCTACACAGGGATTTGAAGGCTTAAATTTCGAGGGAGAGTTGTGAACATTATTATGGATTAGAATAGCGAAAAAATTCCAGGTTCTGAGACCAAACATTTATTGGTCGAATAGTTAGTGAACATTAAAATTAAATATTAATAATCCAAGATGTCATAACGTCATTTATAATTGGTTGTAGAGTTGTATTCACATTACCCTTTCGATTTAAGATTCGGGCACTTTAACATGTAAATTGGGCAGATTTTACAAACCTACAAGTCATTCAGCCATACATTTTGTAACAAAAATATTCTGATCACAGAACTTATCTCAATATCATTTGGCACATAGTCACTAATCTGTCTATGTCTCATGAATTGCTGTTTATGATAATAACTTATTCACGCATATTATCTTTAAAATCACATATTGAAACATTTTAATTGATAATGTTCAGATATATCAAAATAAATTTGTTAAAACAATGTCTGGATCATACTAGCGTATTAATTCAAGAACTACAAATTACTAACTTATCATTCTACTCTGGGTTCGCCATACATGTACCTTTCTTAAGCACCATCCTTTAGTAAGCAGCCACTTTTAAGCATTACATTGACTGGCTGCTTAATACAAGTTTGACTGTACTTCCACTGTAACTATGCGTGTTTTTTCAAACTTTTTTTACTAATTTTATTTTGATCAATTTTGATCATTTGAAAAATTCTAAATGTAGTTTAGTACGATACAATTAGATGTCGGTAGGCTACTCTGAACACAACAACGCAGACTCACACATGTCAGTTATGGCAACATAGTATGACCCTCTCGAGGTGTAGTACACCTTCAGGATGAATGATGATTAAAGGCTAATAAAACTTCCTGGGGCCTTATTCTCGAAAACTTAACTTAGATAAAATCCAGATTTTAAGAAATACAGCAATCTGATTGGATAAAACTGCCTAATTTTAAAACGATTTTAGTAACTGACCAATCAGATTACTGGATCACTAAAATCATGTGAAGTTAAGTTTTCGAGAATTATGCCCCTGGTCACTTAAACTAAAATCAAATAGAAAGCAATCAGAACTTGTGAATTAACCATCCTGTTAGATACATATGGAAGCGGTTGACAAATTCGTTATTTCTGCTAGTAATACGACCAACTTATATATTTTGTCCCTCAATTAGCCAAAGTTGTACCAATGGTTTAAGCAGCACAGAGTACATTAATAACATACATATCGTGTCGCTCAAACTTATAGTATTTCGAATCACCAAAACGCAGTTGAAGGGAGAGAGCCTCGCATTTGAATGTAAATATATTTTTAACTCTCCTTTCAACTGACAAAGATTGAATTAAGTATCTTACAGGCAGAAGGCGCTATTTTCATTTAAATACATTGTTTTGTATATCTTTTGATAGATTTTTAGTGTAGATTTAGCATAGTCAGTGAGACTGAAAGAATTTGTGACGTATGTAAAATAGGTCTATTAAAAGAGCTTTTTAAAGTTAAAAACTTTAATTTTCAAATGACTATAAAACCGGAAGTAAACATCGAAAATCTTAAATAAAGTATCCGTGCATAGATATCGTCTAAGGCAATAACTTTTGTACAGGTCAAATGGTCATCAAATGTCAAGGTCACTAGATATGAGCCTTGAAAGTTTCGGTCATTACTAAAATTCTTGTTCCAGATATATTAAGAAATCGAAATTAAAAAATCAGTTGTCATGAGGATGTTGGCAATCGACTAAGGATGTCATACACCAATATTATGCAAATCCGATTATCCAGTACTGAGGCCCCATTTTGAGTTTTGTAAAAAATTAGTCACAACAACATGGCACCTGACATATTACTTCCGGGTCGGATTTAATTATTTATATCTTTTAAGACGAACATTTCTAACATAATGCAAAACGAAATTTTAAAATATCTTTAAAACTCCGGAAGTTAAAATTTCAAGTTTACAAGCAAATGACGCCAAAACCGGAAGTGTCATCAAAATTTTGAAAACACAGTTTTGTTCGCAAACACAGTTTTGTTCGCAATAACAATGTCTATATGCCTAGAAGTTTTCATAGCGATCGAAACAAAATTGTGAAAGTTGAAAAAAGCTTCAAAAAAGAGTTCCAAAATTCAGCGTCAAAAGTCAAAAATTGTAAGTTTTTAAGTGGTTATCGTGTAGAAAAGACATAACTGAAATAAACAAAACAAATCCATCGAAATCGGTTGAAAATTGTAGGTAAAAATGATAAAACATTTAACATTTAAGCCACAACGGGCAGCAATTTATCGTGGGAAATCGTGTCAGATTGAGCGTGACAGGTTCCCTTCTTACCGAAATAGTTTTGTTCTCAATAACAATGTCTACAAGCCTAGAAGTTTGCATGCCGATCGAAATAAAATTGTGAAAGTTGAAAAAAGCGTCAAAAAAGGTTCAAAATGTCAGCGTCCAAAGTAAAAAAATTGCAAGTTTTTAAGTGGTTTTCATGTAGAAAATAGATAACTGAAATAAACAAAAACAATTCCATCGAAATCGTTTGAAAATTGTAGGTAAAAAAATGATAAAAAACCCCGAAAATACTTGTTTTGTCATACCTCATTTCCGGTTGGATAAAACTGTGTCATTTAACATTTTAGCCACAACGAACAACTGTGGGAAATCGTGTCAGATTGAGCGTGACAAGTTCCCTTCATACCGAAATAACGAGACCAGTATCCGTGCATAGGTATCGTCAATGGCAATGAATTTGTTCAGGTCACATGGTCACCAGAGGTCAAGGTCACGAGATATAAGCCTTTAAAATTTTGACAATTACTGATTTATTTTAACCGGAAATTAATATGAATCAGAATTGAAGTTCAAAAATCGGCATCTCATGTTTTGGTAGCAATCGACTGTAGATACCATAGACATCTTAATTATGCACATTCTATAACACCATGAGGCCCCATTTTGCCTTTTATAAAAAATATACCATTTCAAGATGACGACTGATCTGTTACATCCGGGTCAAATATTATTATTTGGATACTTTTGTATTACAAACATACTGCAAAAAGAATTTTTCGAACATCTACAAAATTCCGGAAGTTGCCTATTTCACTTTGATGGATTTTGTATTTAACTACTCATGTCACATATCGTTGAAAAGAGAAAAGTGTGTACATCATCAATAAACAATCCATATTGCTATTAGATAATTACATTGTAAGTGAGAACTCTCAGTCGAAAAAAACGCAATATTTTGAAAACATATTTTAAGGGATTATCGATATCGTTAAAATGAAAATTAAATCAGCATTACAAAATTGAAATAATTAATTCTTTGTGTTAATTAGAGAAGGTGATACAGCCGTCTGAATGTCTATAAAACCGGAAGTTAATATTTTTCAACTAAAATCAAAACACATATAGATAGCTGAGGTCAAGGACATTCTTCATTGAAAATTTCAGGGTCATTGAAGTCAAGGTCACATGGTATGGCCTTTTGAATTTAAAAAAAATTCAAACCAAAATAAAAATACTTCAAATTCGAAATTCAAAATTCTGTGCCTACAAGTTTTAGATAAAGTTACAATGTTTTGATAGACATCAAAATCATAAAAATCGGATAAAAAATGGAGGACTAATTAATTTTTTGCTAAAATGTGTCAGTCTGAGACGGCAGCTTATGTTTCACTTCCGGTTTGGATTTTTTCTGCTAAGTACCTTCTAATTATGCCTGACATACAATATATATGGTTTTAGCCAACATCTGAAATTTACACCGGAAGTGGGGTCGCCAGACGTAATTTTGAAAAACCGGAAGTCTTCACGCCAAAACCGGAAGTGATAGAAATATTTTAATTATCTTGTATTATTTGTAATGATATTCTGTTTATGTCCTGTGAATTTCAGATCATTCGGATAAATAGCGGCTGAGAATTTTTTTTTTTTTTTTTTTGAAAACTTTGGTTTCAAATTTTTTTTACAAAAATATTTAAAAATTGAAATTTTTGAAAATGCACCAGATACTTCTTTTAACAATTAACATAATAAAGGAAATTTCAGCTAAATCGGTTCATAAATAAGACCTACAGACTCGATGAAAAAATATTGCACATTATGTAATAGTCCACTTCTCGTTCCGTAAAAATGTGCCGTTTTATATTTAAGGGAAAATTTCCCTCAAGTGAAACTAGCTGATCAAACCAGAATTTCTATAACATTTTCAGTTTTCTCTACAGACGCTGACCAGAATTTGGAAAAAAAAAATAGAACCGTACCAAAACGGCGCTGGGCAGTGCGTCATCCTGGAAATCTTTCATAAATCATAAGGCACTAAGGCTATGGCAAATGGTTATGAAAATATGAATATTAGAAAAGTTAAATCTAGTGAGATATTCTTATTTTAAGGAATTAAAATAACTGTTTGTGGTCTGAATGCTTAAAAGATTAACGATTCGTTAGTTTTTGACTATAGCAAAATTACTTCTTTGCTAGTTTCAGGGCTTGTTTAATAGTGACAGCTTATTACCGATGTTAACAATCCGATGTATGTATATCAACTGACTGAATGGCGTAGCTTACTCCACTTAATAGTAGTTCGGTGGCGGCCATATTTCTTCTGAAGGGAGAGCACTATCATTTAACCATTTAGAAAACTAACATTTCATTTTAGTTAATCTTTTACAAGCCAATAACGTCAAAACCGGGAGTGATATCGAAATTTTGAAAATAGATATGAGTTCGCAATCAAAATATATATCTACCCACAAGTGTTTAGAACATTCAAATAAAATTTGAAAAAACACGCACAGAAATTCCTCAAAATTTTACTCGCGCAATTTTCATAAAGTGTTATATATCATTGGAAAAAATAGACACAATAAGAATATATAAGAATTTCTGACGTATGTAAGTTAGGTCACGTGACAGAGCTGTTTAAAGTTAAAAATCACAAATTTCAAATGGCTATTGAACCGAAAGTAAACATTGGACAACTAAATTGGACATACCATTGAATAGATCTAGTCAAGGGCAATAACCTTTCTTCAGGTCACAAGGTAAAAAAGATCAAGGTCAAGAGTTAAGTATTTGAAATTTTGGAAATTACTTAAAACATTATACTGGAAAATAACAAGAAAGTAATATCGAATATCAAAAATCAAATTGCGTATTTTTTATGGCAATGGACTGAACTGTCCAAAAATACTTCCATCACGAAAATCGCTCATAACTCTAAAGCCCCATTTTGAGTTTTACAAAAGTTGGTCATATCAATATGGCGGCTGATTTATTACATCCGGGTCAGATTTTATTAATTAATTGTTTCTATAACATCATTTGTAATATATTGCCGACAAAAAATTTCAAATATCTTTAACATTCCGGAAGGTGAAATTTAAATCTAAAAAGCTAAATACGTCAAAACCGGAAGTGATATCAACATTTTGAAAACAGATTTGAGTTTGCAATCAAAATGTCTATCTACCTGTAAGTTTTCAGAACGCTAAAAATAAAATTTGAAAAAAAAAACACGCACAGTTACAATGTAACATTGAACAAAATTTTCAAATTTTAAATCGCGCAATTTCAATAAACCTATAGAGTATTATATATCTCTGGAAAGAGTACAATAGGCACATTAGGAATATATAAGAATTTGTGACATATGTAAATTAGGTCACGTGACAGACCTATTTAAAGTTGAAAATTGCAAATTTCAAATCACTATAGAACCGGAAGTAAATATCGGACAACCAAAATGGATATATCATTTGATAGATCTAGTCAATGGCAATAACTTTTGTTCAGGTCACAAGGTCAAGGTCCCGAGTTACAAGTCTTTGAAATTTTGGCACTTTCTTAAAACGTTATACCGGAAATGAGCAAAAAGCAACATCAAAAATCAAAAATCGATTTGCGTATTTTTGGGGGCAATCGACTGAGCTGTCCAAAAATACTATAAATATAAATTCCGCTCATAACCCTGAGGCCCCATTTTGAGTTTTACAAAATTTGCTCATATCAACTTGGCGGCTTATCTGTTACTTCCGGGTCAAATCTTTTTAATTTGTTGTTTTCGCATTATCATTTGAATCATATTGCAGAAAAAAAATTCAAATAACTTCACAATTCCGGAAGTTGAAATTTTGACTTTACGAGCAAATAACGTCAAAACCGGAAGTGATATCGAAATTTTGAAAATTGCATTGTGTTAACAATCAAAATGTCTATATACTTGTTTATTTTCAGATTGATCGAAATAAAATTGTAGAAGTTGAAAAAATCATAAATTTCAAACGAAAAAAGTTAGCTAAAAAATTACAATTTGTAATTTCTTTAAGAAGCCGAATTGTAGCTTTTGGTTCTTGCAATTCAACACAAAAAATCCGATCAAAGTTGAATATAAAATAGAGTCGTAAAATCGAAAATTCTCAAATACACTTTTATGTCCTACGTCATTTCCGGTTGGATAAAAATGCGACAAATTACATTTAAAAAATTTAGTATTTTTGAGTTCAGAAAGGAAATCATATCAGTGCATATGTGGCATTTGCAGTTTTGGCTGTGTACTCTGACCAGAATTCGAAGAAAAAAAAACTAGAGCCGTACAAAAACGGCGCTGGGCAGTGCGCCATCCTGGAAATCTTTCATAAATCACAAGGCACTAAGCAAATGGTTATGAAAATATTAATATTAAAAAAGTTTTTCTAGTCTAGTTACAGCATGATAGCTTTAATAAAGATCAACAATAAAAATAGTAGTTCTCTCCCTTCAACTGTTTTGACGATAACTGTTAGCGTTAGAACTTTGCACAAAACATTCAAATAATATATCGCGCAATTTTCTTTAAAACATAAAGTGTTATATATCATTAAAAATAATAGATTAGGCACAATAAGAATATATAAGAATTTGTGACGTATGAAAGTTAAGTCACGTGACAGCTATTTAAAGTTAAAAATCGCAAATTTCAAATGTCCATTGAACCGGAAGTAAACATCGGACCACTAAAATGGATACATCTGTACATAGATATGGTCAAGGGCAATAACCTTTGTTCAGGTCACAAGGTCAAAAAAGTTCAAGGTCACAAGTTACAATTCTTTGAAATTTTGGCAATTACATTAAAAAAAATATACCAGAAAAAACAAAAAAGCAGCATCTTATATCAAAATCGAATCACGTACTTTTTGGGGCAATCGACTAAGCTGTCCAAAAATACTACAGTTACCAATTCCGCTCATAACCCCGAGGCCCCATTTTGAATTTCACAAAAGTTGGTCATATCAATATGGCGGCCGATCTTTTACATCTGGGTCAAATTCCCTTGATTGATTGTTTCTATAGCATCATTTCAAATATATTGCAAACAAAAAAATTCAAATAATTTCAAATTTCCGGAAGTTAGATTTTAAATTTAAAAAGCGAATAACGTCAAAACCGGAAATGTTATCAACATTTTGAAAACAGATTTGAGTTTGCAATCAAAATGTCTATCTCAGGACGGTCAAAATAAAATTCGGAAAAAACACGCACAGTTGCAATGAAACTTTGCACAAAATTTTCAAATTTTAAATCGCGCAATTTTTATTAAAACATAAAGTGTTATATATCACTGGAAAGAGTAAATTAAGCACACTAAGAATATATAAGAGTTTGTGACGTATGTTAGTTAGGTCACGTGACAGAGCTGTTTAAAGTTAAAAATCGCAAATTTCAAATGGATATAGAACCGGAAGTAAACATCGGACAACGAAAATGGATATTTCATTGGCTAGAACTAGTCAAGGGCAATAACCCTTGTTCAGGTTGCAAGATCATAAAAGGTCAAGGTCACGAGTTACAAGTCTTTGAAATTTTGGCAATTACTTTAAACGTTATACCGGAAATAACAAAAAGGCAGTATTAAATATCAAAAATGTAATCACGTACTTTTTTTGGCAATCGACTGGGCTGTCCTAAAATACTACAATTACGAATTCCGCTCATAACCCTGAGGCCCCATTTTGAGTTTTACAAAAGTTTGTCATATCAATATGGCGGTTTATTTGTTACTTCCGGGTCAAATTTTTTAATTCATTGTTTTTGAATTGTCTTTTTAATCATATTTCAGAAAAAAAAATTCACATATTTTCAAAATTCCGGAAGTTGAAATTTAAATTTTAAGAGCCATTTTCGTCAAAACCGGAAGTGATATCGAAATTTTGAAATCAGCATTATGTTCACAATCGAATTGCCTATATGCAGTTTTATTTTCCGATTCATCGAATTAAAATTGTAGAAGTTGAAAATTTTTTATATTTAAAACTAAAAATGTTGTGGACAAGAGTAAAAAATGTCAATTGCTTGAAGAAGCCGTATTGCAGACATTAGATTAAAGAGTTAACCTAAAAAAAATCCGAGTAAAATCGGATGAAAAATAGAGCCGTTAAATGGAAAATTCTAAAATACGCTTTTTTGTCCTACGTCATTTCCAGTTAGACAAAAATGCATCAAATAATATTTAAAAAATTTAGTTTTTCGAGAACAGTAAGAAAATCGCATCAGTGCATATGTGACATTAACAGTTTTGGCTGGGCGCTCTGACCAGTATTTGAAGAAAAAAAAAAGAAAAAAAAAAGAAAAAAAGAAATAGAGCCGTACCAAAACGGCGCTGGGCAGTGCGTCATCCTGGAAATTTTTCATAAATCACAAGGCACTAAGCAAATGGTTATGAAAATATTAATATTAAAAAAGTTAGATACATTTTTTCTAGTCTAGTTACAGCATGATAGCTTTAATAAAGATTAACAATAAAAATAGTAGTTCTCTCCCTTCAACTGTTTCGACGATAATAGTTAGCGTTATTTAATCAAATGTGTTAGCGTTTTGGCGATGTTTTTTACTTCTTTGGTTGAGTATCGCCAAAACTCAATTTAATTACAGGTTGAAGGGAGAGCACTATCATTTAACCATTTAGACAACAAACATATTATTTTAGTTAATTATTAACAAGCCAATAACGTCAAAACCGGTAGTAATATCGAAATTTTGAAAATAGATTTGAGTTCGCAATCAAAATGCTTAGCTACCCACAAGTTTTCAGAACATTCAAATACAATTTGAAAAAACACGCACAGTGGCAATAGAACTTTGCACAAAACCTCCAAATATTATATCGCGCAATTTTCTTTAAAACATAAAGTGTTATATAAGAATATATAAGAATTTGTGACGTATGAAAGTTAAGTCACGTGACAGAGCTATTTAAAATTAAAAATCGCAAATTTCACATGGCCATAGAACCGGAAGTAAACATGGGACAACTAAAATGGATACATCAGTACATAGATCTGGTCAAGGGCAATTACCTTTGTTCAGGTCACAAGGTAAAAAAGTCCAAGGTCACCAGTTAACAATTCTTTGAAATTTTGGCAATTACATTAAATACAATATACCAGAAATAACAAAAAAGCAGCATCGAATATCAAAATCAAATGACGTACTTTTTGGGGCAATCGACTCAGCTGTCCAAAAATACTACAATTACGAATTCCGCTCAAAACCCCGAGGCCCCATTTTGAGTTTTACAAAAGTTAGTCATATAAATATGGCGGCCGATCTATTACAACTGGGTCAAATTTCATTGATTGATTGTTTATATAGCATCATTTCAAATATATTGCAAACAAAAAAAATCATATATCTTCAAAATTCCGGAAGTTAGATTTTAGATTTAAAAAGCGAATAACGTCAAAACCGGAAGTGTAATCGAAATTTTGAAAATAGATTTGAGTTTGCAATCAAAATGTCTATCTACCTGTAAGTTTTCAGGACGGTCAAAATAAAATTTGAAAAAAAACACGCACAGTTACAATGAAACTTTGCACAAAATATTCAAATTTTAAATCGCGCAATTTTCATTCAAACATAAAGTGTTATATATCACTGGAAAGAGTAAAATAAGCACACTAATAATATATAAGAGTTTGTGACGTATGTTAGTTGGGTCACGTGACAGAGCTGTTTAAAGTTAAAAATCGCAAATTTCAAATGGCAATAGAACCGGAAGTAAACATCGGACAACGAAAATGGATATTTCATTGGATAGATCTAGTCAAGGGCAATAACCTTTGTTCAGGTTACAAGGTCATAAAAGGTCAAGGTCATGAGTTACAAGTCTTAGGCAATTACTTTAAACGTGATACCGGAAATAACAAAAAGGCAGTATTAAAAATCAAAAATCTAATCACGTACTTTTTGTGGCAATCGACTGGGATGTCCCAAAATACTACTATTACGAATTCCGCTTATAACCCTGAGGCCCCATTTTGAGTTTTACAAAAGTTGGTCATATCAATATGGCGGCTTATTTATTACTTCCGGGTCAATTTTTTTTAATTCATTGTTTTAGAATTGTCATTTCAATTATATTTCCGAAAATTGTTTTTACATAAAATATCTTTAAAATTCCGGAAGTTGAAATTTTAATTTTAAGAGCCATTTACGTCAATACCGGAAGTGATATCGAAATTTTGAAAATTGTATTTTTTTAACAATCAAAATATCTATATACTTGTTTATTTTTAGATTGATCGAAATAAAATTGTAGAAGTTGAAAAATTCATAAATTTAAAACCAAAAAAGGTTAGCTTCAAAATTCAAAATTTGTAATTTCTTCAAGAAGCCGAATTGTAGCTTTTGGTTCTTGCAATTAAACACAAAAAAAATCCGATAAGAATTGAATTTAAAACAGAGTCGGAAAATCGAAAATTCTAAAATACACTTCTGTATCCTACGTCATTTCCGGTCGTATAAAAATTCGTCAAATTACATTTAAAAAATTTAGTTTTTCGAGTACAGAAAAGAAATCATATCAGTGTATATGTGGCAATTGCAGTTTTGGCTGTGTACTCTGACCAGAATTCGAAGAAAAAAAAACTAGAGCCGTACCAAAACGGCGCTGGGCAGTGCGTCATCCTGGAAATATTTCATAAATCATAAGGCACAAAGCAAATGGTTATGAAAATATTAATATTAAAAAAGTTAGAAACATTTTTTAGTGAAGTTACGGCACGATATCTTTAATAAAGATTAACAATGAAAATAGAAGTCGTAAATTGAAAAACGCTACAATTTGTTTTTGTTTATATCAAGTGACTGAAGGTCGTGGCTAACTGGGCCAGTAGCAAATATGGAAATTAATGGCAGATGGCTTGACTTATTTTTTAAGAACACTATTTCTATAATGTTTATCAAGTGACTGAAGGGCGTGGCTTACTCGGCTTTATAGTGGCGGCCATATTTCAACAAGTATGGCAACTGCTAGTAGCAAATATGGAAATTATTTAAAAAAAATAAACCCATGATTTCCAATGTAGTTACAGCATGATAGCTTTAATAATGATTAACAATAAAGATAGTAGTTCTCTCCCTTCAACTGTTTTGACAATAATAATTGTTAGCGTTTTTTGCGATGTCTTTTTACTTCTTTGGCTCAAGGTAATTTACATGTTAAAGGGAGAGCACTAGATCATGTTTCCATTTAGACAACAAACTTTTATTTTAGCTAATTATTAAAAAGCCAATAACTTCAAAACCGCAACATGCTTAGCTACCCACAAGTTTTCAGACCATTCAAATAAAATTTGAAAACACACGCACAGTGACAATGGAACTTTGCACAAAATTTCCAAATATTAAATCGTGGAATTTTCTTTAAAACATAAAGTGTTAGATATCATTGAAAAGAGTAGATTAGACACAATAAGTATATTTAAGAATTTCTGAAGTATGTAAGTTAGGTCACGTGACAGAGTTATTTAAAGTTAAAAATCGCAAATTTCAAATGGTTATAGAACCGGAAGTCAACATCTGACAACTACATTGGATAGATCTGGTCAAGGGCAATAACTTTTGTTCAGGTCACAAGGTTAAAAAAGTTCAAGGTCACGAGTTACAAGTCTTTAAAATTTTGGCAATTACATAAAGAAAATATACCGGAAATAACAAGAAAGCAACATCGAATATCAAAAATGTAATTACGTACTTTTCCGGGCAATCGACTGAGCTATCCAAAAATACTACAATCCCGAAAATCGATCATAATCCACAGGCCCCATTTTGAGTTTTACAAAAGTTGGTCATATCATTATGGTGGTTGATCCATTACATCTGGGTCACATTTCATTGATTGGTGGCTTATATAGCAACATTTCAAATATAATGCAAACAAAAAATTTCAAATATCTTCAAAATTCCGGAAGTTAGATTTTAAATCTAAAAAGCGAATAACGTCAAAACCGGAAATTTTGAAAACAGATTTGAGTTTGCAATCAAAATGTATATTTACCTGTAAATTTTCAGGACGGTCAAAATAAAATTCGAAAAAAACACGCACAGTTACAATGAAACTTTGCACAAAATTTTCAAATTTTAAATCGTGCAATTTTCATTCAAACATAAAGTGTTGTATATCACTGGAACGAGTAAAATAAGCACACTAATAATATATAAGAGTTTGTGACGTATGGTAGTTGGGTCACGTGACAGAGCTGTTTAAAGTTAAAAATCGCAAATTTCAAATGGCAATAGAACCGGAAGTAAACATCGGACAACGAAAATGGATATTTCATTGGATAGATCTAGTCAAGGGCAATAACCTTTGTTCAGGTTGCAAGGTCACAAAAGGTCAAGATCACGAGTTACAAGTTTTTGAAATTTTCGCAATTACTTTAAACGTTATACCGGAAATAACAAAAAGGCAGTATTAAAAATCAAAAATATAATCACGTACTTTTTTTGGCAATCGACTGGGCTGTCCTAAAATACTACTATTACGAATTCTGCTCATAACCCTGAGGCCCCATTTTGAGTTTTACAAAAGTTGGTCATATCAATATGGCGGCTTATTTGTAACTTCCGGGTCAATTTTTTTCATTCATTGTTTTCGAATTGTCATTGCAATCATATTTCCAAAAAAAAATTTCACATATCTTCGAAATTCCGGAAGTTGAAATCTAAAAATTTAAAAGCCATTTTCGTCAAAACCGGAAGTGATATCGAAATTTTGAAATTAGCATTATGTTCACAATCGAATTGCCTATATGCAGTTTTTTTTTCAGATTCATCTAATTAAAATTGTAGAATTTGAAAAATATAATTAAAACTAAAAAAAGTTATCGACAAAAGTAAATTTTAAATTGCTTGAAGAAGCCGTATTGTAGACATTAGTTTAAAGAAATAACCTAAAAAAATCCGAGTCAAATCGGATGAAAAATAGAGCCGTGAAATGAAAAATTCTAAAATACGCCTTTTTGTCCTACGTCATTTCCGGTTAGACAAAAATGCATCAAATAACATTTAAAAAATTTAGTTTTTCGAGAAAGGTTGGCAAGCCGCATCAGTGCATATGTGACATTAGCAGTTTTTGCTGGGCGCTCTGACCAGTATTTGAAGAAAAAAAAAAAAAAAAAAAAAAAAAAAAAACATTTTGAAAACAACGCACTGCAAAAAAAAAAAAAAAAATAGAACGATATATCGGTGAATCGATACATCGCCATATTATGCCACAATATTATGTGTGCGCATCGTATCACGTGGTAGTATATCGATGTCTGACGATATCAAACAAACATGAAACTTTCGTAGTCTATACTTGCAGCAAAAACTGCAATTTATCGGCAATAAATTTCTAGAAATATTATTTAAAATTAAAATCAATTTGAAATTGAAATTTTGAAATGAAATATTACTTTTTGTCTCTTCGTAGTCTATACTTGCAGCAAAAACTCAAAGTTTGATTCGACAGTAAGCTGTCGACAATTTATGGGCAATAAATTTCTAGAAATATTATTTATAATCAAAAAATCAATTTGTCTCTTATCCCACGATATTTATTTTTTTATTTTTTTATTTATTTATTCTAAGATAAATTAAATACATGACATGTGAAGATAACAGCTTTAGACCAGAACAGAAAAGTATAAAGGAAAGTCAAAATATATAGAAATAAGAATCGCTTAGAGTCGTGATAAAATTCATCTTAAGGATAACCCATAAAGCATGAGTAATATATTCTCATTAGCTTATTTCCAATGGGTCCTGAGAGGAATCAAATCATGAAATCTGTTTGGAGGAAGTGATAGTGGAATAGGTAAATAACATAAAATTAAATTCATAACATATAATAAAGTATCACAGATGGAAAATTGCAAAAAAGCGATTTAATCACAGACTCTGATTCTGAAATAAGTGTTTTTAAATTGCATGTTTTAAATTTTGTATATTTTTTATGGATTTTATTTCATTTGGAAGACCGTTCCATAGTTTTATACCGGTACTATAAAAAGTAGAAGATTTGTCCCCAGTAATATTAGGAACTACAAAATTATATGTACTAGACCTGGTATTATGGGAATGCGAATCCTTAACGCGGTTGAAATTACTTTTCAGATAAGATGGACAATTATTTTGATATATTTTATGGACATGGTTAAGTTTTAATTGAATTACCCTATTTTCAACATTCAATAAGTTGGTTTTCTTGTGACATTCCATAGAAATATGTTCTCTTGGTAACATATCATTTATGAATCTAATTGTTTTGTTTTGTAAAGTTTGTAATTTGATTTTTAGTTTCTTTGTTAAGCCAGTGTACCATGCTGAGCAGGAATAATCATAGTGGCATAAAATTAAAGCAGAGCAAAGTAACTTTCTTGACTTAAAATTCAACCATTTATTTTGTCTAAACAGAAATTTTAATCGACTATTTGCCTTTTTTACAATATTTGCCACTATTATATTACCTGATAAAAGGTTGTCAATATTTAGACCAAGATATTTAACATTTTCCGTTGAATGGATGACATGGTTATCACATTGAACAGTGAAGTGACCTACTCTGTTCAATTTACGTTTTGATCCAAAGATCATACACTCTGTTTTTCCAAGATGTAGTGACAATTTATTATCAATCAACCATTTTGAACAACATTTTAGGGCATCCCCTAGTTTTTCTGATATGACCGTGGGATCACGATGTGAAAATAGAATGGCACTATCATCAGCATAGAGAATTAATTTGCAGTCAGAAGGAATGCTAATAACCATGTCATTCACGTAACATAGGAATAATAAGGGTTCTAGAATACTGCCTTGTGGTACTCCACATGTAACACTTGCTGGATCGGAGAAAGTGCTTCCTACGTTGACAATTTGTTGCCGTTCAGACAAATAAGACTAAACTATTCCACAGACTCCACGCCCATGATTTGAAGTTTTTTGCAAAGGATGTCATGATTTACGGTGTCGAAGGCTTTTTGGAGATCAAGTAGGACCATTCCAGTAAGATAGCCTTTAGACTTTTGAACCTTCAGATGATCCAGCAGGTGAATAAGGCAAGTATCTGTAGAGTGTGAACTTCTAAAACCTGATTGAAATTCAAACAGCACATTATTATCAGCAAGATGTTGCTCTAATTGTACATAAACAGATTTTTCTAAAATCTTTGACACTATACTTAATATACAGGGCGGTAGTTGCTTACATCCAATGAACTATTTTTCTTAAAAAGAGGTTTTACCCTTGCTAATTTTAAGTCATCTGGGACAGCATTCTCTGAGATTGACTTATTAATAAGGAATGCAATAGGTCGTTTAAGTATAGCCGCTCCATCTTTCAGAAACCTTGCAGGGATTTCATCAAGGCCAGTGCTCTTGCTTGTATTTAAAGAACAAAGCTCCTTATAGATGAAATCCTCACTGACTGGTTGAATTTTGAAAGAGTTACTTACTTTGACTTGATAGTAATCATTCAGTAAGGTGGAACCAATGCTGTACAGACCAAGAGAAATTGGCAACTTTTGAACAAGATTTGAGGCTACGGTTGTGAAAAATTCATTGAAAAGATTACAAACAGATTTTGAATCATGGATGTTATTATCATTAACCTTTAATACAATGTTCGAATTGCTTTTCTTACCATCTTTGTATCCAAGTGTTTTTAAATTTTGCCAAAGTTTTTTCGAGTTGTTTCTATTTAAAGTTTCGCTTTCTTTATCTCCCTTTGAGTTTTATTTCTAATTTTGCAAAATATTTCAAAATCATTTTTGTCTTTTGATTTTCTAAAGGTGGAAAGAGATACTTCCCGTTCTTGAATTAAGTTTAGAATCGTGTTGTTCATCCATGGTTCAGTCCTTTGTTTTAATCTAATATGTTTGATAGGTGCAATTTCATTGAGTACTTTGTGAAAAGTATCCTTAAAAAACATCCATGCATCGGAAATATTTGTAGCATTAATTAAGTTTTCCCAATTAGCATTTTGTAGTTTTTCTTCAAATGAACTTACGTTATAGTTTTTTAAAAACCTTATTTTAACAGTATTATGTTTATCTATTTTCACTTTAATAACTTTTCTTGTGCAAAAAGTAATATAGTGATCGCTAAGACCATAGGGGATAACGCCTGATTTACATTTTTTTTCAGTACAGTTACTAAGAATATGATCAATAATGGTTCTAGAGGAAACAGTTACCCTTGTGAAATCAGAAATAAGTTGTTGAAAATGGAATAGCTTTAAAACATCTAAGTAGGATTTATAGAGATGACCCCCTTTATGAGAAAAGCATATGTTGAAATCACCAAGTATGATTGTTTCATATTCGGATTGTAGTGTCGATAGAATGGATTCAAAATTACCACAAAAGTTATTTTGTTTTGGAGGTCTATAAACTGTGCCAACGATTAAGGGCCTTGATTTGGGTAATAAGAGTTCAATAAATATAATTTCATTTTCGTCAGTTAAGAGATCAGTTCTTGGAGTGAAAGCTAAATCATTCCGAATGTACATACAAACACCTCCACCATTTGTATGTCTGTCTTTCCTAATAACACTATAATTATCTATATTAATTTCACTGTCCAAAACACTTGCATCAAGCCAGGTTTCACAGATAGATATAATCGCAGCACTTGTCTGTAAAACCAAAACTTTCAATTCTGATATTTTTGGTAACAAGGATCGTGCATTGATGTTCAAAAAGGTTAAACCTTTTTGTGGTATACATTGAAAAGAGTCTATTGGTACAGACTGAGGTTCCGGACTATTATAAATATTTGACAGATTTGGTGAATCTATTTCCAGACATGGTAAATCGATAAACGTGCATTTGGCACATTTAAAACTGTTGTTGGATCTGAGGGAATCTTTGTTACACTTGACATGAACAAGTACATTGCAGTCTATGCATCTTTCTACTTTGTTGTTGCGTCTAAAGGATTTACTACAGACCACACATAATTTTGATTGTCTCCCATCGATTCCTGTTTGATTTTCTGAAGTGAGAGTTTCAGGGTTTCTTGACAACTGCTTTGGTCCTGGATGTGGGTGAATATCTCCACATTGGCTTAGGCAGGCTAGTAAAGTCAGAAGAAGTTTTGTATTAATCTTCAGTTTAAGAAAATTCACATTTTTCCTGATTTTCGAAAACTTGTTTCGTAATTGTAAACAATGAAAATGGCTGCCATTCTTGAGATTTTGATCTGGGCCTATATATTTTGTTGAATAATAAAACAGATAAATGTCCAAACCAGTAACTTTGTTTCCAAAATCAATCTCTGTGTCTTCATACACAATTGGTAGATCTTCTTGCCATGTATGGATAACATATTTGATGAAAATTGAAGTAAACAATACAGAAGAAATGAAACTGCCTCCCAACAACTTCATGACCTTTGACCTGTCGTTTTTCTGTTGGTATTTCAATTTTAAACACATCGCATATATATCGAATAAAGCAAAGTCAACGAAAAGAGGGACTATTCCAGTTGAGCAAGCATAATAACAGGATATCCTGATACGAAATATCGGTTGTTAACTATTCTGGTACAGTACTTTAGAGAGAACAGAAGTCAAAACTTATGACGGTGAGATTTGCTGTCCAGAGTGGTACCACTCAACGGCAGGTTTTATCTGACTATCCCGAGTGGTAGAAAAAACCTCTCCCTGGAATACATGAAACTGTTCAAATGAATGTTTATGTCTAATGTAGCTTTCTCGTCCAAAAGATGAACCCTTTGTGGGAAGATTGTAATCTGTTGAAGGAATTGTCTAAATTGTTTTATTCGATAATATTGTGGATCCTTTATGTTTGTTATCAGATTGGTATTATTAGGGTTCTAGACATGACGTCAGCAACAGCAGGAAGTTCAAATTCGTATGACCAATAACACATATAACATGGGTTAGCTGGCAATCCCAATCGTATATAAAGATATTTAGTACAAAAATAAAATTGATGACAGCTTGGTTCAAAGACATCACTGCATTGGCATGCTCAGGTTATTGGTGATTAATTTGATTATAACAAGTTAATAAGTAGGCTATAGTACAGCATGAGCTCTTCCACCTGGGCAAAATGTTTAGGTGCAATGCAATATTCTGAATTTAATAAACTTCAATTTAAGGTTCCAATGGCTAGACTAAGTCTTAGGCCGCGTTCAAATGTCGTTTCGAAAGATGAAGTTGACGATGAAGAGGAAACTGAAAGGGGTTGTGATTCTTCTAGATTGAGCAACTACCAAACAGTGCAAAAGAAAAGCATTTAATGTTCAAGGAACCGATCGGTTAAGCAGATTATGCTAGTTAAATGTGGATTGAACTCATATCTGAAACAATATGAAATAGAAATTATTAAACTTATTTATTTTCAATGAGTCAATTGTATACAGGACTGCGTGTTTATGTTTATATATTTATACTATATGTTATCTTTTCAATTGCCCTCACTTCTATTGATTTCGACAACTTCACTATCGAAAGGTTCAAGACCATTTTCACTTTATCGGGACGGGAACATTAAGTTTCGCGTGTCACAGCGAAATGAGAGTCTTCCTATAGAGGGGTGGTTTAGTTTAATTTCAAGCGGAGTGGGGAGAAAATGCGTCGGGACTGTCTACATTTAGGACCTAGGAAACTACCACATTTTTTTTTCTTTTTTCCCTGTATCCCCATTCTTACCAGCGGTCATAAATGATTCGAACGCTTCTGTTACTTTTGACGATCTAAGCTACAATTATGCTCGATATTCTGACACATTGTGAAATCTTGACCTACATTTTACATAGCAAGATTTTTAAGAAGAGTTTTCTCCCTTAATTTGAAAGTTTATGGTTTTTTATTGTTTAAGAAAAGAAATATGACATTATCTCCCTTGAAACTTTCAAAAATTGACTTTTAGTTAAAGCTATCATGCTGTAATTACACTAGAAATGATTATTTTTTTTAAAAATAAGTCAAGCAATCCGCCATTGTCCGACATATTTACTACTAGCAGTCGCCACACTTGTTGATGAAATATGGCCGCCACCGACCTACTATAAATCCCAGGTAAGCCACGCCCATCGGTCAGTTGATTCATAGACCTCACACTGTCAACGTCGATAATCAACACTCACAGTGAAAACAACCAACCTTGAAACTAACGAACTTTGACTTTCAAAACATTACAAATGGAGGTCTAAGTAAGAAAATGCAAATCCTCATATATTTACAATCACATTTGGTAGCAGGTCCAAATATGATCTCATATATACACACCGCATCTGCAGTTATGAACTCCTGACAATAACACATTTACATAGCTTAGTTTTCTTCCATGATTTTTATATCGATGACATGAAATGATAACAACTTTTTATAGTTTATTTTTTCATGTCAATGATGATATTATTCATATAATAAATCATGGTAAGAATGTTTTATTGTAAAAAGTCCATATATACAGATGCATTGTGCATAAGATCGTATTTGGAGCTTCTACCAAATGTAACATGGGTTTTGCATTTTCTTACCTGTACCTCCATTTGTGTTGTTGTGAAAGTCAAGGTTCGCTAGTTTCAAGGTTGGCTTGTGTCATAGTGAGTGCTTATTATCGATGTTGACAGTACGAGCTGTGTATATCAACTGATTGATGGGCGTGGCTTACCCGGGTTTTATAGTGGGTCGTTGGCGGCCATATTTCTTCAACAAGTATGGCGACTGCTAGTAGTAGATATGGCGGCCAATGGCGGTTTGCTTGACTTATTTTTTAAAAAATAATTTATTTCTACGCCAGTTATAGTGATAGTTTAGCTTTCATATGACACGGCAAACCAGGAAAAGCACAGAGCGTTTAGGCTTCTAGAACATTTATTGAAGAAGTAAACACGAAGAGCAAAGGGAGATAACCACAAACTGTGGCCTATGACAATATAAAGCCACAAACATCAATACTGGCGTGATCTCTCTTTCTTCTTTCCATGAAACAATTTAAGTATTTAAAAACCTTTGTTTGTGTTTAGAAAGTCAACCAGACATGTAGAAAAAAAAATGTACAAAATAATAAATGAACCATCATAAGGTAGACTACCCTCTGGTTCATGGGGATTATTCTGCCCCGTCACAGTACTACAAAATTTAGCTAAACGACACAACATACGAAGAACAAAAAATAAACCGTCATCGGCAGACTGACCTCAGGTTTTATGGGGATTATTCTGCCCCTTTTACACAAAAGATGAACTAAAAATTTAACTCATAGTCTTCCAGGCGCTTAGGAATTTTCCTTTCTAGCTGTGACCGTCGCTAGCCACAGTTATTAGTAATATTGAGTTCTTCTCGAGGAGGAGTAACAATTTGAGGTGGAGGATCGGGAAAAGGCGGGGGAGCAGTATCTTGGCGAGATTCCTCTTTCTCTAGAGGAGTAGACGGTTGTAGGTAGTCGTTTGACGGATATAGGGCAGTATAAGGTGAATGGTTAGCTGGTAAAGCGACTTGAAGCTCCTCGTCTATACCATCATAATGGTCATGATCCTCTTGTTCCGGAAAGTCAGAGATCTGGCTAGTAATAGGTGAATTAACCTTGTAACATTCGGTTGACTGAACACGATACGTTGTGTTACGTAGTTGGGAACCAACGAACTTCCTAACATCACACCACGAACCATCTATATTTGTGACTAGGTACCGCGACCGTGAATAGGACTTCTTTCTATCAGATTGCAAATAGACGATGTCACCAACCTGAAGAACACACGGAGCTCGAACACAGTTTGTTCCGGCTTTGGATTTGGTACTATGAGGGTGATTGCTTAGTCTAGCAGCATTTTGAGATGAAATGAGGTCTTTATCGGAAACGGGGATCTGCTCATTAGTGAATTTGTCACGTTGGGTCCATATTTCTCTCGCGGACAATCCTCCATGGCGGATTCGCGTATTCAAGAGGGAACAACAACAGCAAGTTCTGTAGACGAGATAGGTCCACGACGTGGATCTACACGTAAGATTTCTAATTCCAACTCCTGTATAGCTCGTTCTGCCACTGGATTTTTGTTGGTATTTTTGACCCCCTTCCGATCTCGATACAAATTCGGTGTTTTCGTAGCAACTTATCATTGACTAGACTCTGAAACCCTGGTGCTGCGTCCACGCGTATAACACAGGGTGGGTCGTCTAGGGGGCGTAGTTCAATACATAGGCGGATTAGAGCTTGACGAAGGGTGCAAGCTTTTTCATCTTCTATCAAGCAAGCTGTGGTGAATGAGGAAACACATTCCCTGAGTGTTAGTATCATTTGACGCTCCCTACGCAATACGTCGGCAGCAAAGCTAATTCCAAGTACATCTGGTGGGATGGAAGAAGATTGTTCGAGATTAGTTTTAGGAGTTTGCTTCAAGGCAGCACATTGGTGACATGAAGAAGAAATTCGTTCGATTGCCTTGTCCATATCAAGGGCGAAATAGTATCGGTGGAGCACCTTTTTCAGTTTTCAGGATGGTTAAGGCGTAAGTGACTAAACCATCCAGAACATGTCGAGGGACGACAATACATTCGCGTGGAGGTTGCAAAGGGTCCGCATACTTGACAACCAGTATTCCATCCTTAGAAATAGTAGCTACTGCCAGATATCTTTTAATATCCTTTATATTGGTAAGTTTTTTGATGGACGTGTCCCTTGAGACAGGTGTGCATGTGTACGTCTAAGATCGGCACATTCTCCTTGTAGGGATCTCTAAGTGCTTCTTGTCGAGAACGGTACGCGAGTTTTGCCTGATAAAATTTCATCTACCTCTACGGTTCGAACGACAGAATCTTCCAAAGTTTCCACAAAGAAACAAATTTGACATGCATTATCCTTACATTCAGGAGCATTCCTGCTTGAAAAATCAGAGGGAATATTTGCCTCCCCGGCCAGGTGTCCTATGTTTGCTTGAAACTGGCTTACCACGGATAGAAATGTAGATACACGTGGACTGGATGAAAATTCACCGCGACATAATTTGCGATATGCAAGAGTACAAGGTTTACTGTCAGTGAGAATATGGGCTTTATGCTTTGACTGGATGATATATGGACTAAAGTGTTTAACAGCTACGGCAATAGATAAAGCTTCGACCTCACATGGTATCCACGACACTTGGCTAGGTTTCAGCTTTGCACTGAAGAAACCCGCAAGTTTAGTTTTACCATTGCGAACTAGATACAAGGTTGCACCAATTCCTGGATTTTTCACTGCACCGTCTGTTATGATCCATAACTGGTCAAAATGTATTTATAATGCCCTGTACCTGATCATCCAGTCTGACTTATTTCAAGACACAGACGTCACTTCCCGTTTTTCTTTCTGGAATAACAGGAACCACGGGCACCCAATGATAATTTTGAATGCACAAAATAGATGTTTAAAGTGTCTTTCATACACACAAAAAGGCTAGAAAACCTCTTTCGAATCCCTTTAAGGCATATACAGTTGATTGCGGGGACATGTTGATAAAGTTGCGATTCGATGTGGACATGCTTGTATAGTACCTTCTTGCCACAGCCATCCAAGTATGTTCACACTGCGTGGTGCTATGATCGTTTTGGTTGATGATAACTTCAAGTTATTGGCTTTTAATGCGGTTAACACTGAGAGCCAGTTTTGTTGTAGCTCCTTTGGTGTTGAACCTCCACAATAGGCCTACAGATCATCGGCTAGTTTGGTTACTGTTCCTTTCTCGATTAAGTCACCCAAAACGCGGCACATGAGCTCTTCAAGGGCTGTTTCGCTTACCGGCATTCCCATTGCAGATCGAGCATATACACGAACTCCACGATATGGAGTTGCAACACCACAATACCTCATAGAATCGTGCGACAGGGGGATTTGATAAAATGCGCTTGAGAGATCTGTTGTGATTAAGTACCTCCATTGGCTGATTTGACGAAGAATGGAGTCAACGTCAGGGAGAAGAGACGGTTGTGGCTTACTGTAGCGGCCTACGTCACCAAATGCAGTAACAAGTCTAAATCCTCCCGACGGTTCCTTCAATAGTAAAGAAGGGTTTAGGTATTTTACGTGTACTCCGATGTCCTCTGGGCGCCTAAATACACCTTTCTGTTCCAAGTCATCAAACGTGTTGTAATTCAGTAAGACGATTACGTGAATACTGTGGTAACCTGCCTTTACGTTGAGGGGGAGGCACAGGGCCCATGTTGACTGTTGCTTGAAACGGTCCAGAAGCACCATTGTAACCATCGCAGACAGGGCTGAAAACGTCGTCAAAGTTTTTCAACCTGTTCCGAAACTCAGATCTCGTTTCGGAGTTTAGGATGCTGTGCGGGTCAACTTGTACATTAGTTGAGTGAAGGCTAGAAGGAATCTGCGAACATGCAATCGGTCTTTCCGGGTTATGAGCTGCTTCGTGTACGTCAGGTGTGTATACAGCCCTCACTTCGCAAAAGTGTTCGTATTGTTTCAGAGTTTGTGGAATACCTGATTCATTTGGGATTCGAACTTGTCCGGCTACACATGGGAGTACACAAGGAGTTGGCCACGTGGTAGTTATATCGGTATTTGGGGGTCTTGTGTCCTGACGCTGTTCAATAGCAACAATGTTGTCATCCGTATAATCAGATGGCACATCCATTTCTAAATATTCACCCGGCCATATTGTTGTTTTCCTGGCTGGAGCTCTCATGACAATGGCCCTTCTAACTGTGTGGGAACCATCGTTGGCCTGCAGGTAATAGGAGATAAATTTACCATCACTGAAAATGATGCGCTTTAGAGCCGGTCTTATAGTGATGTCATTGTATGACAGAAAAGGAATCCCTGCAAGAATGTCTACATCTAATTTCTCTACGACCAAGCCTTCACAATACAAATCTCTACCCTCTCGTTGAAGTGTAAATTTGCTTTCTCCTTGAAGTTCCATCGGCCTGACGAGCAGATTGTGAGCTTCGTGACATAGGTATGCCAAGTTTCCTTACGGTTGTTAATGATATCATATTACCCGTTGCTCCGGAATCAAGGGTAACACGTACACAGAGATGCTTATAAAATGTGTCCATGAAGGGCGATTCTTCAACCTGTACTAATCGAGCAGATGTCCCATATATTGGAGTAGTGGGACTCAAATCTTTAGTTGGTAACGCAATATTGTCACGGTCTTCAGTTTCTGATAAATTGTCGTCGAGGATAAGGGCAATTTGACGAGCCCTGAGGATAAACTTGCGGTCTTTCTCCGGAAGGAATTTGCACTCACTGAGAAAATGCTTACTTGACTCTCGACCCGATGCTACACACAAGGGGCATGACTTATAGGAAGCCTGAGAATTGCTTTTCTTTGGAAAATTTGAAGTTTGACTTCGCATGACTTGTACGTCTTCAGCGGTACGGATTTCCTCAAGTAGGGAATCGAGAGCCTGTGAGATTTCAGGCTTAATAGAGGCCAGAGTTCTTGATCGCAACTCGGTTCCATAGCGTTGCTTGACTAAGCGTGGTAAGTCTTTATGTAACAATCGCAACCAGGGGCCTGTTGTCAGAAAGTTCGTATCTCTAAGATATCGTAAATGTCGTCATAAATGGTTAAGTTTACGACAATGCCGTTGTCAGTAGATTCGTAACTTTATGAGAATCTTAACGTTCGGATATTTTCACTTAAAAATCATAAATATTTTAGACCGCTCTGGACCGGTCTTAACTCTATGATTCTCGTAAATTTATGATAACTATAACACATTTTGCGAATTGTCATGGAAACTTGGCAAAATTGCGGCTGTTGTGTTGCTCCAAAGACCCCGAAGAAATCCAGTATCAATCATTTACACAACCGAGATGCCTTACACTCGTCGATTTACAATGGATTTTCTGAATGGTTTGACTGAGGTGAAGTGCGTCCAAGTTTTCCGTCTCAGCAGAAACGGAATATTCATGAAATTTTAGAGCCAATTTTGACTAGGCCAACGATCTTTGGAATCTGTCCACCAAGTAAGTTTACTTCTGCCATTAGAATTGCCTCTTTTAGGGATTTCACGTTAATTTGAAATCGGTACCACTCGTAACATACATAATATGGAATACATGAACATATTCAGAAATCTTGCATTAGCGCAATCGAAATTTACATTTGACATTTGACAATGACTATATCTGATACCTCCAACACCCTTGAAATTTCATTAAAACAGTTTTGCTTGAAGATTTTTTTCATGCAATGTTGAACTATATTTCAGGTATGTGCCTTACTTAAGTTTGCAGGAATTGGCTGTTATCTTATGCCCCGGTTTCACATAGACGAATTTCTTACGAATTTCATCCGAATTTTGGTAGTCGAAAGACTTTCGTAAGAGGTCGGAAAGTTCGGAAGACGAGGCAAAAATTCGGAAGTAATTCGGACATGTCGGAAGCTTCTTACAACTGTTTACGAATTAAAAATTAGTCGGAAGCAAGTCGGCTTTTAGTCGGCTGTTGGTCTGAAGGGCTTTTTTGTGGTCGTAAGAGCATTCTGAACGTTCGTAAGCATAGTCTGAACAGTCGTAAGGGTGTTCGGCCTCTTGTGTCTTCTTTTACGAGGAACATCATCTTGAAGATGCTGTGGAACAGCCCAAAGAATACCGATAGCCTCGTTCAAATCATCATCCAGCAGATTATGTACAAAAAGTCGGCTCCATTTATATACGACCAGAACAAATTCGGATAAGGGCATTCGGATCAGTTGTAAGAACATTCGTATGTGTCGTTAGGGCATTCGCATATGTCCTTAGAGCATTCGGTAACAGTCGGATTTGTCTTTAGGACAGTCGTAACAAATTTGGTTTAGTCGGATGAAATTCGCTTCTAATTCGTTTATGTCGTAACAGCAGTTGGAAATGTCGTTACGACATTCGTAAATGTCTGAACGGTTTTCATAAGAGCCAAATTTTAGTCGGCTGTCGGCTTTTTTTTTAAAGAAAAATACAATGTATTGATTCAAGCAAATTTGTTCCAGCAAAATTTGTTGTGTCCCTATGCCCCAAAATATAAGCATGACGTACGTTCTGGTATACCTAAGAAGTGATCTAAGAAGCTCTATAATACAAAATTTTCTCGGGGGGCTTACGGCGCTTACCCGCTGTTCGAAAGTATAACTTTCGTTTCGCTTTAGAAATATAGCCTACACGTGCAAAAAAGATAGGTTAAAGATTGTACGGAGCCAGCGTAGGGATACAGAAAAAAGGCTGGCCTCCGACCCGTCAACATCGCTTTACATGTATATCTAAATTTTTATAGTCATCGTCATGTCATCGAATAAAAGTATGAATTTTTAAAGTGTCGTTTACTTCATCAAAGGTCGAGTGATTTCGCAGTCCTCGTCGCAACAATTCTTGGTAGCAGAGCGTGGTTAGAGCGATCATCAATCGAAAGTCAACCGTTGAAGTAAACAGACTGAGAAGAATTCAACATGGCGGACAATCCGCACGTGCAAGAGCCATCAACTGGGTCAACTGAGAGTGAAGGTAGGCTGAGTACAGATAGATTAAATGAACTTTTAAAAATTAAACGTAAAGTAAAAACTGCATTGACAAAGGCTAGATTGAATCTGACATCAATTTTATGTGCTGAAGGTGAAATCACTGAAGTGAGAAGAGAGATTCGCCGATCATTAGATCAAATGCTAAGTTATCAAGGTGAAACTATAGACATTTTGTCATCGCTGTGTGATTTAGACACAAAATTCGAAGGTGAACTAGAAACTGTGCAAAATGATTCGGTCATATCTGAGTTGGTTCAAAAAGCAACTCAGTTTGTGTGTGTTAGTCCTCCACCTACGCAAAACGTTCAACCATCAGATACGCACGATAATCCAAGAAATGACGTAAATGATAGTCCAAATAGCAATAGATATTTTGATGTGAACAGTGAACAAGTTGAACGCGATATGCATTTACAACTAAAACGTGTTACGATTCCCACCTTTGACGGCAATAAGAAAAATTATCAATTGTTTCGAGACGCCTTTATGCAATGTGTAGATAGGGTCAATTGCTCGGACGGCTACAAAATGTTACAATTGCGTCAATATTTGAAAGACGATGCCTTAAAAGCTATCGAAGGTTTTCATGCCACTAGTGTGGGATACGCAGGTGCTAAAAAACGATTAGATGATAAATTTGGTGGGCCGCGTCGGCAAATTTTGATGCAATTAGAAGAGGTCCGCAATATGAGGCCTGTTGCCTTTAATGATCTTAAAACTCTCAGTGAATTTAGCGATAAGTTAGAACTTAGTATTCTTTATTTGAAATAAATAAATAGGTCTGACGAATTTGATGAAAATTCAATGTTCTTTGCAGTCGCTAAATCAAAACTAGCTCCTGCTAATATTACGAACTATAAACGTTGGGTCATGGCAAGTAACTTTAAAGAAAATCTTGAAACTTTACAACAATGGCTTTCGTCTGAAGTCAATTTTCGTATCGAAGCACATGAGGAGGTCGAAGGTTTCTCCACGAATCCAAAAACTAGGTTGAACATTAATTCATCGAATAGTCAAACCCCGATTAATACTCAATCGAATAAATATAGGTCAAATCAATTAGATCGCTATACGAAGCCTAGAACTTTTGCAACAAATAGTGACATGAATAGACAGTGCTCGTTCTGTAAGCGGAATCATGGGTTTAGTTTACAAAATTGTGAGGAGTTCAAAACATTGTCAGTTAATGATCGATGGACAGTAGCTAAGCAAAATCAACTTTGTTTTCGATGTCTAAGTTCCTCGCATAAAGGTCGTGATTGTCGATACTCTCGAACCTGTTCAATTAACGGTTGCCTAAAAACACATCATCAGTTATTGCACGGAGGGGGATATAGTGACAACGCTCCACTGCAACGAGATAGTCAATTCAGTAATAGATCAGTTCAATCGAATCCTGTTAGTCGCACACACACACAATATAATAACTCTGAAATTGGCATGAGAGTGGTCCCTATAGTCTTAAGTTTTGGACGTAATCGTTTCGAGTGTAACGCGCTATTAGATGACTGTTCTACCGATAGTTATGTTTACGACATTGTGGCGTCTGAGCTAGGCCTTTCTGGAAATACGACAAAATTAGATGTGTGTGTGTTAGGTGGTAAATTAAATACTATTTTGACGTCTAAGATTTCTTTACAACTTCACAGTGTAGATGGTGAATTTAACATTGATTTCGATGCATTCACTGTAGCTAATGTCACCGGCGATATGCGTGCAGTCGATTGGACAGAACGTTCTAGTGTATTTCCTCATTTGCAAGGGATTCCCTTTCCGAAGTTAAAAACAACTAGAATCGTGAGACGATACTGGGCAGTGCGCATCCGGTTACGTCTATGGGTGAAAAGTACATATGAATTGTTTATATTCGGGAGTGAAAAGTAGAATAACCAGTTCACGTTCGGTGAAAAATGGAATAACTAGCGTATGATCGGTAGTGAAAAGTCATCTGATTAAAAAGTCGTTGTTTTTATTTATGTACATTTTCATACATCATTGGAAGTAGAATAGTTAATGAAAATTTATTAATATTTTCATAATATGTAATATCATACATATGAAAGAAATGAAGTGAAATGAATGGAGTTTACGTCCTATTTTTTCTGCTCCTATATGGGCTAACTGAGGACGGGCAAACGCCATGCAGTGTGCAATGAGGGAAATTTTGCCAGGACAGCGGCAGTAGCCTGCTCTTTTTTTCGATTTCCAACTGTCGAGGGGTCTTTAACGTGCACAGCCAATAGCACACGGGACCATGGTTTATTGTCCCATCCGAACGACTAGGCGCTTTTTCCATGTCAACCCCTCCGACCTGCATCACTGACGGGAATCAATCCTGGACGTTCAGGTTGGCGAGCAAGCGTCTTACACACTGAGCTACCGCGTCCCCCTTCATATCATAATACCATTACTTGATATGATATATAAATAACATCAGAATTCTGAGTGCTAACTTTATAAAAATTTGAACATATAGACAACAAACATTTGTCAGTTGAAGGGAGAGAACTGCATTTAAACATACAAAAAACAAACATGTAAGTTTTAATCTTATATTTTGCAAGCAAGTGTTTTTTCAGATCATTTGAAAAAATCTTGATATAGTTTAGTAGGATACAATTCTCCCCCCAAAATTTCATTGTTGTATTTTAGTTTTATGATATTAAAAAAAACATTTGTTGTACATTATATCAAAACATTGACCAGTGAGAAGCGTTAAATGAAACAATACACTGTACACAGTACACTTATCATGAATTGATGGACGTGCTGAGGGGATGATACATTGTTACACAACAACGTAGACTCTCACATGCCATCAGGTAAGGGAGGATTTAATGACCCTTCCTATGCGATTTTAAAAGGTAATGAATGTCCATTACTAATACCCCCTGACAGTGATGCAGGCTTAATGATATGAAGGGTGGCTTAGTGAGTCAGACGCTTCCTCGCCAACCTGAACGTCCAGGGATGAATCTCGTCAGTGATACAGGTCGGGGGGCTGACATGGCAAGGGCGTACAATAGTGGATGTAAACCGATGTGCTAATTGGCTGTGCATGTTAAAGATCCCTCGACAAATGGAAATTGATAATAATATCAGGCTAATGCAAAATTTTCCTCAATGCGCAGTGCATGGCGTTTGCCCGTCCTCAATATAGGTGCAGAAAAGCAAAGAAGGACGTAAAACTATTCATTGCAGTGCGTTCTAGCGAACGCACTGCTTTGTTTTGCAAATGTCTTTTTTGCAGTGCGTTCGATAATCGAACGCACTGCATTGTTTTGCAAACGGCTATTTTTGCACTGCATTGTTTTGCAATGGACTATTTTTTTTTTTTTTTTTTTTTTTTTTTTTCGCTTTCTGGTCTCGCTATTTCGGCATGAAGGAAGCTTGTCACACTCAATCTGACACGATTTCCCACGATAAACTGCTGCTAGTTGTGGCTTAAATGTCAAATGACGTAGTTTTGTCCAACCGGAAATGAGGTATGACAAAACGTGTATTTTCGGTTTTTTATCATTTTTACTTACAATTTTCAACCGATTTTGATGGATATTTTTTTGTTTATTGCCGTTGTGTCTTTTCTACACGATAACCACTTAAAAACTTATAATTTTTTACTTTTGACCCTAAATTTTGAAACTCTTTTTTTACGTTTTTTTGCAACTTCAACAGTTTTATTTCGATCGATATGAAAACTTCTAGGCATATAGACATTGTTATTGTAAACAAAAATGTGTTTTCAAAATTTTGATATCACTTCCGGTTTTGACGTCATTTGCTTGTAAACTTCAAATTTCAACTTCCGGAGTTTTGAAGATATTTGAAAATTTCTTTTTGCATTATGTTAGAAACTGTCATCATGAAAGATATTTATGATAAAATTTGACCCGGATGTAATATTTCAGGCGCCATGTTGTTGTGAGTAATTTTTATAAAACTCGAAATGGGGCCTCAGGGGATAATCGGATTTGCACAATTTTGGTGTCTATGAAATCCTTAGTCGATTGCCACCAACCTTATGACAGCGGATTTTTAAATTTCGATTTAGACTTTTTTCTATTTCCGGACAAAGAATTTTAGTAATGACCGAAACTTTCAAGGCTCATATCTAGTGACCTTGACCTTTGATGACCTTTTGACCTGTACAAAAGTTATTGCCCTTAACGAGATCTACCAAATGATATATTCATTTCCGATTTCTGATTTTAACTTCCGGTTTTATCGCCATTTGAAAATTGGAATTTTTAACTTTAAAGAGCTTTGTCACGTGACCTTATAAACATACGTCACAAATTTTTAGACATATTTACTATGCTTAATCTGCTCTTTCTAATGATATATAACACAAAATATTTGAATCAAAATTGCGCTTTTTAAAACTTGCAAATTTTGCGCCAATTTTCATTGTAACTGTGCGTGTGTTTTGGAAATTTGATTTCGATCGATCTGAAAACTTACAAGTAGATTAACAATTTGATATCACACCTCGAGAGAAACAGCTTTAGAAACTATATCTATTAACATGTGAGAGTCAGCGCTGTTGTATTACAACGTATTATTCCCTCAGCACATCATACGATTCATGGTCAGTAAACCAACATCTAGAAAGTTACAATTTACCATAGTGTTTCTTTTAACGCTTCTCACTGGTCAGAGTAGTATTTTAAAATGTTCAAATGCAGTTTTCTCCCTTGAACTGAAAAATGTTTGTTGTCTGTATGTTTAAATACAGTTCTCTCCCTTCAACTGACAATTGCACCATGCTTAACATGACTTTCTTTCATTGTAACTTGCATGTTTAACGTTGTAAATTATGTACTAAAAAAGATAAACAAAAAGAAGTAGATAACGATCCAATGCCAAAAGAAGAAAATCCGTTCTAAAAATCTGGTTCTGTCATTTATTAAAATTGCATGTCTAAAAACGTTGACCATTAAAATGTTTTCTAAAAAAATAATAATGTAGATTTTTTGCTAAGTTTATGTTAAAATGACAAATTACCAACTGTGCTGCGAACTTTCATGTATGGAGGTTAACACTCAGTATTCTGATGTCATTTGTTTGACATATCAAAAATTGGCTCTATCATGTAGAGAGCTGCGGTGGAACAGTGAATTAGACGCTTGCTCGCTAAGCTGAAGTTCCAGGGTTCAATTCCGGCATGGGTCGCATGCCTTCGGATTTTTCAACCCGGTTTCACCCTCTCAATGATGCAGGTCGGAGGGGCTGACATGGAAAAAGTGCCCAGTCGTTTGGATGGGACATTAAACCAAGGTCCCGTGCGCTATTGGCTGTGCACGTTAAAAACCCCTCGACAGTTGGAAATCGAAAATAAGAGCTGGCTAATGCCGCTGTCCTGGCAAAATTTCCCTCATTGCACACTGCATGGCGTATTCCACTTCCAATGGTATAAAAATGTACATTAGTAAAAACAACGACTTTTTAATCAGATGACGTTTCACTACTGAACTTGAAGTGGTTATTTACTTTTCACTCCCGAATATAAAAAATTTATATGCCGATTTTTATGTTCTGTAAATTTCGCAGTATGGATTGAAAACGCCATTTTTCACCATGGACGAAACCGGATGCGCACTGCCCAGTATCGTCTCACGATTCTAGTTTTTTTTTTTTTTCGAATTTTACACTCGCTATTTTAGTAAGAAGGCAACATGCCACATACAGATTTGTTCAATTCCCTACGATAAATTGTTGACCATCAACTATTAAAATAAATTGGTGCCATTTTGACAAACCGGAAATGAGGTAGAACAAAAAACACAGTTTTGGTTTTTGGAATCTCACAGCTCTATTTTTGATCCGATTTTTATCAAACTGTTTTGAACTGTTTTCTATAACTGTGCGCTACTGAATAAAAGTTTTAAACTTCTCCAATTTTGACTTTTAGTTGACTATTTTCTTAATTTTAATTTTTGCGTTTTTTTCAACTTCTACAATTTTATTTCGATCGATCTGCAAATTTGCAGGTGTATAGACATTTTGATTCTAAACAAAATGCAGTTTTCAAAATTTTGATACCACTTCCGGTTTTTACGAAATTAGCTTGTAAATTTAAAACTTCAACTTCCGGAAATTTGAAGATATTTCAAATTTGTTTTTTTCAATGTGTTATAATTTGTTATAACAACAATTTGAAATAAAAAAATCCGACCTGGAAGTAACAGATCATCCGCCATTTTGATATGAGTAACTTTTATAAAATTAAAAATGGGGCCGCAGGGTTATGAGCGACATCCGCAACTTTAGTATTTTTTGAAACTACAATCGATTTCTAAAAAAGTCTAGGCGCCGATTTTTGAATTTTGATTTCAATTTTTTTTTTATTTTCGTTTTGATTTTTTATGCAATTACTAAAACTTTCAAGGCCCATATCTTTTGACCTTGACCTTTGGTGACCTTGGTACCTGAACAAAAGTTATTGTCCTTGATGAAATATATCCAATGATGTATTCATGTTTGTGATCCGATGCACACTTCCGGTTTTATAAGCAATTTAAATTTGTGATTTTTGACTTTAAACAGTCTTGTCACGTGACCTAGCGTAAATACATCAAAAATGATTTAACAATCATATTATGCGTAATTTGCTCTTTCCAATGATGTACGACAATATACACTTAAATTAAAATTGCACGATTTAAAATTTGAACATTTTGTGCAAATTTCCATTGTAACTGTGCGTGTTTTTTTCAAATTTTATTTCAATCGATCTGAAAGTTTACAGATGGAAAGATATTTCGATTGCAATCCAAAATCCGTTTTCGAAAAATTGATACCACTTCCGGTTTTGACGTAATTAGCTTGTAAATTTGAAATTTCAACTTCCGGAATTTGGAATATATTTGAAATTTTTTTTTTGAAATATTTAACATTATGGTATATCAACAATTTGCGATAAAAAAATTTAACCCGGAAGTTACAAATCTGCCGCCATATTGATATGACTAACTTTTGTAAAACTCAAAATGGGACCTCATGGTTATGAGCGGAAATCGTAACTTTGATATTTTTGGAAACTACAGTCGATTGCATTCAAAGCATTGTTAATCGATTTTTTATCTTCTGTTTTGCCTTTCTTGCATTTCCGTTTTATTGTTTTCAGTAATTACAAAAACTTTCAAGACTCATACCTCGTGACCTTGACCTTTGGTGACATTGTAACCTGAACAAAAGTTTTTGCCCTCGATAAGATCTATCCGACTATGTATTCATATTTGTTGTCCGATGTATACTTCCGGTTTTATGAGCAATTCAAATTTGCGATTTTTTACTTTACAAGCAACATCCAAGGTTTCGCTAGTTGTGGTAGCTTTCTTTGTCTAGAAATAATACCATTACAGACCCTTTAAAAAACAGTTTTTAAGTAATTCCAAAACTGTTACGCACTTGTAGCCATCTTATGATCATAGGTATATACGCTAATTTGGATGTCTACTAATTTAGTACATATTTTATGCAATCTATCAACATACTGTGTCTTGCTATAAATCCATGTTGTATTATTACACTGCACTTACCAAATCTGTGTCCTAGATTTACACTCTCCCTTCAAGTAAGGCATTCTGGGATTGTACTTCCTTTAGTGAAGACTAACAGTAAAGTGTACTTTTTAATTCAATAATAATAAATGTTATAAACATTATATTCTTCTATATTTATAGGTAAGATATTGTTATATTATTATAGAACCTAGTCCTAGTAATCATATTGTATGTCATTTCTTGTAATATGTGCATTTGGCAATTTTCCCTCGGCTACCACATTTCCTTCATAGACCGCATGGTATTTAGGGGAATCCCCTCGCGCTCATTGGTTGAGACATGTGCTTAGATTTTTATCTCATTGTTTACTCTTATTAGCAAATAGCTTTCAATATATTATTTTAATTGTTAAGTGTAAGAATCATCTTATTATCCCATGTTTGTTATGTGAGAGCATATTTAGACTTTTGTGTTGCAATAGTTAACTAGGTCAGAGCTGTCAGTCATGACCTACTTTCCTGTGTCAATCTGCAACAAGTATTTTATTATTCCAAGGATGTACAACATTAATGATATTTATATTCATATTATAAATATGTGGCCTTTAATAGTACATTAGCCTTGATAGAAAATCCATGGTACCATTCATAGTGTTTTGTTATAATATTCAGATATTTAAAGGATGACTCCTGTGTTCATCAATATCTAGAATAGTAAAAATCTTAGTGTTATTATAATACTTTGTTAATCATTATATTTATGTAATGCTAGTTTGATCTCCATATCAATTAGGCATTCTGGGATTGTACTTCCTTTAGTGAAGACTAACAGTAAAGTGTACTTTTTAATTCAATAATAATAAATGTTATAAACATTATATTCTTCTATATTTATAGGCCATTTCTGCAAGTTGACCTGCCAAGTTAAAATCTTAGCCTCAGCCAGTTCAGATCCCGTATTATAAATAATAATTGCTAACCAATCTCCTACATCATCGCCTAGACAAGCTCAGAGTAGTTATCAAATAGGAGAGAGGTTACATGGGGGCTTGTCCGGGACACAGGCTGAGTGAAGAATTTTAAAGTTAAGATGGCAACTGGATATACAACTCCAGTCTCCAAACCTGCAGAGAAACAACAACTACCTACATCTACAGATAGATTCTCCCAGATTCTGGGCAATATGGAAAAATCTGATTCTTCGCCAAAGTTGCCAAATATTTCATTGCAACCAGATCAAGAGACTGCATCTAACATAAATGTTCAGGTTGAACATTTGGTTAGAAGTGATTCGTCATTTAATCACAGATTAAAAACTTTTTCTGGTAAAAGTGGTACTGATTTTGATGATTGGAAACGCCAGGCTGACATAGTTTTAGAGGATCCAGCTCTCACCGATTCTGGAAAGCGTCAACGGATTGTAGCAAGTCTTCTTTCACCTGCGTTAGATCTAATCCGAGGATTAGGAGAAATCTCTGCTGCTGAAATCTGCCGTGAGCTTGAAGAGCTATATGGAATCACTCAAAATGGTATAAAATTACTTCAAGAGTTTTTTAGACTTGAACGTTCGCCATCTCAATCCCTGTCTGAATATCTACAGGTTTTGAGTGTGAAACTTACAAAAGTGCAATTGCGTGGTGGACTTCAAGCAAGTCAAATCGATGAAACGTTACTTGCACACTTTATTGCTACGTGCAATGATATATCAACCAAACAACTTTTAATAGTAAAATACTGTGAGAGAACACCGACAGTGCATGAACTCTTAAAAGAAGTAAGAAGAGTGGAGGAAACTTTTCAAACAAAAACTGTAAAACCACCAACTCGCCCACAGTCGCATGCTCATACTCACACTGATAAGAATACTATTGAATCGTTATCAACTCAATTACAGAAGATGCAAACCCAGTTGAATTCTTTAACTGAGAGAAAAGACAATCATTATAAAGAATCATCAACAAGATCGCGAACACCACCACGTCGCACACGTCGTAAGAAATTCTGTTACAATTGTGGAAAAACTGATGGACACATTAAACCTAATTGTAACAATCCTTCAAATCCTGACCTTGTGTTTCGTAATTTAAACGAAGCAGGGTCTCATTAAAGGGACAGAGTGAGGCCCTGGCACAAGAAAGTTCCCAACCTTCTAAAAGTTTTGATCGTCCAATAAGACTGTATGATAATCATGCTATCAAAATTCCAGCTGGTTCTAAGATAGAACTACATGGTCGTGTCTGCTATGGTGAATCAGGTGAATCTGTTAGGTCACATGGTGTATCGGTTCGTCCGAATAAAAGATCACTGCCTCCTGGAATTGTTGTGAAAAATTTGGTCTTGGATGGAGAAGCCGTCAGCTTGCAAGTGCAAAACAATTCAAAGTTAACAAAAACTTTGAGTTCAAGGGATGTATTGGCATATTTTGAATGTGCTACAGATGAAATCCCAATGGAAGGATTGGTTGGACCAGCTTGCGAAGCTCGTGCCACAGTAAATGGTGTAGACTGTCTTGTTTTATTGGATAGCGGCTCTCAAGTGACAACAATGAGCAGATCGTTCTATGACGCGCATTTGTCTAAAATCCCAATTCAGAAGATTCCTGATGAACAGTTCAGGGTTGAGGGAGCTGGAGGACAATACGTGTCATTTGATGGCTTTGTCAAAATAAGAATGTCCCTACCTCCGGATATTATTGAGTGTAATCAGGAAGTAGAAACTTTAGCCCTTGTGTGTCCTGATACAGCCTATACTCTAAGAACTCCTCTTATAGTAGGAACAAATACTTTTCGTGCATTTAGAAAAGCTAGTGCCAAAAACACTAAGACTCGTTTAGAAATTGCTTATGCTTTTAGAGAGTGCTTGATCAACTCTGATGGTAATATTGGTCCAGTGAAACTTTCTGGAAGAACTGTAAAAATCTTTCCAAATTCTGTGAAAGAACTCAAGGGTAAATGTATAAACAAGAGTTACGTCCCTTCAACTCGTGATTCTTTACTCATTCAGGAGAATGAAAACAAACATTTACCTTGTGGACTCAAAATAATAAATACTTTAACCTCTATTACAGAATCTTTTCCTCGAGTCAAGGTTCATGTAAAAAATGAGACTGATAAACCTATATATGTTAATCCTCGTAAAGTTGGTGCAATGGTGTGTGCTGTTGATTTTGAGACACCGCTTTCAGATATTAAACAAGACCCTATTAGCTTACTACAACAATTTAGTATGCCTACAGAACATTCCAATTCTGACTTTAAACCCGATAGAGAATTTATAGAATTTGACTTTGGGGAATCTCCTCTTCCGCCAGAAGACAGGGAAAGGATTTCCAGAAAACTAAATGAATTTTCTGATATTTTCAGTACTCATGAGTTCGACTTGGGATTAACTGATGCTATCGAACATGAGATCAAACTTTCTCCTGGTCCTGTCATTAAAGAGAGACCTCGCCCAATTCCGTCAAAAGACTTTGAAGACGCTAGACGTCATATTCAATCATTATTGGATGCCAACATCATTAAGCCTTCTAAAAGCGCCTATGGAAGCCCAATAGTGCTTGTGAGAAAAAAGACAGGTAAACTCAGACTATGCGTTGATTACCGGAAAGTTAACGAAAGAACATACAAGGATGCCTATCCTATTCCCAAAATTTGTGACATCTTTTCTGCTCTACATGGGTCGAAATGGTTTACGACAATGGACTTAAAAATGGGATTTCACCAAATTCCAATGGCAGAGAACTCAAAAGACATCACTGCATTCGTCTGTCCTTTTGGTTTGTTTAATTTCGAACGAATGAGTCAAGGCCTGTCTAACAGTCCATTAACATTTCAACGCTTAATGGAACGTTGCTTCGGTGACATGAATATGAAGGAACTATTAGTTTACCTTGATGACATCATTGTTCATGGTTCGTCTATAAAAGATGCTGAAAACCGTTTATACAGAACTTTGGAGAGACTGCGTTCATACAATCTCAAATTAGACCCAAAGAAGTGTAAATTTTTCCAGTCATCTGTTAAACACCTTGGATTTATCGTTTCAGAGGAAGGCATACAACCTGACCCTGATAAAATTAGTGCCTTAACAACATGGCCAAAGCCTGTAACTTTACGTGATCTTAAAACTTTCCTTGGTTTTATAGGATATTTTAGACATTTTGTTGACAATTATTCAGTAATTGTAAAACCCCTCAATTCTCTAACAGCTGGATATATACCTGCAAAGACTCTTGCCAAAAAGAAAGACAAACCAACTAAGCCTGTGTTGACAATGAGTTCAGACATCAGTCATTTATGGACCCCTGCTTGTCAGTCAGCTTTTGACGAAATAATCAAAAGACTTACATCTGCACCTGTGTTAGGGTTTGCTGATCTTTCAGCTCCATTTTTGCTTCATACCGATGCGAGTAATCTCGGTCTTGGTGCTTGTTTGTATCAACAACAAGGTGATAAACTCCGCTTAATAGCTTACGCGAGTCGTGGACTTTCTAAGAGTGAAGAAAACTATCCAGCTCATAAAAAAGAATTCTTGGCTCTCAAATGGGCCATTACAGACAAATTCCATGATTATTTATTCAGTTCGAAATTTACTGTTGTGACTGACAATAATCCTTTGACGTACGTACTGTCATCTGCAAAACTAGATGCGACCGGCTATAGATGGCTTGCAGCCTTATCAATATATAACTTTGATTTAAAATATCGCCGTGGTTTAGATCATAATGATGCAGATGGACTGTCGAGACGCCCGCAGGAATCACCAAAAAGTGATCGTGAGTACGAACAAACCCTGGATAATATTTCTTGGCTTGCTTCAAGGATTAAAAAACAGAGTGACGATAGTATAACATTATCAAATGATGTGATCAGTGCTATTATGACCAGTTATGGATTTCACAAAGAACCAGTCGTTTCATTCCAAATGAAAGGAGATATCTCTCGTAATATTTGTGAAGATAATGATACTAGTTGGGTTGAGAAACTTAACTCATCCCCAGATGCTGTGCCAGAAACACTCTCAAATCCCATTCAGACACTTTCTCAACTGACTGTCATCAGTGAATCTGAATGGTGTGACCTTCAATCCAAAGATAAGGACATTAGGACAATAATTGAACTCATTAAATCTGATTCAATCCCTTCAAAAGACAACTTTCACAATGCATCACCAGAGCTTAGAATCTACTTGCGAGAATTCAAAAAGTTGAAATTAGTGAATGGTGTGCTGTATCGTCATATTAAAGATGAAAAAGGATTGGAGTGGCAGCAACTTGTCATTCCAGTAAGTCATCGTCAACAAGCACTTTCAGGAGTCCATGAAGAAGTTGCTCATTCTGGAGTACAAGGGACCTTGCGATTAGCTCGCCAGAGATTTTTCTGGCCTTTTATGGCTACATCTGTAAAAAACAAGTGTGAACAATGTGAAAGATGTATTCGTCGCAAAGCCGGTAGTGAGAAATGTGAACTTGAATCAATTCGAGCTACTTATCCCTTACAGTTAGTTTGTATGGACTTTCTTTCAATTGAACCCGACAAAAAAGGAATCAAGGATGTGTTAGTTATCACTGACCACTTTACAAAGTATGCCTTAGCCATCCCAACAAGAAATCAGACTGCTCGTACTGTTGCAGAAGCCTTATGGGACAATCTAATATCTCATTATGGTTGGCCAGAACGTTTGCACAGTGATCAGGGACAGGATTTTAATTCCAAAGTGATTTCCCAATTGTGTAAAATAGGAAACATCAAAAAGTCTCGCACTACACCCTATCACCCACAGGGTAATCCTGTGGAAAGGTACAATCGAACTTTACTAAATATGTTAGGAACTCTGCATCATAGTCAGAAACTGGATTGGCGCAAATATGTTAAGCCTCTGACACACGCTTACAATTGTACGATCAACGAAACTACCGGATACTCTCCATATTTCCTTATGTTCGGTCGTCATGCTCGACTTCCAATTGATATAGTGTTTGGAACTGATCCGGGTATTCGACAATCCAATAAATCACCTAGTCAATATGTTGCTGACTTAAGACAAAAACTTAAATACGCTTACGATATAGCTGGAGCTAATTCCGGAAAATCATCTGAAAAGAATAAGAGACTTTATAATAGAAAAGCTTCTGCTGTGGTACTGGAAGTAGGAGATCGTGTACTAGTCAGAAACGTAAGCATTCGTGGAAAACATAAACTTTCCGACAGGTGGGAATCTGACGTTTACGTTATAGAATCAAAATCTCCCAATATGCCAGTCTACACAGTGAAACGTGAAAACAAATCTGGATCCAGCAGGACTTTACATAGGAATGTACTTCTTCCTTGTGGACAGTTACCTTTGGATATACAAATTGACACTGATTCAATTTCTCCGATTGATAAAGTTACCACTCGTTCTCGGAAAAAGAATCGTAATCATGACACCAATGTGAATTATTCTGACAGCTCATCCGAGGATAGTGATTATGATAGGAATATTATACTGTGTGATGCTCCTTTGGTTAATACACATGTAGATAACATAGTCAATGATATTTCTACTGATCAATGTGTAACCAACACTGAGTTATCTCCCTATGCCTCAGAATTTGTGCCCTTTGTAGAAAATACTGTTGACAATATTCTACAGGATAATGATAGTGAAAATGATCAAAATTCTAAGGATCCAAGTGTTACTTGTGTTAAATCTCCTCAGTGTGATAAATCAATATCTCAGAGTGAAAATTTAGAAACTGAGAATAGTATTGTGGAAAGTATTCCTGATAATATTCCTAGTGATGATCTCACATCGGATGATTTGCCTTCGGATTTACCTCCTGAAGCTTTACGGAAATCTCAACGGAATAGGAAACCTACTCATCGATTAACATTTAATACTCTGGGAGAACCAACAATTCAAGCTATTGACAATCGTTGTGTTGCAGACTTACCCAAGCCCAATAAACCGATTAATGTACATTCTTATCGCAATCTTATTTCAGATATGCTTTCTTGGGTAACATCAAAATCTGAAGAACAACACTAATACTATATTTCATTTTATTTTATTATTCTTTATTATTAAGGTTAATTATCTCAGGCGATGTTTTCTTATCCTAGTCAAACATCTTTCTCCTGGGAGGGGTGTGTGTAGCCATCTTATGATCATAGGTATATACGCTAATTTGGATGTCTACTAATTTAGTACATATTTTATGCAATCTATCAACATACTGTGTCTTGCTATAAATCCATGTTGTATTATTACACTGCACTTACCAAATCTGTGTCCTAGATTTACACTCTCCCTTCAAGTAAGGCATTCTGGGATTGTACTTCCTTTAGTGAAGACTAACAGTAAAGTGTACTTTTTAATTCAATAATAATAAATGTTATAAACATTATATTCTTCTATATTTATAGGTAAGATATTGTTATATTATTATAGAACCTAGTCCTAGTAATCATATTGTATGTCATTTCTTGTAATATGTGCATTTGGCAATTTTCCCTCGGCTACCACATTTCCTTCATAGACCGCATGGTATTTAGGGGAATCCCCTCGCGCTCATTGGTTGAGACATGTGCTTAGATTTTTATCTCATTGTTTACTCTTATTAGCAAATAGCTTTCAATATATTATTTTAATTGTTAAGTGTAAGAATCATCTTATTATCCCATGTTTGTTATGTGAGAGCATATTTAGACTTTTGTGTTGCAATAGTTAACTAGGTCAGAGCTGTCAGTCATGACCTACTTTCCTGTGTCAATCTGCAACAAGTATTTTATCATTCCAAGGATGTGCAACTGCATTAATGATATTTATATTCATATTATAAATATGTGGCCAACATTAATAGTACATTAGCCTTGATAGAAAATCCATGGTACCATTCATAGTGTTTTGTTATAATATTCAGATATTTAAAGGATGACTCCTGTGTTCATCAATATCTAGAATAGTAAAAATCTTAGTATTATTATAATACTTTGTTAATCATTATATTTATGTAATGCTAGTTTGATCTCCATATCAATTAGGCATTCTGGGATTGTACTTCCTTTAGTGAAGACTAACAGTAAAGTGTACTTTTTAATTCAATAATAATAAATGTTATAAACATTATATTCTTCTATATTTATAGGCCATTTCTGCAAGTTGACCTGCCAAGTTAAAATCTTAGCCTCAGCCAGTTCAGATCCCGTATTATAAATAATAATTGCTAACCAATCTCCTACATCATCGCCTAGACAAGCTCAGAGTAGTTATCAAATAGGAGAGAGGTTACACACTGCTCAGAACCATGCAAAGCCTATGGATCTAGTTTTTTTGTTTTTTTTTCCGTTTTCTGGTCAGAGCGCCCAGCCAAATCTATGCATGCCACACATAATCTCTCAAGATTTCCCACGATAATCTACTGCTCGGTATTGTTTAAATGTAAAATGGTGCAGGCCCTACCAACCGGAAATGAGGTATGAGAACACATTAGTTTTGATGTTTTGGCCATTATCTCCTTTATTTTTCAACCGATTTCGATCGGACTGACTTTGCATATTTCTCTAATCGATTCTCCACGAGACAAAAGTTTAACAATATCATTTTGAGAAAAATCTTGCTGACTTTTGGAGCACCTTTTCTGGACCACTTTTTAAACTTTTGCAATTTTATGTTGATCAACCTGAAAACTTACATATATATAGACATTTTGATTGCAAACAATAAGCAATTTTCAAAATTTCGATATCACTTCCGGTTTTGACGTCATTCGCTCTCAAAGTTGAAATTTCAACTTCCGGAATTTTGAAGATATTCGAAAAATTCTTTTTGCAGTGTGTTTGTTATGTAGACACAAAAGTATACAAATCATAAAATTTGACCCGGATGTAACAGATCAGTCGCCATCTTGAAATGGTATATTTTCATAAAACGCAAAATGGGGCCTCAGGGTGTTATGGAATTTGCAAAATTATAATGTCTATGAAATCTACAGTCGATTGCGACCAAAACATGGGAAGCGGATTTTTGAATTTTAATTCTGAATTTTTCTAATTTCCGGTAAAAATAAATCAGTAATTGTCAAAACTTTCAAGGCCCATATTTCGTGACCTTGACCTTTCTTGACCTAATGACCTGTACAAAAATTATTGCCCTTGAGGAGATGTATCCATTGACATATTGTTTTCAGATGCCCAAGGTTTACTTCCGGTTTTATAGCCGTTTGAAAATTGCCATTTTTAACTTTAAACAGCTCTACCACGTGACCTAATTTACATATGTCTTATTTTCTTTCACCGTCTTACTATGCTCTGTCTGCTCTTTCCAATGATATACAACACAATACATTTGAATAAAAATTCCGCCTTATAAAGTTTGAAAAATTTGTGCCAATTTCCATTGAAACTATGCGTATTTTTTTCAAATTTTATTTCGATCGTTCTGAAAACTTACGGATAGATAGACATTTTGATGGCGAACAAAAATATGTTTTCAAAAATTTAGTATCACTTCCGGTTGTGACGTCATTTGCTCTTAAAGTTAAAATTTCAACTTCCGGAATTTTGAAGATATTCGAAAAATTCTGTTTGCAGTATGTTTGTAATACAGACACAAAAGTATACAAATAATAAAATTTGACCCGGATGTAACAGATCAGTCGCCATCTTGAAATGGTATATTTTCATAAAACGCAAAATGGGGCCTCAGGGTGTAATGGAATTTGCATAATTCTGATGTCTTTGGAATCTACAGTCGATTGCTACCAAAACATGAGAAGCCGATTTTTGAATTTCAATTCTGATTTATGTTAATTTCCGGTTAAGATAAATCAGTAATTGTCAAAACTTTAAAGGCTCATATCTCGTGACCTTGACCTCTGGTGACCAAGTGACCTGAAACAAATTCATTGCCATTGACGATACCTATGCACGGATACTTTCATTTAGGTTTTCCGATGTTTACTTCCGGTTTTATATCCATTTGAAAATTGCAGTTTTTAACTTTAAAGAGCTCTGACACGTGACCTAATTCAAGTACGTCACAAATTCTTTCACAATCTAATTATGCTAAATCTACTTTTTTCAATTATATACAACACAATATTTTTAAATGAAAATAGTGCCTTTTGAATTTTGAAAATTAGTTATTCCATCTGCTTGTAAAATATTAAATTCAAATTTCAGTTGAAGGGAGAGTACTACATTTTGACATAAAGCTGCGTTTGGGCGATCGCCCTGTGCCATTAACTTGCGTTTGGGCGATACGTATATCATAAATGTACTTTTTTACATTGTAACAGTTTTAAAAGAAACATTAATATATATTTTCTTTGAACGAATTATGGATTGATAAATTTTGATCTGTATTTCAAACTACGAAGTCTGAATGCTTTGCAGTCCATTTCTAAACTGAGATTTGGCTCTTTCATGTGTCCTTTTTGCACTTTAGAACTTTTTTACAAATCTTAGAAATTTTGCGATATGCGTTTTCCACTGATGTATATCAAACTGTGATTACGCCTTTTTTTTTAATCAGATTACTTTTCACTACCGAACATGAAATGTTTATTTCACCTTTGACTACCGTGTGTGAACTGGTTATTCAACTTTTCACTACCGAATTCACAATTGTGCGTTTTAAAATTTGCTTTCTTCTGTAAACCTAACAACATGGATTGAAAGATGTCACTTTTCACCAATGGAAGAAACCGGATGCGCACTGCATGGTACCATTCATGGTTCTAGTTATATTTCATTTTTCAAAAATTGGAAATTTTTATAATACTTCCACTGTAATATATTTTTTCCGGGTCGCATTACACTATTTTTTTTTTTTTATGATGACCATTTTTAACATAATGCAAACAAATATTTTCAAATATCTCCAAAACTAAGGAAGTTAAATTTAAAAGATTACAAGCAAATGACGTCAAAACCGGAAGTGATATAAAGATTCTAGAAATATTTTTTTTGTTCAGAATCAAATTGTCTATCTACCTGTAAGATTTTAGATCGATCGAAAAAATTTCAAAAAAACACGCACAGTTTCAATGGAATTTGACACAAAATTCGCAAGTTTTAAAAAGCGCAATTTTGATTCAAATATATTGTGTTTTATATCATTTGAAAGAGCACATTTAGCATAGTAAAAATGAAATAGAATTTGTGACGTATGTAAATTAGGTCACGTGAGAGAGCTCTTTAAAGTTAAAAATTGCAATGTTCAAATGGCGATAAAACCGGAAGTAAACATCAGAAATCGGAAATGAATATATCATCTGATAGATCTCGTCAAGGGCAATAATTTTTGTACAGGTCAAAAGGTCATCAAAGGTCAAGGTCACTAGATATGAGCCTTGAAAGTTTCGGTCATTACTGAAATTCTTGTTCCGGAAATATAAAGAAATTAAAATCGAAATTCAAAAATCGACAACCTACATTTTTTTTGCAATCGATTGCAGAAGTCGTAGATTTTAAAATTTAAAAAATCCGATTAACCCTCGGTTCTGAATTAAAATTTTAAGAAACATAGGTCAGTTCAAGATGGCGGCTGATCCCTTACACCTGGATAAAATTTCATCATTTTATTTTTTATGTATGACCAAATCTATGATAACACAAAACATTTTTTTCAAATATCTTCAATATTCCGGAAGTTGAAATTGAAAGTTTAGAAGCAAATGACGTCAAAACCGGAAGTGATATCGAAACTTTAAAAATTGATTTTCTTTGGAAATTCATATGTCTATGTTATTGAAAGGTTTCAGATCGATCGAAATAAAATTGCAAAAGTTAAAAAAAATCCTTTAAAAAGTGCTCCAAAAGTCAGCTACAAAAGTCAAAATATGAATTTTTCAAAATTGCAATTTGTAGCTATTGGGTTAAACAAATGAACTGAAAAAGACCGATCACAATCTGTTGGAAAAATGAGTTGAAAATGGAAAAACCCTGAAATACGACTTTTTAATATACGTCATTTCCGGTTAGGCAAAAATGCGCCATTTTACATTTAAGCAACACCGAGCAGTTAATCATCGCAGGAAATGATGTCAAGTTATGTGTGGTATGTGCAGTTTTGGCTGGGGAGCGTGACCAGAAATAGACAAAAAAAAAATAGTCAATTGCAAACCAAAGCAGTGCGTTCGACAAATCGAACGCACTGCAACTAGGGTAGATGTTCTGATTGGTCTCAATGTACCCGAGGCCCATCGTGCCTTGACTGAAATTAGTGGTTGTAAGGGTGAACCTGTTGCCAGACTCACTCCCCTTGGGTGGACTTGTGTGGGACCTATTGTCCCCATTGGGGATGTCTCCCATCAGAACTCATTTACACAATTCGCTCGTACCTATTATATTCGTAATGAAAGTGACTCTATTGAATCGAATACAGACAATTTGTTGAAGCGTATGTGGGAAATCGAAACTTTCCATAAGCAATCAGAGAATTTGACTCGTTCGGAAGAAGAGGCTATTAGGTCTACGGAGCGGACGCTATCTTATGATCAAGTTGGGTGCAGGTATAGCGTGGGCATACCTTGGCGCGAAAATAAATCACTGTTAGAATCTAATAGCAACATAGAACTTGCGACTGCCAGACTTGTTAATCTTGAACGATCTTTGTTAAAACGACCTCAAGTCGCAGAGGAATACAATCGAATCATAAACGATCATTTGACTAAGAATTACATAGAACACGTTGGTGCCGTCACGATTACAGACACTTCGACCCCGTCTTACTACTTACCCCACTTCGCAGTTGTGCGCGGAGATAAATCGACGACAAAAGTACGAATAGTAATGGACGCAAAGGCGCGTGGAAATGGAGGCGTATCCTTGAATGACTGCATCCATCCGGGTCCCAAACTTCAAAGGGAACTATTTGACGTGTTGATCAGGTTTCGAAGTCATGGTTTCGCGGTTGTCGCTGACATATCTGAGATGTTTTTGCAAATAGGCCTTGAGTCGAGTGATCGGAACTTTCATAAGTTTTTATGGAGAAATCTGGAAGTCGCGGCACCAATCCAAGAGTACCGTTATAATCGTTTAGTATTCGGTAACAGTTCATCGCCGTACCTGTCTCAGGCTGTGATAAGAAAACATTGTGAGCAAAATTTAGATTCGTTTCCTTTGGCAACAAACTCTGTCTTAAACTCAATGTATGTAGACGATCTCCTTGATAGTGTCAGTTCGGTTGAAGAAGCGATAGCATTAAGACGCGAGTTATCGGCGTTGTTACAGAAAGCGGGATTTCATATTCGTAAATGGCTCTCGAATGACCCACGAATATTAGAAGACATTCCCATCGAAGATCGTGTCAATCAATTGTCAATCGAGGACAGTGAATTACCCTCTCATAAAACTCTTGGGATTTTGTGGAACGCAGAAATAGATTCCTTTAAATTCGAGATCGCACCGGGAAATTATCCTTTTCTGACGAAACGACGCGTAGTGAGTAAAACTGCTACGGTATTTGACCCGTTAAACTTGTTAGCTCCCTTCACTATAAGGGCGAAAATAGGAATTCAGAAAACTTGGTTGTTAGGCCTAAATTGGGACGAACAGCTTCCGGATGAATTATCTGAATCTTGGAATTCGTGGTTTAATGAACTTCCGTATTTACGTGACCTAAGCATTCAAAGGTGTTTCAAAATTTGTGAACGCCGAGATCGCAGACGTGTCAGTCCATACGTTCGTTGATGCGTCGGAGAAGGCCTACGCCGCAGTGTCATACCTAAGATGCGAATATAGTGATTGTTCTGTTTCAAGTGTGCTTATCGCTGCAAAGACGAGAGTGGCTCCATTGAAGAGCATTTCAATACCACGCCTTGAATTGTGTAGTGCTGTCTTAGGTGTGCGTCTTGCCCTTACAGTGATCGCGGTGTTAAATATTTTAATTGATAAGGTCACATTCTGGAGTGATAGTCAGAATGTGTTGTATTGGGTTCGTAATGAGTCTCGTTCGTTTAAACCTTTCATCGCACATCGCATAGGTGAGATTCACGAATCCACAGAACCGCAACAGTGGAGATACGTCCCCACACAGGTGAATAGTGCAGATTGTGCAACCCGCGGATTAACGTGTTCGGAATTGATTAAATGTAAATTGTGGTGGTCGGGTCCTGAGTACCTAGTAAAAGATAGTTCGTCGTGGCCACAAAATATAGTTCCGACAACTAGTTCATCGGATATAAATATAGAACTTCGTTCTCAAAGATCAGATACGTTCGTCGCTGTTACTGGAACAGATTTCGGAAGACTATCGCCATCGAGATATTCAAGGTGGTTGCGATTGATTAGAGTAACTGCGTGGATCAAAAGGTTTATCAATAACATTCGAAACTGTCAGAATAAAAGTAATAGAAATTTGGAAAAGGCTTTAAGTGTTGTTGAGATAGAATGTGCTAGTGAATTTTGGTATAAGGTTGCACAACGGGACCAATTTAGTGATGAGATCAAAGATTTAAGTAAAAATCAATCGATTAATAATAGTTCTCGGTTATTATCATTAAATCCGTTCATAGCAGAAGATGGCCTTCTGCGTTCGAATAGTAGATTAGCAAAGGGAGATCATTTGTCATATGATGCAAAATATCCGATTGTGTTACCAAACAAGCATAGTGTTACATCATTATTGATTAAATATTATCATGATCTAGGGAATCATGAGTGCGGTGTGTCGTATTTATTATCGGAACTAAGAGCGAAATTTTGGATATTAAAAGCCAGAGAAACAGTCAAGTCAGTACAATCATCGTGTTTTGAATGTAAACGCAGAAGAAATCGTCCAGCACAACAGATTATGGCTCCATTGCCAAAGTTTCGTCTCGGAAGTGAACCCCTCCGAGCTTTCGCACGAACCGGGGTGGACTATGCTGGTCCCTTCTTAACAAAACAGGGTCGGGGACGAGTTCGGACGAAGCGATATTTATGTGTGTTTACTTGTTTAGCCTCTCGAGCTGTTCACCTCGAGATGGCGTATAATATGGATACTGACTCTTTTCTCTTAGCATTTTCCAGGTTTACAAACCGTCGAGGTCGACCAGTTCAAGTGATTTCGGATAATGGAACAAACTTTCGTGGTGCTGATCGCGAACTTGGTGAGCTGATTGACAATTTGGATCAAGATAAAATTACCAATAATCTATCGAATCAACGAATTCAGTGGACTTACAATCCTCCGCTATCTCCGCATTTCGGGGGAGTGTTCGAGTCTATGGTCAAAGCAGCAAAACGTTCGTTAAAAGCTATCCTCGGAAACGCAGATATCAACGATGAAGAATTAGAGACAGCAATAGTAAAATCGGAAGGACTATTAAATTCTCGCCCTTTAACGTATCAGGGCGACGATCCGAATGATAGTCCTGTATTAACTCCCAATCATTTTCTTATCGGTCAGTTAAGCGGTCAATTGGCACCAGAGACAGTAGACTGTGTCGCGTTTAATCCTAGAAAACGTTGGAGGAGAGTGCAAGAACTTGTTAAACAGTTTTGGCATCGATGGATGTCTGAGTTTCTTCCAATGCTCAGTTCGCGAAAGAAATGGACCCAGTCAAAAAGTGACATTTGTGTCGGTGAGATCGTATTAGTGATAGACCCAAACACTCCCCGTGGGAAGTGGCCTCTTGGCAAAGTTTTAAAAACATTTCCGGGTAGTGATGGACACACTCGAGTCGTGGACGTGAAAATAGGTGAATCAGTGTTCAAACGCTCCATAAATCGCTTGTGCCCTTTAGAAGTTAACGAACTGTAAATTATTTTATTAATTGTGATATTGACAGTTAAAACAAAAACAAAAAAAATAGTGTGTGAATATTTGTACGTTCAATTGTATATTTATATCGTATTGTGATATTTTGTACCATTTATATAATTTCGTTTCAGCTGGTCGTTGCATAGTTGACACTCATCTCCGTTCCTATCAAGGAGGGGGATGTGTTCGAAAGTATAACTTTCGTTTCGCTTTAGAAATATAGCCCACACGTGCAAAAAAGATAGGTTAAAGATTGTACGGAGCCAGCGTAGGGATACAGAAAAAAAGCTGGCCTCCGACCCGTCAACATCGCTTTACATGTATATCTAAATTTTTATAGTCATCGTCATGTCATCGAATAAAAGTATGAATTTTTAAAGTGTCGTTTACTTCATCAGCGGTCGAGTGATTTCGCAGTCCTCGTCGCAACACCCGCAGACCGGAAGGTTCCCTCGCTTCGCTAGGTCACATAGTGCCCTATATATCACAGCTCCGCCCCCGCCGCTAACATTTCCTTCCGGCGCCCCTGCGTATCGCGAATTTTGGCTACGGCGACTGATTATTTCTCTACAAGCGCTGGGCAGTACATCTCCATGCCATCCATTGCGTGGGAGTTAGACGAGGTATTATGCAAAAGTTTTTTTTAAACGAACCACTGGACCACTATCAAAGATTTTATACTACCACCCTGTCCCCGCCAGCAATTTTCCATTGATTTATTGACAAGTCACCAAACCACCAATTAATGGGCTACATACATAGAGTTATATAATAGTTGTTCTATTTATAACTCTATGGCTACATATCGCACCTTCGCTTCGACTTTTCTGTCAACATTGAACCTCAAACCTCTCCAGATATTTCTGGTTTTTCGATCGATTTACTTCACAACATATTCAAAATATCTATCTTGATCAAACTCGTACCCCGAAAAGGTAAAACTACATAAAATGGCGGCGAATTAGGTACTAAGCGATGAAAATTAATCAAAAAGCGCCATTTTTTTTTATTCCGACTCCAAAGGTCAATATGCAATGGCCACGTGACAATTATCGTAAATATTGAAATATTTACGAGCCATTTACGATTTGTTTCAGGCAACGCTAATATCGTAAAGTTATGATTATCATAAGTCGCTCGTATCTTTTCCTAGTTACGAGAATCTTAGACATAAGATATCATAAAATTACGAACTTTCTGACAACAGGCCCGTAAGTACGATCAGATTTTCAACTGTAGGTGAGCATTCTTCATCCTCGTGAATGTCATCGCCATGGTGAGTTATACCCGAGTCTCTCAGGAGAAGATTATCTTCTATAAATGCAGTCAAGCGTTGGTAAAGATCTTCTGGTCTTTCCTCAACTCCTAAACTGATATCGTCAAATTCTAAAAAATGGCTTCCAGTGGACTGAAAACCGTAATGAAGACAGATTGACTGCCATATGGAGGATAAAGAGGTAGAATTTTGAACGATAGATTTCCTTGAAATCACCGGACAATAGTTGGCTATTTGCCCAAGCATTAATTCTAAGGTCTTGACCTTTTGTAGTGCGGTTTGTCTTCTGTTTTCACGTACACCCTCTCCGTCATTATTGAATCCTCTGTTGGGTGTAGCACGAGTTCTTTTTAACCATGTGACACCATCCTCCAAATAAGGCGAGAAGGACGTGTCTGTTGAAAGGGTGTACAAAAGATTCTGTTTCCATTCCTCAAATGAGTTTATTGTCTCAGTTTTGGACAATATCCACTGTTTCGGCGCACGATGTGTGTGAGCCATGCTTGTTGTGAAGTATACCTATGCCCGTATTAACGGTTTGTTTACACCGATCCTGGTCAGAGCGTTACGCTATATGTCAATAAAAGTTTATAACTAGCCTTATTTCTGTTTACCTTGCCTGGCAAGCTATCTTATGGTTAGCAGTTACTGTTCACATACATATATATATATATATAATGTGATATTTCTCCAAGATTTCAATTATATAGTTACAATTCGAATTGTTAAGTCATCAGAAGTGATGACAGCACTAGGCCATAGGCTTTATCCAGGATAGGCGTTGCTATATAATTGAATGTCATCAATGGTGTTATTAACATTTTTTTTACAATGGGTGGGTTTTGAAGCTAATTATAAACTCTTATCAATTCAAATCTGATTGAAAAATGTGAACGTTTCCCATTAACACTAGTTTGATGAAAATGTTATTTGACAGTGACATGATAATGAGCCAAATTTTTTCAGCTATTTTTCACATTTGTTTAAATATTTGATAGATTGCAGAAATTCCTGCCTTGTCTATACTTAAGGTTGACCTATAATATTTTGTTACAGTTTCTTTTATAAACCAAAAGACAGTGTCTATAACTTTGCCTGACTGAGGTCTTCTGAATTTCACTCCTGTAAATAGAAGTAGGATTGTCTAATTGAGTCAGAGCATGCCTGTCTCTCTACGTTTGGATTATACCCACCATGGGGATATTTTGTGGTTGTGTGTTTGGGGCATATCAAAGAGGAGTTCTATTGATTTTAGTAATGATTGGACAATTATTAATCGAAATATAGCATTTAACCCAATTCATTACATATTTTTTTTATTGAGTATCTGGTTTGATAACACTTTAAACTACCCCCCTGGAGTGACTAAATTTTAGCATAGTTTAGACAAGGATTAAAATCTAGTCAACGTTCGAGAATACCAAAATTTAAACTAACAAGATTAAATAAATCATTGATTTGGGAAATATGTGGAGATTTTAATTAAGTCGGCGTTCCAGAATATGAAATTTTTCCATATTCTCGAACGCTGATTATTTCCCTGATTACAGAAATCCTAGATTATATTAAGACTCTGATTAAAGTTAATTTGCGTTTGAAAATATGGACTAAAGAAAATATCTGATTAAACCACTGATTATTCTAAATCATCTTTCGAGAATATGGCCCTTATTAGTCAGTATCTTAGTAATAATCTAATAATATAATAGTCAGAGCAAAGAAGAGAAATAGGTCGATAGTTTTTGAGTAGTCTTGTCTGTCCTTTCCCCTTATACGCCAAAGTTATTACCCCTTCCTCGTGGTTTTAGAAAGTTCCCCCTGAAAATAAATATTATTAAAAAGTTCACCAAGATCATCACCAAGAATTTCCCAATTTTCTTCGTAAAATGCCTTACTTAACCCCTTCAACCCCTAGAGTTTTACCATTTTAAAAGTCCTTAATTGCCGCTAAAATCTCATCTTTTGAGAACAAAGGGTCATTTATTAGAAAAAGATCAGTGTCGGTGAGGAGATAGACAGACAGACAGACATACGGACAGACAAGGGCGACAATATACGTGGAGAGAATAAGGAGAGAATCCAGAAAAAGTTCCTCATGACCACAGTCATGGAAGTCTTCAAGCAGTTTAAAAACAAAAATCATGGAGTCAAGATCGAGAAATCAAAGTTTACGACCAGCAAACAATTTGCAATTTGCCCATCTCTAAAAAATACCAAACTGTCTGCTGCTGTTCTTACCACGAGAACTTCGAGGTGTTGCTAGATGGAGTCAGAAAGCTTTATCCCAAACTCCGGAGCACTTTGTCCCTAAATCTGTGTGTGGATGGAATATGAAATACGTTTTAGGCGATTGTTTGATATGTCAAAATGTTTAAAGCTTCATGCAAGATGAAGTGTTCCAACGTAGTGATGATTGTATACTTGCAGTGGACTGCTGAGAACAGAAAGGTTAAGGTCGAAGTCACTTTGAGTGAAGCAAAAACCGAGCTGATAGGGCAACTTACATGCATGTGACGCCATAGCTTTATATTCAAGATGCAACTCCAAATCAGAAAGATGAAGGACAATCTAAAAGATGGCGAAGTAGTTCTTCAGGAAGACTTTTCCAAGAATTTCAATATGAAACAACAAGATGAGATCATGTCCGCGTATTGGGTAACCAATGGGGTTACCATTTTCACTGCGATGATAAATACAAACACTGGTGTCCGGTCATTTGTGGTCGTAAGTGATGAACTACATCATGAACATGAAAAATTCTCTGTAGCTACATTCAACAGGGCCTTTTTGGATGTGACATCATCAGCAGCAGAAGGCGTCCCTATCACTAGTGTGCATTTACTGATGGTGTTGGCAGCTAATTTAAAAATCGGTTCACTCTGTCAAACTTGGTAAAGCCACACTTAATCCACAATGGCCTGAAATAAGTTGATTGAAGTTTTTTCGCTACTGCTCATGGCAAAGGGCCTGTAGACGGTGTAGGGGATACAATAAAGAGGGCAGTTTGGACAAAAATTCTTCAAAAACCCCCCTGGAGAGTTTGCAGCTGTTGCAAAGGAGGCTTGCCCAAATATTATAGTACTGTATGTTGATTTCAAATGTGTTTATTCGTCAACGGTTCCAAGTGGCAGACTGAAGGAATGGTGGTCTGAATCCAAATTTAATTGCGACCAATCAAAATGAACTTCTGTTGCTAAGTAATGCGCCAATTTAGAAGAAGCAGACAGAAATTGAGAATATTTTTTGGAACATGAAACTAAGAACGCAGAAGCTTTGAGTGTATACAACATGGTATATATCGGGTGGGTCTTGAGTGATGTCCCAACTTTTGACCTTCACTATTTTCCAAAGCATTTACTCAAATGGACTGAAATTTTGCATATGATTAGTTTATTATATTATGGACCTTTGGTGCGAGTTTGAGTGATATAGCATCATTAACCTTTAAATGGCATACAAAACAAAATCAGAGGCCGAAAAACTCAATGCCGCAGTCTTCTGAAATTATCTTTGCATATGCATGGTGCCATGGTGTCACCTGTCAATCAAGTTTCATATGGGATGTTTGACTGACAGGTGACACCATGGCACCATGCATATGCAAGGATAATTTCAGAAGACTTCGGCATTGATTATTTCGACCTCTGATTTTGTTTTGTATGCCATTTAAAGGTTAATGATGCTATATCACTCAAACTCGCACCAAAGGTAGATAATATAATAAACTAATCATATGCAAAATTTCAGTCCATTTGAGTAAATGCCTTGGAAAATAGTGAAGGTCAAAAGTTGGGACATTATTTTAGGCCCACCCGATATAAAAGGAACAATCATTCCCCCAATTTATGATGATTTGTGAACATTTGTGTATTACATTATTAGAACTTTTGGCATGTATCAAGAAACTTTGACAGAGAAATAAGAGCCGCGCTCAGTTCTGTTTTTGTTGACTTTGATAAGAAGGACATTATGTTAATTGTTAGACCGACAAGTTGACTCTAAATAATACTGCGTATTTTAGAGACAGACGACCAAGCATATAAATATCATGAAATGTTGTGTTACTTGATTTAGACCTTTGAAAATAGTAATTTTTGTAAGGTATTAGATAGGTATGAATTAAGATGTACCGTACAACAACTTGACATCATGTATTTGTGTACAAATTAGATGAAATGTCGATCTATAACTCTGTTTGGGAGATTTGGTTAATTTTGAGAGAAGTCTTTTGATTGGATGTAATTTCAATGACGATAAGTCTTATTTAAAAATGGCGGCCATGTTCAAAATACCTCCAGCTTGAAAATTTCAACTAGGATTACAGACAACAAGGATTAGTTTATTCTGTCGAAAAAGGGATCGAATGTTGAGATGGCATCATAACATACAAGAAAATGGTCAGTTTTTTTTAAAATGACATCAAGGAAGAACAATAATTCAACGCAACCAAATTGGTTGCGGAATATCAAGTTATTGAATAAGATGTAATCCTGACTCTCTGCCAGCGGCATTGAGAGAGACAGGTATTCCGGTCTAGTTAATTGCCTGTTTAATCATCATCTACATGTATTGTAATTTGTATTTGTTGAGCGCAGTGTTATTTTTTTTATTATTAGGAATATTTTGGCACTTCTGACTATTGGCAATTTTACCTGCTGCTTGTTATCTCCCTTACTTTTGCTTGTTATGGTTATCTCCCTTAGGCTAAGACCACATTAGATTCTCTATTGTTCATTGGTAAGTTTAAGTTGCATTTTTCAGTTAATCTCACGTAGGTGATAAGATATATGATATGATAATTGTTAATGTGATGTCAGTTTGAAAAGAAGAAAAGAACCTGCACATTATGTTAAAGTAATTAGTAGTTGTAATTTAATATCGAATCCAGGGAGCATATTCATGGTACTCTTAGCAGAGCTGTTGCAGACTTGTGGGCTTCACTAGTTAACATAGACGTGGGGCTTGCATTTCTCATTAACATGTTCACGCTGGAAATTGAAGAGTTCCAGTAGATGACAATATTGGGAAAAGAAAATTTAAAGTAAAGAAATCTCAAGCAAAGAAAAGGAATTGGTGTTTTACTAAGTATTCAATCTTTGATTACCTGAAGTTCCATATTGTCACTGTAGGATTTGTTTTGCACACTGGTATCTTTGCTTTACCAAGGCTTTATACCTCAAGTATTGGTCTAGTTTAGGGCTTAGATACCTCAGCAACTGCTTAGGGACAAACAAGTGACTACTAAATTGTTGGAACGGTATTTTAGATGGATCCTGTTTCTATTGAAAAGAAAACCAAAGAGACAATAGATGCAGAGTTACATGATCAGACAAATGAAAATGCAGACTAGTCACAGTCAGCTGTTGATCATTCCTTTAGAGACAGGAGACAAACCAAAAGAGGTTTACAGTATTCCAGAGAGAGATACAAAGAAAAGAAGTCATTTAGCAGTTTCCTTGACAAAGAAGTTAAGAAAAATAAAAGATCTCATGTAAAACGAAGATGTGGACTTAACAATAATGAGAAAAAAGTATACCAACTTTCTACGGGTATACGAAGAATTATTAGATGTACAAGCAACTGTTGAAGGATATAATAAATAAATATTATGTCATCCATAGAAGTTGATGAAACAGGAGAAATTCATAAAGATGTTTTCTTGAGAATTAAGAATAATGTAGAAAACTGGTTCATTCAAGAAGAATTTGTCCGCATCTCAGAGGCAGATGCCAAGAGAGTAGTCCATGACAACATCTGAAGCAAGAAACCATTCAAATGCACATAGGCGTAGGAGGCAGGGGGGCAGCTGCCCCCCCCCCCCAAAGTATGTTTTCGGGCAAAAAGTTCCAAAAAATCGGGCAATTAATGGGAAAACATTACTAAAATTCGGTCAGAAATCGGTCTGCCCCCTGTTGAGTCGTGGGTCCCAACGGCTATGCAAATGCTTCACATAGATCTAGTTCCTGACATAAATCTTCTTCCAGTAAAGGAAGTTCTTTATCTTCAACATTAGCCAAAGCTCGAGTAAAACGTGCTGAATTAGAAGCAAAATATGCAGCTTTACAGAAAAGAAAAGTTTTAGAACAAGAACGAATGGCGCAGAAAATTCGAGAAGATAAAGCAAGGCTTAAGCTTAATTTGCAAGAAAAGCAGCTCAAATTGAAGAAGACCTGGCTGTAGCTGAAAAGGCACTGCGGCAGAAAGTTTTGGAAGATTTAGAAATAAGGGATACTGTGTCTCGACGCTCAGTAAGTTACCAGCCTCAGTATAAAGGAGAAGATAGGTTGCCTAGCAGCAGAGGGTTTTGTGAACCCAAGATACAAGATAGAATTGTAGAAAGAGAAGTCATTGAACCAGTTAGACAGTCAGAACCTGAGAACAGTAATTGGGAGAGAGAAACTATAAAATCTTCATCATCTTAGCTTATGGACAGTCGAAAATCTGCAGAAGAAGTTATGATATCTATGGTAAAGGAAATAAAAAAGCCGAAGACGGAAATTAAAAAGTTTGATGGTAATATGATGGCTTACAAGAAGTTTATGAGACAGTTCCAGTCCATTTTTGCCAACACCGATGATGTCAATGAGAAGATGATGTATTTAGAACAGTTTACTACAGGTACTTCCAATGATATTGTTTCTGGATACAGTAATTTAGATGCTGAATATGCTTATCCTAATGCTTTGAAAGAACAATCGAAGATATGGGAATGTTGAAATCACTGCCATCGAATATGTGAAGAAGGCAATAGGATGGGATGCCATAAAAAATAATGATCCTAAAGGGTTAGATAAGTACTGTATTTTCTTGACAGAATGTAACTGCGCTATTCAAGGTATGGAGAGTTTGGAGGTGATAGAATATCCAGATAATCTGAAGAAAATAGCATCTAAACTACCTTTCTATCTTCAAGAGAGATGGTGTTCTAAGGCAACAGAAATTAAGAGTAAACAAAAAGCCGTTCGGTTTTCACATTTGGTGGATTTCATAAAATACGAATCTTTGAAAGTTAATGACCCTATATTTGGCAAAGAGGCTATGATAGAATTGGCAGAAAAGAAGCCAGTAGATAAGAAGAAACATGTGACAGCTTCTTATAATAGAAATAAAGCAAGTTATGCAACAGACCTGAAAACAAAAGAAGAAGATGTCAAGCAGAAATCTGTTGCTACTGTTTAAAGAACTAAGGACAGAATGGTGATTATGAAAGATGGGCAATTATCTCCATGTACTTTCTGTAAAGATTCAAAACATCCCTTGATGAAATGTTATAAATTTGGAAAAAAGAACATAGAAGACAGGATTCAGTTCCTAAAGCAAAGTGGTATGTGTTTTGTGGTTGTTTAAAATCTGGTCACATGAAGTTCTGCTGTAGTGAGAAATTGGTTTGTTCTAAATGTGAAAAGATTCATCCAGAGATATTGCATTCAGAGTAGTCACCAACCATATCAAGGGAAATAACTCCATATATAAAGAAGGAACAGACTTCAGTAGAAACGATAACATCAGCTCAAGTCACGATTCCTGAGAATGCTTCGCTACTGGGAGCCGGAGAAGGGCAGTGCACATTGTCAATTGTTGCTGTAAGACTAAGAATGAAGAATACTAACCTTACCATTTCCACTAATGCCTTCCATGATCCAGGTAGCACTGTTTGCTTTTGTACATATGGATTGATGAGACAGTTAGGACTAACTGGTAGAAGAAAAAGGATTACCTTATCAACAATGGGTGAACAGTATACTATGGATACTCAGGTGTTGGAAGGTTTAGAAATTTGTGGATTAGAGAAGTCAGATTATATTCAACTTCCTACAACTTATGCAAAAGAAGAAATACCCGTCTCATAATATCACATTCCACCAGATATAGATAAATGGCCACATCTGAATAAAGTGAAGTTACCTGAATTGAATGCTGGAATTGGGTTGCTTATAGGAAACTGTGTACCGGAAGTATACACACCATTAGAAAACATAACTGGACCACCAAATGCGCCATTTGCCTCTTTAACAAGAATAGGTTGGATGATTTGGTGTCTCACTCGTGAAAATGGAGAGGAAAATGAGATTTCAAGTAACTTTGTGACAGAAAGAAGTATGGAAGTTCAAGCTGTTGAAGATCACGAAGATTTGCAGAACTTGGAAAAAGAATTCCGAAAATATGTCAACTTGGACTTTCCAGAAAAGACTATTGATGATGAAAAGGAATTATAAATTATACAGATTGCTTATTGAATTTCGACATACTTTTCTCGGAATTAAATAATAATCATTTATTTCCAATATACTTTTCTAGAAATTAAATCAAATTCATTTATTTTCGACATACTTTTCTCGGAATTAATCAAAATCATATTTTCATCTAGCATACATCACTTTACACACCCTAGTGTAGTTATTACTGTGTCGCCAAAACACATACATCTTACATACATAACTGCCAGTATTGAATAGATATCCAAGATACTCAGATGAGCAGTTCATCGGAATCATACATTTAAAGTTATACATTATTTTTGTTAGCATCAGTTATGCACAACAAATACACAGACAGACTCCCTGACTCGATTCCAGCCTCTTATTTTTGACAGTAAAGTTGTCGACTGAGGGAGAGACAGAACACTATAAGGTCCTTCTTTTGTGGTGGTTTGTTTGGGGTTTGTTTGTAACGTACATGTATTTATGTATCTCGAAACCCAACAAATCTCAAAATAGTATTAAAGATGGTTATTTTTGTATTTGAGAGTCATTACATTTATTAATATTACACACGTCAAATCCGCTGCTCTATTTCAACCTTGTTCAATAAAGGTTCTTCCATTATCGCCATTACTTGATTTAGAGATTTTTTGAACATGTGAACATGTGTAGGTTAATGAGGATGGGTAAATGCCATGTAGTGTACACTGAGGGAAATATTGCCAAGACAGCGGCATTAGCCTAATCTTATTTTCGAATTCCAAAGGTCGAGGGATCTTTAACGTGCACACGGGGCCTCGGTTTATTATCTCATCCTTACGACTACAGTGTATACGCTTTTTCCATATCAGCCCCTCCGACGACCATCATTGACAGTAAGAAATCGGTATGAAAATCCGAAGATATCATCTCGACACATGCCAGGATTGAATACTAGACCTTCAGATTGGCTCCCCACTTCACCACTGCGTTTTCGATTAAATGAATTTGTGATCTATACTTTTCATGGTTTATATATGATTTTGATTTAATTCCGAGAAAAATATGTCGAAAATAAATGATTATGATTTAATTCCGAGAAAAGTATGTGGAAATTAAATGATTTTGATTTAATTCCGAGAAAGTATGTGGAAATTAAATGAATCAATATATTTCGAGAAAAGTATGTGGAAATTAAATGAATCAATATATTTCGAGAAAAGTATGTCGAAATTAAATAATCAATCAGTTAAATATACATGTATTATAGTATGTTAAAATTAATGATAATATCAATATTTTTTTCTTCTGCTAATATGGCCCGAGAACGCTTCCGTATATATCAACATTCAACAGAAAACAAATAATTATCTAATTGGATTAGATTAAGATAACAAGTGGATTAATCATTTAAGTTTAATTAACATGTATTTACTTGTATCTATTCATAATATATAGAAATGTCAATTTTTCATGACATCACTAAATGTTCGTTTTCCAAAAATCTTCTTTGGAATATCGGAAACAATAATTTTCAGCTCTGGTTACGTTTCGGTGAACTATTGTGTTCCCCGAAAGTATCGAAATTAGTCGGACGTTTGGGTTGTTGGTTTTCTGATGCCGGAGTTGGCTTTTGTTTCCATAACTCCTACCATTAAACTGCCTTTTCTCCCTGGGTCTAACTAAACGCCAACCACTTTTGTCGTTATCTTCATTCTCTGACCGTCCTCAATTAGCCCATATAGGTGCAGAAAAGCAGGACGTAAAACTCCATTCATTTCATTTCATTTTCCATTCTCTGACTTTCTGTGTTGGTAATTGTATGATGGTTCATTCGTTGGTAGATTTTTTAAGAAAATCTTTGGGCTTCTTCCATATTCTTGACGACTTCTCCTCTTCCATTTTGATTTCCGCTTCCCACATGGGAAGCAGGAGTAACAGCTAGGATTGACCCCTCCAGTTACCCACTCATTCATTTCCTTGACGGTGACTGTCGCCAAAATTTTCAGAAGTCTGGGGACATCCTCTAGAAAATTTTAAGAAATTGACTCTTTGAACGATATTTCCAGACATTTTCTGACGAATTTAAGTTTCTTTTGTGTAATTACTATTGGACAAACGCTTGGAAACAAAAATTGTTGACATTTCCCGACGATTTTCAGGCTCAGACTAATTTGTCTTATATCAAAGACTCCCCTTGACCCTGTAAAATGAATCAATATAAAAAATATCAAATGACTTTTTTTACGGACCCGGCGTAGCAAAAGTCGTAATTATAGCAAGAAGTCCACTTCTTAACAGAAATTGCAGAATGTCGTCGTCGTAGATAAGCGCGTTTAAAATTGATCTGGATGATAGAGACTATCTGTCGTCATAATCATGACCTTAAAAGATATTCGACATGTATTTGGAGAAATGTTTCGCAAGATTTGTTGAGTGAGTTTTGTTATTAAACATTTGTGTTTGAACATTTGTTGGTCGGTAGAGTTTTGTATTTGACGTTTTGCATTTGAAGATATGTTGAGCTAGATTTGTATTTGTAGATTTTAGGACATTTTTGGCAAGAATTTCAATAATTCAACAATATTGGAAGACAACATTATGATGACAAACATAGCGATCATAATGATGATGTGGCAGTGTCGAGCAGGCGGATGTTTCGGTTCGTCATCTTTGACAACCGAGTAATGTTCCGTACCCAATTCGAAAGCCAAAGCCTCCTTGATGTAGCTATATCAAACAGTTAAAAAATAGAAACAATACAATTTACGATGAATAAACAATAATATCACAGATTGTCTTTACTATACCACAGTCCTATTGTTTATGACTATTAAAAACAAATTAACATTTGTAAAAACACTTATTTTTTTCCATTTCTACATATCATAGAACGAACATTTTTTTTTCTTTTTTATACTATAGCACTTTGAACATAAATTTAAATACACAAACGCACAATTACAATTACAATATACAATTATCCCATGAAACGCACACCATGGAATTTATGATTTTACACATATAAACATATAGATGTATAAGCTTATATATTCACATCACTTTGCATCCAACGGACATAAATGATTTATGGACATAAATTTTTATCACCGATTTTGATTTCCACAACTCTGACGTGATTATCATCACCGCGGAACACTTTCACAATCCTTCCATTTACCCCGGGGGGAATTTGGATCTATTACTACTGCGACGTCTCCTTCCTGAAAATCACGTTGTTCGCGATGCCACTTACTTCGCGCGTTCAGGGTTGGTAATATTTCCTTCATCCACCGTTCCCAAAACTGTTTGACTAGTTCCTGAACTCGACGCCAACGTTTCCGGGGATCGAAATTGACGTCGTCTACGCACTCAGGGGCTATTTGTCCACTCAATTATTGTCCGAAAAGGAAATGATTTGAGGTCAGTACAGGATTATCATCGGGATCTTCTCCCTGGTAACATAGCGGGCGAGAATTAATAAGGCCTTCAGCTTTTACGAACGCGGTCAATAATTCTTCGTCCGTTACATCTGCATTACATAAGACTACTGTGATTCCCGGTTTAGATGACTTTACCATGGCATCGAAGACACCACCGAAATGGGGACAAAATGGCGGATTGAATTTCCATTCGATTTTGCTAATGGGCTTTCCACGACGATTTGTAAGTCTTGAGAAGGCACATAAGAAAGATTAAGGCCCATATTCCTGAAGGCTGATTAAGGATAGTCATTGATTTAGTCCTAGTTTAAGTTTGAGGGGATATTCCTTAACACTGTTTAAATTTTGATCACTGATTTAAGTAAACTATGTTTTGCCTAATCTGGGAATTAATCATCGTTCTGGAATACCACCAAAAATGGTATTCTTTAACGAAGATTTAAATCTATGATTATTTTGATCTGTGTTTAATTTCATGGTCTAAAGTCTGGTATTCTTCAAGGCTGACTAAGAGCTAATCAAGGACTAAAGTATGCCAAAATTTAGTCACTCCAGGGGGCTAGTCTAAAGTGGTTTTAAGCCATTTTTTCACACATTTCCATGCAAATTTTGGAAATAAAATGACAAGTCAAGGGGCAAAATGCTCAAAGGCATATGCTCAAAGACATATGCTCAAGTCTACAAAAACAATGTAGGAATCCAATTTTCAAGATATTTTGATGAAACCTATTGTGATCATTGGAATTGATAAGATCTCAGACGAGTTCTAACTTTTTAGTTATTGCCCTCGACATTTTATTCTTTTTTTTAACAAAATACAATTTGTATTTACGTTATTAAAATATTATCATTTAAAAAAACTGCCAGTGGGTATATTTTACCTTGTCTGGCAAGTCCTGGAAATAAATTGATGGTTTATTGCCCTTGTTTCTAAAAATATGTTATGAACACAATAGCGAGCTGGTTTCTTGATGGATTTCGATGAAACTTGATGCGAGTGTTTATCATGGCCTTGGAATAAATCTTATTGAAAATCAGAAACATTGTAAAATACTTTGAGTAAAATTTTACCCTTGTTCTTTAAAACGTGTTAATTTTTTAGTTGGAAACTTTATCAAAGTTATGAGCACGATATAGAGATGGTTTCTTGATGAATTTTGATGAAACTTGTTGTGGGTGTTCGTAATCCATTTAGAATGAAGCCTATGGAAAATCAGTAAAATAGAAAACTATTTATTACACGGGTTATTGCCCTTGTTTGGTCATATTTCAGTGACTTACCTCAACAAACGGTCTCCGTGAAAGTTACGCTGGCGCTCTGCAACGGTCTCCGTGAAAGTTACGCTGGCGCTCTGCAACATATCACGGTAATGAACGGCGGCCATTTGACCGGACTACATCAATGTTATCACGTAATCTCGTGATTCTGGTAGTTCAAACATCAGAGACGGGTCATTCGAGGCTACAAGTATTTGTAAACAAATAACACGAAAACAAACAGATATGTATTTAAAATGATGATAAAATGCGTAAATGGTGAACAGATAGTCACTACGTAGCATTAAATGCACGAGCAGGTGTCAGAAAATTCCTCCACAGATTCTATTGCTATGAACTATATCTATGTCGCGACGTTACAAGCAAGTGGTAAAGCGTCAAAGTAAAGAGTCTCGCGCATGAAAACACAACGAAAAACACCATTCATTACCGAGACAGATTATGGTTTACGGAAACTGCCGAGGATTGCCGATTGTTACCTCAATTCAGAAATTTGACATGTAAAATGAAAGAGAGGACCAGGAAGTCATATACACCCACCAGGGCATGAGGATTGTAAAAACGAAAAAGCCTTAAATTTAATCATAAGTAAACTAAACTTTCTCAAACCTTTCGATAACATCCGTTTTAAGTCTCATCAAAATCTGTTGAAAACTAAATATTCTAAACTATAGCATATTCAAAATGCAAGGGCACTAACTCTGCTTCTTATGGTCGAAAATAGCTCAAATTTGAACTTGATCTTCGATTTATGAATATGTATACATATACCGAATTTTATTTGATTCCATCAGAAAATCTTGTTTTTAGGGAGTTTACAAGCAAAAGTAGACAGACAGTCGGACGGACGGGGTGCTGACAATAAACGTCCACATAGAAAGATGTGGGCGTATAATAAATGCGATGACCATCATCATACGCTCACTTTCTTTTGTAATGGCAGAAAAATTCTTCCGGAGGTTGACAAAAGAGTTGTTTCATTGTGATTAGTCACTTAAATATGATCAAAACAAGGGCAATAACTCATGTAATAAATATTTTTCGATGATTCTGATTTTCAAGGGTTTATTCCAATGTCATTACAAAAACTCACACCAAGTTACATCAAATCCATTCAGAAACCAGCTCTGTACCGTGTCCACACATATTTTTAAAAACAAGTGCAATAACTTTTGGTAAGTTTCTTCCAAATCGGTGAAGAACTGTGTCTTCTAGAGTGTTTGCAAACAATTGTGGTACAAGGGCAATACTAATATTAAATGTATTTCTGGTTTTCAAAGGGGTTCATGTTTGCGTGGTAATACATGCAGGGCCGGCGCGCCAATTTATTTTTAGGGGGTACAGACATCAAAAGGGCACATAACCAATCATGGCAGCGATGTGTAATTTCACCATTTAGATGTAATTTCCCGTGAATTCAGCTTTAATAATGCCTGAGTAAAAGAGTCAGTGTACATGTAGCAGTGGCGGATTTAGGAATTTCATAAAAAGGGGTGGATAATGAAAAATGTGCTCTAAACCCGCGAGCGCCAAAGGCCCGAGTGGCAATTTTTTTTTAGGTTCACATAATTTAAGGTTCAAATATATATCTCTAAATCTCCGAAGATTTTTCAACATTTTAATCAAATGATATATAAATTGGTAATAATAAAATCACGTCAACACAGGTAAGGGGGTGCATCAATCGGCAATCCTCGGCAGTTTCCGTAAACCATAATCTGTCTCGGTAATGAATGGTGTTTTTCGTTGTGTTTTCATGCGCGAGACTCTTTACTTTGACGCTTTACCACTTGCTTGTAACGTCGCGACATAGATATAGTTCATAGCAATAGAATCTGTGGAGGAATTTTCTGACACCTGCTCGTGCATTTAATGCTACGTAGTGACTATCCGTTCACCATTTACGCATTTTATCATCATTTTAAATACATATCTGTTTGTTTTCGTGTTATTTGTTTACAAATACTTGTAGCCTCGAATGACCCGTCTCTGATGTTTGAACTACCAGAATCACGAGATTACGTGATAACATTGATGTAGTCCGGCCAAATGGCCGCCGTTCATTACCGTGATATGTTGCAGAGCGCCAGCGTAACTTTCACGGAGACCGTTTGGGGGTGCATAGCCATTGTAGATACGCCCCTAGTCCGAAACATGCTGGCCCTGATAATTTTTCTTTGCCAGTTAGACCTACTATAATTAAGCATAATTATTTCGATCAACAATTTTCAAACGGCCTTTTTTTTAACGAAAGATTCAAAATCGCAACTCTCACAAAAACATTTTGTTGTTACATCATTCCAAATCAGGACTTGAAGTTTATATTTTATACAGATATTCTTATCCGTTATGTTGAAATCGATTTTTCGAGTCTAGTAGTGCTAAAATCCAAAGATTCCGAATTCATGTCTCTACTTTTGCTTCATGTTGAATGTTACAACCAAACAGATTCGTGTCCAGTAGATTTGATGGAATTTCAAATCTAATGTTGGCCCTCTTTCGTCGGAGCTGGCGTAGACAAATTGGGACTGTGCGAGTGGCATGGTGGGTAACGCATTTTTAGCGCGACGTCATCTAGGGAAACTGTGGCAGTTTTTAGCTCATAGACGACTGTACAGTTTATTTTTCATTTTATTCTTCACAAATATATGCCATGATTTGCACTGCCGGTTTCTTGCGATGTCTAATACATTCGGCACAGGATGACTTAATGGATTTTATCAGATTACGAGCGGATATAATCCAGTACTCGGATCTCAATAGCGACAAGGTGTGCGATACTACGACTTAATGGTTACCATCTTCGTGATAGGACGTTGTGATGAGACGCGAAATAATGTGAGTTCCTGATAATATTATCGGAAATTTGGCATCGAAGGATAAGTTTTCAGCCTAACCAATTCGGCCATCAAAACGAAGTGCACCATCCTTATCGATAGTTGGATTTAGAGTCAGTAATTTTGAACAGTTTCGAACGGGATCATCTTTTTGAAGGCATTGAATTTCCTCTCTGAAGGAGTCCCACTGAGAGGTTTTGTTACAAAAACTTTTGTACCAGAATGTTTTAGATTGTTCAAGTTCTCCGACTGTTTAATGATTGTCCGAGATGCGAGACTTTGGATTTAGAACATTGTAAATATAACGTAATATCCACGAAGTAACTCGTACTAATTTCGACCATTTTGAGTAACGCGTTGGATCTAATCTACCAAAATCGATCACCTTATTGGTTGTAAGAAAAGTGTCACTAAAGTTAGTTCGAACTTCTGCAAAAGCAATTTCTGCAGGTTATGGGATAACACGATCTGGCCACGAAGACGAATCTAGAGATAAATATTCCGGACCGTGCCACCACAGGTCACTAATAGCCAATTCAACAGCAGACAAGCTTCTCTAGTCGGGACGTAACGCCACTGTATGGGTTTCGAGGATTCATGAATCTCACCAACTCGATGTGATACGAAAGGTTTGTAGGTTGTTGATTCCCCTTTGATCCAGTAGAGTACATTTTGACTATCGCACCAGAAAGTTGTCAATGTCTTTGGAATTTGGAAGTACTTCGCACACGAATATTCCCACTCGCACTCCGAGGACCGCATCACAAAGTTCCTATTTTGGTATCGAAACGGTTTTCAATGGTGCTACTCGAGTTTTAGCTGCTATTAGTACAACATCAGTAGAACCATCCGAATAATCAAACGCAAATAACAACACGTTGCATAAGAATTTTCTGACGCGTCAACAAATACATTCAATGCTCTATTCAAAATCTGATATCCGTCTTTAACAAGACAACGAGGAATGTCAATATTTTGTAATAAAGGTAACTCAGAAAACCAGTGAGTCCACTGTTCCTTAAGGTCGTCAGGGAGATTAGCATCCCAGTCCACGTACCCACGTCTTTTGGATTCCTAACTTAGCTCTAATAGTAAACGGTGCGATCAGGTTAAGGGGATCGAACAGCGTTGCCGTCTTACTAACCACGATTAGCTTGGTTAAATTTGAAAGCGGTGGCTCAGCAACTTTAAAAGTGAATGAGTCAGATTCAGCGCACCATAATATTCCAAGAATTTTAATTGACGGGAGATTTTCATCATCAAGCGAAAATTTGTACATGTAGCTTTATTGGACAACCATTCGACGTAGTTCAATTGCTTCTGAAACCGTATCAACGCTATCAAGCAAATCGTCAACATACATAGAATTCAGAATAGATTCCGAAGCCAAAGGATAGTCGCTCTCATTGTGCTCAAAATGATGACGTATAACTTGTTGGGAGAGATAAGCCGATATCGAATTCCCGAACACAAGCCTACTGTACTGATAGATTTTGTATGGACTTCGATTATCAAAGTTGTCACGCCACAAAAATCTATGGAATATGCGATCTTCGTCTTTTAATCCAATTTGCAAAAACATCTCAGAGATGTCACTCGCTAAGGCTATGGATTTACTGCGAAATCTCAAAATTACGTCAACCAGATCTCTTTGAAGTCTAGGGCCAGGATTGATGCAATCGCTTAAGGAATGACTATTGTGATATTACTGGGATATGGGAATGGTGCACCGACGAACTAACATCTGCATTAGAAAATCTTCAGTTAGATGCAATCAGGACTATATGCGGTGCTGTTAAGGGAACTAGCCATGCTTTACTTTACAAAGAAACTGGTTTCATTACACTACAGGAGAGACGACGGCGGTATAAGCTGATAATCATGTACAAAATTTTAAATAACTTCACACCAACCTATTTATCAGACCTTCTCCCAACTAAAAATACTAAATACAATCTGAGGAATAACAACGATGTACCTTTTCTAAATTGCAGAACAAATATCTTTTACAATTCATTTATTCCACCAGCCATCAGGGAATGGAACAAACAACCAATCTTTCAAAAACTGCATCTTTCAATTTCATCTTTTAAAAAGTCGCTTAAATCTACAACTGCGAAATGGGGCAAGTACCAGAATGAACAGGGACTTCGTTCCGTTACATAACCTTCAAGTAGGTTGTCCTTAATAATATTGGAATAAATGTCGGCCACTTGCGGTTTCTTAGCTAAAGAACGTTCAAGACTAATTAGCAGAGCATTTTCAAAATTCGGTGTCGACAACAGTTTCGATAGTTAAAGTTCCAGATATCCCAACACTGTATCTATTTGCATTGGAATCGTATAGTTCCGTATATTTGACAGCTTCTATTTCTGATTTGGTAAAGTTCGAAGTTTTAGGTTTAAGACCAGAGTGCTGGGGCTTTATAAGAGTTAGTAGGTTGCGACAAACTAGGTTCGATGTTGCGATTGAAACTATCTACTTACGGTCGATGTCGTATCCTCCTCCGTGTAATGATGAGTACGACGACAGCCATCGATCCTACATTGAAAGTATTTTGAAATAGGAACAGTTATTAATACCGATATCATGTAATTGTCCACAGACGATACAAGAATTTTGACTTGTGGTTGCGAATGTTTTTGAATTACGGTTATATTGCCGATTACGATACGATGAATTTGACAATAGGACGACGAGACCCAATTTTTTGAGATCACTGAAATTGACTAATTTCATTTTCATAATAGTTTCCAAATGCATAAGTGTGTATCGACGAGGACCCCCGAATTTATCCTCTAAGCGTTTCAAGGCAGCGTCATAGCCTATTTCAGAAGTCTGTGCGATGCAATGGATGGGGATGTGTCCCTTGGAATTTGGGATAACAATTATGTTGCCCTTGATAACAGCTCGGATATGCTGCTATCTGACTGCACAGATTCCAGCTCATCTTCAAATCCACCATCTTCATCACATAGGTGATTCAAAACATCAATTACTTCTTCATTATGACGAATAACAGTGTCTACTGCTGATCTGATGCTTTCAATCTGCTTCTCACTTGCACAAAGCAAACTCGTAAGAAGAAGTTTTGCTTTTGTCAACTGAGTTTTACATGTTTTTTTTTCTTACGACAAGACTTGCGATATTGTCGTGAACTTTTTGGTTCTGACCGTCTTGATTGACTTCTTGTGTGTCAGAATTAGGTTGATTCTGATTCTGACCGACCGCCGCTGAATCTGGATTGACGCTCATCTTTCTCGTCAACAATCTTTAAAATCGATACTAACCACGACTCTACCATATGTTTGGGATGCGATGAGGCACGATGAAGAACGATGTGTCGTTTCTAAAATATTTATTCGATGAACATTCGAAGACAACATATGATGACAAACATAGCGATGATAATGATGATGTGGCAGTGTCCAGTAGGTGGATGTTTCGGTTCGGCGTCTTTGACAACCGAGTAATGTTCCGTACCCAATTCGAGTCGTTTAGGGCAACAAACCTGAACATTACCAGTAGTCCGAAACAACGATCCCGAACACAGTCTATTGTCAAATATCCATTTCGGTCTTATAATAACCCTTTTATCTATTAAAATTTGCACACATACAATTGTTAAATTCAAGTTCATTTGATGTAACTTAATAAAAAAAAGATGGAGGGCCTACATGTTCTTTTCTGACATCTTGCTGCTGGATCAAAATTAAGTCAATGATTTTTACCATTGATAACATTAATTTGAAGTTACAAAGATAAGTATAAGTTGAAGCTACCCAGCTAAAAAAATATGTGGGACCCATGTGGGCCCTAAATGGGTCAAGTGGGCTGCCATGTGGGTTAAATGAGTTACACATGGGTCCCAGTTAGCACATATGGGCCCAATATGCATTGCACCATGGCACCCATGTGGGTCTCAGGTGGGCCAAGTGGGCTCTATTGTGGGTTTCATGTGGGCTATCTGGGATACATGTGGGGCTTATATGGGCCCCAGGTGGATAATATGGGCAAAAATTAATAGAAACAATGAATGTTTCAGAATATTAGTAAATTGTGAAACTTTATTTATGAAACGGAAAGGCAGTGCATGCAATGTATGTTCTGTATTTCTGTGTTCTGTAAGATTTCACCTTAAAGGTGCCTGTGAGTAGTCCAAATCAAACACATAATATACAGCTAACAGTAAAACTAAGGAATCTAACACATCTAATATTTTTATCGTCTTTCAGTCTCCAATTCCATGTCTACATAATACATTACCCCCTCTTTGTTAAGGAACACAACTAAATAAGGGGCTTCTTCTTCATCCGTTCTTGGTGTTTGTGGTTTGTGGTGAGACACATTCTCGGCACATTCTGAAAAATAAGTCAGAACTCATCACTTTTTATGAACTCATCGGTGATGAATCAATACAAGTTTAGTTTTACAATATTTATTTGAAACTAACGACATTTTGGTACGTACGTACATAAGCCTACATACAAACGACCATGGGTAAAACTTAATGTTAATTCAATTTTTTACAATTAAAGCTATCAATATACTGTTAAACTGAACATACCATTTACAACTTTAATGCATGATCTGGATTTAATATCTTTTCCTTTCTGTCGGTTCACATATTTTTCCAAATCCAAGAGCAATGCTCATTTCTGTCTCTTCTGTTCTCTGTCAAGAAAAATAAATGCCATAAATGAACATTTCTATTGCACTAAAACTATGTGTTTTACGACGTCACCACTTCGAAATTTGCTGGTGTCATATGTGACCTTAAAATAATTATTCTTATAAATATTTAGACCGGGAGCCCAGAGACATTTGCCTAAGTGAGATAGGTACCAATGCTGGACCCCAGGTACATGTTAGTAGGGATAAGTCTTTCATAAAAATGGATTTCTGGCAGGTCACAACCCCTGCGTTAAGCCACCAGGGGCTGTCAAAGTCCCCTAAAAAATGACTTGGTACAAACATGAAATGTACCATGGAACACAAATGCCGGAGTAACTGACTAGTCATGGGATTGAAAATTATCCATATGCCAGACACCCATACCCCTGCGTTGCCCCTACCAGACCCCTAAATAGGCCCCTTATAATTGACCTGGGTCAAACATTCTAGGTACCACATAAAACTAACTTTTTTTGAAAGAACACAGTTTAGTTCAATCAAAAATGCATATACCAGACATGCATGCCCCTGCGTTGCCCCTACCAGACCCCAAAATAGGGCCTTAAAATTTCCCCCATCTGGATTTTGCATGACGCAAGTTTATTCCTGCGCATGCGCAAAACAACAATATTTACCGGTTATGATGTCATAATCTTCCTTAGCAACGGATATGACGTCACACAACCATGACATCACACAACTATGACGTCATCCATAGCAACGCACGTGCAACCTGAAGACATGCCATACTATTTCAGAGTTCATTGTTTAGTTTTAGTGCCAACATGTGAAGTTGGAATAAACTAGGCCTATTCAGTAAGAAGATTATACATTATGTCATATACACTGGAATATACATAAAAGTATAAGCTTAGAAATGGAGGTAAGTCTTACAAAAATCCAGAAATCGTACTTTTTGTCAGGTAGGCCAAAATATTAAGCATATATATGGTGCTTAACTAAAGGTTAAAAATGACAAATACTTGTGCGGCTGAACATGTGATAAAAGGGGGGTCGTGTCAAAAATGCGAAAACAATATTTCATTTTAAATCAAGTGAAGTGTGTTTCAGACAGCAGTAAAATCTATTTTTAATTTCTTTTTTCAGACTGACATAAACCTATCTAATCAACTTTGTTTTATCTGTAAGAAGTCAGAGGGGCAGCTGAAGAAAGTTGAAAGTAACACATGGGTGTCACTGAAAAAAGCTGCTGAAAGAAGGCTGTTTCTCAAATCGGATAAGTACAAAGTTGTTACAACTGATTTAAATCTACAAGAAAATGAATCTGTCGAAAATGAAAATCATTATTATCATTCTCTCTGCTACAAAAACTATACTGCAGTAAAACGTACATCTGCTGATGTTGGGGATTCAGATGCAGGGCCATCCACCAAGGAACCTACCACTCGTCGTAATAGCATGCTCCCCTCGTCTGATAAAAAGGGGATAATGAAAGGCTCTTGTATTTTCTGCACAGTGAAACGAAAAACAGTTAACGGTAAAATTGAGCCACTGTCTAATTGCCTTACATATGATGGATGTCAGTCAATATTCGAAGCTTCAGAAAAAAGCAACAATGAGCGCATCAAGTCTCTTGCTCGAAGTGAATTTGACCTTAGTATAGCAGCTGAGGCTCAATATCACAAATCATGTAGGCGTGTATTTTTTAAGGAAGTACCACTAGCAGATAACAAACAGCAAACCAACCTCACCGTAAATCAAGAGTTATCCATAAGAAAGCTTCATGCAGATACATTTGATGTGATCTCAATATTCCTTGAAGAGGATGTCACCACTAAGCAGCGCCCAGTTTTTGCAAACTGCCTTGTTCAATTTGTACAAAGCAGAATTTTTGGGGGCAGGAAGAAATGAAGATGACATAGTCAGCTATACCTGTCAGTGTTTGACGAAAAAAATCAAGGAGAAATTCCAAGAAAAACTAAGTGTAAAATCCTACAATAACCGTCAAGGAAATTTCATCTATTCCGCTGACATGTCAGAAATGGATGCCCGTGCATCCCTTGAAGAAAGCCAGGAAAGTTCAAAAATGCAGAACATGATGTACACTGTAGCACTTCATCTGCGGGCTGAAATGTTGAAGATGGCAAAATGGAAGACCCCTCAGCCAACGACGGTAAATAACCTCAAAGCAGCATCACCTAGTATTCCAGATGACATAGAGATATTTTTTCTGACAATGATGTTTGGGTTGAAGAAGCCCGCTGGAGAACAAAGTAAACAACGCATCAAGCGCAAGGTCATGGCCATGTCATCGGATGCTATATACAATGTGACCAGGGGATCCGTTCGTCCATGGAAACATACGGTAATGGCCCTTGGCTTGGGCACACTTACAGGATCTAAGCTTCTTCTAGGTATGATGAACAGATTTGGCTATACAATAAATTACAGTGAAGTCAAAGCTTTAGAAACCGAATTCGCATTTAGCATAGCCGAAAATGACCAAGACACACCAGATGGTATGTGCCTGGAACCATCCTTAGCAACGGGTCTTGCCTGGGATAACTATGATGTTAATATGGAGACCCTTGACGGGAAAGATACTCTTCATGCGACAGTGGGTACATGTTACCAAAACATAAGCCACAATCAAGATGTTAATATTCAGGGGTATCGTGATGAACGAAATCGACGAAATTTTAATGGTAGTTCAATAGACATACCTCCATACTACAAGTCTTTAAAATCAGCTACATTTACTGAATTCACCTCAGATACTGTTGAAGATGATCACCCCAACAATACAGAGGATGCATATAAACTTGTTGTGAATCTTTCTCCGCTTGATTTCTTTTGGTTTCTACAGTCTACTCTAAAGCCTATACCTCGTTTTACCGGTTTCATTTCTCAATATGTAACCGATAACCTGCCTCAACAAAAGATATTTTATATGGACCCGATATCAGCTGGACCAACACGAAATGATGTGGTTCGAGAAACGATATCAGAACGATGAATGTGGCTACAGAAACACAGCAGGAACACATAGTTGTAACGTATGATCTTGCAGTTGCATTGAAGGCATATGCGATACAGGCAATAGAGACTCCGCTCTTTGACAAATTATTAATACTCCTAGGCAACTTCCACTTAGAAATGGCCTTATATGGTGCATATGGTACTTTCATCAAAGATTCAGGAGCAGAGTATTTGTTGACTGAATCTGGTGTCCTTGCCTCAGGCTCTGTCATGGGCTTCTTAAGAGGTAAATTTTACAATCGCTGTGTAAGGGTACATGAATTACTGGCGCTAGCCATGGAGCAAAAGATGTATGCACAGTTCCTTACTACGCGCCCAGCAGAAGAATATGAACTAATTAAAGAAATGTTGGGTGACATGCCTGAAATAAATGAAAGTGCAGATTTCCAGGTTCATATGCAGGAATATGAAAAATTCTTCAAGGAGGTTCTATCTGGGAAGTTAGGGCCTACCGCCCAGTACTGGGCTATGTATATACTGATGATAACAGGGGTTCATCGTAACTTGATGAGAGCTATTCGCACCAATAATGTTTCTGGCTACACTTCAGTTCTTCCTCAGGTCATAAGTATATTCTTTGGACTAAATCGCCCAAACTATCAGTCTAATTAAAATCAGACCCTAATTTCGTTCGTTCGTTTTTTTTTAAATCCGTTTTTTTAACCACTACATTTGGGTCTGAGAACGTCACGTTTTGCCAGCCGTTCAGGTTAACTTTGACCTTACCTTGATAAACATGACCTGATAAACTAGCCTACAGCACTTAGGAATCCTAGAATGCACCTATTGTTCGCGAATAAAATCCCAGCGCGGGAGAGGGCAAAGATCTGATTGGTTAAAACAAAGGTCATTAAGGTTAGGTCAAAGTTAACCTGAACGGCTGGCAAAGCGCGACGTTCTCAGACCCAAATGTAGTGGTTAAAAAACAAGATTTAAAAAAAAAAAACGAACAAACGAAATTAGGGTCTGATTTTAATTAGACTGCCCAAACTATGCAAGATTGGGTATGCTGTATCTTAAAAAACTGGAAAATGCATTACCGGAGTGCCAAGATGTGCTTGTTAAAGGAGCATTTTCGATAAGAAGAACTAGTAAAAATTTCAGTCGATCAGCAGTGGACATAATGTTGGAGCAAACTGTGAACCGGGATGCAGCTCCGCACGGAATAGTTGGATTCCAAAATTCGGAAAATTCTATTCGACGCTGGTGCATAACTGCAACGCAATGAGGTTTATCTGTGACAGAGCTGAGACATCTAGTTGGGCTGGACAAAGAGGAACAACCGGCGACACAGCTGAAGATGAGCCGAGTAAAAAAAGACAACAAGGATCTAAATGCCATTAAGACGACAATCACTGAATTCTGTGATCCATTCACTGCAGGAGAGTTGGCGCATGATCAACTGATTAATCTTGCAAGCGGCCGTGCTGCAAGCAAGAAAACTAAATTGTATTTGACAGAAACCTTTACAGAAGGTCAGAATAGAAGCCAGCAGTTTCTGAAAGAATGTAACAACAGTCCTGTCAGGTTTTTAGAGCCCATAAAGAGACGAAAAGTTGAAAATTTTGCATTTGAAAATGCCAAGAGCACGAAAGCAAGTAGCAAAAAAGGAAAGCCTGTCGACAGTATCCGCGATGTATTTGGTCGCATGCTGGTTGTAGCTGCTGAAAACTCCAATCTTGACCTTAGTCATGTTATGACTTATCCGATCACCCAATACCCGTTGGCTTTGGCACATCCAGATGGTGGTATGATGAAGACTCCTAAAGCTAAATTACTCGGAAAGCTGGAGAAATTTCAGGATGGGACATCTCACCCAACATTTTCTGATGTCACTGCAACAATTATTGATGGAGGCTTGTTACTTCATTCATTTCTTTCGGTGGCTGGTCCAATCACTTCTTATGGGTCACTTGCGAGAAATCTTTTAGTTCACATCTACTCATACTCTGGAAAGGAAATTCACGTCTTGTTTGATGCATATCTCCCATCTTCAATTAAAGGATCCGAAAGACAATTGCGAGGCTCTGTGACTAGTCCTTTCGTTATTTCTGGAGCTGAACAAAGACCAAGGCAAAGTGGAATCCAGCTTTTGAAGAATGAACATTTTAAAGACCAACTGGCCATATTCCTGCTAAAGGAATGGGGCAATCCACAATACGGACATATTATCTTGACTGGTAGAGTTTTGGTGGCTTCACATGGTGGTAAATGCAACAAATACACTTGGAATGAGATTGATTCGTCTGTAACTGTAGAGCAGCCAATTACATTGCAGGGTGTCCACGAAGAAGCAGATACCCTAATTTTTTTTTTTGTATAAACAATATTTATTTACATATTAGGATTAGGGAACAGGTTTTCACCTATAGTACCCTCTCCTTAAAATACATACAAAGTTAGAAATAATATACATATAGAAAACATAAATAATTTAAAAATGAATAAAAGTTTTGCTACATGCTTTATACAATTAATTACTAAATGGGATAATCTATATACATGTATTCAGTTATATACATCTATATTCGGAGATACAGAATCAAAACCGGCAGCTTAACGTTAAAAAAGTATGGACTGCTGAAAATACCTGTTCTGTTTCTGAAGGATTGTCTGAGCCAAATAAAATAATTTTTAAGTTTATCAGGTGTTTTGGAAGCAGATACCCTAATAGCTCTGCATGTGTCTAAACTGGGTGGCAAGATCATTGTAAGGGCTTCCGATACAGATGTTTTAGTAATCTTATTGGGTATGCAGAGTTCTGCTGATGAAAGACAGGTATTCATGGACTGTGGTTCTGGGAATGATAGAAGGTTCATAAATGTAACAGCTATTCAGGTTGCTTTGGAAGAGAAGCAAGTAGGGCTTTCTGCTGCTCTACCTGGTTTGCACGCTCTAACAGGCTGTGATTTTACTGCGTCTTTTTATGGAAAATGAAAGATCAAGCCATTTGAAGTCTTGGAGAATGATAACACCCATCGCTTCATCGAATTCTTCCAAAGTATGATGAAAGTTGAAGAAAGCCCAGACCAAAGCATAGGTGAAGAATTTGTTTGCAAGATGTATGCTTTCAAGAACTTGACAAGTGTAGATGAAGCAAGATATGCCAAACTCATACAGATGACTGGAAAAATAGACAAGGTAATCATCTAGATATCATTTCTAGCCAATGTGTATTGTATGTTAACCAGGGCTTGCGAGGCAAGGTAATATACGCCCATTGGCAACTGTCTGAAATGTTTTTATTAACTTTCAAATTAAAGAACTTCATGTCTACAATCCAAATTTGAAGCGTTTTTACTAAGTCATGGGCAATAACTAAAAAAATATTTGAACTTGACCGAGATGTAACTCAAAAACCACTCATCCGATAATTTTAATTTTCGAACTTAACCGAGATCTCATCAATATATACATATATGTATATTATACATGCGTATCAAGTTTCGTTAAGATCGGACACAAACTGTACCCTGTATTGTGCATAAAAGAAATGTGAACGGACCGACGGATGGACGGACAGGGGCGACGGCAATATACGTCCACGTGTGGGCGTATAGAAAATGATAATTTAACTAAGCTCATTTATTTTTATTTTTCAGAATGAGCCTTTGCTAAATGCAAAACGAATTGACTGTTCTCTTCTACCACCCTGTTCCAGAACATTACAGAACAAAGTGAAAAGGGCGAATTATGCTGCCATCATGTGGGGAAATGCTAAAAATCCTAATCCTAAAGATGGAGTAACTCCGACAGACTATGGCTGGAAATGTGAAGAGGGAATCTATACTCCTCAGTGGTTTGATGGGCCACAAATCCCGGTAAAAAATTTTCCAGACAACACTGATGCTGGTCCGATAGAACTAGAAACGGATGCTGAATATGCTGACATAGATTATCAGCAGTCCTCGGATGACGAAGTTTGGAACTCTGACTCTGATGACAATGACATTGATTGATCTGGTTTTCATTTCCATTATACAGAAAAAAATGTTTTGGGTAACTTGCCTAGATCTTATGTGTGCTGTTAATGCGCACTAATTTAGATGTTTTGGTGTCGTATGTGTGTTTTAAGCGACCGTTCCACATATCTGTTATAACTACATGTATTGTTTTCTTGTCATTTCATTTGGATTACATTAATTGTGAACCGCCATATCATTCTGAAGTCGAAGATTAAATCTTTTAGTTGATAGCTAACCAGTATTCAGATTTTAGCAAATACTCTGTTACTATATAATGAAAACTACTTGTATATAATAGATCTCAATTGGGCCAAACGTTATGATGTTCTGAAATTCTGGTTTTATTAGTAAGAAGGCCATCTAGTATCTAGTAGTAAGAAATTTCAATTTTTTTTTTATGTGCTGATCCACATAGAATGTGATGAATATTTGGTATTCTATATATATATGTCTTTGAAATGCTATGAAATATGTATATTTTACATGCTGAAAATTGAATTTTTTCCCATGAAATAATGTCTTTTTAATACATTTAATGTTTGTCAATTTTAAGGGGCCAATTTTGAAGGCATCTGGTAGGGGCAACGCAGGGGCATGCATGTCTGGTATATGCGTTTTTGATTAAACTAATATGTGTTCTTTGAATAACGTTAATTGTATGTGGTACCTAGAATGTTTGACCCAGGTCAATTTTAAGGGGTCTGGTTACCTGCCAGAAATCCATTTTTATGAAAGACTTATCCCTACTAACATGCCCGTGGGGTCCAACATTGGTACCTCTCTCACTTAGGCAAACGTCTCTGGGCTCCCTGTCTAATTATTTAGCAGAAACGTATAAAATGATCATATCATACATTGATGAATTTACATACATGATCTTTTCCTTGGAAACAAAAATATTATTCTCACAAAAAAGTATATAAGAAAAACTACCTACCATCAATGCTGTGTAAGTGTATCCCAATAGTTGGTATTGAATGAAGAGGTCAAGTCTCAATACTTTCTACCTCATTCCTCTCAAATTATTCAGTAAGTGCAAACTTCTTCCAAATATTGTCAAACTATCACTGATAAATTCAGGGGCGGACTGGGGCCGTATCGTGGCCATGGTTTTTTTCCATTGACCGGCCCACTTAAGTGTGCCGGGCAAAGCAGGACCCCGAGCGTAAGGGTCTTAACAGGGGCGAATCCAGGTTTTTCCCAAGGAGGGTGGGCGTAGATTTAAATCTTGGCCGAGCGAAGCGAGGCAAAAAAAATTTTGGACCTTTTTTTTTGGCTTAAAAACTTAGAATAAGTAAAAAATGTACTAATTTAACGGTTTTTGACTTGGGCCATGTATGTTTTGTAGTAAACGTTAATGGGTTAGACATTTTTGATTTCGTATTCTCCCCATTCTTAAAAAAAAAAAAAAAAGACAAAGTAAAAGGGGGGGGGGGGGCGTACGCCCTCTACGCCCCCTGGATCCGCCACTGCTTAAGGGGTCCTCCCCCCCCAAAAAAATGTAAAATGACTGCCATAAACGTAATTTCCGAGAGCCTCCAGCGGATTTCGGCCACTTTCTTTTGAAATTTTGAGTAGACCTATAAGTCCAATTTTTTGTTTTCAAAATATAAATATTTTTTTTGTCATTTTTCACAAACCGGCCCCGTGCACACCGGCCCGCATGGCTTTAGCCATGTGGCCATGCGGCCCAGTCCGCCCCTGGATAAATTCAACAAACTTTGGATAAATATCGTACTAAAACTACTATTAAATTGACTGAACAAAATACAGTTCAACACTCTCCGCCAAAAACCAAATTTGAATTTCTTATGAGTGGAGTGTTTATATACTAAAACATAGCATCTTGTTAACTGTCATTCCTAAACCATTCTATGAGACAAAAAAGTTCATTGTTGCAATATCAAATTACCTATTGGCGGCAATTCATGGCAATGAAATCATGACAATGAAACAATCTTCCCCAGTTTCTCCTGTTTATTTTCTATGAGGTTTATGTAAATATTGTCTCCTAAACTGATGATTAGGAACAGCCTGTAAAAAGCCCATGCAGCCCACATGGGCCCCATATCAGCAAAGCCCACATGGCCGTATAATAAATTACTGTGCCCAGAAAGCTCATGTGGGACACATGGGCCCCATCAAGCCCATCAAAAACCCACATGTTTTGCTAGCTGGGTATAAGCATATCAAAACGTGAATTTGTTTAAAGGCAAAAAATTTGTGTAAACTTTACACCAAAATCTGTAACTATATATGTGCCCTTAATGTATCTGAAAGTAGTAAGTCAGACTGAGCTTTATTATAGTTCGAGCGCAGAATACGGCCCTCTGAGTGTTATCAGACTTTGAATAATTTTGACTTAAAAACAATGGTCTGGAACTAATAGACCAGGCCTTCTCAATTAATGTTTGTTAAAGCGATACTAGAAGAATGAACAAAAAAAAATTAAAATTTCTAACTTTATATATTCATCAGGCGATATAAATAGTGATAAAACTATACAACAGATTACCTAAATAATCTGATAAATCCAGAAAACTATGTTTAAATAGGCTACAATAATTGATAAATGCCTTAATCCAATTTAAGGCATTTATCAATATTAATCTGTAATTGTATGGAAAATTACAGGACAAATGTATTTTATGAAAAAATATAAGGGACAATAGAGAAGGGATTTTAGCGTCGTCTTCTTCTGAACATAGAAATGTATAAGACTGGAAGTCTTAGTCTACTCATCGTCTACTGAACTTCTGTTTCAATTTATGGTTGACCTAGTTTCTCCTCTAGGACAAGTTGACTCTAAGTGTTTGGTTATGACTTAATCGTAGCTAGTATAAGTAAATGGGCGGGGCTTAGAGTAGCTAGTAAAAATACAAAATGGTGGCATTTCCGTTTCCTGCAGAAAAGCATCATGGCGACTGAAATTTACTATTCCCGGGAAGACGCCGATAACGGAATTGATCACTTTCAGCAAGAATCTTTCTCAAAATACGCAGTTACGAAATCTGTAAATTTTCAACGGACAGGTATGTTTAAAGATAAGCGAAGTTCTGGGGCATTATAATTGGAATATATTTCTTTTATTAAACTGCACGTCTTTTAACAGCCGAATTTGTCTTCTTATACCGTACTTCAAATTTATGAATTTGTTTTATAGTCCGAAAAAATCTGATTTAAAATTAAGTGATAAACGGATTTAATCATTTAATACTTTCCATACTAGCTTCCATGGAGCCTTGTGGCAACTACATAAGGAATACCAGTCAACTCGGAGACTAGTCAGATAAAACCTGCCGTTGAGCGGGTCATACTCGGAGACATGTCAACTCGGAGACAGCTAACTCGGAGACGTGAGTTAACTTGGAGACACATTCGAGCCAACCCGGTGACAAGTTTGAGTCAACTCGGAGACAACATATTATTGAAATAAAAATGATATCAAAACGATCCAAACTTTATTTTAACAATTTAATAAACCAATCTTCCCGTTATAACATTGACTCAAGGTCGCACGCGTATGAATCTCGATTGACAAAAGGCAAAACTAGTCGATAAATTTAGTGGACCGATAAAGTTTGAGTCTATAGAAAGCAAAGGTACTGTCATACCCAAAATGGATGTTTTTGTTGTCATCAATTTTTTGATTGTTTTTCAAAATATGAATAAATAATGAACCAATACGATATGATTGGTTTATTAAATTGTTAAAATAAAGTTTCGATCGTTTTGATCAGTATAAAATCTAAACCTCTAGTAATTTATAACAGGGAAACAAAACAATGTTGTAAAATATCATCTTTATTTCAATAATATTTTGTCTCCGAGTTAACTCAAAGTTGTCACCGGGTTGACTCGAATGTGTCTCAGAGTTAAATCACTTTGTCTCCGAGTTAACTGTCTCCGAGTTTACTGGTATTTCATAAATTGCTCGTAAACAATCTACATGGTACAATTCTTGACGGATTTTGACGAAACTTACTGATGATGTTTATTACCACCCAAGGATGAACTTTATTGAAAATCAGTAAAATCGTAAAATATTTACTATGAATTGTATCCCTTTTTCTTGAAAACGGGTTCGATTTTAGGCTGGTAAACACTCTACAAGTCACAATTTTTCACGGATTTTGACCAAATTTCCTGGGAACGTTTATTACCTCCCAAGGATGAATCCTATTGAAAATCGGCAAAATCGTTAAATATTTACTATGAATTATTTCCCTTATTCTTAAAAACACAATCAATTTTTGGCTCCCACACACTCTAGAACACATAATCCTTGATGGATATGATAATATTGTTTAGTTTTATCACAAAAAGTTCAAAATAGGTATATGACTGAAGGTTGAATATATCTTTCCTGTAACTGTCAAATATATTTGTTTAAAGGAAAAGCTGCCAGTGGGCGTATATTACCTTGCCTGGCAAGCTATCTTGAAGTTTTAACTTAAAAAATCTATCCATTAATTTTTTAATGCCAAAACTATTAAAATGTTAAAGGAAACAGTTTAAGTTTGATATGCTTTTTGGTTGCTGTAATAGCAAACTACTTTGCAGAATTTAGCAAAATAAACACCAAATTGTAGAGAAATATGTTTCCTACTTATTTAGAAGGTTTCAACTAAAAATATCAAGCCATTATAAAAACAAATGTTTCAATGTTAACACTATTGTTTGCTGATTTCAATGTCAACACTATTGTTTGCTGATTTCAATGTCAACACTATTGCTTGGTAATTTCAATGTCAACACTATTGCTTGGTAATTTCAATGTCAACACTATTGCTTGGTAATTTCAATGTTAACACTATTGTTTGCTGATTTCACTGTCAACACTATTGCTTGGTAATTTCAATGTCAACACTATTGCTTGGTAATTTCAATGTTAACACTATTGCTTGATGATTTCACTGTCAGTACTATTGCTTGGTAATTTCAATGTCAACACTATTGCTTGGTAATTTCACTGTCAATACTATTGCTTGGTAATTTCAATGTCAACACTATTGCTTGATAATTTCAATGTCAACACTATTGCTTGATAATTTCAATGTCAACACTATTGCTTGATAATTTCAATGTCAACACTATTGCTTGATAATTTCAATGTCAACACTATTGCTTGGTAATTTCAATGTCAACACTATTGCTTGATAATTTCAATGTCAACACTATTGCTTGGTAATTTCAATGTCAACACTATTGCTTGGTAATTTCAATGTCAACACTATTGCTTGATAATTTCAATACACTATTGCTTGGTAATTTCAATGTCAATACTATTGCTTGGTAATTTCTATGTCAACACTATTGCTTGATGATTTCACTGTCAGTACTATTGCTTGGTAATTTCAATGTCAACACTATTGCTTGGTAATTTCAATGTCAATACTATTGCTTGATAATTTCAATGTCAACACTATTGCTTGCTAATTTCAATGTCAATACTATTGCTTGCTGATTTCAATGTCAACACTATTGCTTGATAATTTCACTGTCGACACTATTGCTTGGTAATTTCAATGTCAACACTATTGCTTGATAATTTCAATGTCAACACTATTGCTTGATAATTTTAATACACTATTGCTTGGTAATTTCAATGTCAATACTATTGCTTGGTAATTTCAATGTCAACACTATTGCTTGGTAATTTCAATGTCAATACTATTGCTTGATAATTTCAATGTCAACACTATTGCTTGGTAATTTCAATGTCAACACTATTGCTTGATAATTTCAATGTCAACACTATTGCTTGATAATTTCAATACACTATTGCTTGGTAATTTCAATGTCAATACTATTGCTTGGTAATTTCTATGTCAACACTATTGCTTGATGATTTCACTGTCAGTACTATTGCTTGGTAATTTCAATGTCAACACTATTGCTTGGTAATTTCAATGTCAATACTATTGCTTGATAATTTCAATGTCAACACTATTGCTTGCTAATTTCAATGTCAATACTATTGCTTGCTGATTTCAATGTCAACACTATTGCTTGATAATTTCACTGTCGACACTATTGCTTGGTAATTTCAATGTCAACACTATTGCTTGATAATTTCAATGTCAACACTATTGCTTGATAATTTTAATACACTATTGCTTGGTAATTTCAATGTCAATACTATTGCTTGGTAATTTCAATGTCAACACTATTGCTTGGTAATTTCAATGTCAATACTATTGCTTGATAATTTCAATGTCAACACTATTGCTTGGTAATTTCAATGTCAACACTATTGCTTGATAATTTCAATGTCAACACTATTGCTTGATAATTCCAATGTCAACACTATTACTTGCTAATTTCAATGTCAACACTATTGCTTGATAATTTCAATGTCAACACTATTGCTGGGTAATTTCAATGTCAACACTATTGCTTGATAATTTCAATGTCAACACTATTGCTTGATAATTTCAATGTCAACACTATTGCTTGATAATTTCAATGTCAACACTATTGCTTGATAATTTCAATGTCAACACTATTGTTTGCTGATTTCACTGTCAACACTATTGCTTGATAATTTCACTGTCAACACTATTGCTTGATAATTTCAATGTCAACACTATTGCTTGATAATTTCACTGTCAACACTATTGCTTGATAATTTCAATACACTATTGCTTGGTAATTTCAATGTCAACACTATTGCTTGGTAATTTCAATGTCAATACTATTGTTTGGTAATTTCAATGTCAATACTATTGCTTGGTAATTTCAATGTCAACACTATAATGCTTGGTAATTTCAATGTCAACACTATTGCTAGCTAATTTCACTTCCAATACTATAGCTTGCTTATTTCACTATCAATACTTATTTTTCTGTTGCTTGCTGATTTCACTTGCTAATTCCAGTTGCAACATTATTGCCTGCTGATAACACTATCGCTTGCTAATTTCACTACAACAAACTGTTACAGAATACCATGTACATACCGGTATGAACATAAGTTGATGGTCATAATATATCTGACCATGATTGACCCATTGCAACTCTTTTTATTCTTCCAGACAAGTCAATTGAAGACTTTCCATTTTGACAAGTGACACATCTTCACCAGTAAGCAGTGAATTAAAAGGCAAATTAGTCACCAATAATCATAACATCGGTGGAGTATTCTAGCCCTATATGACCCTTATCTGAAAGATAAACTGGAAGTGATCCCAAGATGTATTTACTATGTCACCAATAGATATAAAGACTTTGTGTCATGGCTTATCCAGGATCTATTTTTTTGTAAAATTAAAACAAGCTTCAAACGGTACCTAATGTAGAGAAGCTTATCCAACTAAAAAGTTGCTGAATATCATCTTGGAGTATCTACCTTCTGTAAAATTGAAAATAACTAAAGTGCCACATAAGAAACCCACAACTAAAAAGTTGCTGAATATCACTAGTGGAAGTGATGATTAAAATATATCCTTTTCCCTTTGCAGTTTTGACGATGGAAACTCTTTTCAACCAAGTATGGTTCATGTTTTATGAATAGAGACTCACTGATTTGGGTATACATGTTTTATAACCTTTCAGTCATTGACAAGACATATTATTCATTACTAACGATGCGTGCACGACACTCGTGTCATCTTTAGTCACTTCTCGTCTAGACTATGGAAACTCTCTCCTTTATGGAATTAATGAATGTCATCTTAACAAGCTACAACGTGTGCAAAATATGGCAGCTCGTATAATAATTCGAACACGCAAATATGAACACATAGCACCTGTTCTAGTATCTCTTCATTGGCTGCCAGTAAAATTCAGAACTTTATACAAAATACTTCTCCACACATTCAAAGCCCTACATGGTCTGGCACCGATATACATACAAGATTTAATAAAACGCTATGAACCATCTCGAACTCTAAGATCACAGGCCAATACCTTGTTACATCAACCTAAAGTGAGAACTAAAACGTATGGCGAAAGGCGGTTTGACATGGCATCGGCAAAAAACTGGAACAGTTTACCACCTAAAATACAAAATGGACAATCTCTACCTCAATTTAAGAAACTTTTAAAGACTCACCTGTTTAGGATGGCATATGTTCTATAATTTGATGGTCTAAATGTGATGATTTTATTGTCAAGGTTTTTATATCATTTTAAAAGTTTCACCTAATGAACTTATTTTACCAAATTCGTGGATTTTCAGTTTTAATTTATGCTTTATTTACTCTCCTTTTTAGATTTTCCTAAATTTTATTTAATTTTAAAATGAATTATAGTGCAATGATGTAAATTTTATTTTTATTATGATTTCTCTGTAAAGCGCCTTGAGTAGATTTTATTCTAGTTTGGCGCTATACAAAAACTGTGTATAATAATAATAATTATGAACTCATCGTTAGTGGCCATAATATATCGGGTGTCCCAATAAAAATGTCCCCAAGTTTGACTGTAAGTATCTCAACTGTTGGTGAAACGATCTCTTTCATAATTCTCACAGATGTACTTCAACATGTATGTGTCAGACCCTAAAAATATGACATGCTATTTTTTTTCGAGGCAGTACTCGTACAATTTTTGTTCGATGACTTTCATATTTTCAGGGTTTGGCAAGGACGTGTTGAAGCAAATTTGTAAGAATTTTGAAAGAGATCGGCTCATCAGCAGCTGAGATACTTTTCGTCAAAGTTGGGGACGTTTTTTTTGAGACACCCGATATAGTATGTTGCTATGACCAATAAGCTTAAGAAAATGTATTGCTGTAATACAATTTATAGTTCTTTGGGAAAGAGCCCACTGTAGATTACAATTAAGGAGAAGACCGTCAATCGCATTGATCCTTTATTCCATGTCTTTCAACACTATGAAAAACGTTCCAAAAAATTATACAAAGAAAAGAAAATATCAAAGGAGAGAAAAGTATACATGTATATTAAACTGTTTTACATTGATTGCTTTTTATGTAATGTTTTTTATTTGAATAAATTAAAGAAATTTACAAATATTAGGTTTTTTTTAGCCTAGTTAAATGCTTCAAAAAATTAACTATGAAGTCATTTGAAGGACATATTGAAAATTGAATCATTAGTGAACACTTTAAAAAATCAAAGTTAACCCTTTATTGACCATGAAACATTGTATCTTGAAGGGAAACAGTCTGCATATTTGTTGGTTGATTTGTTTAAATTTTTCTTTCTAATTTTATGAATATCTTTTCTATATACTAACTTTCTAATGCGGATAATTGTGGATACACATGGAATTGAAGCCTCAAATTTTCATGGTGAGTTGTGAACACTGTACTGAATAGCTCAGCTAAAAAAAAATTGTTTCTGAGACTTTCCCAAATCAACACACAAAAATGCAGATGGTTCCCCTTTAAAGGAGTAAAGAGATTTTCCAGCTTTTTAATGTGTATATATACCATTTGTTTCTGTAATTATAGAAATGCTTAATTGTATCAGGGTTATAAAAGCAATAGCTACGTCATAAACAGCTTAGATTTAATTAAATTGCAAAATTCACAGACGTCTCACTGATGAATATAATATAGGTACCATTTTTACATTGTAATGTGGTCATATATTGCTGTTGCTTTGTCCGTCCACAATTAGTTTGTGAACATGATAGAGGCTGCAGTTTTGGTTGAATTTTAACATTTTGTGTGTAAGATTATATCGGTAAAATTTTGGTTTGATTTGACAAATATTCAGAGATTTAATCCTTTATACACCAAAAATATGTTAAAAGTTGCTTGTGACAGTGATAGAATTAATAAACACATCTCAAGTAAAGGGATATCCCAGAATTTCGACAGGTGGAGACATAGTTATCTCTATTGTTTTGTCAATGGACTGATTGGTAGTCAAGCATGTTGCAATATCATGTATTATGGATCAATTTGGTAACTTGGTTAGTTTGATACCATGTAGTCGAAGATAAAATACTGAAGCTTCTGAGTCTGGTCTTCATTGCAGGTATGTTTTTAAACATTGTATGTTATCTTCACCATCATGGCCATTACCTGCACCATCATGGCTATTATCATCTTACTATCATGGGTGTTATCATATAGCTATCATCATAGCTATTATCATCTTACTATCATGGCTATTATCATCTTACCGTCATGGCTATTATCATTTAACTATCATGGCTATTATCATCTTCACCATCATGGCTATTATCATCTTACTATCATGGTTATTATCATCTTGCTATCATGGCTATTATCATCTAACTACCATGGCTATTATCATCTTGCTATCATGGCTATTATCATCTTACTATCATGGGTGTTATCATCTAACTACCATGGCTATTATCATCTTACTATCATGGCTATTATCATCTTACTATCATGGTTATTATCATTTTACTATCATGGCTATTCATATCTAACTATCATGGCTATTATCATCTTACTATCATGGCTATTATATGTTACTACTTGGCTATTATCATCTTACTATCATGGTTATTATCATCTAACTACCATGGCTATTATCATCTATCATGGCTATTATCATCTTACTATCATGGTTATTATCATTTTACTATCATGGCTATTATCATCTTACTATCATGGCTATTATCATCTTACTATCATGGTTATTATCATTTTACTATAATGGCTATTATCATCTTACTATCATGGCTATTATCATCTTACTATCATGGTTATTATCATATTCACTATCATGGTTATTATCATATTCACTATCATGGTTATTATCATCTTACTATCATGGCTATTATCATCTATCATGGCTATTATCATCTTCACCATTATGGCTATTATCATATAGCTATCATCATATCTGTTAAATTATTTCATGTATCTATGATTTACAGATGTGTCAGATTTGAGTGAGTTCAAGATAAGATGGGAGGATAAATCTTATGCACCTGAAATACCCTTTGAAGGAATACCATTTATAATACTTGGTTCACAAACTAGGAGCTGCCATCAAGGACCTCTGCGTAATAGAGCTAAACAGGTAATTATATTCACAATTTCAACTTCCATATATAGAGATTGTCAGTATTTTTGAGTATGACATCATCAGTAGCAAAAGAGAGATTTTGAAGATACATGCTTCTGAATATATTTTTTACATGAATATTTGATGTTTCAAATTTAAGACAGTCATCATTGATTTACACAAGTGACAGAAAATAAGCCACTTGTCAGCTTGTCTGTCAATCAATTAAAGGATTTTATTTCGGTGTTAGTTATACAACCTATCTTTTGTTTACTTTTATATAGCACTCTGGAATTGACCATGAGTATTTGAAATCTAGAAAGCAGAACCAGTGCTCAAAAAAGTTGGGCTGCAAGGCTAATGTAATTATAAGAAGTATTTTGCTGTTTCCAGATTACAAGGTTTGTAATAGAATTAGTTCGGAATCAGATATGCTCGGATTTGATGGTTTATAGCTGTCTAAATAATTGCTTTACTAGTTGATAAAGCTTAAAGGCGAACAGTTGGCTGATTTGGATCTTGGAATATATGTAAATTCTTCAGAAGTACTAGAAATGTACATTGATATCATCAATTTGCGTTTTATTTCGACATCTGTGGTTCTTGCAATTTCACTTATTTATGATGTCAACTGTGGGGTATTACCGAAAGATAATATTGATATCTATTCAATTCCCGAAAATTGACGTCATAAAAAATGTTAGTTTTAGAGGATTGCAGGAACCACAGATGTCAAAATGAAAATTGAAATGGCGCAAATTGATGTTATCAGTGTCCCGATACACATAGAAAGTTTTAAAAACCCCTTTAAAATTACAATCCCATTAAAATTTATCCTATACTATTTTGAGAAATTTCTCCTCTCAAATCCTGTATATGTGCGTTTTTGCATACTTTTAGGTGGATTTTGATTCAGCTGGAGATAAAAAAAGAAAAAGAGATGAACTTGTACGCACATTTTCCCCAGATACTAAAAGAATTTTGAAATTATTTGTAAAATATCCAGAAAGTGGTGATCATACTGGTCATCTTAAGGATGAGGTAAGTATTTATTCATAGTATGTATATATAAGATGACCAAACAAGATTGAAATGTTTTTACGCATAACACAAATTCATTGTAATTGGTATTGTGTATCTTTGTTTGTTTATTGGTATTGTGTTTTTTTATCTGGTTTATTGGTATTGTGTATCTTTGTTTTATCTTTTATCACTTACCATTTTGTTCCTTAGTTGGCAACATACGTCATGGGACCAGATAGAGTTGTAATCCATAAGATCCATGAGTTAGTTGGCAATGGTATTCACAAAGTACCAGATATAAAACTCCATCTACAGATGATGGCCAAGGATCTGTATCCACACATAACACCAACAGACAGACGGTTCTACCCAACAGATAAAGATATAAGAAACCACGTTTATAATGCACTTACTGAGTCACGGTTAATTACTTACTTCTTTATGACAATAAAAGAACTGCATTTCATAATTTAACTTTTGTTTATGACCAAAATATATAATGTCAACCATGCAAACAAATTCTGAATAATGTTCTTTTCAAAAGTGGATTGCAATCAAGCAAGACCAAAAGACTTTTATTTACATTTAGATTTTTGTCTATATAGGTCATAGAAAATAATTCCCTGGAAGTGATGTTGTTCAAAACCGGCACTGTACATTTTCTTTGATTGTAGGAGAAACAGACAAAATATTTTAAATCTTAATGTCAATTACCATAAATTGTAGTGAAGTTTCAGTGATGATGAATCGAATTAACCCTGCTTTGATATTACAGATACTCTGCAAATGATCAAGACAATTTACGTATAAACATTGCAAAATGGAAGGAAAGTCATCCAGAAGATAAATTCTTTTATCGCCCTGTGTAAGTTATTGTTATAAAAAAAATTACCACTTGGTAATTCCTGTTATGTTTTCTGCTTTGGTACTGATGGTATGAGTTTTTTTGTGTAATAACTTGTTATTATTTGTGTTCAGTTGTTATGATTTTCTGCTTTTGTATACTTGTGGTTTTTTTTTTGTTTGGTTATACTTGGTATTGGTATGATTTTTCTGCTTGGGTATACTTGTTGTTATTATTTCAGCTTGTGTATACTTTGTATGATTTGGTTTGATGCTTGGTTTCATGTTCTATTTGGGTTTACCTATTATAATTTTTCCGCTTGTGTACACCTTAGTAGGATCTTCTGTTTGGGTTTACCTATTATAATTTTTCCGCTTGTGTACACCTTAGTATGATCTTCTGTTTGGGTTCACCCGTTATGATTTTTTCGCTCGAGTACAACTGTTTGTTTATCTGCTTGTGTACACCTGTTTTTTTTCTGTTTGCTTTTCAGTACCTCTGATGAAAATGATAAACTAAAGTCAAAGAATTTTTTATTTATTCATCAAACCAGTTTTCAGAAAGATTTGATTTTGAAATATGGCCAAGAAATTTCTCTTATGGATGCCACATATAACACCACATTATATGACCTTCCTTTATTTTTTATTTGTGTTCCAACAAATGTGGGATTTTCAATAGTTGCTACTTTTGTTCTTGGGAAAGAAAGTACCACTAATATTGCCGAGGCCCTTGGTATACTGAAAACATGGAATGCAGGTTGGAAGCCACAGCATTTTATGTGTGATTTCGATTGGAGAGAGATAAATGCATTAGAGAGTGTATTTGAAGGTTCGATTACTTTCTATTCATTTAACTGAAATATTACAATATTATTGTTATTCATGATATAGAAATTATCAATCCCAACAGATCTGATATTACTAATGTGGAAATTGATATAAAATGGTCATGTATAACTTATCGGGTTGCCCTGATCATATACTTTTCATTTCAGGATAATTCATTTAGTTTTAAAGCTAAGACCAAAATATTTTTAGAGATATATTTGGCTTTTTTCTCATAAAATTAGCTTCTTGGGTTGAAACAATTTGAAATGGCACCATATTTTATATTCTGTATCCAATGCTAAAAGTAATTACTGTAACTTCTTTAATTGATTAAATGCTAAATGTGGCAACCATTTTTAGAATGATTCACTTAAAATAGTGCCTTTCCAGTTAATCTATAATTATTAGGTCAAAATATTATGATCTGGGCTTTGATATTTCATGAATAATTCCTGTAGTAATAAAATCTGCAACAAATTGAGAAAAAAGTTATAAATCTTAACCTAAAGACAATTGTCAAAGTTAAGAATTCTTTAAGAATCTCAGTTTACCTACCCTAATCACTTTTTTGATACATTTCTATAATATTTGAAGTTATTTGTAAAGGTTGTTTTTTTATAGATTGTTTTGTGTATTTATGCACTTTCCATCGTGAGCAGTGTTGGGGTAGATGGCTATCCAAGTCAAGTAATGGATGCTCTGATAAAAAATCAGAAATACTAGCTATGTAAGTAAAGTAAACTCATCAGGTAAATGAAATATGAAATATTTGGATACAAATGGATATTAGGCTTCCATGGCTTTCAATTCATTTTATAGTGGTTCTCGATCACACTTTTTTGATTGATTTGGCACCATCTTCCGAGTAAATGAAGTTAGTTTTATTCTTGTTGTTAAGGCTGTTGGAAAATCTTGATGAATGCTTCTGTATGACATAAATTCAAATATGTTTAACTGTGTGGACACTAACAATGAACATATTTCCAAGGAAGCAGTTTATATTTAAGGTTAAGATCTATAGCAGATTCAATGACTGAAGAAGAATATTCAGCTAATTTAGAAAATTTAAGAACCTCGACAGTTTTTATAGGATCATCAATTTTACAAGCTTATTTGGAGAAAACATGGATTAAACATCACAAGGTATTCCTACATACATATACTATAAAGGAATTCATGATTTTATGATTTTTGGCGTTCCCCTGTTATGGTTTTCCACTTGGATTCACATGTTATGTATTTTCTGCTTGGGTTTCCTTATAATTTTGTGTACAACTGGTTTGGTTTTGCGTTTGGGTTAACCTGGTTTGGTTTTGCGCTTGGGTTAACCTGGTTTGGTTACCTGGTTTGGTTTTGCACTTGGGTTAACCTGGTTTGGTTTTGCGCTTTGGTGTCCTTGTTACGATTTTCCGCTTGTGTTCACCTGTTCTGATTTTTTTCCGTTTGGGTTCACATATGATTTTTCCACTTGATTTCACCTGGTATGGTTTTTCTGCTTGGGTTTACTTGGTATGGTTTTTCTGTTTGGTTATACTTTCATTATTTTTCTGCTTGGGTTTACTTGGTATAATTTTTCTGTTTGGTTATACTTTCATTATTTTTCTGTTTGGTTATACTTTCATTATTTTTCTGTTTGGTTATACTTTCATTATTTTTCTGTTTGGTTATACTTTCATTAGTATTTTTCTGTTTGGTTATACTTTCATTATTTTTCTGTTTGAGTTGACCTGTTATTTTTTGGTATGATACTTGGTATCATTTTCCACTTAGGTTGACCTGGTGTGGTTTTCAACTTGGGTTAACATGGTATCATTTTCCACTTGGGTTGACCTGGTGTGGTTTTCCACTTGGGTTGACCTGGTGTGGTTTTCCACTTGGGTTGACCTGGTGTGGTTTTCCACTTGGGTTGACCTGGTGTGGTTTTCCACTTGGGTTGACCTGGTGTGGTTTTCCACTTGGGTTGGCCTAGTGTGGTTTTCCACTTGGGTTGACCTGGTGTGGTTTTCCACTTGGGTTGACCTGGTGTGGTTTTCCACTTGGGTTGACCTGTTTCTGTTTGGTTATACTTTCATTATTTTTCTGTTTGGTTATACTTTCATTATTTTTCTGTTTGAGTTGACCTGTTATTATTTGGTATGATACTTGGTATCATTTTCCACTTAGGGTTGGCCTAGTGTGGTTTTCCACTTGGGTTGACCTGGTGTGGTTTTCCACTTGGGTTGGTTGACCTGGTGTTGTTTTGCACTTTGGTTAACCTGGTATGATTTTCCACTTGGTGTGATTTTCCACTTGATTTGATTTTCCACTTGATTTGATCTAGTGTGGTTTTTCAATTTCCACTTGGGTTGACCTGGTGGTTAGACTTTCTGGTCAGAGGTCTAGTTATGACTTTTAAAATGCTTATTTTTTATTTTAGAGATGGGTTTTTGCATTTCGAACTAATCTGTTCAATGTTAAATTAAATACAACTAATGGTTTGGAAAGGAAACATAGAGACATAAAGGAAAATTACCTAAAAAAACATGCTTTAGGGAAAACGTTGGTTGGCATGGTTGATGCTGTCATTGGAGACTACCTACCTGATTGTCAACAAAGGTAGCTCAATTATTGACTAACACAGGAATATGTTCTTGTTCTTCCTTGTGGTCAAGATTTTTCCTTGTTCTTGCTTGTGGTCAAGATTTTTCCTTGTTCTTGCTTGTGGTCAAGATTTTCCCTTGTTCTTGCTTGTGGTCAAGATTTTCCCTTGTTCTTGCTTGTGGTCAAGATTTTTCCTGAGGTTATTCCTCAACTGATTAGCTTTATTAGACTTGTTTTATTTTCATAATACTAAAATAAACTGACAGGCAAAAGAAAGTTCACTTTAAAAATTGCCTAAATGCAACGTAATTATTATCACAACGCAGATTAGCGAACGCAGCTTTCCAAATTGTACATGCATTAAAACGACATTGATCCAAATGCATGAGCAGGCTTTCAGCATAGATACCGAAGTTGAATAGAACTCACATTCAGCAAGAAAAAAAACACCAAATATATAAAGACTTACCCGAGCCATTGAGATATACCGATCGGTATGGCCAATATGTGACTTTAACTGCTCCAAGACCACCATCAGCAATATGATAATCCGGTTCCAACAGACAGAACAGACCACAGGCCAACCAAAATGGGGAAGATGGAAGGTAACAACACCGACCGACAACCGCTTCATCCGGTATATTCATCTTTGAAACAGATGGGTGGTGGTGCGTCGACAGCAGCAACAGCACTAGATCATGTCAGCAGAAGGTGAACAGTCCTTCGAAGACTTCGTTCAGTTGATATACGAGTTCTTTTGTCTGTCAGTTTATATAAGCTGGCAGGGCATGCCTACACTCTTGAAGTACTTTAAATACTTGGAATTTTGAACTCATAGCTATTTCTGAGACTATTATTATTTGGTATATTTATTTGAATTTGTCATTGTAAATTTCAGTATTATTTGAACATTTCATTTTTGTAGGTACAAAAGGTACAATATCGAGAGTTTAAGTCAGTGTAAAGTTTATGATAAATCAATCCCAAATTTCCTCAAGGACAGACCTAAAAGATTTCTAAACCACTGCATGGAAAGACTAGAGAGGACCTTTGATTATTATGTAACTTCTAAAGGATCGTCATTTGAAGTAACAAATATTCAATCTGGGCAGAATCATATGGTTAATTTGACGGAAAGTAACAATCTTTGCGATTGCAAAGACTTTAAATCATCACACTGGCCATGTAAACATTTACTTAAAGTGCTTATTAAAGATGGCTCAGATTCTTGTTGTTGGTACCAGTTGCCAGAAGAATACATAAACAATGTTTTCTTCAACATTGATCATCAGTGTCTCCTTCCAATACCACCATTTGAAGGCAACAATCATCCAGTCCATAATGACCTTGTGCAAGTGGAAGAAGACATAGATGCCAGTCTTATTAATACCCTGAAAAACATCCAGTCAGGGATATACAATGTGGATAATTGTGAAGTCAAGACTGGCATCTTAAAAATCTTAAAAGATATAGATAACATGGTGACTAAATACCAATCAAAAAAAGATGATCTCCCTTTAAGACACCAACTATCAAGGAAAAGTACAAAGAAAAAGAGAAATGGTTAGTTGTTACAGGGGTTACACCAGTTTTACTCATAAAGTAGAGTAGATATTTACTATAAAAGTTATCTTGCCTCTTAAGTTGTAGTGGTTTTACTCATAAAGTTGCAGTAGATATCTGAACAACAATGTTTACTAAAAGTTATCTTGCCTCTTACAGTTGTAGTGTTTTTACTCATAAAGTTGCAGTAGATATCTGAACAACAATATTTACTACATTATAAAAGTTATCTTGCCTCTTAAGTTGTAGTGGTTTTACTCATAAAGTTGCAGTAGATATCTGAACAACAATATTTACTAAAAGTTATCTTGCCTCTTACAGTTGTAGTGTTTTTACTCATAAAGTTGCAGTAGATATCTGAACAACAATATTTACTACATTATAAAAGTTATCTTGCCTCTTAAGTTGTAGTGGTTTTACTCATAAAGTTGCAGTAGATATCTGAACAACAATGTTTACTAAAAGTTATCTTGCCTCTTACAGTTGCAGTGGTTTTACTCATAAAGTAGAGTAGATATCTGAACAACAATGTTTACTAAAAGTTATCTTGCCTCTTACAGTTGCAGTGGTTTTACTCATAAAGTTGCAGTAGATATCTGAACAACAATGTTTACTAAAAGTTATCTTGCCTCTTACAGTTGTAGTGGTTTTACTCATAAAGTTGCAGTAGATATCTGAACAACAATGTTTACTAAAAGTTATCTTGCCTCTTACAGTTGCAGTGGTTTTACTCATAAAGTTGCAGTAGATATCTGAACAACAATGTTTACTAAAAGTTATTTTGCCTCTTACAGTTGCAGTGGTTTTACTCATAAAGTTGCAGTAGATATCTGAACAACAATGTTTACTAAAAGTTATTTTGCCTCTTACAGTTGCAGTGTTTTTACTCATAAAGTTGCAGTAGATATCTGAACAACAATATTTTAAAAAAATAATTTTATTGCATATATATTAGTATTTCTTTTAATTTTTTTTTTTTATCTTAGTTCGTGTCAAAGGAATGGTTGATGAGACCAATTGTACAATAACAAGTGGTGAGTTTTCAACTAATATTTTTAACTCAATAGATGATTTGGATTTGAATCATCCATATTAAAAATAGAAACCATTTTTTAAATCCACTATTTTTTTTTTTCAGGTGAGAGCTGTGTAGATGTTGATGATTTGGTGAAAATGGAGGAAGTTAGTAAAGTTAGTAAGTAAATTCTTTTTATTTCATTCTGTACTCTGTACACTTTATGGTTTAATAATTCCAACATGTAATGTGTCAATAAAGCGAGTAAACTTGTTCTTGCTTACTGTCTAAACCTTCCTGAAATCCTTGGTAGGTGCAACTGGTAGGCCATCCTCTTAAAACCCTTAGTTTACTATATTCCGTTCAACTGCAGTGCCACCTACAATGGAGAAACATCCTGACCCACGTTATATGCTTTGGTATTAAAGAGTGAGTTATACCATAAAATTCCCTCGTGTTTTTTTTTTTATATCTGCACTCAGCTTCTAAATGTCCTTCAAATCTTATTTTGGTCTTAATCTATTTGTGTTCAACTTAAAATAAATCTTAAGGTTAATATTAAACAAAGTTTGAATCTTTCAGTTGATCTCAGTTTACTTCGATGAAATATTTTATCTTTACAGTTACTGATTACCAGTTAAAAGAAATAACCCTAGAGGATATTATGGAAATTGATGACAGTGTCAGTATAGTTTTTAGCAGTCATGATTTTATAGATAATTAAGTTGTTAGAATTCAGTGTCAATTTTTGTTAACGACATGCTTTGGTCATACTTCAGGAGTTTCTTGTCTACAGCTCATATCTATCATTCTTGAGCAGCAAGGGTGCTAAGAACTGTAGTATTGTAGTAACAAAAATATGTTGCTGAAAATGCCATTGATTTTTTTTTTATTCTTGTTTTAGGAAAGTTCATCATCTCCAAAAAAAATTAGGCTTTTATAAATAAGGTATGTTGATTGACAAATCTCAAGATAATATGGAAGTATGAATTTAATATGAAAGAAAGAAGGAGCAATCAATTTGTTACACGGATTACCAGATTAACATTTTGGCAATGATCTTTTCAAGGCTATCCATACTGATTCATATTTGGGTGGAGCATGTATACAAGGTGACCAAAATTTCAGGATTGTCTGAACAATCACCACTTGTTCAAGTAACAAAGCAAGGAAATTGATACTCAGTCTTTACTATGTTTATTTCAGTCAATGGAAAATATTTTTGTTAAAGAAGATATTCTATAGAAGCACTGGCCTAGGTCACAAGTAGAGACTATAGATTTCACCATGAAAACTAATTCAATTTAAATAAAACACTTTTTAATGAATAAATTCAGGAATATATTTACAAATTCCAAAGCAATTGTTTCAGGGAGTTGATGAAAGAGGTTCTAATTTACTATGAACCAGTACATTACTAAAGTTTTTATTTCTTTTATATGCAGTGACCAAATGTTTAGTATAGACGTTAGGCAATTCATCTTGCAGTTCATTATAGAAGCGGTTGACAATGACAGAAGCATTTTTAGCTGTTAGTAAAGTAGGTTGCCACAAAAAGTATTATTTGGTTGTCATGCTGGATATTAAGGTTGTTAGGTGTAACTGTTTGTAGTTGATCTATCTAGCACTTCTCCCTTTACAATCGGGAAGATACAAATACTTTTTGAATAGGCATATAACAAGAAGATCATCAATAAATGGGTAAATTCAAATGATTCACAATTGGTCTATCTTTCTTATTGAAGCAATTAGCATACACAACATATACTGGTCATCATTGTGTCTTTTAATCTTAATGATATGTATAGATATGGATCCATGATGTGTAGTTCTCATTCCACAATATTATCTGGAGGTTGATTCTATGATAACAGTTAAATGTGTTACAATTCTAGATACTTCCAAAGCCAAATTACTTAAATATATTCTGTTTTCAGCTATGAGTCTTAAAGCTAGTCCTGCATCTCAATACAAAGCCAATCATTAGTGCTTTGAAGTATGGAAAATTATGTTTCATTTCATAATTGTTACATATCTGTGGTCAAATGCTCTCTTGATTCTTGGATATTAAGAACATCTCAACATATTACTATTGATTTTAATGTCAAATTAACTATTTGACATGTGAGGCAAACGGGTAAGAACTAAGTGACTGTAATAGGTGGTGAATAGTTTTTATAGAAATTGGTAAGTGATTTTAGATGGCAGTTTTAAGGTCAATTTGATAATGGCAGTGATTGTAAATGGTGAATGATAGTGATTGTAGATCGTAGATTATGGTAAGTGATTGTAATTGTTCAGGACTTTTGCAGAAGATAACTTGTTGTTGTACTTTACTATGATATGGTAGTCATGATATGGTAGTCATTACATAAAGTAAGGTGAACATAATTGGTGATACAGTTTTTTAATTTGACTGAAATGAATGTAACTTATTGTAATTATCACAATTTGTTTTTTATTTTACAGTTTGTGACAAGTATTGTTGATAACATGGCTTGCTCTTTCTTTATGTTACATTTGTTCACAGGATTAGATTTAAAGGTAAAATTTGTCTTGTATGTTTCAGCACCCATCTTGAAATGCTCTACAGATTTTGATGACTGAATTTGTTTATTACCACCCATTGTTTCTCGATACATGTTTTATTTATAACCACTCAAGTATGAACACTATTCAAAATCAGAAATATCAAATATTTAGTTTGAGTTATTGCCCTTGTTTTTCAAAACGCTTTAAATTTTTTGGCTCGTTAATTTGTTGGAATTCTTGATGGATTTTGACATACTTAATGAAAATCTTTTTATTTTTAATTTGCACCCTTGGCCGTGATATGGACTAATTTATTAATTGCCAACCAATCAAGTTCTGAGAGACGTCGCGCTATAGACCGGTGGACCGTCTACATTTGACGGGTAGCACGTCTGAAATAACAATAGACAGACCGTTCTGAGGTAGACGAGCTGAGAGGGACTTTGTTTTTTTTTTTAACAAAAATTATTATTTCGGCCCGTTTAAGCGCGACGTATAAACTGGGCCTTATCCACATAACTTCTTGTTTGCTTTCGCCCGCTACTTATTTGGATCGGATCCGGACGAAATCCATCTCTGGAGGTAGATTTTTTATCTGGATAACTTCTGGTTTTAACCAAATAAGTTTTTTTGCCAGTGCGAAAGAAACCGGAAGTTATTTGGATAGAACTGGATAGAACCAAATTACTTTTGCAGTGCGAAAGGGGTCAAATGTCCCAATTTAAACTAAGCTACTGGTGAGTTATTTTATCTTGCCTGAAAAGAAATTGTTGTTTTTCTTTACAGTTGTATGAGAAGTTTTAATGTTGTTGGTAATAGTTTTCGCTGTTCTGATATGTTGCATTTAAAGAAAAACAGAAATGCTTCTTAAATAAATTGTAAGTGATTAAATTACTTTTACTATTTTGGCCACAGTACAGTTAAAACCTTGACTCAACTCAACAGTAACCATCATCAGCATTTTAGATTTTCTGATTATATTTAATTTGTATGTCAATTAAAGTCAATTTTGAAATTGCCTAATTCATGTAATTGTTTTTACACTCCAGCAAAATAGAGATTATGGAAGTCAATATTGATCAACTCAAGGAATATTATATTGCTTACCAAATAGAATTGGTCATACAATTAAACATCATTTTGTGACGATTGTGATAATGTGTGATACTATGATGAGTGATAGTAATGTGTAAATAAGAGTGATAGTAATGTGTAAATAGAAGAGGGATAATAATGTGTAAATAGAAGAGGGATAATGTGTAAATAAGAGTGATAGTAATGTGTAAATAAGAGTGATAGTAATGTGTTAATAGAAGAGGGATAGTAATGTGTAAATAGAAGAGGGATAATCACGTGATAATAGAAAAGGGATAATAATGTGTTAATAGAAAAAGGATAGTAATGTGTAAATAGAAAAGGGATAATAATGTGTAAATAGAAAAGGGATAATAATGTGTAATTAGAAAAGGGATAGTAATGTGTACTTTTTACATACACATTAAGCTTATACTGGACTAGGATGGTTTTACTTTTTAAGAACTTGTGACGCAAAACTCTGCCATAATTAGAAATCAAAGATTAGAAGTTGTAGAATGATTTGCTATACAAAATTGGACCTCTAAGACCATTGTGTTATTGAAACATGATCAGGTCTTGTGTTAATTTCCAAAATGTATGGTAGAGCTTACAGGTTTGTCTCTGACTGACTGGTATTCTGTAAAAAAAATTGTTTTAAGTTTTGTTATATTTATAATTTGTAATAGAAAATATAACTAGAAAATTATGAAATAAATGAATATTAAAAGCTTACAGTGTGCTGGAGCTTTTAAATTGGTTCAATAGAATCATGTACAAATTACTATATAAAAAAATATTTCAATGGATTTGTGTTATCTTTTATAAACCAAAGAAAAAAAAGGTCCATAACTCATTTCAATACCCTTTTGATGGTCAGTTCACCCGAAGTACATTGACATCCAGTTCAATACAATTGAGAGATAGTTTTTGGGGGGTGTGATATGACTTCAGCTTACCTTGTGTAATGAAGCCTAAATGCGCACTATTATAAGTTTATGAAATCCTGAGCATTCTCCAAAAAATTACCCCCTTTCAGGCACCATAGACTTTGGCCACTGAAATTTTCCCTGGTAGTAGGCAGATACCCTATGCAACTTTCCTGGAAATTGTAAAGTGTGATCCGATTGGTACAAATACCCATGCATGACACCTGTTTCTGCAAAAGTCAATTTGTGCATAGATTATGTCTACCTAATGAGCATATTATCCAACATACCCCATCTTTGACCCATTTTCATTAAACCCTCAAACGACCCTGCCCTTGCCCAATTAAGCTTAGATACGCCCTATTATAAGCAAAAAATGTCTGAGTGATCTCCAACACAATTACCCTTTTTCGGGCCCCATGGACTTTGGGTCCTGAAACTTTCTGTTGTAAAAGTCAGATATCTCATGCAAATTTCCTGTAAATTGGGGCCCGATCGGTACAAGGACCCATGTGTGAAACCCGTTTCCGTAAAAAAGGTAACTTTTTGCATACATAAAGTCGGACCATAAGTAAGGTCGATCTAATGAGCATATCCACGTACGTACCCCTTTTTTACCCATTTTCATCAAACTCCCAAATCATTCATGTCATGAGGTTAGATGAATGTTCGAGAGTTTTTTGGGGGTATGGGGTGGCTTCAACAGCCCTGCCCTTGCTCAATGAAGCCTAGATACGCCCTATTATAAGTAAAAAAGGCCTGAGTGATCTAAAAAAATTGACCCTTTTTCGGGCCCCATGGGACTTTGGACCCTGAAACTTTCTGTGGTAGTAGTCGGGTATCTCATGCAACTTTCCTGTAAATTAGGGACCGATCGGTACAAGGACCAATTTTTGACACCCGTTTCCGCAAAAAAATAAATTTTTGCATAGATAACGTCGGATCATAAGTAAGGTCGACCTTATGGGCATATCCACATAACCCGTCTTTTACCCATTTTCATCAAACCCTCAAATTTTACATGTCATGGGGTAAGATGAATGTTAGAAAGTTTTTGGGGTATGGGGTGGCTTCAACAGCCCTGTCCTTGCCCAATTAAGCCTAGATACGCCCTATTATAAGCATAAAATGCCTGAGTGATCTCCAAAATTTGACCCTTTTTCGGGCCCCATGGGACTTTGGACCCTGAAACTTTCTGTGGTAGTAGTCGGGTATCTCATGCAACTTTCCTGTAAATTAGGGACCGATCGGTACAAGGACCAATGTTTGACACCCGTTTCCGCAAAAAAATAAATTTTTGCATAGATAACGTCGGATCATAAGTAAGGTCGACCTTATGGGCATATCCACATAACCCGTCTTTTACCCATTTTCATCAAACCCTCAAATTTTACATGTCATGGGGTAAGATGAATGTTAGAAAGTTTTTGGGGTATGGGGTGGCTTCAACAGCCCTGTCCTTGCCCAATTAAGCCTAGATACGCCCTATTATAAGCATAAAATGCCTGAGTGATCTCCAAAATTTGACCCTTTTTCGGGCCCCATGGGACTTTGGACCCTGAAACTTTCTGTGGTAGTAGTCGGGTATCTCATGCAACTTTCCTGTAAATTAGGGACCGATCGGTACAAGGACCAATGTTTGACACCCGTTTCCGCAAAAAAATAAATTTTTGCATAGATAACGTCGGATCATAAGTAAGGTCGACCTTATGGGCATATCCACATAACCCGTCTTTTACCCATTTTCATCAAACCCTCAAATTTTACATGTCATGGGGTAAGATGAATGTTAGAAAGTTTTTGGGGTATGGGGTGGCGTCAACAGCCCTGTCCTTGCCCAATTAAGCCTAGATACGCCCTATTATAAGCAAAAAATGCCTGAGTGATCTCCAAAATTTGACCCTTTTTCGGGCCCCATGGGACTTTGGACCCTGAAACTTTCTGTGGTAGTAGTCGGGTATCTCATGCAACTTTCCTGTAAATTAGGGATCGATCGGTACAAGGACCAATGTTTGACACCCGTTTCCGCAAAAAAATAAATTTTTGCATACATAACGTCGGATCATAAGTAAGGTCGACCTTATGGGCATATCCACATAACCCGTCTTTTACCCATTTTCATCAAACCCTCAAATTTTACATGTCATGGGGTTAGATGAATGTTAGAGAGTTTTTGGGGTATGGGGTGGCTTCAACAGCCCTGCCCTTGCCCAATTAAGCCTAGATACGCCCTATTATAAGCAAAAAATGCCTGAGTGTTCTCCAAAATTTGACCCTTTTTCGGGCCCCATGGGACTTTGGACCCTGAAACTTTCTGTGGTAGTAGTCGGGTATCTCATGCAACTTTCCTGTAAATTAGGGATAGATCGGTGCAAGGACCAATGTTTGACACCCGTTTCCGCAAAAAAGTAAATTTTTGCATAGATAAAGTCGGATCATAAGTAAGGTCGACCTTATGGGCATATCCACATAACCAGTCTTTTACCCATTTTCATCAAACCCTCAAATTTTACATGTCATGAGGTTAGATGAATGTTAGAGAGTTTTGGGGGTATGGGGTGGCTTCAACAGCCCTGTCCTTGCCCAATTAAGCCTAGATACGCCCTATTATAAGCAAAAAATGCCTGAGTGATCTCCAAAATTTGACCCTTTTTCGGGCCCCATGGGACTTTGGACCCTGAAACTTTCTGTGGTAGTAGTCGGGTATCTCATGCAACTTTCCTGTAAATTAGGGATCGATCGGTACAAGGACCAATGTTTGACACCCGTTTCCGCAAAAAAATAAATTTTTGCATACATAACGTCGGATCATAAGTAAGGTCGACCTTATGGGCATATCCACATAACCCGTCTTTTACCCATTTTCATCAAACCCTCAAATTTTACATGTCATGGGGTTAGATGAATGTTAGAGAGTTTTTGGGGTATGGGGTGGCTTCAACAGCCCTGCCCTTGCCCAATTAAGCCTAGATACGCCCTATTATAAGCAAAAAATGCCTGAGTGTTCTCCAAAATTTGACCCTTTTTCGGGCCCCATGGGACTTTGGACCCTGAAACTTTCTGTGGTAGTAGTCGGGTATCTCATGCAACTTTGCTGTAAATTAGGGACCGATCGGTGCAAGGACCAATGTTTGACACCCGTTTCTGCAAAAAAGTAAATTTTTGCATAGATAAAGTAGGATCATAAGTAAGGTCGACCTTATGGGCATATTCACATAACCCGTCTTTTACCCATTTTCATCAAACCCTCAAATTTTACATGTCATGGGGTTAGATGAATGTTAGAGAGTTTTGGGGGTATGGGGTAGCTTCAACAGCCCTGCCCTTGCTCAATTGAACCCAAATACGCTCATACGAAAGAAAGACTCTGAGTGATCTCTAAAAAGTTATACTTTATTGGGCACCAAAGGAATTTTTCCTGGTGTATGTCTGACATTCTTTAAAACTTTCCTGCAAATTGGGGCTCGTGCGACACCCTATTCCACACGTTAATTTACATACCGACCGAGTCGGATTAAAATAGAGTCCACCTGATAGATATGCCCAATCAATAAGACCCGTAAACAATTGCAGAAGTTATTTTATTTTCAGAAACATTTTCACTGTTGATTAATCCACCTTTATCGCCTATCACCCTTCTTCCCTTAAAAATGCACCTACTTGAAGCGTCGTTATTATTATTATTATTAACCTTCTTAACATGAATAATTTTTAGAAAAGCACGTCTTGATAGAGCGAGTCTACACTTGACCACGTGATCTGTGATTGACATATTTATACTAGCTACTATTTTATACTAGCTACGATTAAGAATTTAACAAGTGATACTGTGGCAGAGAGACTGGATGTTCCGTCCGAATTAAATCGCGTTTATCATGGCATTTAAATTAATATAACTTCTTGCGGAAACCGGAAGTTATGGGCATACCTTCAATTCAACGCATGCGTGCCAAGCAAAAATCTTGTGTTAAAATTCCCTATCTACATTTCTATGTTCTGAAAATGGCCGCTTATCATATGCAATGACGATTGAGCCGAATGAGATATCTACATTCATTCCATCATTCGTGTTCGAGACTATGTTCGAGACTATATAATGACTCGATCATGATAACGGCCATCTTGCCCGGTATTTGGGCAGAAAAAGACAACTCTTGTTTCAAGGTTGATTTTTATTGGCTGTTTTATTCCGTGAAAGATGATGATACAGTCTGAAGAATAATTGTGATTGGCTGAACTATAATTTATTCAACATGGTGACTGCCTTACAGTATACGAGGTTCTCTACAGTAGGCTATACGAGGTTATCTAGCATGTCTAGTTCCGAAGTTGATACGAGTGAGCCGATTGGAGTGAGATATCTACGGATAAAAAAGAACTGGATAATAGAGGCTAAGTAATACCCAGTTACTGACCTTAGAAATTATGTAAACAAATTGTGAAATATATACAATTACAATTAGTATCTGTATTGAAATGACATCTATGAAATAAAAGGTAAGCTCGTTTAGTTTTCGGATTAAGTACGGTAAAGCAAATTATTCACAGTGGAGAGACAAAGATTAGATGCCGGAACAAATTCTCCTATAGTGGCTATTTATTATAGGCCTACTATAATAAGAATGACATGATGATCATATTATTATTAGCAAAGGAAAGGACTTATTTTATTTCCTTTGTATGGCAAGATCTATATTATTTTATATACCTGACTATATAAGCCTAAATATGGATTCGTCTGTACAAATTGAAAAGTTTTTTGAATTTTTGCCATTATTTTCATGAAAATTAAAATCCAAGGATATTTTTTCGAATACCGGTACTGTTGTTATACAAGGTCTAGGCCTAACATCTCCGTATACGGTGGAAACCAGTTTTAAGCATTTAGTTTTAGTTTTTAAACCCCTCAGGACCAGGGATTCAATCTTGTCATTGTTCGAGATGATATTTTCAACTAGGTTTTGCCGCGAAAAAAAAAAGAAAGAAAAATGCCGTCAATATTCGTGCATTCTGTCAGATATTTCTGGGTTTTAAGTTAATTATAGGGACTTTCAACTGTGATTTTTATGTGATCAGTTTTGATTCTTGAAAAAATTTATTTTTCTATTATAATCAAATTATTGTCGAGACCAAGACCATTTCCTTTCTGCCTTCTGAGATCAAGGGGATGACATGTCCCCCTGTTCCCCCTAAATCCACGCCCTTGCGTGTGACAGTGTCATATTTGCAACGGAATTGGATGGGTGGAGCTGCTGGACTAAAAAAAAAAAATTCATTGTCATTTATATCCTGCTGAAAATTTTTGAATAAGATAGCAATTGGACGTTCTATAATAATATTCGATTATGTTAATCGAATTAAAGTAAGCAACGTAATAAATGCCGGTCTACATAACAAACATACGCCTACTGCAAAAATAATTTTTCATTATCTTCCAAATTCTCGAAGTTGGAATTTCAAATTAACAAGAAAATGACGTTAAAACCGGAAGCAATATAGACATTTTGAAAACAGGTTGTTGTTTGTTGTCAAATTCTTTATCTTTAAGTTTTCAGAACGATCAAAATAAAATTTGAAACACACGCACAGTTTTGATGGAAACTGGCACTGGTCAGCTCAACTTTACCGACGGCGCATTTTAAACCGACGGATGTCAATAATGGGATGCCCCTCGGAACCTACCCCCTCCCTTTAACTACACCACTGTGTGGATAGACAGACGGATACAAGGGCAAGTAACTATCACATGACCGTAATACAATCCCAGACCACAACTACTCAACATACATTATAAAAAAAGAAAAAATAGTAAACTAACAATTCAATTTCAAAACAGTAGCCACAGAATGTATATATTCTGCTATATGTTGTATGGTGACTATAAGACTAAGCTTGAATATAATTATTATTTCTTACCGACCGTGACTTACACATTTTTTCACAGGGGGCACGTGCCCCACGGCCACCACACCACTGCAATATAGTAATATACACAAGTACATGTGTATTAAATGGACAGATTATCATAAAGTGATTAAGTACATTGCCACAAATTGAACAGATACAATGAAATGAGTACCGTTTATGAATATATACAACGTAAGGATGGTGGGCCGGTATACCAGCTTGTGGGATTGAAAGGGTTAAGTGCTGCGTATGTATCTTTGTCTTATGTCTTAGATTTTTTTTCCATCCCTCATATTTATAAGCTTAAGCTTAAAGATGGGTTTTCGCATTGTTTTAGGGTCAAATCAAGCTTACTAATTGATTAATTGGTGTTTCATATGAACAATCGATGTATTTGTAAGTTATTAGCCGTATGTAGACGTAGAGAGGCATGGGGAATTCATTTGACTTCATCAGCTTCAAAACGCTAAAATTAGACTCCATGTTTGATCACGTGACCAAATGACGTCATTTATGACGTTGTGAGATTGAAGCTGTATAAGAATTAATTTTCGTATTTTATTATCATTAATTGACTCTATTCAAAAGGAGAAATGGTAAGTTTAAACTGATTTAGATTAATTAATTATCTTTTTGAAAAATGATATTTGAATAAATCATTTCCTGTTGCTGGAGAAAATAAATGGAATACCAAAATACACGAGAGGATATCGGTACATTCTTTTAAAAATAATAGCCAATCAAATTGAATATTGGAAATCGGGACGATCGGAAATGTAAACATGGGGATTCCCTCTGTAATTAGCTAATTACAAGTTAATTAGGGACCGCACAGATTAACTTTTGTACTCGGAAGTCGTTAGGATAACTGGCCAATTGATTTATATAAGAGTTTGACACACAACAAAAATTTGAAACAAAAATGAAGGAAACCATCTTTAACTGCAAACAGTACTGTTTCGGCCTTCTGGCCCTCATCAGTGCAGTGCTGATACTGGAGTTGAGGTATAGCCACCTCAGATGATCCCACATACGTGATACCATCGTACCATGCCAGAGTGCTCAAACTAGCAAGCTATTGGGCTACGCATAACGCTAACGACAATGGTACACAGCTTATATAAAAATTTCAAGAGACTATACACACGTGTTTTTTGTGTTTTTATAACCGTTGACTTGAAATATTGCCAGATATTATGACCCAGCATAAAGGAGACTAGGATTTAAATCTTGTTTGTTAAGCATGGTTGAGTTATGTAAATAGATTCTTTTGACTACTTGTGATCAGTATAGTAGATTTTGTTAGGTCAAAAGGTATGTAAGGGTATGATTTAAGGGATTGTGTGATTTTAAGCTGGTTCTAGTAAATCTGAAGCTTATTTACAATGCAAATGCAAGTCCCAAATCCTTCCTCAATATTCTGAACATTCCCATTTAAAGTCTATAAGCTTATTGTTAGAAATATTCAAATATAACCAAAGTGAGGTGGCTGGGGTAAAATAATCAATTATCAATGCTATGAATTTTTTATTTTGATTATCAATAGGAATTTTCTTCAAACATTTATCTGTAACTAGAACATTGGCCATTGGTCATACAGTAGCCTACCCCATTTAAAGGGACAGTCTGAATTTTTTTTAGGTCAAAAATTTTTTTTGCTCAAATTTGTGAAAACTTTACACCAAAATCTGTAACTATGTGCCCTTTAATGTATCTGAAAGTTTTAACCAAAAAAATCCAGCCGTTAATTTTTAAACGCTAAAAACATGCTAAAAATTGTTAAAAACCTTACGTAAGTGTGTTATGTTTTTTGGACGCTGATAGCAAACTACTGAACGGATTTGAGTAAAATAAACGCCATATGGTAAAGAAATGTCCCTCTTGTGTATTTAAAAGGTTTCAGCTAGAAATATTGAGCCATTTAAAGGGCAAACAACAAAACTAGGTCAGATTGCGTAATTAACAATAAGTACTCCCTGTTTGTAATTAACCCTTTTAAACCAAATTCAGTTTGATCAAGAAGATATAGAGATACTATTAGCATACTTTAAAAATACTCTCAGGTGGCATTTGCAATTTTTTTGATAATTGAAACTTTATTCAAAAAAGCAGAATGGCCCTTTAATTATGATGATCATCATAAAAACAATTACTTCAGTTTCATTTGTCTTTGATACCAGATATTGATATATAACACTGATTCCGGTACAAAAACTGTTGTCTTTACTACAGTACTACAAGAAAGTACTGAAACCTAAATAATAAGAACTTCAAAACTTGCAAGGAAGAAATTTGCTTCAGATTTTACTTCTGATATTTGCAGATTTGGATAGTTGGAATTTAATGGAATATTGCCGCTTAGAATGGTCACAAAATATAAATTCTTAAAAAAAGAGTAAATATTCATCAGTGAGTAAAAAGCAAAACCCAAAATATCCACCAAACTAAGTAATTATTCTATGATTAGTTTTTGGTGTGTAGGCTCTCCATTAAAATGCAACTTAACTAGGTGTAAATATGTGTCATGTTTATTTATATCCAGTTAAATCCCATTATATATGGATAAGGTTAAGAACTGTGAAAATAAAAAAAGTTTATATAAGAAAGACTACTAGCCCTGACAGTATCGATAGAAATAGATCTTAAAGGGGTATGTTCACCAACCAATCATACTGTGGTCTCAGAAATAGTGTGCACAAATATATCAAGCAGTTCCAATATTTCTGAGAACTATTTAAATAGTAAGACACTGCAGATTCTTTAGATGTTAGAGAATTATGTTCTGTTGATTAGTTGTCACATTTGTGCAAGTCTTTAAAATCACTTAACAATTGGATATCCGAAAAGGGTAGATTATACAATGAAGTTTTACTGGCAAAATTTCCCAGATTGCACACTGCATGACAAAACTCATCTTTATATATATCCAATATCAGCGATATAAATCTTCATTTCATTGTCGTTTTAATCAGAACACAATTTATTTGACAAGTTTTTTAGGTTATAAATTGTAACGACGTAAGGCAAACTATTTTATTAACACTGTTTCTTTAAGTTTTATTGATCAGTAGAATTATTGCTATATCATTGCCATTTACTTATATAATAATGTAGGCTATAACTTACACTATATAAGCTTATACCTGTATGTATAGTTTTTATGACAGAATATTGTGTTACGTCCTGGGATATTTAACTTTTTAAAAATATAGTTATATGTAAGCTGACTCTGCGTCTGTTTCTTTTTTCATTCTTGTTATATACAGTTATATTTTTTTTTTTATCATTTTTCTTATATATAAATATAGTTTTGAGAGCTAGGGCAGTCGAAATCAAAATTGGTTCTCATTTGAACACAGGATCTGCAACAGGCTATTTTCCTACTGATTGCGATTTTTTTTATGAAATTTCGTCAACTTGGTACTAGGATACCGTACCTAAATATGTTGTTAGGGACTCATCTCTCTCTCTGTCAATATCTATTGTAGACTGATAGAAGCTACATTTTTTATAATAATATGATTTGTCCTGGACTTCGTAAAAACCTATTCAAATTTAGACAAAATAAAGGCTACAGGCTAAAGGAAACTTAATTTGAACATGGATGAGATCTCAGTATACCTACATTCCCTTGTCACATTTTTTGGAGGATTTAAGGTTACATTCATTTGCTCGTCATATATTTTTCTAGTAATATTTAGATTTAAAACCATAAAATATAATCAATAACCTAATCTAACCAATAACCAATAATTTTTCCAAAAATGACTTTTCTTATGTCAAATAGCAAGCAGAATGATAGAAATTTGCAATGTCTTACTCATTTGGAGGATATTTTGAAAATAAAAATAGGTTTATATCAGTGCTAGGGCTGCAACGATTCCTGAAGTGGCGATTCGATACGCTATACGATACACATTCAACGATTCGATTTATTGTGATAAGAAATCGCGATTCTTGAGTTTGAAATTCAAGAAAAGAAAACCTTTAATCATTAACTTTTTAACACATTTTTGACATAATCGCGATTCATCGATTCTACGATGAATCATTGCAGCCCTAATCAGTGCAATATATATATTAATACATGGCAAGAAATATTAATTAACGTAAAAATAGCAAATAAGCTTATACTATGTATGTACCAGAATTTGAAATGTGTTCAAAATACTATTGATATTTTAGTGAGACAATAACTAGTGCATGGACATTATAAGTTAAATCTAATTTGAAGTATTATTATGTAACTTTATTGTGTAGTTATTATACCTCTGAACACTATTTACATATATTTTAGACACAACTATAAATGTATTCCCCATTGAAATTATTTTTGGAAAAGCACTGTCAAAATTGGTAAGGGTAGGTTGGTCACTAGCTAGACTAGAGGCTATTATTGAATATTTTTACAATTACCAACTTATATAAGAAACCAAGCTATGATATATTATCTAGGCTATAAAACTAGGCAATCAATACCTATATCTAACTACTCCTTTTGTCATTTGATAATTTGCTTGAAGCTAAGGGTGAAAATTGATGTTAAATATTGTGATAATTGTATGTATTGTACTCTGGATTAAAATAGATATTTCATGTTGGTTATATGAACTGTATTTGAAGTACAGTAATCTGACTGAGCTAGAAGTTTGATGGTTGCAAATAAGCAGCATTAACAGTGATGTGGTGCAGAGTGTGTTCCATTAGATTTGAATAAGCTTTGAATAAGTAATCTTTCAATGGCATATTAGAAGCACAAGTTATAAATAAATAAGACAATTTTATGGATGGATACTTCTAGAAAATTTATTACTTCAACATTTCAATGTGGTTCTCACACCGTCATCAGGAATATAATTTGAATATCTTGAAAATAACTTTGAAGAAGTGTTTTACAAGTGACAACCCCAACAATAATTAATTTACTGGAGATTAAAAGAACATGTAAACAGTTAGGCTTCAGTTGGATGTTGGATGAGTGATTTTTTTTTAAACATTTTTATTAAAAGTACATTTTCATTTTGCAGAAAAGGAAGTAGTTTGGAATAACATTGATAAGATAAACAAAATGAAGATATCACTTTGAATGAGAAGGATTTTAAGTCTGTAAGTTTATGACTTATATTTTTCACTATCTCTGGAAAGACATGTCATGTTTTACAATAGTACAATACCAATTGTGACTAAGATTAATTATAATAATTCTTATTTGATATTGATTGTAATGCTACTGATTGTCTTTTGTGTTTTGTTTTTTTTAGGAATAAGAAAAAATAAGTTTTCAAGATGGGTTTTGGAACCCAATTACGGTTGTTATTATGGAAGAATTTTATGCTGAGGAAAAGACATCCTGTAAGTAAGAAAGTATTGGAAAAGTCCAATTTGGAATAATGTAATTTCTGCATTACATAAAATTATGACATTTAAGGGATTGTAAAGAGATTTTCTAAACTTTGTATGTGTTTTGAGGACACTGATAGCATCAAATTGCGCCATTGCAATTTCCATTTTGACGTCTGTGGTTCTTGCAATTCCACTAAAACTAACGCGTTTTATGACATCGCTGACAGTGATCTGCCTCAGATATCAATACTGTAAGGCTACAAATTATTGCGAGATAGAAATTAATGCGTTAAATGCGACATATTCGCGACCGCATTAATTTGTATCCGCATTTTAAAACACATATTTCCAAGTGAATTATATGGAGTTATGTCCCTTTCAAATATGGCTGACACTAGTGAACATCGATATTTGTTGTATGTCACGCCATTGTGTAAAGACATGTTAAGTTATGATTATAAAATAATTTTTATTTCATATATAGTAAGTTTAACAAAATTCACAAAATAATAAAAAAATAAGCATCTCAACAATGAAAATAAAATCAAATGATAGACAAAGGGTAATATAGGTCAAGTATTTAAATTGAGACCGGGCTGGATAAAGTAATCTCTAAATTTGAAGCTGATTAGTAATCAATGACAAAAGATTTTCACTTGACCATTGTTCATGTCTTCATTCATGCTTGAGTTTTAATGAAAAGAACAGTTAATTGATAAGATTAGAGGAGAATACAGCACCAGCCGTCATACTTCTGGGAAGCCATTTTCTTTTTTATGATATTAAAAAATGCGACACCTATCGCGGATCGCATTAATTTGTACTCGCATTTTAGTCTCTATACCCCATGTCGCATTAATTTGTTGACGCATTAATTTCTAGCCTTACAGTAGATCACTGTGAGTGATGTCATAAAATGCACCACTGTCTGTTCGTCAATCCGTCAACATTTGCTTGTAAATGCAAATTCAGTATGTGCATACATATCCAGGAAACAAAGTCAAGAATGTTTTTAGATTATTGTTGAAGAATATTGACTTTATCAATAGAATGTATGATTTTAAAACAACATTAATACAATTTTCAATACAAGAACAGATCCTGAAATCTCAAAGCTTTGAAAATGGCATTTTGCTTACAACAGAATGCAGAAGTGGGCATATATTGTTGTGATCCACTATCTTACAACTCTTTCACCAATTCTAGGAGAATCTTTAAAGCGATACTACATATTAGAATGAAATTAAGTTCTCAAACTTGGTCAATAAGAGTATATATTCAACAACAGTGTCCAAAGTATACAAACAGAATTAAATAAACCCATAAAACTATGTAATTTTCCATACAATTACAGATTATTATTGATAATGGATTAAGGCATTTATCAATTATTGTATTTAAACATAGTTTTCTGGATTTATCAGATGATTTAGGTAATCCGTTTTATAGTTATGCCACTAGTTTTGTCCCCTGATGAATATATACTCCTATTGACCAAGTTTGAAAATTCGCTTTAACATGCATAGGATGTAGGATATAGAGGGCACCTGGTTGGTTATTATTAAGGATGCTTAAGCTATCTAACTGAACAGAAGCAAGAAAAATATGGTACCCATTCAAATCTTATGCCTAACAAAATTAATGTATAACTATTAATGAGAATTGTGCTTCATTTCAGTTAAGAGTGATAATAGAAATATGCTGGCCACTGTGTTTATTTTTAATCTTAGTTGGTGTGAAGACCAGGCCAGATTTAGAAGAATTTGTACCTGAATGTAAGTTAAAATTGGGATGAAAGTTTTCTTTATCTAGAGGATGACCAGCCTATTTAACTAAATGGTCATGATCTAGGTTGACATTAGAATTCAACATAGTGACAATGTGCCCAAACACTATGTGGACTGGGTGGTGGTCTGATATAGCCTGACACTAGTCTTGTTCTGAAGTTGATATAACTTGCGTGAGTGTCATGGTCCAAAGTGAAGCAGGCTATGTTAGAATTCTATTCCAGCTATTTTTGAAAACATACAATGAAAAGTGGAATGCAGTTTGCAGCCATCACATATGTTGCAGCTATATACTGACGTCACTGACATCATCACTGATAACTGAGTAAGAGAGAATTTTAACACTTGATTTCATGATTTCAGCCTTCCATTTTTTTTATTTTATGTTTTTTTATTTCATGTTTTCAGGCCATTTTGATGGGAAGGCAATGCCTTCATCAGGATTACTTCCATTTCTACAGTCCTATTTATGTACCTATAATAACACTTGTCATGGGAGAGTAACAGAAGATGAAATATCTGGTGATGTCACTGGTTTTAATAATTCATTGTAAGTCTTAAAGTAGATGATAAACAACACATAGAGTTGTTATAATATTTGAAGCCCACATCATGAAGATTAACATGCCAGGGGGCTTGCCTAGTGCTCACACAAGTTCATAACATTTCTGAAGAAATAATATAGAGCAACAAAAATAGGTACCCAGGAATAGATGCTTGCTTACGTTTAATTTTTTTTTTTTTTTTAAATTTATATTTGTACATGTTTGCAATATTTTGCCTAAAAAAACCTAAAAATAGTTTTGAAAGTCCTATATTATATATATGTAATGTTCTTACATTTGATAGGCTAACAATATTTGTCAATGATATAGAAACCATATTGTCAAGTAATGTTGATAGAAATGAAATAGAAAGAGCTCTTAAAGATTTGAGTAATTTGCAGAAACTCTTATCTATGATAAGAAATGGTACATCTGAAGGTAAACCTTTTTGATTTTTTAGAAAACTTTTACTTCAGTTCAAATATTTAACAGTATTTTCCGAAAATAAGATAAAACAATATTAAGACCAAGACATTTTGGTAATAGAAATAACAAGACCACCAAAATTCTACATCATTTCAAAAGCACAAAACCTAATGACATACAATGTAGAATATTACAGAAACCATTGAATACTTGGAACCATATGATATTGAACTTTATACTGAAGCATGTATTTGAAAAAATCCCATATAAGTCAAAGTAAGGTAGATACGTGAAATTTGATTTTTTATCACTCACTATTTTGGTGTCTGTGTTATGCCCACTTCAATTTTTTTTCGTCAACAAGGGGTGCGCACTATACATGGGTAAATGAATTTTTCCTGATTTTGATGGGGTAAGGAAGGGATGCACATTATACATGGGTGCGCATTATTTTCGAAAATATACGAATATGGATTTTATGTCAAAACTGAAATCTGTAGATTGATTTAAAAACTAGATGATTGCTTTTATTTTAGGGGAAATAAAACTAGGAAATCTATTGGTTGATCCTGATAAGTTACGAGAACAAGTAGCCAATCAGAGTATAGATTTATCTGAGGAGTCGTTAGATTTGTTGTTAAATGGATCCATATCTTTGGACAAGGTAATCAGATAAGATATTATATTATGGTCTTTTGACTTTAGTTTATAAACAATATGCCAAGCTGACAAATGCATTCCAAACCTTGTTTCTGACCACAACAATCTGGTGTCTTCCATTTTATCCTTTCCCATTTTATCCTTTCCCATTTTGTCCTTTCCTATTTTGCCCCTATCTTACAAAATGAAATTAGAAATCTTTTAAAGAATTTAAATGAGGCCAATATTTATTGAGACCCTTCATACTGTTTGTTTAATGAAATAATGAAGAGCTTTAAATGTATTGTATGATCACTGTAATACACTATGTATAATATGTTTTTATTCAGGTTCTCAATATCTTCAACTCGTCATCATTTAGAAATATTTTGAATAGAGCTAATGAAACAACTGTTAGAGATGCTATTTGTGAAGAAGAAATACTGACACGATGGTTTGAGTTCAGTGACCCTAACACAGCTTCTTTACTACAAGAACAAATCTGTAACTTAACTCAACAACAGGCTCAAGAACTATATGATGACTTTATGGCTGAGTACAACTCAACTTATGCGTTTAATGAAGTAAGTGTGTACAGAACTGAACATTATTATTATTTACAGCAAAAGGCATGCTTCTACGTCAGACCTTCTCAAATGGCTGTTAACTTGGCTGATTGCCAAGTATAGTAGGCTGCGCATGCGTGGACTGTAGGTCCGTGCAAATGTATTTTTATGTATCAGTTTTGTCACCGGCGTGGTACCTAGTCGGTTCATCATGTATATGTTTCATCCTATGTAAATAAATTCTTAAATATCATCAACCAGTTTTCATGGTAGCAGAGCGAAACGAATATGGCACAAAGGAACTATAAAAATCCTCCAGAATTGGGCCCAGAAACAAGCTACGAAACGTGGAAAAGTGAAATTCAGATATGGCGCAGAGTCACAGATTTAGAAAAGAAGAGACAAGGTTGTGCAATTACCCTAGGGCTTACCGGGAAAGCCAAGGAAAAGGCCATGGAGATAGATGTCGAAGTATTGAATTCCGATGGTGGATTAGACGAATTGATGAAACAATTAGATAAACATTTTGAAAAGAATAAGGTTGATGAAGCGTATAGCACGTATTCGAGGTTTGCTAGTTTGCAGCGAAAAGGGAATGAATCGATGTCGGACTTTATTTACGAATTTGAAAAGCGCTATAGCAAGTGTAAAAAACATGGAATGGTATTACCAGATGCCGTACTTTCATTCAAACTATTGGACTCTTGTGATTTTTCTATGAATGAAAGGAAATTAGCGTTAACGGCAACGATTGATTTGAAATACGAAAATATGAAGTCAGCTTTGACGAGAATATTTGGAAATGAAGGTCAAGGTCAAAGCACGAAGAAAGAAGATGGTATTTTGGTAAAACCGAAAGAAGAAGCCCTCTATACCAAAAGTAGACCGAGTTACCAACGGTATGATAAAAGACCTACTAGAAACAATAATTTTGGCAACAGAAACAACAATAGTTCCACTGGTGGAAGTTCATACGTGAATCCAATGGATAGGAATGGGAAGAGAAGTAAATGTGCAATCTGTCAATCTATATTTCACTGGGCTAGGGAATGTCCTGACAGAGACACAGAACGAGTGAAATACACTGAAACAAGTGAGACAGACGAGCATGTAACGTTATTTGCCAGAGAAGAAAAAACTACAAATCAAATATTTATGGTAGAGTCTTTTGGTAGTGGTGTCATTGATACAGCCTGCACTAAAACAGTAACTGGTAAAAGATGGCTGACAAATTTTCTTGGGAAGTTAAATGAAGAAGAGCGGTCTACAGTTAAAAGAGAGCCAAGTAGGAAAGGATTCAGATTTGGAGATGGATTACAGGTCAGTTCGTTTGAAAAAGTGACAATTCCTGCAAAAATTGGAGACGTGAAATGTAACATTGAGACAGAAGTAGTGAACACAGACATACCTTTACTGCTGAGTAAAGACTCATTAAAAAGAGCTGAGACAATTTTAGACTTGGTCAACGACAAGGCGGAAATGTTTGGTCAGTCAGTTAATTTAGACTTTACCTCAAGTGGACATTACTGTGTGAATATTTTGGAAAATTCATGTGAGGATGTCCTTGTGATTGATTCAATAGGCTTACTACCACAAGATGAAATGAGAAAAACTATCAATAAGCTACATTTACAATTTGGTCATGCAACAGTTGAACGTTTGACTACACTTCTTAAGAACTCTGGTCAAATAAAGGAGAATGTCATTGATGTACTGAAATCAGTGGTAGAAAAATGTGATGTCTGTGCTCGTTATAAAAAACCAACTCCAAGACCAGTTGTAGGCCTGCCTCTAGGAAGTGATTTCAATGATGCAGTAGCTGTAGACCTCCATGAACTTGATAAAAATCTATGGTACTTACACATAATTGATGAGTTTACACGATTTAGTGCTGGAGCTATTATAAGAAGTAAGGCAGCTTCAGTATTTGTTGACAATTTTATTAAACTTTGGATTGGTATTCATGGTGCTCCTAAAAGATTGTTTAGTGATAATGGGGGCGAATTTAATAATTCTCAGGTTAGAGACATGTGCGAAAACTTTAATATAGAATATAAAACAACTGCTGCATTTAGTCCTTGGTCCAATGGCTTGTTAGAAAGACATAATCAAACACTCACAAACATTCTTCACAAGATACGAGCTGAGAAGACGTGTTGTTGGGAGACCTGTTTGGGTTGGGCGATAATGGCGAAGAATAGTCTCATGAATTCAAACGGGTTTAGTCCTTACCAGTTAGTTTACGGAAGGAACCCTAATTTACCATCAACACTCATTGATAGACCACCAGCACTGGAGGGCACCACGTCTAGTCAAATTGTTGGAGACCATATTTCAACATTGATAGCTGCAAGAAAGGCATTCATTGCGGCAGAAAGTTCAGAGAAGATTAGACGGGCCATCCGGAAACAAATTAGAACAACAGAGGGTCCCTTTATGACTGGTGATAAAGTATATTATAAGAGACCTGACGCCACAGAATGGAAAGGACCAGGTACTGTTATTGGCCAAGATGGAGCGGTTGTATTTGTTAGGCATGGGGGTATAATGGTAAGAGTCCATCAAAGTCGACTGAGAAGAACTACTGATGCAGAAATACCAGCAATTGAGAAAACCTCAGATGATACAGAAGTAGATGTGAATAAAAATGGTCATGTGGATTCTGATGATGAGGTGGAGACAACGAACAAATCTTTTCAAGAACAAGAATCAATACCTGATACCAACACCTTAAATTTGTCGAGGATAAGAACTGGACAGACTCTTCAATTCAAAAATCAAGAATCTGAAGAGAACATGACGGCAAAAGTTTTAAGTCGAGCAGGAAAAGTCGGTGGTAAAAATAAACATTGGTATAATTTGGAATTTAGTAAACCAGAAGAACTTATATCTATGAAACAATCAGTGGACTTAAGTAAAGTAGTGGATCTTAAAATTAGTGATGATATTGATGGTGAAGAAAATGTGATGGTAATAGAAGATTTATCATTTCAGGAAGCAAAAATTGCTGAAATACAAAATTGGAAGAAAAATGATGTTTTTGATGAAATTCCAGATGAAGGCCAGAAATGTATTTCGACAAGATGGGTATGTACTGTTAAAGATACTCCAAATGGTATAGCTCCTAAGGCAAGATTAGTGGCTAGGGGATTCGAAGAGTTTAATAACTCAATCCAAAAGGACTCTCCAACCTGTGCTCAAGAATCTTTAAGGATGATATTAGCCATAATAGCCCAAAAGAAATGGACGCCCAACTCAATGGATATTAAGACAGCCTTTTTGCAAGGGAAAACCATAGATCGAAACGTATTTATAAGACCACCTGTTGAGCACAATTCTACCAATAACATTTGGCAATTAAAAAAATGTGTTTATGGACTAAGTGATGCCTCTTTAAATTGGTATAATAAAGTTAAAAGTGTTATGATTGAATTAGGGGCAAAATTATCAAAAGTTGATCCAGCTGTTTTCTATTGGTCTGATCAGAAAGGAAAATTGTCAGGTCTTCTAGCTTGCCATGTTGATGATTTCATTTGGAGTGGATCTGTAGATTTTGAGTCAAATGTGATAACAAAAATTAGGTCAAAATTTGATATTGGAAAGGAGGACAGTGTTGCTTTTAGATATATTGGAATCGATTTAAAATGTGATAAAAAAGGAGATATTAATTTAGACCAAAATAATTATGCAAATAATTTGATGCCTATTAAAATAAAAATGAATAGAACATTTCAGAAAGAAGAACTGTTAGATGAGACCGAAAAGACTGCTTTACGTTCAAAAATAGGTCAGCTCATATGGATTGCTCGCCAAAGTCGACCAGATATTATGTTCGATACTTGTATACTGGCTGGAAAAGTAAAAGACGCTCGTGTTAAAGATATATTGGAAGCCAACAAGTTAGTTAGGCGTTTAAAATCGGATAAATCTAATTTGTGTTACAGGTATTTAGGTGAAGGAAAATTGTCCTTAGTAATTTATAGTGATGCCTCTTTGGCTAATCTTACTGACGGTGGAACTCAGGGTGGTTATATTGTGTTATTAGTGAATGCAGATGGTGAATTTTCACCTATATGTTGGAATTCCTCTAAAATTAGACGTGTGGTTAGAAGCACTCTTTCCGGTGAAACATTGGCCATGGCAGATGGAATTGATATGGGTATTTTTATCTCTACACTATACTCTGAATTACTATCTGATGATTGTAATGACAATCAATTGCCATTAGTTTGTATCACTGATAATAAGTCATTATGTGATGCTATTAAATCAACAAAATTTGTATCTGATAAAAGATTAAGGCTAGAAATAACTAGTATTAAAGAAATGATAGCAAATAAAATAGTTAGGGAAATACTATGGTGTGAAACTGATAAGATGCTGGCAGATTGTTTAACCAAGAAGGGTGCTTCTCCATATAAGTTACTTAAAACGCTAGAGGATGGCGTTATCCAATTCTAAACGATTTGTGCCATGAAAATGTATTTATTGTATATATGTGTTTTAAACATTTTTAATTTACATGTTCTGTGTTGAGAGATATTAAAAACAAAATAAGAAAAAAAGTTTGGGATAACAACAAAAAGACAAAAAGATAAACAATTTTATTTTTGTATATTTTATTATATTTTTACAATTGGTAATTTAACAAACAAACAAAAAAAATAATAGTGAGATTGTTAACTTGGCTGATTGCCAAGTATAGTAGGCTGCGCATGCGTGGACTGTAGGTCCGTGCAAATGTATTTTTATGTATCAGTTTTGTCACCGGCGTGGTACCTAGTCGGTTCATCATGTATATGTTTCATCCTATGTAAATAAATTCTTAAATATCATCAACCAGTTTTCAGGCGGCCCCTTCCGCTATATTTGGCCCTTTTTTTCATAATATGCATTTGGCCCTTTACAAAAATTAATTGAAGGCCTGTTGTACACAATAGAGATCATCTGACACAGTCTATACTAAATATATAAAATAAACAATATTAACTATTATTTACTCTTCTTAGTCTTGTTCAATCCGTAAAATATTTGGACTTTGATTATGGAGTATTGAATTAATAGGTTGGAGAATACCAGTATTAATGAATATTGTTGGCAATTCTTTTGATTACAATACATGTTATACTTCACCTTATGTAGCTATGAAGCAAATGTTTTTACCAGCAAAATAGATGATCTTTGGCCAATTACTATTTATTTTTATATGCACACATTGAAATGTGGTCGTATATTGCCGTAGCACCTGTCCGTCCGTTGGTCGGTCGGTCTGTCGGTCCGTCGGTCCGTCTGTCCACAATTGGCTTGTGAACGCGATAGAGACTACAGTTTTGGTTTGATTTGTAAAATTTTGTGTGTAGGATTATATTCATAAGATCTTTGACAAGTTCGAATTTCAGTTTGAGACAAAAATTCAAAATACGTTAAAAATGGCTTGTGAAGGCGATAGAGGCAACAGTTTTGGTCAAATTTGAATATAATTAACTAGTTTTGAAATTTGGTATTTAGCTTTTTATATTGACAAGATGTTTGATGAGTTCAAATCTGAACATCATTCAACAAAGATTAAGAGTTAAAGCTCTTGATATAATGACAATTTATTTAGTAAGTGGGCGTATCTTGCTAGGCAACCACTTGTTCTTAATATGTAGTGCTCTGAGAAAAGCACCACCCCTAGAAATTAACATTGATGATTAGTACCACAGAGAAGTGGGCTAGTTGCAATGGGATGTTTCTGTGGTCTGAATCAAATTGAATACTTATTCCTTGTTTCTATTTTTAGATAAGAAAATACTGGTCAAAGAATCTAGGTGTGGATCCTAATTTTGATTTTCAGCTTGTTGAGTCATTAGCTAAGACTTATGAAGATGTAAGTTGTACATTTCTTATTGTGGCAATATACATATCAATTTTATTATACACCCCCATCTCTCTATGAGTTTTTGATGGAATCAAATGAAATTTGATATGTGTATACATATTCATAAAACGAAGATCGAATTTGAGCTATTTTCGATCATTAGATGCAGAGTTATTGCCCTTGCCCCAAATCTCTTAGTTTTCAACTGATTTTGATGAAACTTAAAATGGATGTTATTGGACCTAAATCCAAAGGTTTTAGAAAGTTTAGTTTACTCCTGATTAAAATTAAAGCTTTTTCGTTAGGCGTATATGGCCGTGGTCCACTATCTTTGATTAGTAATGAAGATGTTGAAAATATTTGGGTTTGATTATATCTTACATCTCAAATTAGCAATCTCCAATGGTCAAAATATTTTTAGGTCAGTACATTTGATCTTTAAAATTGTTTATTGATATTATATTAAGAAATATTAAATATATTAGTTATTGACAGTTTGACCCTGGAGAATGGAACCTGTAACAAAATACTGTTATTGGGTGCCTGTACCGAACAAAGTCCAGACCAGAGGGGCCAACTCCTTAATTGGTATTTCTGTGAAAAAATTCACTATGTGTCACTGCACTAAGGTTCCATATGATTGTGTGAACAAACATTAATATTGTATGACATTATTTTTTAGATTATGAAATTAGAAAGTTTAGAGTTTATTCTGAATGATTATGAACGAATACAGAATGATTTTAGTAATACGAATATGTCAAGGGGTAATGGTACTCGTAATATTCTAGAAACTATGGGTTCATTATTATGTGGACGCTCTCAAACCTTTGTGAATTTAAATAATGTTGGCCGTCTTGGTGATGCTAGTAATTTTTTTGGTGGTAATGGTGATGGTGATGATGAGGATGACAAAAAGAAAAGAAAGGAAATTGAATTGTCTTACAAAGATGCAAGTAAGTGCTAATTTTCATAATGAAATGATATCAAGTTATTGGCTTTGATAGCTAGATAAAAACTGAATAACAGTTCTCAAATTCAAATGAATGTTTTCAATGCCAAGTAATAATTGAAAAACCACACTTAAAAATTAAGAATATATAGATAGTTTGTGATATATTTTGCAGTAGTACTTTAGGGTATTTAGATTTCATGAAGGAAGTCTCTTGTCAATATATCAGATATTTTAAATCCATTGTATTATTTTTAGCTCCATTCTGTCGAGATTTGTTTGTATCAATAGAAGAGAACAATTTATTTAGTATTGTGTGGAGATTTTTAAAGCCTATTGTGATAGGTGTTATACCATATACTCCTGATACACCAAGAGTCCGAGAAATAATAAAACTGGTACGTCCTATTTTTAATATCATTTTTCTGTGCTTAGATGTAATCTTGGACATATTTTGACCGGATTGTAAAAGTAATACCACTATATAGTTCAGTTTTCTGGAATAACAATCACCATAGAAATTGAATTGTACAAAAAGATATTAAAGAGCTAACTGATAAACATCTTGAAATCCCCTTTCTCATAAACTTTGTTCCCTTAATAAAAAATATTTAAAAACAAATCTCTTTATCAATTTCAATAATATTTCTTAGATTATCTCCAAACCCAGGTCTCTAACTAAGGCTTTATTTTTATGTAGGCCTATAATAAAATTCACTACACACATTTTCATTGGTCCACAATTCCTTGTAAGCACTCTACAAAATGATGTACTTTGATTGGAAATTGTTGGTCATTTCACTCATTGATAATCTCTTTTTTGAAATAAAAAAATCTACAATATGATTGTTCATCAAAACCTTTTTTTTTTTAGTTTTTAAACTTTTTTAGGGCACAATTATTGACAAAATTTGCCAAAATTGTTCGTAATCAATGACTAACTCTATGAAAATATTAAATATGAGTTATTTCCCTTGTTCTTCAACATTTCAACATGCTAAAACATTCTGAGGAATGTAGTACTAGATGTTGGAATATTTCATTGATGCTGAGTTTCACCTTACATTCCTTTTAAATCAAAGTTGCCAGTGGGCCATGTTACCTTATCCGACAAGCCTATCTTTATTCACAATGTGCAAATCGATTGATTTAAATTTAATGAAGTTATATTTTTTGTTGTAGGCAAATGAAACATTTTTAGATATCTCTGAATTGATTAACCTAGCTGATGACTGGGACAGGTTATTACCTCAGATATATAACTACTTAGATGGACCTAATATCGATGTAATCAGAGTAAGTTAGATGTTATTCAGAATTTTCTTTATATTTTAGTTCCTGAGTATAAGCTTAGTGAAATTTCTAGACTATATCATAGCAAAATCAAGAACTTATTTTCTTATACTTTTATTTTAGGAATTTATCAATACAGGAGGGTGTCAGGTTGTTGAAGACTTAATAAAAAATGCTCAAGCTGGGGAAAACACGGCTATACCATTTTTACAAGGACTGGTAGGAAACAGGTTTAACCTGAGTGATCTACCCACTATAGATACTGACTTTAAGATATGTGAATATATCGGAAGGTTTATATATAACGGAGAAGATGAGAGTGGGTATGATTGGAGAGATTCTTTAAACTATACAGATATACAACTACAATCATTAAAGAAATACCTACAGGTATATATTTTCTTATTTTATTTAAGTCTCTCATTTTGATATTGAACTTAATATTTAAAGAGGCAGTATGTCTTAAGTTATTTCCAGTGTTTGAACACATCTATATCCCAGACTATTGCAGAAGAGTTAAAGGGATTGTAAAGTGGTTTTCTAAACTTTGTATGTGTTGGGGACACTGATAGCACCAATTTGCACCATTCCAGTTTCCAGTCCAATGTCTGTGGTTCTTGCAATTCCACTAAAACTAACATGATTTATGACATCACTCACAGTGATCTACCGGAAGCTACAATTGATATCTATGCAGATCACTGAAGCGTTCGACAATGATAGAAGCATTTTTAGTTGTAGTACTGTAGGTTGCCACGAAGGGTATGATTTGGTTGTCATGTTGGATATTAAGACTTTTAAATACAACTGTTTGTAGTAGATCTATTTAGAAACTCTCCCTTTGCAATCGGCTTATTTTTGGTTTGATTAATGTAGGTACAGACACTTTTATAATAGGAAAAACAAGAAGATTTTCAATTGAATGATTAGGTAAATTGAAATGATTCGCAATCGGTCTATCTTTGTTATGCAGATGACCGCTAAGACGAGTACGCAACGCGTTTTGAGTTTTGCCAACATATTGAAGTCACATTTTTTAAATGAAATTAGTTATATAATGTTTTTATCGATGAGAGGGGTTTTGTTTCTTTTGAATGGCCGAAAGAGTGTCGTTTTTAATTTTGAGTTTGAATATCCCCTTTCCCTCAATTTACTAAAAATAGGTCACATCACATGCACAATTAAAATCGGTTTTTCTAGTACAAATTCTGTTGAATCTTTTGCGATTTAATGATGACAGGCAATGTATGCTTCAGTTGAAACGAAGTTTTAGATAAAAGTTGGTGTGTATGTTTAATAGGTAATATCATCCAACAAATCTGACTCTACTCAGGTTCTCAAATGTGATATTTGGATGGGATGACAATGTTCATGGAAGTTTCTCCAATCATTTTGGGTTGTTAGTTTTTGTGAATTTTCATCACGACCAAATATTCAATTATCAATGCTATGAATTTTTAATTAAATTATTGATTTTCAAATTTCATAATTGATTTAAATTCAGTCAGATTTTCTTTTAACATTATCTGTTACATGGTCTTCAGACAATTCACAACCAATTCTAGACATTACTTCAGTTTCATTTGTCTTCAATACCAGATATTGATAAATAACATTCAGCTACAAAAGTATACACCAACGTCGCCAACAAACAAAGATCAGATTTCTCAATTGAAATAATCGATTATTGATTGGTAACTTGCCTTCAATAATTGATCTCAATTTGGTAATTAATACCCAGCCCTAGCTTTAATGATGAGTATATCGACTGTTGGAATCAATACTGATGTTTAGTAGGCCCATTCACTATTGAAATATCTAGATTTTGGTCTTGAATTGATGTAAATAGCCTCCAGATTTATTGAAAATGCACAAAAATCGCACAATCTCTTCAATTACACCCGTACCTTAACAGTTATCTTTTGTTTTCTGTATAGATGCTTAGGAATTATAATATATACAGATTTAATCAGAATGAATTCCAAATCTAAAAGTCTTTAACAAATGACATTGATTGTATTTATATTTCAGTGTTTTAAATTTGATAAATTTATACCATATAAAGATGAGATATCCCTCACTAATGATTCAGTCAAACTGACTGGTAACAATACATTATTAGCTGGTAAGATAAATATATATATACAGATAATTTCTCACTCATGCTTATGGCATAATATTATATTATATTATTTAATAAAAAAAACAATAGATGTTCGCAGTGCACATTATTGTGAAAATACACCAAATTACCATCTTAATTCTTTAAACAGTGGAAACTTTAACATCCAGGATTCAGTTTGTAATGGCATGTCATAAGCAGTTTTTTTTTTGTTTTTCAGCTTTAGTATTTAATGAAGTTAATGAAAACACGACTCATATAAAGTATAAGATTCGTATGAACTCAGATAATGTGGACACTACCAAGAGGCTTCAAGACAGGTCTGTTTTCTTTTTTTATATAATCCTTTTAGTATTGATCTTTCTGAATTATTCATACCGATTGACTGGATCAAAGTCACACTATCGAACACCAACTGATATTCGAAAATTTCATTGTAAACAAACAAGTGGCATCAGGATTCATTTACTCTAATAAACTAAAGCTACAATAATGTCCTGTTTATAAGCTTGCTGCATTAACAGTTTTTTTTCTATCGAAAACAAAATTATTTTTATGTAATCACGTTTTTTTTTTAGACACACACAATGGAATTGTTCAAAATAAACATGTCTGACATAATATGAGGTTGTGTTATATGAATTTTGTCTTACCTAATCAAAGGGTCAATGCAATCATATTCCATGTGATGTGATAATGTTTTTTTATGTCATTTTTACCTAACACTTATTCAGAATTCAAACTAGTGAAACAAGTGAAAAACAATATTTTTTGTTGCTTAACAAAGTTTTGAGGACAAATTTCTGTTGTGTACATAAAAAGTGAAAAAAAAAAAGGTAAATGAAAGTGTTTTTAATTACAGATATTGGACACCAGGGGCTAGAGCTAGACCTACAACAGATTTGAAATATGTCATGTTTGGTTTTGCCTTTATACAAGATATGGTAGACCATGCTATAATACAAGTACAGACAGGAGAACCATCTGGAATTGGTGTAGTCTTACAACAGTTTCCATATCCATGTTATATTAATGACAAGTAAGTAATAAGTGAATGTGAAGAATTTATGTTATGAATGTTACTGAAATGTGCAGCAATATCTTAAAGGGGAATGTTCAGCATTTCTTAGGGTCGATTTGGGCCTTGAATATATATGAATAGCCTTCAGAAGTACTACTAATGCACGAAAATCATATAATTCCTTTTTATACGCCCTCATCTCTCTATGAGGACGTATATTGTAGTCACCCCTGTCCGTCCGTCCGTCCGTCGGTCCGTCCGTCGGTCCGTCCGTCGGTCCGTCCGTCCGTCCGTCAACATTTGCTCGTAAACGCTCTAAAAACTAGAGTTTTTGACGGAATCAAATGAAATTTGATATGCGTATACATATTCATAAAACGAAGATCAAGTTCGAATTTGAGCTATTTTCGATCGTTAGAAGCAGAGTTATTGCCCTTGCCCCAAATCCGTCGGTCCGACCATCAACATTTGCTTGTAAACGCTCTAAAAACTAGAGTTTTTGACGGAATCAAATGAAATTTGATATGTGTATACATATTCATAAAACGAAGATCAAGTTCGAATGTGAGCTTTTTTCGATCGTTAGAAGCAGAGTTATTGCCCTTGCCTCAAATCTGTCGGTCCGTCCATCAACATTTCCTTGTAAACGCTCTAAAAACAAGAGTTTTTGACGGAATCAAATGAAATTTGATATGTGTATATATGATCAGAAAACAAAGATCAAGTTCGAATTTGAGCTATTTTCGATTGTTACAAGCAGAGTTATTGCCCTTGCCCCAAATCTTAAATATTCTATTACTCTTTTAGTTTTCAACCGATTTTGATGAAACTTAAAATGGATGTTATTGGAGCTAAATCGAAAGGTTTGAGAAAGTTTTGTTTTCTCCTGATTAAATTTTTTCCTTTTTCGACTTTTTCGTTAGGCGTATATGGCCGTGGTCCACTATCTTATATTTTCAAATTATATCCCTACCTTAACATTTATCCTTCATTTTCTGTACATGTGTTTTCTATATAACGCATAGTTTTACTAAATGGCAAGTCGTAATTTTGACTTTCAAAAGTCGATATTTATGGGTACACGTGTGTTTTAAGGCTTAAATTTCATAGGAGAGTTAAGCTAAAGAAATTCCAGATTCTGAGACTAAATTTTGTTTTGGTCAAACAGTTAGTGAACATATCCCTTTAAAGGGATTGTAAAGAGGTTTTTTTTTTTATATTGGGTATCTTATGTATATTATAATATTACTTTTAGCATCAATTTGCCCCATTCCAATTTTGAATCAGTTGTCTATGCTTCCAGCAAGTCCACTTAAAACTATTTGTTTGATTACATCACATCAACAGAGGTATTCTGTGATTCAAGTATATTTCACAGCTAAATGTGACTTGATCAAACACTTAGATAGAATGTGGAATAGCTGAAACCAAAGACAACTGATTAAAAATTGGATTCATGGTGCAAATTAATGTTTTAAGTGTCACTGATACACTTTTGAGACACAGATTTACAGGTGGGTTTTAAAGGCCTACCACCTCACACCTATGGTGAAATGTTGGTAGGGTGAAAAAAAAGTTCACGGGTTATGAGTTATATTTTCTGAAACTATACCCCAGTGCCTTAAAAAAACGGGATAGTTTGAAATTCCCTATAGAGCCCTTTTCGAAAAAATCACAATTATTGAGAAAAATTGTTGTTTCGGACAACAAGACCCAGATTGTTCAGAGGTATCGTGCCATGATCGTTCGTTTTGATGAGAAAATCAGCTTAACACATTGCCAGTTCAATAAATATTAGATTAAAGTTTACAAATGAGCAGAAAAGAAATTTCAGAAAGCCCAGAAACGCAAGTCCTCTCATTTTCCGGGAAAATTTTATGACCTAGCCCAGTCTGGTCAAGACTTTCCGGGTAGATTTGTTCGCGGAACACACGTGTAATATAGGCAACACAACTGATCTAAATACACCAAAAACGCAAAAGTCACGAAGACAACCGCTACAGGGTATGTGTTTTGTGTTTTGAAAAGGGGTCAAGCATGACTCCTATAGTCGGAGAGAAACTCCTCTCTAGAATAAGAACATTTTACATATCAAATTACGATCCTGAAAATCTGAATCTTCCTCGGGCTATTTTCAATCGATGTAGAAATCTTCTTTTAAAAATCGAAAGACACATTTCACAAACACGTGTATTCTGGTTGTAGGTTCAGTCGTGTAGGCAGTGGCGGAAGAGTGATTTTCAATGTCAAATGGCTCAGGAAGCACTTTCGGATGCCTCCAATGCACACATAACAGTGTACACATGCCTCCATTTCGCATATAACAGTGTGCACATGCCTCCAATTCGCACATAGCATTGTGCCCATACCTCCAATGCGCACATAACAGAGTGCACATGCCTCCAATTCGCACATAACAGTGTGCACATGCCTCCAATTCACCCATAACAGTGTGCGCATGCCTCCAATGCACACATAACAGTGTGCACATGCCTCCAATGCGCACATAGCAGTGTGCCCATGCCTCCAATGCACACATAACATTGTGCAAATGCCTCCAATGCGAACATAACAGTGTGCACATGCCTCCAATGCGCACATAACAGTGTGCACATGCCCCCAATGCGCACATAGCAGTGTGTACATGTCTCTCATGTCTCTCATGCACTCATAGCAGTGTGCACATGGCGCTTATGCGCTCATAGCGTAAGTGTGACTGACTGGTGCACACTGAGGCAATGGCTGGCGTCATCTATTCCTAAGTGCGTAGACTCTATTCCTTAGTGCGTAGTCTCTGTTTCTAACTGCTCATTTGTAAACTTTAATCTCATATTTATTGAACTGGCAATGTGTTAAGCTGATTTTCTCATCAAAACGAACGATCAGGGCAGGATACCTCTGAACAATCTGGGTCTTGTTGTTCGAAACGACAATTTTTCTCAATAACTGTGATTTTTTCGAAAAGGGCTCTATAGGGAATTTTAAACTATCCCGTTTTTTTAAGCCACTGGGGTATAGTTTCAGAAAATATAACTCATAACCCGTGAACTTTTTTTTCACCCTACCAACATTTCACCATAGGTGTGACCTACTGCTGCTGACTGCTGCCTACCGGCATACTGGAAAGAAAAATGCGCTAAAATAAGTATTGTTTAACTTAAAGGGACAGTCTGAATTTTTTTTTGGTCAAAATTTTTTTTGGCTCAAATTTGTGAAAACTTTACACCAAAATCTGTAACTATGTGCCCTTTAATTTATCTGAAAGTTTTAACTTAAAAAATCCAGCCGTTAATTTTTAAACGCTAAAAACATGCAAAATTTGTTAAAAACCTTACGTAAGGTTTTTAAGTATGTTATATTTTTTGGACGCTGATAGGAAACTACTGAACGGATTTGAGTAAAATAAACGCTGAATTGTAGAGAAATGTCCCTCTTGTGTATTTGTAAGGTTTCAGCTAGAAATATTGAACCATTTAAAGGGCAAACACCCAAACTAGGTCAAATTGCTTAATTAACAATAAGTACTCCCTGTTTGTAATTAACCCTTTAAAACCAAATTCAGTTTGATCAAGAAGATGCATAGATATAATGAGCATACTTTAAAAATACTCTCAGGTAATATTTGCGCTGGTTTTGATAATATAAACTTTTTTGAAAAATGCAGAATGGCCCTTTAAGGATCATAGATTTTCATACTACAAAACGAAAATTTTCAATTCATTGGATTTTTGTTGACGTGAATATTACAAAATCAGAATTATGTTAAAGATGAAACAAAACATATAATTTTATTTTTCTTGCTCAAAATAGCAATAATCTGTTATAAAACTAAAATAGGGCACATAATAAAACATACAAGAACAAGAATACAAGAATTTGTTTTTTAATGATACAAGGACGTTTGTTTCATAGTTACTTCCCTAACTTCTTACTGTTGTTGGCTTTATGAAGCATCTAGACGAAGAAACCTTTTTTTCAAAATTAATCCTTGACACAGACTATAACAATTCTGCGAATTTTCCTCTCGTTACTGAAACAGAATCAGCAGTATATAGAATAGAATAGAATAGAATATGTTTATTATAGTGACATGTGTTATAATATAAACATTATATACAAAATAAATAATATAATACAAACACCCGGCCTCGTGGACCTATAAGTCACTTTAAACTTTCAAGTAAAATTCATGATAATTTTGATTTTAAGTGTGATAATACTATATATACAGTGTGTTAAATTAATTCATCGATCAATGTGTATGTGAATAGATAAATAGGAAACTAATATACATATAATCGTAAATTATTTAAATAATTTTTTACGTCTTATTGCAAATGCTTGTGTTACATACTGGGCACAAATTCTAGGATTTGAGACGAGTTTTGATAATATCTCAGTATCACTTTTGTTGTTGTTCACAAGATCCAATTTTGCCATCATATTTTCTCTTTGGTTGGTGTATATGTTACAATGGAGTAAGAAATGGCTTTCATCTTCAACTACACCCGTATTGCATAATACACATTGTCTATCTTCTGGTTTTAAACCAGAGTATCGTCCCGTTTCAATTCTCAGTGGGAGAACACCGCAACGCAGTTGAGCGAGATGGGAGCGTTCGGTTTTATTTAGGTTAATGTTAATATATGGTTCAGTTTCATACACGGATTTAAATGTCACGTACGTTCGCAGTTTTGATATTGAAGATATTTCTTTCGTCCATTCCGTTTTGTACAGATTAAAAAGTTTCTGCTTCATATCGTCTATATTACAGCTTAATTTATTCCTGAATATATGGCCCTCTCCTACACTTAGAAATAACGATTTTATTTCGGAGCACCAGTTTCCAATTGCACATTGATAGTCATATTCAAAGACGTCTTTGAGCAAACTGTCAAACCGTATTGATATTAGTCTATTCCACATTTTCAGCATATTAATCCATCGTTTTATATGCGGCGGCAGCCATCCCATATCACCGTTTAATGCAGCTTTTGGTGTAAACCTATGGAGACCTAAGAAATATCTGATTGCACGATTCTGAATTTGCTCTAATTTTGGAAATGTCTTAAAACCCCATATGCCCGAGCAGTATTCTAAGATTGGGAGAACACAACTTTCAAATAATTGAGTGTAAGATTTTATTCCAATGGATTTGAATCCATGTACTTTTGATATCACAGCACCAAGTGCGCGACTTGCTGCTTGTGACAAGGTGGTGGCACAGTCTTCAAATGAAAGGTGTTCGTCCATTATGATGCCTAGATATTTATATGAAGAGACATATTCTATCGTATCGTCGCCTATGTTGAATTTCGTCTTGCTTCGGGGTTTTCTTTTGTGTCTGAAATGAACTATTGCTGATTTACTCGGATTAATGGATAATCTCCATTTAGTGCACCAGTCACTCACGTAATTAAGCATGTGTTGTAAATCAGATTCATTTGAAGCAAGAAGCATAATGTCGTCTGCGTACAGGAGAACACTAACATTTCTACCATTAATATCGATACCTTTGTTTAATTGTTTTAAGCCAGTTGCTAGGTCATTGATAAAAATTGAGAACAATGTAGGTGATAGGTTGTCGCCTTGACGAACACCTGAAGTACATTTGAACCAATTTGTTAAACATCCGTTTACTCGCACACATGCTGATGTGTCCATATATATAGATTTTATGGAATCATAGAAATGGCCGTTCACCCCATTTTGTAGAAGTTTATGTAGTAAATATTCCCTATGGATTGCATCAAATGCTTTCCGCATGTCGACAAAGCATGAGAATGTGGATTGTTTAGACAGAAGTCTGGTTTTTATGACTGAATTGGCAACAAAAACGTGATCCTGGCATGATCTTTTAGGCCGAAAACCATTTTGTTCATCAACAAGGATGTCGTTTTTCTCTAGATACGAAATAAGTCGTCTGTTTAAGAGTGAAGTGTATAATTTACTTACGCAGGATATCAAACTTATACCACGGTAGTTGGTTGGTATGCGTATATCTTTCGTAGTGTCCTTTGGAATAGGTGCTATAATTGCTTTCCTCCAGGGTGAGGGGATATTACCATTGGTTAAACAGAATTGAAACAACTTTAGCAACACCGATTTAACACAAGGGAATCTAAGCACCTCGTAAGGTAGTTTGTCGATGCCACATGATTTTCGGTTTTTACTACATGAAGTTACCTGATTTATTTCATCTAGGGATATTTCGTAATTAAGTTCGTCATTTGGTAGCAGTGATCCCTCTCTTTCCAGGTCATTCTGTTGTTCAAGAAGGCTCTCGTGGAACTCTTGATTTGTAAGAGTGGAACTTGTTGGATTGTATAGTTTTGAAAAGTCGTCAGACCACACTTTCAGCACATCTTCGCGATTTGTAAGAATCTCATTGTTATCACCGTAAACTTCGAAAGGTAAATTACATTTGCGCTTTGGCCCGAGATTTTTTAGATGTTGCCAGAACTTCTTCGGGTCATGAACTTGAGCTTCTTCAAGATTGATCATAAGATCTCTCTGATATTGACGCTCGTTTCGTCTCAAACATTTATCAAAATTGTTTCTCGATTGTTTGAAGGCCTGACGTTGTACGTTATTTTCACATTTTGATTTTTTCGATTTTAAGAACGTTCTTTCGCTTGTGCGTAATTTCTGCCATAAATCAGTTAGTTCATCATTCCAGAAGGGTTTAATTACCTTGTATCGTTTGCGGGTACGTTTTGAACAATCAAATTTAGGTATACAGTTATTCATTTCAGAAATTATAATGTCACAGAAATCTGAATATATTGTGTCAATTTCTCGCTGTGATTCGCGACATTTTTCGATATTATCGATAGTTTTAAGAAGTGCCGATCGTGAATCTGCTGATACCAGGAAATTAGGCGATATTTTATCAAGTTTATATTTGATGGAATTCGTATTATTGTGGGAAGGGGTTTCGGGTTTAGTATGATTGATTAAATCACTTGGTAGTAAGTAGTCAAATGAGATCAGATAATGATCCGGCAGGCGTGATCTGCCATTTATTAAATGTGTTAATTGTTCACTATGTGCAATAGATTCAGGGGAGGTAATCGTGAAGTTTGAACACGAGTTAAAACAGTCGTGCGGTACACTTATATAATCTACCACAGATTTACCTTTCGGACTAACTGAACTGAAAGTATCGCCAAATCTTCCATTCAATACACAGAATCGAGTGTCTGAAAGAAATTCAAGAAAGGCTTTACCATGTTGGTTAATTGTCATATCAACAGCAGTTCTGGACGGCAAGTTTTGATCAATCCCGGAAATACAATCGTTGTTTTCTCCGATCCTGGCGTTCAGATCACCACATATGAATATAGCATCGTAGTCTGACAATAAGTAGATTTGACTAATCAGATGAGAGAAGAAAGCACTCGCGTCCCTACCCCAGTGTGAGTTTTCAGGGGGTAAATATACACTAAACACCACAAACTTAAAGTTGGTGATTTTATGTTCAAACGATAATCCTAATATTCCTTCTTGCGATTTATCTATGATCACAATATTGAAGTTGTTAGAAATACGAGTTTGTACAAATATGCCTACCCCTCCTGAAGATTTAGGAGCTTTAACATGGGTATTTTCTCTATTGAATGAATAAAAACGATAGTTTGCTATGTCTATAGTTTTATGAACTGGAAGATGGGTTTCATTTACACATATAATGTCTGAGTTGTCGGATACTATAAGTTTTTCGCGTAATTTATGATTTTGGGTAGTCCAACCGTTAACGTTTATATGAGAAATACGTAACGGTCGAGGCCGAGTGACATAGTTTCATGCTTGAGTAGTTGATCGATTTCGTTCATCATCAATATCGTTAGTTCGTTTTATGATTCGACCATTACCACTCACTCGGTAAAGATGGCCATCGGGTAATCCTTTTAACATGGTTCTGGTGTTAAATTCCGAAACACGTTCATGGTGAGACTTACTGCTTTGAATATAGACGTCTTTAAATTCATCCATGTTTTTTAGTGAACGTTTGTTCCGTAAAACTTCAATTTTTTGGGCAGGGGTCTCGAATGCTATCTTCACGATACCGGGCCTGTTAGGTGTTCTTGAGTTCATTCTCTCGATCTCTTTAATCTCCACATCATTAAGGTTTAGTGAATTAATGAGTCGTTTCCCCTGTTTCATTAGTGTCTCACTCGTAACACTCTTCAGATTATGTACAACAACAGTATGATTATTGTTCTCGACAAGTTTCGTATTCACCAAAGTCTTAATTGTGGTCAATTCAATGTTCAGTGTGTCTATTCGTTTATCAACTTCACATATTTGAAAATTCATGACCTCCTGGACTGAGCTTATTTTGTCGTCAATTGTTGTCAGAATTTCTGTTTTTAAATTATCCATTTTGTTATTTAGAACTTCCTTTAATATTTCTTGGCCATCTTTTACACATACTAACAGTTCAAACATGGCATTTAATCGTCCCGTGATATCATCCTCTGCCAACTGTGTAAATTCAGGGCTGCTAGAAATCTTGTGTTGTTTGTGATGTGGCGATGGAGTTCCTGGACTCTCAAGCGGACGTTTATCCTTTTGTTGCACAGGTGTCTCCATTTCGATGAATATTTACTAAAAGTACTTACAATATTTGAGTTATTTGTGAAACAGTATGATAATCCTTATCTATTTAGCAATCACAAACTTTAAACGTTAGTGTCCTTTTAGATACGCTTGATTGAATTCTTTAGCTAGTCCTACACACGTCCGTCTTCAATCATCACTAATCACTATATGTAAAGATATTTAACTTGGTGAACAATCAGGCCAGGCTAAAGTATATCTTAAAATTAGGTCAAGATATTAGAATTTTTAAACCTGCACATAAAATAGTCATTGCCTACATTGACACAAATTGTGTTCAGAAACTTCAAATTCTAATAAAATAAAGAAAGTTTCAAGAAGTCCTTGAAGTTCAAGCAAATTTTTTAAATCAGAAAATGTGAAAAAAAAAAATATTTCAGAGCAAGAAAAGAAATATTTATTTGTTTATTTCATCTTCCGTAATATTGACGTCAACAAAAATTCCTACAAAAGTTTCATTTTTCAGTATGAAAATCTACCATCTGTAAATTTAACAATTTTGATAATTTTTATGTCCAGTATGCCAGTAGGCAGTAAGTTTTTAAAACCCACCCCAGATTTATTTTTTGAATTATGTGTGGTTGATCGATTTGTGGTGTAAATTTTACACTGAATTTCTGGTTACAGGTTCACCCGTACAATATCTAGAACTATACCATTATTCATGGTTATAAGTTGGATCTATACAGTAGCTATGCTAGTTAAAGGTATTGTATATGAGAAGGAAGAAAGATTAAAGGAAGTTATGAAGATTATGGGGTTAAGTAATGGAGTTCATTGGTTAGCATGGTTTATTAACGCCTTTATAATGATGTTTATAACAGTAGTGATATTAGTACTTATTTTAAAGGTAGGAATCTACGGTCTTTGACAATACATGATAATAATTCTATACCTAATCTTTTAATATTTTACCTAACATATACTTCATGAGGAAATTAACATCGACAAGTTTAGAGATCCTAATTGGTTAAAGATCCCGTCTTCCATCAGTTCCTTTGCATTGATTTTCCCACATTATCCATACCCATTCGCAGCTGGGTCAAATGGAATTATAAACTAGAATCGTGAGACGATACTGGGCAGTGCGCATCCGGTTTCGTCTATGGGTGAAAAGTGTCATTTTAAATCCAACATATAAATTGTTTATATTCGGGAGTGAAAAGTAGAATAACCAGTTCACGTTCGGTGAAAAATGGAATAACTAGCGTATGATCGGTAGTGAAAAGTCATCTGATTAAAAAGTCGTTGTTTTTATTTATGTACATTTTTATACATCAGTGGAAGTAGAATAGTTAAAGAAAATTTATTAATATTTTTCATATGTAATATCATACATATGAAAGAAATGAAGTGAAATGAATGGAGTTTACGTCCTATTTTTTCTGCTCCTATATGGGCTAACTGAGGACGGGCAAACGCCATGCAGTGTTCAATGAGGGAAATTCTGCCAGGACAGCGGCAGTAGCCTGCTCTTTTTTTCGATTTCCAACTGTCGAGGGGTCTTTAACATGCACAGCCAATAGCACACGGGACCATGGTTTATTGTCCTATTCGAACGACTAGGCGCTTTTTCCATGTCAGCCCCTCCGACCTGCATCACTGACGGGAATCAATCCTGGACGTTCAAGCGTCTTACTCACTGAGCTACCGCGGCCCCCTTCATATCATAACACCATTACTTGATATGATATATAAATAACATCAGAATTCTGAGTGCTAACTTTCATAAAAATTCGCAGTTCAGCTCGTAATGATACATTGTAACACAACAACGTAGACTCTCACATGCCATCAGGTATGGGAGGTTTTAATGACCCTTCCTATGCGATTTTAAAAGGTAATGAATGTCCATTACTAATACCCCCTGTCAGTGATGCAGGTTTAATGATATGAAGGGCGCCCCGGTAGCTTAGTGAGTCAGACGCTTGCTCGCCAACCTGAACGTCCAGGGATGAATCTCGTCAGTGATACAGGTCGGGGGGCTGACATGGCAAGGGCGTTCAATTGTGGATGTAAATAAACCGATGTGCTAATTGGCTTTGCATGTTAAAGATCCCTCGACAAATGGAAATTGATAATAATATCAGGCTAATGCAAAATTTTCCTCATTGCGCACTGCATGGCGTTTGCCCGTCCTCAATATAGGTGCAGAAAAGCAAAGCAGGACGTAAAACTCTATTCATTATATTTCATTTTTCAAAAATTGGAAATTTTTTATAATACTTCCACTGTAATATATTTTTTCCGGGTCGCATTACATTATTTTTTTTTTTTATGATGACCATTTTTAACATAATGCAAACAAATATTTTCAAATATCTCCAAAACTAAGGAAGTTAAGATTACAAGCAAATGACGTCAAAACCGGAAGTGATATAAAGATTCTAGGAATATTTTTTTGTTCAGAATCAAATTGTCTATCTACCTGTAAGTTTTTAGATCGATCAAAAAAATTTCAAAGAAACACGCACAGTTTCAATTGAATTTGGCACAAAATTTGCAAGTTTTAAAAAGCGCAATTTTGATTCAAATAGATTGTGTTATATATCATTTGAAAGAGCACATTTAGCATAGTAAAAATGAAATAGAATTTGTGACGTATGTAAATTAGGTCACGTGACAGAGCTCTTTAAAGTTAAAAATTGCAATTTTCAAATGGTGATAAAACCGGAAGTAAACATCAGAAATCGGAAATGAATATATCATCTGATAGATCTCGTCAAGGGCAATAATTTTTGTACATGTCAAGAGGCCATCAAAGGTCAAGGTCACTAGATATGAGCCTTGAAAGTTTCGGTCATTACTGAAATTCTTGTTCCGGAAATATCAAGAAATTGAAATCGAAATTCAAAAATCGACAACCTACATTTTTTTTGCAATCGATTGCAGAAGTCGTAGATTTCAAAATTCAAAAAATCCGATTAACCCTCGGTTCTGAATTAAAATTTTAAGAAACATAGGTCAGTTCAAGATGGCGGCTGATCCCTTACACCTGGATAAAATTTCATCATTTTATTTTTTATGTATGACCAAATCTATGATAACACGAAACATTTTTTTCAAATATCTTCAATATTCCGGAAGTTGAAATTGAAACTTTAGAAGCAAATGACGTCAAAACCGGAAGTGATATCGAAACTTTGAAAATTGATTTTCTTTGGAAATTCATATGTCTATGTTATTGAAAGGTTTCAGATCGATCGAAATAAAATTGCAAAAGTTAAAAAAAATGCTTTAAAAAGTGCTCCAAAAGTCAACTACAAATGTCAAAATATGAATTTTTCAAAATTGCAATTTGTAGCTATTGGGTTAAACAAATGAACCAAAAAAGACCGATCACAATCTGTTGGAAAAATGAGTTGAAAATGGAAAAACCCTGATATACGACTTTTTAATATACGTCATTTCCGGTTGGGCAAAAATGCGCCATTTTACATTTAAGCAACACCGAGCAGTTAATCATCACAGGAAATGATGTCAAGTTATGTGTGGTATGTGCAGTTTTGGCTGGGGAGCGTGACCAGAAATAGACAAAAAAAAAAAAAATAGTCAATTGCAAACCAAAGCAGTGCGTTCGACAAATCGAACGCACTGCAAAAAAATGATTTCAATGCACCAAGCTCAGGGGCCTCATCAGTCAAGTACTAATGCTCTTGAAATAATGATCGATTTGTTTAATTACAGTACGGTGGTATATTGGAGTATTCAGATCCAACTGTTATACTGGTATTCTTATTGGCCTTCACCTTTTCTACCATAATGTTGTGTTTCCTCGTCAGTACCTTGTTCTCCAAGGCCAATCTTTCAGCTGTTTGTGGTGCCTTTATATACTTTATATCATACCTACCCTATACTCTTATTATAAGATGGGAAGAAATTATGACTACTTCTCAAAAAGCAGCCGTTGTAAGTTTCTTTTTAATATTTTTTTTAGGTTCAGCTTTTTATGTAAACCTGCATTTCTCAATATAGATTTAATTGTAGACACCCATAGACTTGTAAACATTTTTTTTGAGAGTTTTAAGTTTTAACTGATTTTTATCGTTCCAGATCATTCTATGTAGCTTGGTGTGATCATTGGATATGATCTTGAATAAGTTCAAATTTGACAAAATCTCACGACAGTGTTCATAGTTATTTCCCTTGAATTAAAAAAGCAATAAGCATGCCCAATAAATTAAGAAAAAATAGATATTAGACCAGCCTCTCCCCTTATTAACCTTTGAGATAGGAACCTCTGTGATCTCACAAATGATTATAGAAAATACTATAGCTTGATACTTTCAAATTGATTTGCTATGTATATTTATTCGATTGAAAAATGAAGCTTGGCAATTCAGAACAATTATGAATTTAAACCCCTGTAATGTTGAATAGTAGATATATAGTTAATAGATATAATATATTTTTAGTCTCTAGCAAACTGTGTACCACTAGGGTTTGGATGTAGTTATATATCGCGATATGAAGAGCAAGCTATAGGAATACAGTGGAGTAATATTGCCGCTAGCCCTATGGTTGATGATGGTTTCAATATGCAGTATTGTATTGGTATGATGATTATAGATGGAATATTATATGGTATTTTTACATGGTATATTGAAGCAGTATTCCCTGGTATGTCAATTTTATTGGTTGAAATTTAACTTCCAAATTATAGATATTATAGACTCTACTTCATCATTCTACTACCTGTCCAATGCCAACGTCTCTTATATCTGTAATTTAAGAAAATACAACTATCAATAATACAGTGGTAATCACATAAAAAATATACACCTACAAATATTTTAAATGATTTGTTTCAGGACAATATGGCATTCCAAAGAAATTCTATTTCTTCATACAGAAATCTTACTGGTTTGATACTAAGTACAATGTTGATGCTGAAAGTCCTGTAGAAGCCATGCAATTAGGATGTAAGTTATTTTTATGATGCTTATTTTTTTTTTTTTTTTTTGGACTATATTCTTATTGACTGTATATTTTTGTTACTCCTGGACGATATATTTTCATGAAAATATTCATGTGATTTCTGACAAGATTTGAGATAATGGATGCATAATAAAGTTGGAACCATTCCACATACAATTATGGAAAGGATATTGAAATAAGAGAATCAATTTTGTCTTTCATCTTTGTTTGGTTTTCTTCAATGAATCAACTACATCTGTAAGCTACACTCAGTTCCTAACACGGATGTTGAAAACTACTGAATTTTACTATGAAGTCATTTACACGAAATCTAAGTAATGTGACTAAAAAAGCATACATATATCATTTGGTAACTACCCATTTGTTCACTTTCTGTTCAAGTTTAGTTCAGATAATAATATGATCTGTAGAACAGCTGCTGGGTTTATAAGTATTAAAACATTGATAGCTGTCTGCAGATATGATATTTTCCAATATTCTGCTTTTATCATTGTATTATATATTAAATTTGCCATATCACAACTGGTTCCATCTTTAATTGTCTTTTCTCTTCAGGTGATAAGGAAAAAATAGAAGCAGAACCAACAGATAAATTGGTGGGTGTAGGAATACGTAATCTAAGAAAAGTTTACTCCACTGGAAAGAAAGTTGCTGTGGATGGTTTGTCATTAAATTTCTATGAAGATCAAATCACATCTTTCTTAGGACATAATGGTGCTGGCAAGACCACTACTATGTAAGTCTTCACTTTACTCAACAAATTTTGTATCAAGGGAAAACCACCCTAAAAAGTCAATACTATTATCTTAAAACTATTTAGTGTCCCAAAGTAGCACTAACCAATGGACCAACAATTTTTTAGTCTCAGAACCTGAAATGTTTAGCTAATCTAATCCGTAAGAATGTCCTAAACTCTCCCTCATAATTTAAACTTTCAAATCCCTGTGTTTCCATAAATATCAGCGTTTGAAAGTCAACTATACGACTCACCTTATATAGAAAACGCACATACAGAAAATGAAAGATAACTGTTAAGATAATGGTATAATTGAAGTGATTGTGCCATTTTAGGCAGTTCAAGGAAATCTGAAGGCTATTTACATAAAGTAAAGGCCCAAAATCGATCATTGAAAATGCTGAACATTCCCCTTTAACACTTTTCATGGTTTTATTATACGCACACATGAAATGTGGAGCGTATATTGCGGTCACCCATGTCCGTTGGTCCGTCCTTCAGTCCACAATTGCTTGTTAACACTCTACAGGGCTCAACATTAACTTTTTAAACCACTTGTCATGTCGGGCAAGTAACATCCAAAATGTACTTGCCCAAAAAAAAGTTACTTGCCACATGTTTTTATGTATTAAAAATATCTCCGACTTCCATGGTATCTCTTATCTTACTTAATAGTTTATGTGCATTTTGCCTACTTTGTATCCCTCGTCAAAAAAAAAAAAATCAAAGAAAATAAGTTTGTCATTTTCCATTCAGTGCCACAACGCTAGCCTGAAAAATTTTTGTCGCTCAAATTCTGCACAAGCCGAATCATATGTAGTCTCTAACAATCACCCATGGACATGGTATTTACATTTAGTGAAAAGTGCACTTTGGAGACCTCTATTGTGGTGTCTGTCTTGTGTTTTATATATATTTTATTAAATGTATAACCATAACCTGATACAAATTACAAGTCCAGAAACAGTGTTATGAACATTGGACACTTGGTCATTTTTATAAAAAACAAACTGTTTAGAGCTATTTACTATTGGAGCTATTTAGAAACTTCCACAATATCCCGCCGTTTGTACGGATCTGAGTGCTATATTTATGAGCACATGTTGTGTGATTTCGAAGATGAAGACCTGGAGAAATTGACAACAGAAAATTGGGTGCACGAAAGATTTAATGACGTTTTACGACAAGATAAATATCAAAGTAATCGTGGAAATTTTTACTTGCCACGTCGGGCAAGTGCAGTGTTAGTGCTAAGCCCTGCTCTACAAGTCACAATTCTTTATGGATTTTGACGAAACTTGCTGAAATTGTTTATTATCACCCAAGGATGAACCCTATTTAAAATCAAAAGAATTCGAAAATATTTCAAATGAATTATTGCCCTTGTTCTTTAAAACACGTTCGATTTTTATCTCGTTAACACTCTACAAGTCACAATTCTTTACGGATTTTGACGAAACTTGTTGAAATTGTTTATTATCACCCAAGGATGAACCCTATTGAAAATCAAAAGAATCGGAAAATATTTAATATGAATTATTGCCCTTGTTCTTTAAAACGCTGAAATTGTTTATTATCACCCAAGGATGAACCCTATTTAAAATCAATAGAATCGAAAAATATTTTATATGAATTATTGCCCTTGTTATTTAAAACACGTTTGATTTTTAGTTTGTTAACACTCTACAAGTCACAAATCTTATGAATTGTGACGAAACTTGCTGAAATAGTTTATTATCACCCAAGGATGAACCCTATTTAAAATCCAAAGAATCGGAAAATATTTAATATGAATTATTGCCCTTGTTCTTTAAAACACGTTTGATTTTTAGCTTGTTAACACTCTACAAGTCCCAATTCTCTACAGATTTTGACGAAACTTGCTGAAATTGTTTATTATCACCCAAGGATGAACCCTATATAAAATCAAAAGAATCAAAAAATATTTGATATGAATTATTGTCCTTCTTCCAAATACGTTCATTTTTTAGCTAAAAGAAACACTCTACAAGGCGAATGAGTTCTGAATGAAATGTATGTTTATGACTACAGGTTGAATATTTCATGGTTGTTATGGTTGCTGTTTTCTGCCAAATGTACATTTTCAAACAAAGCTGCCAGTTGGCGTATATTACCTTGTCTGGCAAGCTATCTTAATCTTTAAAATTAAATCTTTTATCAGAGATTGAATACATAAAGAGAAGATTTGGAAACTTTTTCTTGATGCCCTTTAAATCACTTTATTGATACTGAAGCAATTTAATCTTATGTTTATTACCAATTTGATCTTTGACTAAACTAAAACTAGACCAAAAATCAAAACCCAAGGAGAAGAAAGTTTAAAACAAATTTTGTTATGATAGTGCACCTTTAACGTACTAAAATTTTTAGTGTTGTAGCTCAATACTATTGTAAACAATGGGATCTAGTCTTGATTACCAATTTGATCCTTGATAAAAGATTAAAACTATGACCAAGGGATGAAAAGTGTTCACTCTATTGTCAGTCTTTTGTTTTAAAACTGTGGATATGGAGACTGAGATATTTTACCCCCAGCTTGTGTGTGAGTAGAATTCAGGGGTTATAGTCAGGTTGACAACAACAGTATACGGCCTCATTCAGTCAGCAGATGTCCCAGGGTTCACTTCTTGTTGCTATGAAAGCAGGAAAAAACATTTGATGAAGAACTGAAGACTTATTTATTTCAAAGTTGGAGAAAAAGATAAGTATTCAGCTACTATAGTTTTATTTAAGGGTGGATCTTTTATTGGACCTGTGCCTCAATTTGAAAATTTGGTCTAATGCAAGACTGTTTTTGTAAAAAATTCATTTAGTTTAATTGTTCATAGTTTATTTAATTAAAAATATACCTCAGTTTGAAGTCATTAATATGATTTGTAAATCAACACCTAATAATCTTGTCTGACATGACTGGCAAGTATATATCAATATCCCTGAATATGAGCTGAAGTTGCAAAGAAAATTATTTTGAGCTCTAAATAACTGAAATTAGGGCTGGGTCAAATAATTGAAATAAATGGCTATCAAAGCTACAAATTTTTTATTGCGATTATCGATTATCAAATTTTATGATTGATTAAATTTCATAGTCAAATTTTCTTTAAATATTATCTTTTACAGTGTTAAACAATTATCAGACAAGTCACAACCCATTATATCATGATGATCATGCAATATACTGAACATTTACTTCAGTTGCATTTGTCTTCAATACCAGATACATGTATTGATAAATAACAAACATTCAGGTACAAAAACTTGCATTAACAGATGAAAATCAGGAGATTTCTCAATTTAAATATTTCGATTATTAATTGGTAGTTTGCCTTCGATAATCGATACCCATCCCAACTGAAAATATCTGCTTTATTTTTATTTGTAGGTATGTATACAGTAGTTGGTGCATGCCAGGGGTAACATGGTAGTTTTGAATATTGGTTGATGTTTAAACTGTTTTGTACCTCAAAAATTATTTGGTAAGTACACTTCAATTTAACTTTTTAAATTTTTGTATTCATATCAAAGTAACAAATATTCCAAATACATAAAAAGTTGTTTTAGTTAAGATTGAGAATAAAGTAGACTGAATTAAGTTGTATGAGAATTAAGACTAGGAATTAAGGTGTATTAGGTTAGATTGAGAAAAAAGTAGACTGAATTAAGTTTGAGAATAAAGTAGACTGAGTTAAGATTGAGAATAAAGTAGACTGAATTAAGATTGAGAATAAAGTAGACTGAATTAAGATTGAGAATAAAGTAGACTGAATTAAGTTGTACTAAGTTAGATTGAGAATAAAGTAAACTGAATTAAGAATAGGAATTAAGTTGTACTAGATTAGATTGAGAATAAAGTAGACTGAATTAAGATTGAGAATAAAGTAGATTGAATTAAGATTGAGAATAAAGTAGACTGAATTAAGAAAATGAATTAAGGTTAAAAAGTAGGACTATTTTAGAATAGAAAATAGTAAGTAAATATTTGAATCACCCATTGGCTATTTTCACTTCCTGATGAACCTAAGTCAAGTGTGAATGTGTTTTTATCTATCTGATACTTTCTCTCTATCCAATTGCTTGAAGAGAAAAAAATGACTTCTTTAGGCTCTGAGGGAAGTCTGGCCAAATTTTCTCTTCCCAATTCAAGTCTTATTCCCCACTGTGGCTATAATCTGATGAGCTGTGTATCAAATAAGATGTAAAGAATGAATGTTTTAGGGAAATGCCAAAGATAATTCCTTTTTTAGTAGCTTTCCTTTTCCTTTTTAAGAATCATAAAAAAATGTTTACTTTACAAATGAAAACATAGATTTGGCATTTCTTTAAAGCTCATCAGATTTATAAGGGTTGATTTCATGTGGGTAGTGTTTTAGTCACTGAACATGAAGTCAATTCCAAGTATGTGTGTATTTTGTGAGGTCATCAGGAAGTTTTCTCTGTAAAATCAACTTCTTTAGGATAAGGGGAGTTGTCCAAATTGTAGGCACTTATTGTAAAGTCTTACTTTAGGAAAACCCCCTCTCACTGTAGGGATGAATTGGGTTTTGCCATTTACAAAATTGGATGGTCGGTTAGCGTGCACTTCTGGAAGTGGTCATGTAGTAGGTGAGGGGACAATTTTGCTGCATGATCCTCGAAGGAAATGTCATGTGTCCTACGACAAAGATTAGAAAACTGCTAAATTGGATGGACGGTCGGCGTGCACTTCTGGAAGTGGTCATGTAGTAGGTGAGGGGACCATTTTGCTACATGATCCTCGAAGGAGTGTCATGTGTCCTACGGCAAAGATTAGAACCTTATAGATCTGACATTATTCATTTTATCAATTCTTTGAGAGGGATCAAATCAAGACTGGAGTGCCATGATTAGGTTTGTCCCAGTGGATTTTATCAGACGGTAGATATTTCTATATCCGACTTCAAGTGCGGCTACAATCTTGCTATAACAATAGTATTTGGACAATACTATCACTTTTTTTTTTTAGTTATTATTTTTATCCCCATTATTTTTATTATTATTATCCATATTATATTTAGAATTAATACAAAATTATAGGCAATGCTAATTATTTTTTTTGTCCGTGTGGATTTTATCAGACGTTAGATATACCAAAAGTCACTGACCAGGTGCTATATTGTACCTGAGATACTATTCACAATTGTTTTTGTTTTAATATTTTTATTTTGCCCATTATTATTTTTATCCCAATTAAAATTGTCATATCTATACCTATTATGATTATAACTTGAATTAAACATTAAGTCTTTGATTTTAAAATTAACTACTGAAAGCTTAAAGATGAAAAAAAGGTAAAAAAATACTCATTCTGGTAAAATTTTGAATTTAAATCTAATTCCTATATGATATTATAAAATAATAGTGTTGATAATATGTGTGAAATGTGTTTTATCTTTGTAATATCCCTGATAGTAATAAATATATTCTGTTAAGGCTTCCAATGCTGATAATAATCTCTATTAGAAAATTGCTCATATTTCAAAGGATTTCGCATTCTTTCCATTAGATTCTGAAAATATATTATACTAAATTTAAATTTTTTCTTACACCAACAAGTTTTAATATACTGAAACCAGAGCACTAACGATCCCAACTGTAAAACAAATTTCAAAATCCATGTTAACACATTCGTAATACATTGGTCGCAGCTAATGAACTTGAGGAAGAATATCAATTAATGAGTATATGTTTCATAATGAAAAGTGGTATCAGGTGTCTAGAAGAGTTAGCATACCCTGCTTGGTCCACACCTGTCACAAAATTTTTAAGTTTAACTTTTAAGACAGTTAATTTAATAAGTTATTCCTGCATTATTTTGAAGATTTAGTAAATATAACATTGTCATGCAAATAATTTCCAACTGTATTTTAGTTATGACTATAGATTTATGTTTGCATATAGAGACAGCAATTGTTGGTCATATTATAATTTAATGTCAAGAACTAAATTTGTTGTGGGTGAGTTTCTTGATGCCCTGAAACCATTGCGATAAAAGTTTATTGTCTAATTCTACAAAAATATTTTTAATCGTGTAATTGCAGAAAGTTCTAATGTGTAATAAAAAGCGGAACGTAAAACTCCATTTCATTTCTAATGTGTGATATTTGCATAAATTACATGGCTTGGAGAAGCCGTAGCTAGCTAGCTTCCTTGTGAGTGGTACACTTGAATCTGAGAATCTATTGGGTTTATTTATGCTGCCTGTTGAACTTTTAATTAATTGTGTGAATGTGATTTTATACTTTCATCAGTCAATCTTAAAACTTTTGTTTGAAGAGAGAAGATGACTTCTTTAGGTTATAAGGGAAGTCTGTCCAAAATTTTCTCTTCCCAATTCAAGTCTTATTCCCCACTGTGGCTATAATCTGATGAGCTGTGTATCATATAAGGCGTAAAGAATGAATGTTTAAAGCTCATTAGATTTATAAAGGTTGATTTCATATTGATGTTATTTAGTCACTAAACATGAAGTCAACTTCAAGTATGAGTGTATTTCTAAGTTCAACAGGGGCTTTGTTTATGAATACAACTTCTTTAGGATAAGGGGAGTTGTCAAAAACTAACTTTGGCTTTAACTGGACAGATTAAAGTCTTATATATTAGGCTTTCTCCTTCTGCAGCAATGGCTATCGGATTGATGATGCTGTTTTTTACTAAATTGGATAGGGGCTGGCGTCGACGGCAACCTGTATGACCACTGAAGGCATGCATGTAGTAGGTGTGGGGGCCACTATTACTGCAGGGCGGTTCTGAGTAGGTGTGATCATGAAGTCCTACGGTTGCAGATTAGATCTTCACAAAATCAAATAACATTCTATGTTTTATACCTTGCTTCAGGGGGATCAAAACTAGACTATGCCAGATATTTTCTAAATTATTCTCAGTTTTCATTTGTTCAGCTGACAAGGTTCATTTAAATTGTGTACCTATTGACTCTTTGTGGGAAAAAGAATAATTTGGAGCAGAAATGTTTGAGATTTAGGGTATTGAGAAATTCTAATCAATATTTTGTAAAATTTAGTCTGTTTTCAATGGTAATACATTGATAACAGCTAGTGTGTTAAAGTTTTAGTGGTAAAAAATTCATTAAAGAAATTATATACAATATAAACTGTTAATTTGTTATGGTTAATGTTCTTGGGTGTTTATTGAATGAATTTATTTAGCTCATAATTTCCTAATTGTAAATTTGACCCCATAATACCAGCTATCCTGATGAGGCTTGCATATCTGAAGTCTTTCTCAGAAACTCCTTTGTGAGTGGAACACTTGAATCTGAGAATCTATTGTTTTTTTTAAGTTTTTTTCAGTAATTGTGTGAATGTGATCTTATACTTACATCAAAATTTTGTTTGAAGAGAGAAAATGACTTCTTAGGTTATAAGGGAAGTCTGGCCAAATTTTCTCTTCCCAATTCATGTCTTATTCCATACATGACATGTTTTAAATATATAATGTGAACTTAAATAACAATGTCGTTATTGTGCGAAGCATACTATGCTTACTCTTTTCGAAAGACCTGATGGTACTTTTCTTTTGAGGGGTCCACTATTGCTCTCGATTTTGGCATTCTGTGAAAGAGTATTGCGATTAACAGAATTATCTTGTTTTTACCGATTTTTATTGACAATTCATCTCATACTGATGACAACATATATTTAGTTCTCAGAAGAACAGTTTTGGAAAAGGGTAGGGGGAATTTACTTTTGAAAACAAATTTATAACTTGTAGGACTTTAAAAAATAATTTTCTTGAAAAAACCTTTATCTAAATTTTAGTGAAATTGTCTAATTTTGAATCAGATGTCAGCTTATTTCTTTATTTGAAGTTTTTGAAGAATTGTATTTATCAGTTTTTTTGGCAAAAGTATTTTGGAAATTCAGCTTATCAAATGATTCTTTCTTACGATGTCCAAAATAAGGTCAGGAATATTTTATTTTGTATCGTACTGAACTCTATGGTGTATATTTATCAGAAATTTATGTTATGCAACGTTTTATTTGTCATTTCCAGCATTTACCATTAACACTTAACCTTACTCACCCTAACTTACCTTCTACTTAAATTTCTGATAAATATACACCATACAGGTCTCAAAATATTGCCACGTTCAGATTTCCTATTCGTAAAGTGTGAATACCACGTAACCTAATGAAAATAAATCGTATGAGAAAGAATTATTTAAAAAAAAATGGTTCAAATAAATTATAGAAATTTGTAATAAAATTAAAAATCTTTATTTTTTCATATAATGGATAATTTGACACATCTGTAGACCAATTTTCAGTTAAAAAGTTTAAAAGAATAAAAAAAGAATATTTAAATTTCTGAAGATTTCATTTTTTCATTCAAATATTAGAAAATCGAAAAGATGACTAAAAAAACTATTGTTTTGGCTTGCGACTTTGAATGAAAAAGAAAATCTACAAATTTCTGAAGATTTTCATTTTTTCCGTTCCAGCTTTATTATAAGCTCAAAATGTTTGACTTTTTTTTGGCTTGCAACGTAGAATGAAAAAGAAAATCTACAAATTTCGGAAGATTTTCATTTTTTTCGTTCCAGCTTTATTATAAGCTCAAAATGTTTGACTTTGTTTTGGCTTGCAACGTAGAATGAAAAGGAAAATCTACAAATTTATAAAGATTTTCATTTTTTTGTTCCAGCTTTATTATAAGCTCAAAATGTTTGAAATTGTTTTGGCTTTGCGACATAGAATGAAAAAGAAAATCTACAAATTTCTGAAGATTTTCATTTTTTTCGTTCCAGCGTGATTATAAGCTCAAAATGTTTGATATTGTTTTGGCTTGCGACGTAGAATGAAAAAGAAAATCTACAAATTTCGGAAGATTTTCTTTTTTTCATTCCAATATTGTTAGAAAAACATAATGAGATGAATTGTAATCAATAAAAATCTGGAGTTTCTGTCGGTTGTCATTCAGGGAATAGTCAACATATATTGATAGGAATCTAACTGAATCTGTGACAACTTCAAAGGAAATGTATATGACCATGTTTACTTTGATATTTGCTACGATTTTTTTAAATTTGATTACTTACTATAATTGCAGACTTGAGAAAGAATCAGAAGAAGAATGAAGTACATGTTTATTTTCAATCAAGTACCTTGCTGTGATTTGATGAAAAAAATGATGAAAGTGGTGTGATACAGATGAAAGTGGTGTGATACATGCACCATCCTTGGTATATTAATGTACTGGAGTTCAGGGTATATAACGTTCAAAGGCGTATGGGCTGGGGTTGCAGGGGGAGTTGGGATATTGGTATTTAAAATGACATTGAGAACAAACCAGAGATAATTTTAAATGTACATTGAAATAAAATATTTTGTCTTGGTCTTGTTTATTTACTCTAATAACCTTGAACAAATGGTCATGTTCAAAGTAACATGTTCTTTAGTTACATATCATGTCACTGGTACAATGTACCAGTATGCTCTGGTGATGATTAAGAATGATGCCTTTGCAATAAAATCACACTGATAACATAGTATTAAATATATCTACTCTCAAAAACACTTTACAAGCCCATAAACCATATGAAAATTGGTGGCTTTCATAGTCCATGCTAGAGGACCACATTTTTTTAAAAGAATTTATAAACACATTCATACCAGTAAAGGGACAATGGGTAATTGCACTTCAAGTTTGAGGAGGCTTGTGCGATTATAGCCAGTGGTAAGCACAAACAAAAACAAAGTTGCTAACCAAGTTGGGTGTTCAAAAAGAGGACATAATTTATTAAAAATGTACTAGTGTTGGGGTTTAATCACACTACAGACAGAGCAGGGTGAAGTGCAGAACAGCGTATTGCTTTGCTCTCCTCCTTGCTGAGTCATTCCGCTTGCGATGTAAACAGCTGAGCTTCTGTACATTAATGCTGCTTCTAACTGCTCCGCACTACCCTGCTCTGACCCTTAGAGTGAGATGAGAATAGTATTTTGAAAAAAACTGACCAAGTATTTAAATGACAGTCCTTGACTAAAAAATATATCTGTATATCCATACTTGCAAATAAACATGACTAAAAATCTATCAAACCTTAATGAGGGCCAGAAGGATGGAAGGGACACACAAATTTCAAACCCAGCTGCCTAATTGTATCAGGTGCCAGCCTCCTAACCTGGGATACATAAAGGGAGTAGCTGCTGAATTGTACCAGAGATGGCAGAGATTAAGTGGTACATGAACAAAATGTCATGGCATTTGATTTCAACCATTTTGTACATTGAACACAAGTGATCAATTTACTGCTATTAAAATCCTACAACTTAACTGATATTTGTGACCTTTTTACCTCTATATCGAAATATGGTTGTGGCAGAAAAGCAGGACGTATCACTCCATTCATTTTATTTAATTTCATTTTTACACAACAGAGGAAAGTGGAGCAGTGCTGTATATCTTTAAACAATTATACTACTTTCTTGAGCTCAAAATAAGGTTGATGATATATACTAAATTTTTATACACTCACAAGAAATGTGGAGCCTATATTGGTGTAACCCATGTCTGTCCGTCCGTCAATCGACAATTGTTTGTAAACACTCTGCAAAGCACAATTGTTGACAGGTTTTGAGGAAACTTGGTGTGAGAGTATGAACCCTATTAAAAATAAGCAAAATGAAAAAATTTACTATGAATTATATGGCCCTTGTTCTTGAAAACACTCTTCAACACGATTGAACATTTTTAGAAAGTAAAATATGTATATGTAGCGTTGTAGCTTGTAAAACCTAAATAATGTTTACCAAATTCAATATGTTGCCAGTGGGCGTATATTACCTTGCATGGCAAGCTATCTTATTGGTTTTTATTATAGTTTTTGATATTTGATTGTTAGATACTGCATAAGATATGATGATATTTATGATATTGTATTAAAAGGATTGTAAAATGATTTTCTAAACTTTGTATGTGTATCGGGGACACTGATAGCATCAATTTGCACCATTCCAATTTATATTCCAACGTCTGTGGTTCTTACAATTGCACTAAAACTAATGCTTTTTATGACGTCACTGACATAGATATCAATAGTAGCTTCCTGTAGATCACTGTCAGTGACGTCATAAAACATGTTAGGTTTAGTGGAATTGCAAGAACCACAGTCGTCGGATTAGAAATTGGAATGGCTCAAATTGATGCTATCAATGTCCCTGATACACATACAAAGTTTAGAAATTGATTAATGATATAATTATGATAGTCGTCAGGTAAAATAGTAAATTAAATCTGGTTAAAATGATACCTAATTCCGCTATATTGTAGGTCAATATTAACTGGTTTATTCCCACCAACTGAAGGTACAGCCTATATTTATGGTAAAGATATTAGAACTGGCATGGATGATATAAGAAGCAGTATAGGAATGTGTCCACAACATAATGTCTTATTTGACAGGTAATGTTATTTCTTTTTTCAAATTGTATTACTAATGTGATCGAGCCTGCTTTGGTGGCTTTCAGGCTCCACACAGTCATATGAAACAGATGTATGAGTAGTCAAAACATACAGTTTATTCATAATACATCACATGGAAACAACACAAAGATCCAAACATCTCAGAGCTAATCAAGTAACACTGAAACAAGGGAACACAGCGCAGACTCTGAAACTTTCTCTTTCCGTCCCTACATACTATTCTGAGTTGCAACCTTACAACAGAATACCAGGCCCAGAGAACAACACCACAGCAGTGTGTCAACCATGTTGTCTCTCCAGTGCCCTGTCTGCAACTGACAAGAAACAGCTAGTCATGTGACCAAATACCTTACTAAGCATAGCATGATTTAAAAAATTGAGTTTCAAGAAATTTAGCCATGCAACAAAGAGTACCTATACGCAGATAGACAGACTCGTGCTTGTTCCTATTTTACTGTGTGGATTTTTTTCGGTGTTGTATGGAAACAGGATACTGCATATAGATTTGGGTAAATTTAGGACCACTTGAAACTACATAACACATTTTTGATACACATTTTAGTACATTTAGGACCAATAATAATTACATCACATATATATGACATATATATACATGTATATTTCTTTTTAGACTGACTGTTGAAGAACATATTTGGTTCTATGCTAGTTTAAAGGGTTGTACTAAACAACAAGTACAGACTGAAATGCCCAAGATGATTGAAGATGTTGGTTTAGTCCATAAAACTAAAGAAATGTCCAAAAACCTATCAGGTAAGAATAAGAATGGTTGAATTGACCTTCTTATTGTTTGTTCTGTTTCTGTGGCAACTTAGGACTTTTACATCCATCTCTATTTTTTTTTATATTTCTTTCACCATTCTTCATTTTGTCTGACTTCTGTGGTTTGTGTAAATCTTAAATCACTTGACATTGCAAAAGCTAAAAGGTTTTAGATTATAAATAATTAAAGTCAATTTGTCCTCAAAATGTGCCTAAAGCCAATCTTTTTTCCTCTACTCTCCCTTGGCTAAGATTTATCCATATCAGCCATGATCATGGGAAGAATTGAATGTATTTGTTTGTAGGTGGTATGAAAAGAAAGTTATCTGTAGCTATCGCATTTGTTGGTGGATCTAAAACTGTGATATTAGATGAACCTACTGCTGGTGTCGATCCTTATGCCAGAAGATCTATCTGGGAATTACTGCTTAAACTTAGAAAAGGTAATTTGTCATCATAGCATTTATAACATATAACATATTTACCTTGCCTCGTTGACTTTTTGTGTGAAAAAAGAATAATTGACAGGTGGGGTTCAGAAGCCCCAAAGCTCTAAGTTTTTACGAAGTTTTGGCACCTATTGTTCATCAAAAAAGCATTGAATTATACTTTCTTTCTTTTTTATTTCTCTGTATTTCTCTTGACGGTGTTGCGTTCACCATATGAAAAGCACTGACTTATAGGAAAAAAGATAATTTCAACTTTGACTCATTATGAGAAAAATTTACTGACAACTTGGCTTATTATTGGAAAGAAAATTAATTTAAAAAGTATTTGATATGGACTTATTATTATTATTTATGGCCCATGGATTTGACAGTAGATGAATAAGTGTTTCTTCAATGATTTCAGGTCGTACTATTATCCTGTCAACACATCATATGGATGAAGCTGATATTCTTGGTGATCGAATAGCTATCATCTCTCATGGTAAACTATGTTGTTGTGGCTCTAGTTTGTTTTTAAAGAGTAAATTTGGTAGTGGCTATTACCTTACACTGGTAAAACAAGATAAAACTGATGCAGTCAATGATGATGATGAAGATGAAGATGGGCTTAAGAAAGCTTTAAATGATGATGATGGATTGAGACCTTCTACTGCTGGTAGTGTGAGGACTATTGTTGATGTTAAGGTATGTTTGTGGTTGCTAATATATTACTTATGGGATTTCTGAATTTAAAATTTCCAGAAAAGTGATTAATCCTAAAGAAATTTAACCTGTTTAGTAGTAGTCTAAAGCTACAGAAAAAACTTCTTGAGAAACTGACAGTTTTCTGTGGCCATTAGGGTTATCACTTAGTGTGTTTATGAAAAGAAAAATTTCTAAGAATATTTAACATAGATTACTTGGCATGTCACAGAATATTAAACCAAGGAATCCATGTACAATATTTACTGTATTGTCTTCTAGCCAATGGTAGGAGGAGATATAGATGAAGGTTTTGGTGAAAGTAATGGAAGTACAACAGGAAGTAATGATCCACCAACACCTCCTGATAATCCTACTATGATCTCAGGTAATAAATCAATAGATAAATATGATATCTACCTAGCATGACATATAGATCTAATAGTCTGCTTTCAACCACGTCCAATCTGTCCTTAAGCATTCTTTCTTAAAGACTCTAGAATATAAAGTTTTTAAGAAATTTTCATCAAATGAATTTAAAGTTGATAATGAAGTGCCTATATTGACCATGTGACCAAATGTGATCTTCAGTTTTTAACTGAAAATTTTTATTTGAAAATGTTTCCCTTTAACGGGCCATTCTGCTTTTTTGAAAAAAGTTTTCATTATCAAAATGATCGCAAATGTTACCTGAGAGTATTTCTAAAGTATGCTCATTATACCTATACATCTTCTTGATCAAACTGAATTTGGTTTTAAAGGGTTAATTACAAACAGGGAGTACTTATTGTTAATTACCGTATAATTCCGAATATAATGCGCACTTTTTTACCCTGAAAAGTACCCGTCAAACAAGGGGTGCGCATTATACACGGTGACTTAAAAAAAAAAATATTTTTCACCAGTGATTCCCAAGGCAATATTGTCTGGACGCCATTTTGTAATTGATCGCTGATGGATGAAGGTGTTAAAATGGAATACGGCAGCCACATGACAAAGTCTTATCAATTACAATGTACCATTTTTACCAATTTAATTTGGATGAAAATATTATTTGTAACGCGCGACGAAAATTGTTTTATTTTCGTATTCCAAAATTCGATATTATAAAAACACGGAAAGAAAAGACTTGAAATTACCGTCGACGTTGATCAAAATGCGATACCTATAGATCGATGTTTAAAAACACGGAAAGAAAAGATTTGAAATTAGCGTTGATAATACGATACCTATAGATCGATGTTTAAAAATACGGAAAGAAAAGATTTGAAATTAGCGTTGATAATACGATACCAATAGATCAATGTTTAAAAATACGGAAAGAAAAGATTTAAAATTAGCGTTGATAATACGATACCTATAGATCGATGTTTAAAAACACGGAAAGAAAAGACTTGAAATTAGCGTTGATAATACGATACCTATAGATCGATGTTTAAAAACACGGAAAGAAAAGACTTGAAATTAGCGTTGATAATACGATACCTATAGATCGATGTTTAAAAACACGGAAAGAAAAGACTTGAAATTAGCGTTGATAATACGATACCAATAGATCGATGTTTAAAAACACGGAAAGAAAAGACTTGAAATTAGCGTTGATAATACGATACCAATAGATCGATGTTTAAAAACACGGAAAGAAAAGATTTAAAATTAGCGCTGAACAAAATGCGATACCAATAGATCAAGGTATAAAATAAAAGTGTAGGATTGTTTATCAAAACGAGCCTCTTACCGGGAACGATCTTAATCCTTAAATCATCCAAAAGTTTTAGAACTTTCAAACACATTGTTGACAAGACAATAATACAAGTTATAGTTGACTTCCTTCTTGCGAGACTTACTGGCGCCAATAAAATTGAGCGGGAAAAAATAGTTCTGATGACAGAACCCAGAACGGTAGTTATTCTGTAAATCTTTTGTTCACAATAAACTTAATCTACTTGAATAAACGTATTATAAGATTAGGTGACTAAAAACAATGAGATCCAGTTAATTTGTGACACCACTGATTAATTTGATGAGTACATTTAGAATAGTAAACAAGACCCATTTAGATCAAAGAAAGATCAAAGAATATTGTGAACACCTGCTGTCCACGTGATCAGGCCAAGCTTGTACTCTACTGAAGTCAAAGGCACTTGTTTTCTATCCATGGAATTTTCCACTACAATATATAGGGTTAATAGACCTGTCATTGATAGAAACGAGTGCCTGTGTTCTTGTCATATTTATAGAAATCATTCCGAATTTTTAAGCTTCAACGCTTTATCATTTGAAGATATAAATACAACACTTGTTTTTTTAACGGAATCAAATTAAAGAAATTAATCATTTCTATAACTACATTTTTAATTATTTATGTACATGTATGAATATAACACTTAAACAAACATTTACCGTTTTCTATTGACGAGATTTATACGCGCGTGACCTTGTCAACTTAGACTCAATGTCAGGGGAAAAAAATAAAAAATTATCGTTAATTTCAAAATAATTTATAAAATTATAAAAAGTACAAATGAAGCCTCTATTTAAAAAAATCCATGTTAGTCAAGTAAGGTAGATACGTGAAATTTGATTTTTTATCAGCCACTATTTTGGTGTCTGCGTTATGCCAACTTCAATTTTTTCGTCAACAAGGGGTGCACACTATACATGGGTAAATGAATTTTCCCCGATTTTGATGGGGTAAAGAAGGGGTGCGCATTATACATGGGTGCGCATTATAATCGGAATTATACGGTAAGCAACTTGACCTAGTTTTTGGGTTTGGCTTAATAATGGCTCGATATTTCTAACTTAAATCTTTACAATACATAATCAAGACATTTCATTACAATTCAGCGTTTATTTTACTCAAATCCGTTCAATAGTTTCCTATCAGCGTCCAAAAAACAATACACACTTAAAAACCTTACGTAAGGTTTATAAATATTTTAGCATGCTTTTAGCGTTTAAAAATTAACAGCTTGATTGTTTTAGTTAAAACTTTCACATACTTTAAAGGACACATAGTTAGAGATTTTGGTGTATAGTTTTCATAAATTTGAGCAAATTAAATTTTTGAACTTGAATTAAGGTAGCAATAACATCAGTAAATTGTTTTGTAGGTTTATCTGTTGGTAGAATAACAGGATTTATACAGAAGTATGTAAGAAACGCTCAACTAGTAGAAGATAATTCCACAGAATTGTGTTATCAACTACCAACTGAAGCTATGAATTCTGGTGATTTTGAGGCTTTATTTACTCAACTTGAAAGAAGTCATCATGAATTGGGAATAGATAGCTTTGGTTTGTCAGACACCAGTTTAGAAGAGGTACAATTTTTTAAAGCTCAATTGTTTTTTTGAAATACACATGAAATGCATGTGGTATCTTGAATGAACTAATCTAAATTAAGTATAATGCTGCGTTTGATACAGATCATGAAAATGGTGTTTACGACTTTCTCGGAATCTGAAATTCGTCTTAATGTGCTTAAGTGGAGAGCGTTCGGAAAATAAATCATGACTTCATATAGCCATTGTGAACAACAAAGTAATATCAACAGCATTCATGAAATTTACATTCTAATAACAAGCCATTTATCAACATTTATTATTTATTATGACATAAAGAGAGATTAAAGTGATCAAAAGATCTTGAAAAAAAATGGTTTAGATAAATTTGAAGTTGTGGTCAGTAGACTACACAGGGTCAAGGGAAAGGTCAGAGAAGTTGTGAAAATGGGTGTCGATATTTTTTCTCTATTTTCACAACTTTGCAAAGTAATAATTACGAGATAAACATGCTATCGAACGGAAATTTACAACTTTTACCCTGTGAAAATGGTAATTACGAGAGGTATCGAACGACGCATTGGATTTAGATTAAGGCCTTACTCGTTTACACCCAATCTGAAACTGGATTTCAAATCCCTGTCACTTGTTTACAACGGTTTGCCCTGAATACTAATCGGGATTTCGAATCTGTGAATCTGACTTCAATAGCAGATTCATCGGATTTGATATGGCGAAATTTGCATGTTCGCTTTCAGATTTCTTGTAAATTCACACTTGTTTACACCATGAATCTGATGTACCAAACCAGTTTTCTAGTAATCTAGTAAGGTCGTATTGTCGTAGTGATCTATTGGTGACAACAATTGAAGTATGAAAAAAAATTAATAATCAAATACTGTGTTCAGATCAAATTAACAAGGACTTTCAAAATTAGTATGAATATCAGTGAAACTGATAGCAACAATTTGTAACCCCTTTACAATCTCTTTAAATATGATTCCCCTTATTTTCATTTATCCATAAATATATACCATAATTGGACCGCTAATACTTGGTCAATAAGAGTATATATTCATCAACGATGTCAAAAGTATACAAACAGAATGCAAAAAAGAAACTATGTAAATTTCCATATAATAACAGGTTATAATTGATAAATGCCTTAAATTTGATTAAGGGTTTTTCAATTATTGTATATAAACATTGTTTTCTGGATTTATCAGATTATTTAGGTAATCTGTTGAATAGTTATGCAACCAGGCAAGTCCCTTGATGAATATAAACACCTATTGACCAAATTTTAAAATTTAGATTTTTTGTTCATTCTAAGAGGTTGTTTTCCTTTAAGTCTCTTTTGATTTGTAGATTTGGGTAATCGAATAAGACCTAACAACCGGGACTAGTCACTGTCACGTGATAAATTTAAATAGTGTTTAAAAGCGAGTTGAGTCAAATGGATTTCCCAAGCCTCTCTACGTCCACATACAGATTATTAACTTATGAATACATGGATTATTTTTTAGAAACACCGATTAATCAATTAGTAAGCTTGATTTGACTCATAAAACAATGCGAGAATCCATCTTTAAGTGTCTATGGATATTACAATTAAATTGTTCAAAAAATGTTTTTTTCTTAGCTTTAAGGAATTTTATCTAACTATATTTCTGTTATTTTCCAGGTATTTTTGGCTGTAGCTGATGAAACCAATGTTGATGAACTGAGTGATGAAACTACAAGAAATAAACTAGAAACAACCTATGAAAGTAAGTCTTGGATTTTGATTTCTAATTCAATTACTTGTTTAAGATTTTCTACATTTTTTTTAGAGAAACTGTATTCTGTAGTGCTAGGTAGTGCCAATCATGCCACAATACGACACATATCTTGATATAAAGTTCACAATATGTAACGCAGTATGGGATCAAGGGACAAATATTAACACTTCATCTTCAAAGTTGCAATATTTATTTTTGTACAGCTATTTAAGTGTGAAATCTAGTAATTTAGTTGATAGGAGTGGTCCATATTAATGTCTCATAAATATATTCTAACAATTTCAGTCCAGTCAGTTAGAAAAAAATTGTAATTCATTCACTTTTTATGAAATGAGAGGTATCGTCAAGTATCAATACACGGGCTTGCGATACGATACATTGATAAACAATACATAATGCCAGCACTAGTATTCTGATAAAACTGTTGTCATTTTCAATGTTTTATAAACTCTTATTTTATTTAATTAAATTCTGTGTTGTATTTTCATCTTGAAAAATGTTTCTTCTAGCTGAAATAAGCTCATTACGCAAAAGTATGGATCTTTTTTTTTGTTATAGAATAGAAATGATTGGTGATTATGAATTCAACTATTTTTACTCATATCACAATAAGACAATTACACCTCCTTTACAGTAAAATTTTATTTTGTTTATTTATCCAGATGGTAAATATCCACGACCAGTAACTAGACTAAGCTTTAGAAAGAAGAAGAAGTTTAATTTTCTACGGAATAGAGGAAGTCGTATTGATCATACTGAACTAGTAGAAGATACTGATGATAATGGTTAGTATTGTATTTATACACGTATAGTTCAATTTAACTCTTTACTAACAAAACGAAACCACTTCAACCACAAACAACAATGAAAAAGTATATTATACTAATTTGATAAAGATTAGTTGTTAGATATTTAGTCTTGACATCCCAAATTGTATTGGATCTTCAAAAAGTTGAAATGAGTGGAATTATAATGCTTATTTCAAACCCATTCCAACTTTGCTCAAATTTTACCTTATGTGTTGTTAAATTTGCTGCAAACTCAATAAATGTCGGTGCATTTAGCATTAACTACAGAACAAAACCTTAACATCCATTATATTTCATCCAAAAGCAACAAAATCACCATTTAGGAGACCAGGTAATTGATAATTTAACTTGAGCTAATCTTCCAAACTGCTGTGAATCTGAATTGGTGGCGAAATATACATAAACATATATAATTGATGCTTTTCCTTCATTTTCGTGGTGTTTACTTTACTCACCATCCTTGATCAAAAAAATGTTCTTTAACAGATTTATAATATATACCACTATTTCAAACTCTATCTTATACCCTGATCTTTTACCTTGATTAGACACTTTCTTGTATCATGATAGTTTGTAAATACAGAGATTTGATTTGATTTTAAGGTGTTAAAAAAACCCAGTAAGATCACTTCTGCCATATTTTTCCATCATACTGCTTTCTATTAAAGCATTTTATTGGCTGTATATTCTTTCAACTGTTTCAAGGAAGACAACAATATATTTCAAGCTTGCCGTGATGTGTCGTACAAGTTTTAAAAACGGCAAAGTCACTTGTCAAGACATAAATTTGATTTTATACTAGACTGACATACAAATCTATGTTGAAACACAAAATTTGAATGTATTGATTACATAATACTTGTGATAAGAATATCTTAAAGGGGCACAGGCTTCATTTTCGTGGGTCGATTTTTCCAAGTCTCAGAAACAGGGACTTTTTTTAGCTCAGTAATTTAGTACTGGTTATCACAACTCACCATTGAAATTTGAGTCTTCAAAACCATGTGCATCCATAATTATTAGCATTTGAAAGTTATAATGCCCTACTACCCATTAGCGATACTATGCAATATATAGAAAAGTCATCTATAGAAATAGAAGGAGAAATTTCTAATTTAAGATATATTTGAAGGAAATATGCAATTCCCAAATCAACCAATAAAAATGAAGACTGGTCCTCTTTAAGATCAAGGATGGATTGAGCCAAAACATTTCTTGTAAAACCAAACATCTTGATAAAGTTAATAAAATATTTTGATAAATTAAGAGAACATGAGTATTTAGTGTTACTTTCTATACAGTATAGAAGGTGTTATTGATATACAAGTATATGGAAGGTTAGCTCTGTAAATTATAAAACATGTATAGCCATACTGAGATTCTTAAATCACACATTTCACTGTTGTTGTAAATAAAACATTTTTGGTGTTTCATGTTTCTTTTGGGTGGACCAGAAAAAAACAATAACAGTTTTCATTTCAGATTCAGAAAGTATCATAACTAAGACCATAAATGTTTATATGGAAGACATCTTTTCTCAAAGAGGTTCATAGGTTGAAAAACTTTGAAAAAGCAGCATTTTTAAAATTCCTTGTCAAAAATGATCACTAGTCATGTCCTTCAGGTTCTAAAAAAAAGCATAATTCTCAATGTTGGTGCATAAGAGTTGATATTGATAAGGCAACTTGTTTGGTGTCATAAATATACAATATACAATGTAATGTGACAAATCCAGAAATCTACCTTATATATTATAATAACTAAAAGATTACAAAATATTAAGTTTGTTAAGCGTTTTTTTTAATACGCCCACATGAAAATGTGGACATATCTTGCCATCACCCCTGTCCGTCCGTCCATCAACAATTTCTTGTGTACAAGATAGAGACCAGAGTTTTTATCTATTCATCTTCATAATATCTTGGATGCCAGTTGTCAGTTAATGAGTTATTGTCCTTGACTTAGTGAAAAAACGTTAAAATTAACTTGTGTATGTGATAAAGGCTAGAGTTTTTATCCAATTTGAATGAAACTTGGTATGTGTATTCATCTTGATAATAATTCGGATGATTTTGAAATTTTGCTTAATTCTGGTTGTTGATTTATGAGTTATTGCCCTTGACTTAGTGAAAAAAAGTTAAAATTAACTTGTGCATGTGATAGAGGCTAGAGTTTTCATTCGATTTGATAGTAACTTAGTATGCGTATTCATCTTGATAATAACTCAGATAAATTCAAGAATCGTGCGATTCCAGTCGTCGGGTTATGAGTTATCGCCCTTGACTTAGTGAGAAAAAAAACATTGAAATTAACTTTTGTAAACGATAGAGGCTAGAGTTTTCATTCGATATGATTCATCTAAATATCATCTCAGATTAGTGCGATGATGGTTCAATCAACTTGGAATATTCAAATTTGCTGAAGTGGGCGCATGTTACCTTACCTGGCAAGCTATCTTCAATATAAGCTTGTCATTTTATGGAAAATTACTAAGTTTGGTTTGTTTGATTTTGCTTGTATACTGTAGACACCTTTGATGAACATATATAGCCTACACTCATTGACCAAGTTTGAGAAATTAATTTTTTGTTCGTTTTAAGAGGTGGCATCGCTTTGATATAGCTAGCTCCCAGTGTAAGCCTTTCTCTGTTAGAGAAACACTGTAATCTATTGGCCTTCAATCAGAACCATCAATAAAGAACAGTCATATAACAATACATGTAATGATATAACCATGTAACACTCACTATTCACCTTAGTAAAGTTGTACATTTTTAAAATAAAGTAGTTTTTGATCTGTTAACAGATTTGATTTACACCTTCATTTGAATGAATGACTGACAAAACCTCTTTGACATACAGATTCTATCATCAAGTCTTGTATTTTGTCATGTGATACTGATTGACAGTAAGTGTCAGATATGCACTGATTGGTAAAATAATCTTAATTTAAAAATGCTATGATCCTTATGACTAATTCTGGGCCACCTGATTTTTCACACAATTTCAATGTACAAGCTTATTGTATATGTGTTTATTGCTTTTAGATAACATATTTTTTTATGTTGTACATGTATGTGTATGATGTCGTGTTCAACAGTCAAAAAGTAAAAAGTACTTGTTGTATCCTTTCTCAGCTGTCTGTACAAAATATATTTGTTAAATTTTAATCAAAGAACGAATCTCTTAATACCCTTTTTCATTTTCTATCACTTCAAATTCTGATGCATCACTAGTTGAGAATCTAAATTCATATCCAAATTAATAAAAAGTTTGAGTAGTTGTCTAATGTGAGCCCCTGTGATCTTTGGAAGCCATTTCAAAAAAGTATTTTCAAGAACTTCAAGAACAACATGAAGTAGCTAGAAATTTTTAAAATCAACCAATTTTCATCAATTAATATGTAAATCGGGTGTCACAAATTATCAAGATGTTGTCCAACCTTGAAAATACAAAGATAATGAATGTTGATTGTACAAGTACTGTGCTGAATGAAATAGCATGTCAAAATATTGAATATTAGAGCATATTACCTATTTCAACCTGTGACTTCACCACTTTAACTACTAATATCAACAGTTTTCCATCCACAGATTCTGTCACAGATCTCATCTAAAGTTGCCCTGTCAAACAAAGCTGCAATCCTGTCTTTCGGTTTCTGTTCAGCCAGTTTGTTCCACTGGTGCCGGTAATGATACCTTTAAATGAGATCCGTGACAGCATCTAGGGATGGAAAACAGTTGATTTTGGTAGTCGCAGTGGTGAAGACACATAAGTTGAAAGAGATGCTCTGATATTTAATTTTTTGTTCTGCTATTTTGTTTGGTGGAGTCCTTGTACAATCTTTATTGGATGACTCTAATATTTTTCATATTGGAAAAGGACATCTTGAAGTATATCTGTGAGAATTTTGAGAGAGATCAGTCTTCTAACGGTTGAGATATCTTTTGTCAAACTTGGGGACGTTTTATCTGTCACACCCTATACATGTATTTGAAATCAGTATGCGACAATTTGAGAGGTTTTTCAGAAGCCGAGTTTTTGAAAAAGAGGCAAATGTAGATTCCAACACATTTTTTGAAACTTGTTATAAATAAATTTCTCATTTAACAGATTACATGAAGGAAGTTAGCATTTGTGGATGTGATTATGTATCTTCTCTAGTGTTATTTTATTTTTTTAATTATCTAGATTTGATATGTTTTTGTTTCTAATTATTTCAAGCGTTTGGTAGTAATGAGGATATATATAGAGAATTATTACATCCACAAGGTAGTCTTATTCTTTCTAGGCAATGCATTTTGGTCACCCACATATTTATTTTTGTATTAATGAAAGGCTAAGGTTTTACCAGTAGTATAGATATATGTATGCTAGCTTCATAATTTGCCATCAAATAATCATGGTTGTGATAATTTGTTTTGTTATACCATAGAAATATAATAGACTGGAACTCTAAGTCTTTAAGTAGGAACCACAAAAAGTATTATTGACTTAAAGGGCCATTCTGCTTTTTTGAAAAAAGTTTCCATTATCAAAAAAATCGCAAATGCTACCTGAGTGTATTTTTAAAGTATGCTTATTGCATCTCTAAATCTTCTTGATCACACTGAATTTGGTTTTAAAGGGTTAATTACAAACAGGGAGTACTTATTGTTAATTAAGCAATTTGACCTAGTTTTGGTCTTTGCCCTTTAAATGGCTCAATATTTCTAGCTGAAACCTTTAAAAAAAAACAAGAGGGACATTTCTCTACAATTAGGCGTTTATTTTACTCAAATCCGTTCAGTAGTTTTCTATCAGCGTCCAAGAAACATAACACACTTAAAACCTTACGTAAGGTTTTTAAAAATTTAAGCATGTTTTTAGCGTTTAAAAATTAACGGCTGGATTTTTTTAGTTAAAACTTTCAGATACATTAAAGGGCACATAGTTACAGATTTTGGTGTAAAGTTTTCACAAATTTGAGCAAAAAAAAATTTTGACCTAAAAAAAATTCAGACTGTCCCTGTGACATTATAGAAATAAAATAGGACTGGAAGTCTCAGTCTTCTCATCGCCTATTGAACTTCCGTTTAAATTTATGGTTGACAGAATTTCTCATTTTGGGGACCCTTATGATTTCCAGTGCAGTATAAAGAGATTGCTCTTAACAATAACAAAAAACTGTCACTGATAATTAATTTTGTAAAGTTTCAATAAGTGTCAAATTAAGATTATTTGATATATGTCCTAATTATCATTATATGATGATTTGTAAAGCACAATATACAGGGACTATTTATATCATATAAAACAAAGTATCCGACAAATTGACTCTAAATAACTAAGGCAGAGAGGATGTTCCAGTTTAATTACATCGCTTACATAGATAATTGAATTATGTGAATTATATGGCTACTTGCAGAAACCGGAAGTTAAGTCCAAAATTCGGCACATGCGTTTTATAGACTGTCTGTTGTCATTCCCTACCTTATATTTCTATGGTTATACAGAGATCTTTTATTCTTGTATCTGCTTTTAATGCTCAGGGATTTCCTTCCTCCACCCCAAACCAGTCCATCTATTTGTTATTTTCTTACATATTTGGTGTATTTATGCTATTTGTCTGCATTCTAATTTCTCAACTAAGCCCAACTTGTGCTTGAGAAGGACAAACACAAATAATTGTATAGGTTATGGCAGTGGTTGCCAACCTTCTTCAAACCGCGGCCCAAATTCATGAAATTCCAAGAACCGTGGCCTCCTGTTCATTTCCAAACTATTTTACAATTTTTAAATCCAGATCGCAGGGCCCAATAGCCCCCAGACAAATATCCCATGGCTTCAAGGTTTGGAACCCCTGCGTAAGAGCATGTTATGGAGCATGTTATAGAGCATGTTATAGAGCATGTTATGCAGCATGGTTTTAATATAATTGCTTGTCAGGTCTAATGCAGCATGTTCTGTTCTCTCTTTTTAAAATGGCCTTTTTTCTTTATAGAAGTAAACACATGGACACTTACCTGCATAATAAATGAATATTTTTACATGACATTTTTTGTCAAGGGATTTAGTGTGTATTTGTAATATGTAGACACTACAGTAAGGTCTAATACAGACTTTCTTGACCATCTATTCCGTTGCCCGGTATGCTCTATTTGGCCAGTTTTAGTTAAAAGCAGATTCAGCAAAAAATGTTAGAGAAGAGGTCAACAGAATGAAAAGTTAATTAAAATTGATGTGAGACCAATTGTTGTGTCTATGTAAAAGTGAAAGCAAAATAAAACCCAATAAAATGAACATTTAGTCTATCTCCAATTTAACTGAAAGAAAAGGTGAACAGAGAAAAAAATAAGTCTTCAGAAGTGCAATAACAACATATTTTCACTGTTAAGATAGTGTCCAACATGTGTTTATTGTGGAGTGATATTGAAATATTTAAACAGAATACAAATATGTTGTTTCACAGAGATATCTTCCTACTTTAATCTTCAGAAGTAGATAGATACCTATATTTCTGTTATCAAAGACATATATATTCATGTAGTTTTTGAAATAATTGCTTATCTATCTGAATGAGTTCAATATCAGTCCCTACATTTTCCTGAACTATAATTTGTCTTCAGATATGTAATAGATATGTGCCTTGAAAATTTGACTGTTGTTCTTTCCATATTACTAATATAGCTGCATGGAGTTGTTTCTTCAGAATTCTTTGTTATGTAATTGGTCAGAGTATATATTGAAGATATTATTAACTCATAATACCTTTCCTGCAAGGAATTTTGTGTAGGACTTATCCAGGTCTTTAAGCAACCCACTTTGTCCTAGATTTTAGGTAATCATATTATGTATGTGCTATTTGAAACTAGTTTGATCATGAATGTTCTGGTTTAAAAGTAATACTTAAAATACTTGTTAATAGAACAAACCATCCTAAAATCAAATCATTTGTTAGCCTACTTAATCGGTAATCATCACCTTCATTGCTTATTGTTTGTCCAAGGGGTTAAAGGGATTGTAAAGTGGTTTTCTAAACTTTGTATGTGTATCGGGGACACTGACAGCATCAATTTGAGCCATTCCAATTTATATTCCAACGTCTGTGGTTCTTGCAATTCCACTAAAACTAACACGTTTTATGACGTCACTAATAGTGATCTGCATAGATATCAATAGTAGCTTCCGGTAGATCAATATTAGTGACGTCATAAAACGCGTTAGTTTTAGTGGAATTGCAAGAACCACAGACGTCGGAATGGAAATTGGAATGGTGCAAATTGATGCTCTCAGTGTCCCCGATACACATACAAAGTTTAGAAAACCACTTTACAATCCCTTTAATAGCATTTACTATTTCATATATAGGTGCATTGTGACTACCAGCTGAGAACAACTATATTTACCTTAACTAACAAAACTATTTTTTATTTCAGTTTCTATTGCCTCAAGTACTTTAGAAAATAGAGTTGGATTTACAAATTCTGGTGTTCAGAAACTTCATGGCTGGTCTCTCATCTTCAATCAATTTTTGGCTTTATTTATCAAACGCTTCAACCATGTCAGACGTAGCAAGAAAGGTTTTGTTTGTGAGGTAATATAATATTGTATAGATCAACGCTTGGTTCAAAAATTCCAAACTATATGATGTGTTTAAAAATAACAATATAAAATAGACTATTTACTAGGTAGTCATCAATGTTTATTAGCATTGATTTTGAAAATATTACTTGAACATATTTAGATAATTCTTGCAATAAGCAATTTTTTTGAATTTTCTTTGAAAGTGTTATGTAAAAAACACTATTATTTGTGGTAGTGACATTTTTTTACCTTTTTTTTAGCGACATTTTTTATTGGTGACTTTAGATAACCAATCCATTATAGTTTACTCTGACAAAATATAGAGTAATTACCAAATACTGCAAACTGTTAGAAGTCTACAATGACGAATATATAAAATAAACCCTATAAGATGTTTTGGATGACAAATACACACAATTTTCTTCCCACTTTTATTTCATAATTATTTCATGCTAGCATAATATAATGTAATGTCCTTCAATCTAGTGATAATACAAGATTGTTCTTTATTACAGATCATACTACCAGCAGGATTTGTTGCTTTTGCTATAGCTATTAGTTTGATTCTACCACCATTGGTTACAGAACCTCCATTAGAGTTACATCCTTGGTTATATGCACCTAAAAAATCAGAACCCAATCTTTACATGTTTTATTCGTAAGTTGACAGACATGATGATTTTTTAATAGAATGTTATAGATAAATGTCCCCCCTGCCCATGACATGGCAGATATTCTAGGTCATAAATAAATGATTGATATCTCAATCAGCAATAGCAATAATGTGCTTTGGTTATGTGCGGACTTTGTATAAGCATTGCAATTAACAATATCTTGGACAAATTTGATCTATAATGACAGAACATTTTTGGAATTAATGCTCAGGACTAAATATAAATATGTAAAAGTATAAAAGATGTCAAGTTTTATTATGTATTACACAAACTGTTAAAAAGATTGTACAAATCTAATTTCCATACAACAAGCTAAAATATCACTTATTTGCCATCCTTTTCACTCACGGAGATGTTGTTTATAATGATTAATGACAAAGCAAACTATTTGATGTAATAGTAGAACACACATTGTACAATAAGGTCAATGTTTTTTTGAGAGAAATAACCAAAAGCCTATAAGTGATCTTAATCACCCAAGTCTATTAATAGACTCTTTTGGCTAAAAATAGATTAGCTGAATAACACATGCTTTTTTTATTTTTTCTGTCAAAAACGCTAAAAATGGTATTCTTTGTGGATTTTTAAGACCTATATTTTGTGTTTGTGATGATTTAAATCTTATGTATTTGAAACTTGCACTGCAACTTGGAATACTCAAGCGAGATAGAAACAAAGATGGCGTCATCCAGGAGTCAGTAGAAAAAAAAAATAGTTCCAATCGTATGTTGAACATGGATTCAATTATTACATGGGCTTGTATCTCCTGTATTGCTGTCATAGTATTATACATATATGTAATAAAACTGTATATGTTATTAATTTCAGAAATGATAATCCTAGAAGTACCTTAGCTAATAATTTAGAAAAGGCATTATTAAATAAACCCTGGGTAGGTACTAGATGTATGAATCCTGATGTTTATTCTATAGAGTAAGTAATACTTCTTTCTTAGAATTTTTTCCCTGCTCCATAGAAAAGAATTGACTTGAAACTCTGTTTGATGTAGACTTATAATCTGATATATTGATGTCCCTTTTTGGTCCTTTCTAAAAAAAAATATTCCCCAACAAGATATTTGCATTAGAAAATTAAATCGAACAATATAGATTATTATTCTTCAGAGTTCTGTTTATGAATTTTAGAGGTTCACTTCTGCTATTGTTGAGATAATGATCACGTTGGTTTTGGTTTTGATGACAGAGTAATATTTTGAAAGCTTTTAAATTCAAATTGATCTGTATTTAATAATATTGTATGTGGGGAGATATAAAATGAAAAAGAACAGACACTTGGTCAATAATATAGATGTACGACCAATCATAGAATATTTTCTCATATAAATAATACATGGCTGAGCTTTGTTTATCATTCATTTTCATCATCATTCCCATATTTAATACTTGTTCTTTCAGAGGTTATCCATGTGAAGACAGTAGCCCTACTAATCCTCAGTATCTGAAGTGGACAGGGAGTATTAAAATGTCTGGTAATATGACTATAGACTCACCATCCTGTGATTGTTCACGAGGATTTCAAGACTGTCCAAAGGGTTAGTTAAATTATGTTAATCTTAAATCTTGTCCAAACATAACAAAATCACATAGTTGTATAGTAATGGACTCCTATAAAGAGAAGTATGATCATCTTTTGAACCAGAAGGCCGATATTTCGTGTCGCCATAGAACTGTAAGTCAGGGAATAATAACATAAGATTTATGTTTGGCACGCCTGCGTTGAATTTTGGGATCTCACTTAACTTCCGGTTTGTGCAAGAAGTCATATAATTTAAAAGCCGTGTTAAATGCGATGTGTAAAATAAGTCAAGCAATCTGCATTGGTCGCCATTTTTATTATATGTCCTGAGGAAATGTGTAAAAGATAAAAAAAAAATTGATTTCAGATATTATACCATTCTTTTATACCCAACGTTTGGTCAAAAACAGTTCTGACTTATTAAGGGAAAATAAGGGGAAGACAATAACAAAATAAAACGCTATAATTATTGATACACTGGGATTTCAAGGCTTGAATTTTCAAGGTAGGATTGTGAGCATGTCCCTATAAAACTTCATGTCCACATTCTGTTTTGTTATTAATTAAAATGATATATTTTAGGTGCTGGTGGGCCAACACCGTCAATGATCTATTTACCTACTACTGATTATCTATATAACATGACAGCACGCAACATAAGTGACTGGCTAGTTAAAACTAATGAACAATATAGAAAAAAACGGTATTTATGATTTATTATTATGATATTATTTTGTCTTTGCAATTTTGACATAGGAAGACAAGATATCCTTTATATGGAGCATATGTTGGTGTCATCTCTCCATAATTCCTCGTAAACACTCTACAGAGCACAATTCTTGACAGGATTTGGCGAACTTTCTGAAATTGTTTATTAGCACCCAAGGATGAACCCTATTTAACCCAGAAAAATCGAAAAAATATATAATATAAATTATTGCCTTTGTTTTCCGAAACATGTTCAATTTTTACCACTTTAGAAGACATTTTGACATAACTCACTGAAATTGTGCCCAAGAATGAACCCTATTGAAAATAAATATTAAAATTTGATATTTCATACTGGTAATGGTTATCATTCAGTCAAATGTTCTAATTCAAACTAAGCTGCCAGTTGGCAAAATGTAACTTTGCCTATCAAGCTATTTTTGTTATGAAGCTGGCACATATGTTTCTCTTCTTACATTATTAATATACTTTATAACTTCCATTATAGATATGCTGGTATTTCATTTGGTGATATCAATCCGTTAGCAGACGTCAACTCAAGTCAAATTGTTGATATTATTAATAGACTATCTGTAGCAGCTAATGGTGGTCAACCTGTAATGAATAATTCATTTTTAACAGATATTGACACTCTAGCTAGAGGATTCTTAACTAGAAATGTGGCTAAGGTATGATATATAATAACAATTTACTGTTATTTTTGTTTGTTAATAGTGTTTTACTGTTGTTTCTCAAGTAATTTCAACATTAAGCCTCTAAACAATACTGACAGTGTTAGAAAAAACAAGTTTATATTATAATAGAGAAAGTTATTAATATAAAAGTTACAATGTCTTTATATTGATAATAACTTTTTTTTTGATCAAATATTGCCCTATTTAACTCCAGCACACTCCCCTAAAACTTGATTCTGAAGATTCTATTATGAGAGGTTAATATGAAGCATTTACCTGAGCTGTCCGTGATGGAGCCTTAAATCTGACAGGCCAGAAGTCATTTAATTTGGCAATTTTAGCAAACAACAGTATTGTTTCCGAGTTCATAAGCAAGTTGTGTAAAAGGATATGTCACAGTATTGTGTGTTTATTGATAGTTGTGTGATAAATAATAAAAAATATGCATGAAATTTATTAATTTAGTTGGAGTAATGTCCTTGCCATGACATAAACACTTGTTTAAGTAATACAACCTCTTAGAATGATACCACCAGGTAGGTCCCCTGATGAATATATACTCCTATTGATCAAGTTTGAAATTTAGATTTTTTTTTCATTCTAAGAGGTTGTATATGTTTGATATTGTGTCTTGTAGGTATGGTACAACAATAAGGGTTGGGCGTCATCAGTATCCTATATGAATGTATTAAATAATATGATATTAAGAAGTAAGCTACCAGCTAATTCTAAAAAACAGCCAGCAGAATACGGTATAACTACTATTAATCATCCCATGGCATACAATGAAAAACAGTTCAGTGCTGAAGCTATGTAAGTTTACACTCTTTTGAAAATTAACAATTATAGTTTTAAAGGATACCGGTATTTTGAGGACAAGGATAGCATAAATTTTCACCATTCCTTTTTTCAGTCAATTCAGTTATATTTGGTTTTTGCTAAAACTAAGCATTTAATGATGTCACTGTAGCTTCTATATTTTCACTAGTCCATTTGTGAAATTATATACAATGTAGCATTTCTATGATTTGATGGATAAATTGAAGTATGTGGAACGATACACTTTAAAACATTAGAAAATCTTATTATAACCCTTGAATGTTATGCTTCTTTTGTATTTAAGATGCTTTGACAAACTCTTACATTATATTTTTTAGAATAACCAGTGTAATTGATCTGATAGTGGCTATCTGTGTGATATTTGCCATGTCCTTCATACCAGCCAGTTTCTTAATATTCCTTATAGAAGAAAGAGTTAGTGACAGTAAACACATGCAGTTTGTTAGTGGTATAAATCCCACTATATATTGGATATCAACATTCGCCTGGGATATGGTATGGACTTGTTTTCTGTTAGTTTCTGTTTAGTTTCAGATGTTTTTGTTTAAGAAAATCCTGTGGTAAATATAGCAGAGTGACAGAGTGCTTCAAACAAAACTCAGTAGATATTGTTAGTACGTCATTCAAGTTTCAAAATTAATTTTAACAGTTGTATTGTTTTTTTGTGATAAATAAATCAAAGATGGCTAGGGCAAAGTTATTTTCTTTCATATTAACATGATTTCCGCCAATATTCTTTGCAATGGCTGTCTTTAAATTTGGAATCGGGTAATTTTAGAAGATGATCGCACTATACCATTTTCTATTTGTTTTTCCAGGTCAATTATTTAGTACCAGCAACATTATGTGTATTCATATTTTTGGCTTTTAACCAAGAGTCATATGTTTCTGCTTCAAATTTCCCATGTCTGTTGGCTCTGTTGTTCTTATATGGGTAAGTATATATAATATTCTTAAACAATATTTCTTTTCATCTAATATTCTAAACTGTCAAAATATTTGATTGTCAAAAGTAAGGAAAATACTGCTGTTCTGTAGGAATTTCCACCATTCCACGCTTCATGTTGGTGCCAGTTGGCATTATCTCTACCAGATGCTTAACTCCATTTCATTTCTTTTATTTTTCAGAGACATTTGAAAACTAAACTTAAGCACTTTGACCTTTATTTTTGTTGTAAATAAAATAAATCCAATTGACACAGAAAAGTTATAAATCAAATAACAATGTTTTACATTTCAGTTGGGCTATTATTCCATTGATGTATCCATTCTCTAGAGTATTCAGTGTGTCAAGTTCAGCGTTTGTAACTATGTCTTGTGCGAACGTCTTCCTTGGTGTGGTGTCTACCTTGGCTACTTTTATAGTAGAATTACTTGAACAATCAGATAAGGTAAAGAAACTTACTATTAGTACCAGGGGCCGTTAAGTTTTTGTGGTGGGAGTGAATGTGAGAGGTGGATTTTGAAAATTTTTAACCAAGGCCCCCTCCCACCCCACTTCCAGAGATGCTTCGCGGCCCCTGAGTAGTCCTGTACTTCTAGTGATGTTTCATATCATACACAGTCAAGTTTTATTTAAGACCGACCAAGTAGAAACTAGAGCCTCACGATGTGTCACAGACTGAGATTTTGCTAATGTGCAAATTGGTTAGAAATTGGCTTTACAGATATTGTAATATAACTAAGTCTCCTGTTGAATGGTGCATTGACATAACCAAAATCAAAAGCATACAAAGTCCAAAACGTTATAATATTTAAGTTAATAGGAAAATATCTATAGACTCACTTCTCTTTCTGTCACTTTCAGAACGGGAAATGTTATTTAACAGTAAGTTTCTAAATAAAAATAAACAACGTATAATAGGAAAACGTCACTCAAATTAATGGTTGATATTTTTATTTATATTTCAGGAATTAGCTGATATCAATGTGATATTAAAATCTGTATTTTTAGTTCTACCACACTATTGTCTAGGACGTGGTTTAATTGATATGACACGTAATCAACTACAGTATGATCTCACTAAACAATTCTGTAAGTAATTCTATCTATTAAGTTAATCATTTTGATAGGGACAATCTCATGGTTCTGTTTATATGGGACTTTGAATGAGTTACACCTGTTCAAAATTGTGTTGAAGGAAAAAGAAAGGTAAATTTGGAATATGATTTATTTAGTTCAGTGCTGTTTGAAACCAGAATTGAAAGAGACAGAACCTATACAGAACTTACCTATGTGATGGCCATTTGGTTTCTTCTTACTCAACTTATTTTTAATTTCCATCTGACAAGGAATCTTTAACATACATAACCTTTTTATTATCCCATTGTTATTTTTCCAATGTTAGTTGACCAACCTCTATGTAACAATTTTTCACATTATTCAAATAATAATAAAAAGTAAAATATATTGTGATTAATGAATGCAGTAAAAGTATTCATATTATCACCTATATATAACTCAGATATTGTCAGCTTTAGAACTACATTATTCAAAACTTGTAAATGTGTTATTTTATTTATTTTCAGTTCCTGATGCCAAACCTTCCAATATTTTAGCTTGGGATTTAGTTGGTCGTAATTTATTTTGTTTAGCCATGTTAGGTATATTCTTCTTTATCTTGAATTGGCTTATTGAATACAGATTCTTTATCAAACCAAGGTATGTTTAATGTGTGATAATTGTCTTCATACATTTGTTTTTAATTCAATTTATTTAATGCTATCTGAATTAGATAACTGGTTGACACTATAGACATAACATGTCTTAGATTGCAGTTGACTCATTTGATTAACAGTTGGTAAAAACTTTTTAGTAATTAAAGTTATTGTCATTGTAAAGTATGGAAGTTTCTTTTTTTTCCCTCAATTAGTTCATTCTATTTATAGAGTTGAAGAAGTGAAAGAAAATGAGGATACAAATGAAGATATTGATGTCTCAAGAGAAAAACAAAGAGTGCTATCAGGAGAAGCAGACAATGATGTTTTAGTTCTTAAAAACCTTTCAAAGGTAAGGCTGCAATCTTCATAGCTGCAATTTTAAGCAGTAAAATACTTTAATGTGCAATTTTCATAAGTCAGCTCAAGAGGTTGATGAGTTGTTTGCTTATGATTGGAATCTGCCACACCCTGATATTGATGTAACCAGGTATGCCATAATAAATCAATGAAATGTTGGACAAGGTTAGCAATAAGAGGTCTGAGCTGTTTTCCAATCGTTTTGATTGATGAAACTCTCAGAAGCTCATATTGAAGAAATCTGGCCCATGAAAAAAGTATATATATTTATTTGCTGCTGCTGAAAATATATTAAATTGACTGAAACCTATCTTAACAATTGAGAAAATGATGAATTAAAGATTACTAGCAGCATATTGTCTGATATATAACTGATATATATATATATATATAATATATTTAAACTCAATGTTGTCTGTGATCAATGATCAACCCATCTAATTGTTAGAGATAACTATGTGTTTTAAGGTATTTTATGGAGCAAGGAAGAAGAAATTGAAGGCTGTAGACAATCTGTGTGTGGGGGTACCAAGAGGACAATGTTTTGGTTTATTGGGTGTTAATGGAGCAGGAAAAACTACAACATTTAAAATGTTAACAGGAGATGTTTCTATTACTAGTGGAGCTGCTAATATCTGTCAGAAGAGGTAAGCTAACATATAAAGTCACTCATAACATATACATGTACATATCATGCTATCAAATATCTTTGTTTTGTATATTGTTTTTTTTTTGTTATGTAATTCCTGATTAGCTTTACTATGTAATAATGTCGTTGTTAATACCATAACTATTCATAGTTACAAGGGGCTGTTCACTTTCAAGTCATAGAAGGCAAAACACTCATAATTCATATCTTATAACATTTTAGGCTAGTAATTATATATTATTATGTATAGTGCAATTAAACAATTGGTCTGGCATTAGACAAGTTGTCAGTTTTAATGGTCAAAAGAAAGCAAAATCAATTCTCCTCTGACCAAAGGCGGACTGGGGCCGTGATGCGGCCATGTTTTTTTTCCATTGACCGGCCCACTTAAGTGTGTCGGGCAAAGCACGACCCCGAGCGTAGGGGTGTTAACAGAGGGGGATCCAGGTTTTTCGAAAGGGGGGCGTGTATGGAAATTTTGGGCGAGCGAAGCGAGGCGAAAAGTTTTTTTGACCTTTTTCTTTGGCTTAAAAACATAGAATAAGTATAAATTGTACTAATTTAACGGTTATTGACATGGACCATGTATGTTTTATAGTAAGCGTATTCTCCCCATTCTTAAAAAAAAAAAGACAAAGTTAAGGGGGGCGAACGCCCTCTACGCCCCCTGGATCTGCCACTGATCTGGTCCTCCCCCAAAAATTTTGAAAAATGACTACCATAAACGTGATTTCCGAGCGCTTCCAGCGGATTTCGGCCACTTTCTTTTGAAATTTGGAGTAGACCTACAAGTCCAATTTTTTTTTTTCAAAGTATATATTTTTTTGTCATTTTTCACAAACCGGCCCCGTGCACACCGGCCGGCATGGCTTTAGCCATGTGGCCATGCGGCCCAGTCCACCCCTGCCTCTGACCTGCATCACTGATAGACATAAACTGAATTGGAATACCCAAAAGTATGATCCTGACCTGTGACCTTTATGATTCAGATTACCCATGAGTAATAATAATCACTAAGACACACCTTAGTTCCCAACTAAATAAAGAATGATTTGTGTTGTTTATATTTAAAGTGTATTAAAACAGAAGAATGATGTAAGACAATTAATGGGATATTGTCCACAATTTGATGCTCTAGATAGCTTATTGACAGGTAGAGAACATATAGAGTTTTATGCTAGAGTTCGTGGTATTGATAGAGGTGATGTCAAACAGGTATTTATGATTTTTTATTTTTCTTAGTTTTAATCATAGATATGCAATTTCTTTCCATTTATGATGTCAGGCTGGCTAGACCAGGCCTTCTAAAATGGCAGCCTCAAGAGTGACCACTTCCTCTAAAACGTTCTGCTTGTTAATGTTATGCTAGCTAAGTTCTATTTGGCTCTTATATATTTTTCATAAAATGCATTTGGCCCTAAACAAAAATTAATTGAGAAGGCCTGGGCTAGACACATACAAACAATATTGTGATTTATGATTTATATTTGCAGGTTGCTGACTGGGCTATTAGAAAGCTAGGGTTGGTACAGTATGCTGATAAGTTAGCTGGTACCTATTCTGGTGGTAATAAACGTAAACTGTCTACAGCTATATCATTGATTGGTAATCCACAGATCATATTCTTGGTAAGATATACTTGTATTAATACTGATGTGTTCCTTGAGGAACGCCATTTAGAATAGAATGCAAGATAGACAAGTCACCATTAACAAAAGTCCTCTGTTGTCTGTCCTGTAAATACAATTGAAACATGGAAATAGACTGATCTGAAATATGGTAAAGTTTCAATTTTTATACGCCCACATTGAAATGTGGTCGTATATTGCCGTCGCCCCTGTCCGTCCGTCCGTCCGTCCGTCGGTCCGTCTGTCCGTCTGTCCACAATTGGCTTGTGAACGCAATAGAGACTACAGTTTTGGTTGGATTTGAATAAAATTTTGTATGTAGGATAATATTCATAAGATCTCGGACAAGTTCGAATTTGGGTTTGATTCGACTAAAATTCACGGAGTTTTACACCCAAAATATGTTAAAAATGGCTTGTGAACGCGATAGAGACCACAATTTTGGTTGGATTTGAATAAAATTTTGTATGTAGGATTATATTCACAAGATCTCGGACAAATTCGAATTTGGGTTCGATTCGACAAAAATTCACGGAGTTTTACACCCAAAATATGTTAGAAATGGCTTGTGAACGCAATAGAGACCACAGTTTTGCTTGAATTTGAATACAATTTTATGTGTAGGATTATATTCAAAAGATCTCGGACAAGTTCGAATTTGGGTTTGATTCGACAAAAATTCATGGAGTTTTACACCCAAAATACGTTAAAAATGGCTTGTGAACGCAATAGAGACCACAGTTTTGCTTGAATTTGAATACAATTTTATGTGTAGGATTATATTCAAAAGATCTCGGACAAGTTCGAATTTGGGTCGATTCGACAAAAATTCATGGAGTTTTACACCCAAAATATGTTAAAAATGGCTTGTGAATGCGATAGAGTCCACAGTTTTGGTTGGATATGAATAAAATTTTGTATGTAGGATTATATTCATAAGATCTCGGACAAGTTCGAATTTGGGTTTGATTTGACTAAAATTCATGGAGTTTTACACCCAAAATATGTTAAAAATAGCTTGTGAACGCGATAGAGACCACAGTTTTGGTTGGATTTGAATAAAATTTTGTATGTAGGATTATATCCATAAGATTTTGGACAAGTTCGAATTCCGGATCGATTCAACAAATATTTACGGAGTTTTACACCTAAAATATGTTGAAAATGACTTGTGAACATGATAGAGACCACAGTTGTGATAGAAATTTAATAAACTTTTGTGTGTAGGATAATATCCATAAAATCTTGGACAAGTTTGAATTCCGGATCGATTCGACAAATATTTACGGAGTTTTATTAGTTATGAAATTAGATGCTTTATATTAACAAGATATTGGATGAATTCAAATCTGAACACCATCCAACAAAAATTAAGATAGTAACATTCCTTGATATATTGACAATTTATGTAGTGTAAGTGGGCGTATATTGCTAGGCAACCACTTGTTGTAGTAATATTTTATGACTGACCAAGTCAAATGCCTTCTGAAAGCCAAAAAATACTGCTCCACACAGATTTTTGTTATTAATGGCGTCATAAACATTTCCTTTAAAATTAGTTAAAGAAGTTAAACGTGAATAATGGGATCTAAAACCAGATTGATTTTAATATAAGAGATTATTATTTGACAGAAAAGAATTCGGAGATTTTGAAATATGCCGGTAAAAGTGAAAAACGGGCTCATAAAATTAATTTTGAATTCTAGGAACTGTAACTCAATTAATTACAAACTATGAATATCATTGATTATACTCTTCGACATAAGATAAATTCTGCTGTATTTATATATAAGATACGTAATAATTTATGTCCAAGATATCTTTCTAATATGTTTTCACACTACAAAACTTCTTACTCATCTATTAATAAAAAGCTGATGCTTACAAAACCTAGAATAGATCTATATAAACCAATCAAATAGAAATAGTAATCACGATTGTACATCCTTGAGTAAAACAATGAAGATATGCTCACTGTGCCTTCTATTAGATTTTTAGATTGTTTTTATCTTTTAACTTGAGCCTCGGTTTTCAACCTTTCGGACTCTTTTTACCCCTATTGTTTACGCAATCTCCTGGTACCCCTGGTAACATAATTAATAGTAAATAACACTACTTTTTGAATTTTTTAAGATGATTCTCAGGTACCCATTGTGGTGTTCGCTGGTAACCCAAGGGATACTAGTACCCCTGGTTGGGAACCGAGGAACTAGAGGTATAAGTTAATTTTTTTATGAAAACAAAGACAGTATTGTCTGATGAAATGAATAAAATTATTATTTTTGACAGCTGCCAGTGGGCATAAAAGGTTAAATCTTAAAATATGTAGAGTAGGGTCTTATGAACAATGGTTTTCTTTTCAAAAGGATGAGCCAACTACTGGTATGGATCCGAAAGCTAGAAGATTCCTATGGAATTGTATAAGTGATATTGTTAAAGATGGTAGATCTGTTATATTAACATCTCATAGGTAAATATTACACTTTATCACATTTCATCTTTAATCTGGGGAACTGTCCAACACCATTAGCCAAACTACCTGTCACTATACTTAACCCTTCCTGAGCTGGTGATATTTATGTGAAATTCCATACAGAGCTAAGCCAAATTTACAAAAATACAGACTTATTGTAATGCATTACTCAACCCCCAACAGAAAGTTTATTTGATTTTGAAGTATGTTGAAACTCCACACACTTGTCAGACATAGACTCTATGTGTTAATGAACATTTTCTTCCTGAAAAATTGTTGTTACCATGGTTATAAAAGGGTGAAAAGTTGCGCAAAATGTAATTGTAACTTTAAAAGTTGGTAAATATTTGGGTGTATGTAGATTTAGAGATGGCTACTTTGATTCTACTGTCCTGTATAATATTGTAGTATGGAAGAATGTGAGGCACTATGTGGTAGACTAGTTATTATGGTAAATGGTAAATTTAAATGTATAGGTAGTACACAACACCTTAAAAACAGGTTGGTATTTCTCTTTTCTGTAGTGTTTGCATTGTTTGGAGCATTGGTATTGAATAAAACTGTCCATACCTGAAAATCAGCCTGATAAAGAATAGCCTTTTGTATGAATTCAAGATAGCTTGTCAAAATCAGTCAAGAATTATACCTCCTAGAGTGTTTGCAAGCTAAAATTTTAATCCTTTTTCAAGAACAAGGGTAATAACTCATAGTTAATATTTTTGATTTTGCTGATTTTCAATAGGGTATTTCCTATGGTTATTACAAGCACTCACAGCAAGTTTCATCAAAATCAGTTTAGAATTGTACCTACTAGAATGTTGTCAAGCTAAAAATTGAACACGTTTTCAAGAACAAGGGCAATAATTCATAGAAAACATTTTTCGTCAAAATCTGTCAAAAATTGAAGCTTGTAGAGTGTATACGAGCAATTTTGAACAGATGGACTGACGACAATATACGTTTCACATTTCATGTGGGCGTATAGAAATAGGTTTTCTTTGTGTTTTATGTTTGAAGACACTTATGGCTACTATTTCACCCTTTCTGTTCAGACAGCTTTGGTTCCTGTAAAAAGTGAAAGAAAATCAACAAATGATATTTACAATATGATACGCCTTCTGACATTCTAAATTTAATGAACATCAAGTCTGTAATGTACATACAAAATATAGACAATCAATTTTTAATCTCTTACAGTAATATATAATCAATTGGCAGAAATATGATTTTTATGATGACTATTATTTGTTGTAGATTTGGTGATGGATATACTCTGACAATCAGAATCTCAGGTCAAACACCAAATATGGAACCTATTAATCAGTATATCATGGAACATTTCTCACAAGCTGTGCTCTTAGAACAACATAATAATATGGTTCAGTATCAACTCAAGACCAGCTCCTTGTCATTAGCCAAATTATTTAGTTCTTTACAATCAGCTAAACAAGAATATCACATAGAAGATTATTCTGTTACTCAGACCACATTAGATCAAGTAAGTAGGTTAAAACTAGGTGTGTTTGATTCACTGGTCAAAACAATGTTCAATTTTTATATACAGTCAAAACTCAATGAGTCAAAAACTGTTATTCATTCCTCAAAGTACAGACTTGATCCTGGCTATATCATTCTTTAATTCCTTTTGAAAAATATGTAAAACTTGGTTAACGTATAAGATACTTCATGTAACTGGCTTTAGTTGGACTAATATAACAATCTTATCTAACAATTATAACTATAATCACCAGGAATATCTCTCAGTTATAATCTTGCATATAATCAGGCTTAATCCATTGATATACGCTCACTGCCAATCAACAAAAATTACAACAATACATGCAACACCCATTTTAATCTGTCTTCAGTTATTTTGATTGCTGTGTTTGAGGACACATTTGGTAATTAATTTTAATTAATTATAGAAATCTTTTTAAGTTATATTTTATACATGGATGAAGGGAAGTAAATCCAGTTTTTTAAGTATTGTTCAAGAGAAATAACTTAATTCAAAGTATTCTTATAATGGTGCCACAGTAGCTGCAAATACAATATATGTATTGTACTTAAAGGGACAGTCTGAATTCTTTTTTTAGGTCAAATTTTTTTTTGGCTCAAACTTGCAAAAACCATACACCAAAATCTCTATGTGTCCTTTAATTTATCTTAAAGTTTTAACTAAATAAATCTAGCCGTTAATTTTTAAATGCTAAAAACATGCTAAAATATTTGAAAACCTTATGTAAGGTTTTTAAGTGTGTTATGTTCTTTAGAAATACTCTCAGGTAACATTTGCAATGGTTTTGATATATGGATATATGTTTGTTGTTTGTTTTGAATTGCCTAAACAACATTTTTATGGAAGCTGAGTAGTATATTATGTACAAATTAGCATTATTAAGACAGGAGGTGTATAAAAAAAAAAACATCAGATAAACATAAATCAGACCCAATTGCTAAGAAATCAAATTGATTATAATAATATAATAATAATATATGTTTATTGCAGTATTTAGGTCATAGACCCATAGATACAATACATAAATAAATAAATAATTGATTAATTTGTTTTAAAACTACACTATTGCAAGCTTTTTAACTTTTCTTCTCTGAATCACATTTATATTGAACACTAGTATAAAGTGAAAGATGTTTGTAACAATGGGTAAGGTCAAATCTCGTGTTAGCGTTCTGTGTTAGTGTTAACATGAATTTAACACAACATTTGAACTCATTTTCCATGTTAATATAGTACTTTTTGGGAGTGAACACGCGAAACCAGTATATCTTTTACATAATTAACTGTTTCACTATCAATCAATAAATAAGGTAATATTTGCATTTGACCCAGTCCAAATTCTGTATTAACACCAGTGTTAACACTAACACGGAACTTGACCTCACCCACTGTGTTTTATTAATAACATAAATATGCCCTCACTTTGCATTGGTTAAAGGGCCATTCTGCTTTTTTCAAAAAAGTTTCCATTATCAAAAACAGCGCAAATATTACCTGAAAGTATTTCTAAAGTATGCTCATTATATCTATGCATCTTCTTGATCAAACTGAATTTGTTTTTAAAGGGTTAATTACAAACAGGGAGTACTTATTGTTAATTAAGCAATTTGACCTAGTTTTGGTGTTTTCCCTTAAAATGGCTCAATATTTCTAGCTGAAACCTTTTAAGGGACATTTCTCTACAATTAGGCGTTTATTTTACTCAAATCCGTTCAGTAGTTTCCTATCAGCGTCCAAAAAACATTAACACACTTAAAAACCTTACGTAAGGTTTTAACAAATTTTAGCATGTTTTTAGCGTTTAAAAATTAACGGCTGGATTTTTTTAGTTAAACTTTCAGATACATTAAAGGGCACATAGTTACAGATTTTGGTGTAAAGTTTTCACAAATTTGAGCAAAAAAATTTTTTTACCTACTGGTGAAAAAAAATTCACACTGTCCCTTTAAAAAAATACCCTGACAGTTCTAAATAATTTGACCTTTATAATTGCAGGTGTTTATAAATTTTGCCAAGAAACAGAAAGATATTGGAGACACTGTTGATAATGAACCCGAGATACAACTCAGAGGTAGGCTATGTTATAAATTGTAAATGTATATATAGTATATACCTCCAGTATATCTGGAAAATCTTTGTCAGCATATATAATGCATATCCCATTCTGACAAAAAATCCAATAGTAAATAGTAATGAACTTCAGTGTTAATCATTATTCATCTTCTGTTGGTTGAATTTTAGACTGCTTTCAACTGGTTTTCCCTTTTGTTTGAAAATAAATGGACCAGTTTATGTCACAATCTGCTTAACTTAAAGGCTTTGTAAAAGTTATTTTTTATTGTATAGTAGACACTTACAGCATTTGTACCATTCCAATTTACAATCAGATGTTTATGGTTCCAGCAAATCCACTTAAGTTTGATATCACAGTCGTAGAATGTGCTTGTATCACAGAAGATTTTCGTGGATGGGATGTGATGTGATCAAACACTTAGTTTAAGTGGAATTGCTGGAACCATAGATCTGTAATTTAAATTGAATTAGTACAAATTGATGCTATAATTGTCCTTGATATACATTCAAAATTGAGAAACCTTTACAATCCTGATTTACTTGGAGGTATGATATAAACAACTGATGACAAAATTGATAAACATGATGTTTTCTGGTTGTGAAATTTTAACTGATTTATCTACATCTTCCTCAGAAAAAATAAAGCAATAAACAAAACTCAATATTTTGTATGTTTGGGTGTAAAATTACAAGCAAGTTAATAGTTATATATTTTTTCAGAACCTAGATCTAATGCAATGTATGATGAGTACAGTTTAACTGGTAGCACTGTAGAATTAGTACGTCCAGATGAATCAAGAAGTAGTGTGCGTTCCTCAGCCAGTAGAGGCTCTCAGATGGCTGATGTTTCAGTTGCCTAAATTTGGAGACATGTTTGAAAATATTGATAGTACTTAGTCTAAATATATTTGTCTTAATATTTGCTACTCGTCTATGTTGAGATTATGTTGTGTAATAAAATTTTAGATTATTGCCACTGCTGCAGTTTCAGAACTTGTAAAGCAAATATTTAGATGACTATATTATCCTTTTAATATTTAATACATTTTTATTTTGTACTTTATTAGAAATTGCCACTAAATTGTAAATAATATAGAATTTGATTAATCTGTTTGAAGAAGTGTGTTCTTTATGTTTTATGATGTTACTACAGTGAGCATTCATCAACAATGCAGGGTCAATTTTTTCCTTTTTTGAGATACAAAAATTAGACAATGTAATTTATGCCTTCCACATGTCATATTATATAGGACTGTATTGATCTTTAATCCCGGTTATTTTGCCAGAGATTCTTCAATTTGAGATTTTTATATCTTATATTTTTCATTTTACTTAAGATATATGAATCTAATCCTATTTTCTCTTTAAGACTATTGTTTAACAACTGTGTATTTTCATATAATATATTTTGAACTACTGTACTTTCATATAAGTATTAGGGTGTAATAACTAGAATAATATAGCAGAAATCCACTGAAAAAAACACTTAACATTATGTCACCTTGATCTACATTCTTAACAGTGTATTTTAACAATAGGCATTGGACTTGCTAGTTAACTGTTAGAAGTTCTCTATCTAAAGGTATATTGATCATATTATTTTTTTGAAATATTTTATTTAGTTTTGTATATTTTTTGACATTTTGCCTTTGCTCAAGTTTCTAATTACTAATTTAAATGTTATAATGCACCATGTGATAGTAAAATGTAGCCTATAATTATTTTTTTTCTGTGATGTTTTAACATTGTACTTTGATAATTAAAGTTTAACATAATATTATGTTGTACTGTTTTCTATGGAAAATGTTTTTAAAGAAATTATTATTTCACATAAACACAAAAGTGTCAGGGGGTGGATGTCCTGAATTTTCAAACACTGATAATTATGGATACAGAAAGACTTTACGTTATAGGTGAATGCCGGTTGACTTCCTTCTGCGTGGAACTGCGCTTTGGAGTTAGTGGTCTTGTCATTGTATTTGCTGTTGATTTGGTCGAGGGTTAGCTCTGGATGGATAGTTAAACGTCAACGATGCAGTGGCACATAACTTGTTGGTATGGATGGTGGTAAGGCTTGATAGAATAATGGGCCGCACCCCTGATGAATATACACTCCTATTGATTAAGTTTGAAAATTTAGATTTTTTATTCATTCTAAGCAGGCCCGTAGCTACAGGGGGGCAAAGGGGGGCAATGCCCCCCCAAAAAACTTGATTGCCCCCCCAAACAAATTGCCAAAAAAAAATTTTTTTCACTGAACTCGTCTGTAAAACGTGTAATCAGTTGATAAAAGTCAGTAAGGATGGAACCGTCGGTAAAACCGATTTATGAAAGGGATTCTTAAGAGGTTTTCTAGTCTTTTGGGATGTACCCGGGACACTTCCAACTTCTATTTGAATCCCTTTAACATAAAGAGTTAAAACTTTGTGTAAGTTATGATGTTACCGTTCGTTTACATTTAAATAATTTATTTACTGAATTTACAAAATTGGTCTGTATAATTATTAAGGTAGTTAAAGCTGGAGTCTTCGATAACCAATCAGTAAAACCTTTTGTCGGTTATGATGTTACCGGTAAACTGCGTCTACATTAAACAGGATTATTACTGAACTTAAAAACATGAAAACGATCGAAAAATGTCTTCCAATGAAAATTGATAATTTTAACCATGGGAAAAGAATAACAAAATCGCGTCAGATGTATTCTCCGGGTTTCCTAGATTTTAAAATTTTCCGGGGGAGGACCCCCAAACCCCCCGCTAATACAAGCGCCAAATACGAAGGAATTCGACCAATGGGTCTTGACTTACAGAAGCACGTTTCAAATCTCTCGATATGTGTTTTGAAAGCTAAATGAGATTCACAGGTGATTTGAATTCTATTCTGCTTATTAGCAAAATTGCCCCTCCGAATATATCACTTGCCCCCCCCCCCCCCCCCCCCCCCCCAAACACTTACGTCTGGCTACGGGCCTGATTCTAAGAGGTTGTATTCCTTTAACAAAACAAACAGTTTTAAAGATATGTACGGTATCAAAAATGGTAATAAAAAATGTGTTATTGGTGAACAATTAGTCACGATGTAGCATCAAATACACAAGTATGTGTCAGAATGTTCCTTCGAAAATTCTATAGCTATGAACTTTATTTATGTCGCGACGTTATAAGCAAGTGGTAAAACGTCAAAGTAAAGAGTCTAGCCCATGAAGACACAATGAAAAAAAACATTCATTTCCGAAACAGATAATGGTTTACGAAAACTGCCGATTGATAACGAAACAAACCACACGGCCCAAAGTGGGGCAGATTAGACTAAAAATCGTTCAATTATTGACACAAGCATGAAATTTGGCACAAATAATTCTAAAACCCTATGTAAATGTGGACGTATATCGCCGTCACCACTGTCCGTCCGTCTGTCAACAATTTCTTGTGTATGCAATAGAAGCCAGAGTTTTTATCCGATTCGAATGAAACTTGGTATGTGTATTCATCTCGAAAATATCTCGGATGAGTTCGAAAATGGCGCAATTCCAGTCGTCGGTTTATGAGTTACTGCCCTTGACTTAGTGAAAAAACATTAAAATTAACTTGTGTACGCGATAGAAGCTAGAGTTTTTATCCGATTTGAATGAAACTTGGTATGTGTAGGGGAGAGTGGGGCTCATTGGGACATTTTTAACAATTTCCTCCATATTTTTTTTATTTATTGGAATTTGAAATACGAAATATAACAGACAGAAAGTGTATGTCATTAGGCAAGTTCAATAAACATGAAATAAGGTATTGTTGCATAACGAAAAAAGATAAAAGCAATTAAAACAATAAAAAATTATGTCCCAATATACCCCATATGAGGGGCAGACTGGGACTGGTCATGGTGCAAATTGGGACATACTCAAGTAAACTAAAGAAAACAAGAGATATTAACGTTTTATTTGTCAAATAAATAAATATAAATAAAACTTGATAACATGTTGCCTACATGTCAAAAGAGATCATATAACAGATGTTTAGGGTTTGTTGGTCTGCATTTGATAAAACGTTAGAAATACTTTTCAAGATCAACGTTGAAAACAAACTGGCACCCCGTGCGCTTTGTCCCCCCAACCGACGAAGGATTTGGTAACTTCATTATGATGTCTTCTAATTCAACCACATCCTTGTCCTCGCAGTCGGGAAATGTAAACAGCAAGGAAGACTTGGTCTTGGTATGTTTTCTAATAAGAAAGTTAACCTCCATTTCATCATCTAAGTTAGGTTCTGTAACAATTTTGCCAACAAAGTGTTGAACAAATTTATTGCCTTCATATCGAACAAGCACAAAGTCGTCTACGTGAATGTTTTCCTTATTCGGACGCAAACAGACATCAATACTTCTTCCGCTTTCAAGAGATTCCTCATCGTCAGATTCATCCATTAATGGAACAGCATAATCTTCTTCGCTTTCTGTCTCACTTTCTACGTCTACTTTTTATTTACACTTTGAATTACCGGTAAACTTCAATGATTTTCTTCTCGTATCTTTTGACTTCTTGGCTTCCCTTTCATTAAATACTTCAACCAAAGTTTTCATTACTGGGGTGTCTGTGAGAATCAAAGTTTTTCGTTTTCGTCGATTGACTTGAGTTTTGCGGGCTTCTGCCTTCGGGTATGGTCTAATTTCTTCCGGGGAATAGTACCCATTTCCGGTGCTTGGCTCCTGTGTACTGGTGCTTGGCCCCTGTACCATGCTGGTGCTGGTGCTTGGCCCCTGTATCGTGCTGGTGCTTGGTCCCTGTATCATGCTGGTGCTGGTGCTTGGCCCTTGTATCATGCTGGTGCTGGTGCTTGGCCCCTGTATCATGCTGGTGCTGGTGCTTGGCCCCTGTATCATGCTGGTGCTGGTGGTTGGCCCCTGTATCATGCTGGTGCTGGTGGTTGGCCCCTGTATCATACTGGTGCTGGTGCTTGGCCCCTGTATCATACTGGTGCTGGTGCTTGGCCCCTGTATCGTGCTGGTGCTTGGTCCCTGTATCATGCTGGTGCTGGTGCTTGGCCCTTGTATCATGCTGGTGCTGGTGCTTGGCCCCTGTATCATGCTGGTGCTGGTGCTTGGCCCCTGTATCATGCTGGTGCTGGTGCTTGGCCCCTGTATCATGCTGGTGCTGGTGCTTGGCCCCTGTATCATGCTAGTGCTGGTGCTTGGCCCCTGAATTATGCTGGTGCTTGGCTCTTCTGTAGTTACAATCTGTGGGATTATCTCTGTCGGTGACAAAAGAAGACAGATATTCATCGTCCTTAAATATATGTCTGTCAAAAGGACAAATGCCAGATACCCTGAATCCTGATATTATGTTTTCTGGAGTGAAAGCTCTTGGAAATGCTTTGCCAAGATTTTCCGAAATGTCATATATTGTCATAGGTTTCCCTGGGTTACGTATTTGCCATTCATTACAGGCTGCATTGTAATACTTTTTCAATGGACCATATACGCTCCTATCTAAGGGTTGAAGCTTATGACTACAATGTGGGGGAAATGTAAGGAGAACAATTCCGTTTGATTTAGCTTTATCAAGAATGTTAATGGAAACATGACTTACATGATTATCCATTAGCAACAATACTGGGTTATCAACACTACAGGCAGAATACTTGATAAAATGATCAAGCCACAACTCAAAATTTGATGTTGTCATCCATCCGCTTTTATGGCTTACTCCAACAGTACCACTTGGGGCATTTTTTATCATAAAATCCCTAAAATTGACCCTGGGAAAGATCAAAAATGGTGGAATAGCGTTTCCTAAAGCATTGACGGCTGCATTCATGGTGACAAAGTTCCCCGTTCTGCAGACGTAATTTGACCAACTTGTTTACTGCCAGTTGCAGCTATGACATTTGGTGGTCTATGGACTGTGGTAAGACCAGTTTCGTCACAGTTATAAATGGATCTGGCTTCAAATTTGTAGCGTGTAAGAACACTTTCTAAATTGTCAAAGAATTCTGTGACATTTTTGCGATTGAAGCTGGTTGCTCGACTAAGACTTGTCGCCGGTTTTCTGATGGATAGATCAGGCTGTCTCTTCAAAAATCCATGTAACCAGTCAACACCTGAAATAGAAAAATAAACCACATGCAAAATTTGTAACGAATTTAGAGCAATGATGGTATAAAGTAGTAGTTTAATTTATTTGATATATTGTTCATTAACTTTATATAATTACCTGCTTTGTTCTCAGTTTGCCAGTTTTCTGGAAGGGTCTTGTTATTCTTTGAAGCATATTGATATGCTAATTCTCTTGTTTCACCAGTAGAAAGTCCGTGATGCTGCTTAGATGCTGTTATCAAGTATGATTTTATCTCGGATTCCTCGTTGTTATTGAAAACCATTTGATGTGCATAGTTCGGAGTGTATCTAAAGTTGTCAAGCCCCATTGTCTTGGCATTTGCAACATATCTTTGCAGGGTGGATTTCGGTATATTAAATGCTTTAGCTGTATTTCTAATAGATTTCCCATTTATTACCAACTCCACAGCCTCCCTCATATTATCTGCTGGGATTTGCCCATGATTTTCAGTTTTTCTCTTCCTATTGTGTACCATTCTAAAAGAGAAATAGATAGTTTATACCAGAAAGTAAAATGCAATCATGCATGGGGTGAACTGGGACGTGGCCCAGTCAACCCCATCAGCTGTCCCATTTGACCCCTTTGCCAATGTCCCAATCCACCCCACACATGATCAATAAAACGGCCTGAGGTAATTTTCACAAATGAGAAAGAAAAAGTAATTAATGCAAACTAATGCTCAATAATGCAACTATCTGTCACAGCTATACAAATCTTGCTATCTTTAATATCCAAGATGTAGTGAGATACAATCCGAAATCGTAAAAAGTTACTCAACCTACCTTAAAATCGATTTTTTGGTGTAAATTGTGGTTCCTTGTGTTCTGAAAACAATATGGCAGAAAGGGACGTTTTCCCGCCTTTTTTTAATGACATCATAAGGTTATTTTGTTTATATTCAACACTATAAAATTGCATTGACCCAGTGTACCCCATGTCCCAATGAGCCCCATCTCGGAGGGTGGGTTTAAAAAGCCAACCGCCTACCGCTGCCTACCGGCCAACCGGAAATAAAAAAAATGCGCTAAAATGAGTATTGTTAAATTTAGGGATCGTTGATTTTTATACTACAAAACGAAACTATTCAATTTGGCGGATTTCTTGTTGACGTTAATATTGCGGAATCAAAATTATTTTAAAAATGAAACGAAACAAATAAATATTTCTTTTCTTACTGAGATACTTTTCTTCATATTTGCTGATTCAATTCAGGCTCAAAATAGCAAAGGTCTATTTTAAATATAAAATGAGCACACAATAAAATGTACAAGATCCCCTATTTATTTTTTACTGATCACAACGACGTACAAGGATGAGTTCGAAAACGGTGCAATTCCAGTCGTCGGTTTATGGGTTATTGCCCTTGACTTAGAGAAAAAACATTAAAATAAACTTGTGTACGCGATAGAAGCTAGAGTTTGTATCCGATTTGAATGAATCTTGGTATGTGTATTCATCTTGATAATATCTCGGATGATTTTGAAAATGGTGCGATTCCAGTCGTCGGTTTATGAGTTATTGCCCTTGACTTAGTGTAAAAATGTTAAAATTAACTTACTTGTTTACGCAATAGAAGCTAGAGTTTTTATCCGATTTAAATGAAACTTGGTATGTGTATTCATCTTGATAATAACTCAGATGAATTCGAGAATCGTGCATTTCTAGTTGTCCGTTTATGAGTTATCGCCCTTGACTTTGTGAGAAAAACATTAAAATTAACTTTTGTACACGATAGAGGCTAGAGTTTTCATTCGAATTGATTCATCTAAATATCAGCTCAAATAAGTGCGATGGTGCAATCAACTTTTTCAAACATTCAAATTTGCTGAAGTGGGCGTATGTTACCTTGCCTGGCAAGCTATCTTTATTTCGTCTTATAACAAAGTTGACCAAACTGGTATGACTCAAGGTATTTTTACAGGCGTATTGAATTGTTTTTGATCATATCTAAATATAAAAAAGAACATATCAGTCCAAAATACCGCCATTTGGCAATATTTAGCTCAAAATAATATGTGCAAACAAAGAAAGAATGCAAACTATAAAGTCATATTTTTTGTTCATCTTTTAATTTATTTTTTTCAAATATTTTTTAATCCTTTCTTTTCCAGAGCAATACAGATAATTGGTAATTGTTGCAACTCTAAATTTCACAAATACAACTGCATAAAACCAATCAATGTAGACTCGGTTTGAAACATCCGCATTTGGTAAGTTGTTGACAACTTTTGGCAGTCGATGTAAGTTTTTTTCCACACAATTTGCCATGTATCATTCTTTTTAATCCATCAAAACCCTCCAGGACGTTTCATAGTGCAGCTTACAGATTGGCCCCAGAGGCATCCTACCTCGTAGATAGCTCGCTTCATATGTTCAACAAGAGCTCCACGCATTAAAGCGATTGAATTGCTTTCTTTCAAAAAGATCGAGTCTTGTTTCTTTGATATTGATTTCGGGGAGGGGAGGGTTTGAATCTCCCGAACATACAGGCCTAAGATTGAACAAAATACTCTATTGAGAAATTGGGATTAAGGGTCAGGATCAGTCTGGAGTCTCGCATCATTGATATTTGAAGTAGGACTTGATTTGACATTCATTTCCAAAATATAAAGTAACCTCGGGGCACACATTCCAGGTTTGCCAAGCAGTCTTCTTGTCTTTATCACAGCCGGTAAATGCATGGAAAAAATGGCTTAATCAATGTAATCACGAGGAAGCAGACACAAGAATATTTCTACATGCCAAACATCTTGTTTAAGGCAAATGACACCGATATTTTTGTTAAAAGTATCAATGTGCTGTCTACCCTTCACCATTTAGGATTTGAGACACTTTGGATCGTATTCTGACAAGCCACAAATCAAAGATAGATACCTGTACACGAAATCAGTAGCTTTCTTAGTAGAGATAAGCCTGCAGGACTGCCATTTTTATACGCCCACATGAAATGGGGGGCTTATAATGTCGTCACCCACGTCCGTCCGTCGGTCCGTCCGTCCACAATTGCTCGTAAACACTCTACAAGTCACAGTTCTTTACGAATTTTTACGAAACTTGCTGAAGTTGTTTATTATCACCCAAGGATGAACCCTATTGAAAATCAGCAAAATCAGAAAATATTTACTATGAATTATTGCCCTTGTTCTTCAAAACGCGTTCGATTTTTTGCTCGTAAACTCTCTACAAGTCACAATTCTTGACGGATTTTGACGAAACTTGCTGAAGTTGTTGATTATCATCCAAGGATGAACCCTATTGAAAATTGATATAATCGCAAAATATTTAATATGAGTTAATGCCCTTGTTCTTCAAAACGCGTTCAATTTTAGCTCGTAAACACTCTACAAGTCACAGTTCTTTACAGATTTATAAAAAACTTGCTGAAGTTGTTTATTATCATCCAAGAGTTATTGCCCTTGTTTTAAAATTTGATTTTGAATAATCTGATTTTTTTTGTTACGAGTTATTGCCCTTGTACTTCAGAGCAGGTTCAAATTTTAGATATTAGTACTCTGTTGAAGGCATTATTTTAATGGTTTTTGATTTGATGTGAGTGTTTGTTTTAACCCAAGAATGAATTATAATAAATTACCAAAAAAGCAATTTTATTTTTTTTAATATAGTCTTAAATGAGCCACCATACATGTAATTGCATAAAAAAATGAAAATTATAATTATGATTTATTGAATATAGTCTCAAATGAACCATCATACATGTAATTGCATAAGTTACTAAAAATAAAATGGAAAAACCTAGGCAGTTATCCAATCATAACTTAATAGTAATAAGTCATGTGACATTCAGCAGTCAGTTTCATTTTAAAACAAATATTCAACAGAGAGGTAGGCCTTGGCATGATATTTTCATTTTGTGTTAATACAACAATGAAAACAATACTTGTCAATGGAAAAAGGTTTTTTGTTTATAATTAGTAACTGAATGGAGTTAAGAATACTATTTAAAGGCTATTACAATAAGTTTATTTCCATTATAATCATGGTGTCTGTGTTTTGCCAACTCTTCCACAACTTATGAAAAGCCTACATTGTGGCATATAATTGGTGAGATGTTGGAATACTGCATTCACGTCATAGTATGATTGCAAAATGTCCACACATTTTCAGCACCCAAGCTCATTCGAATTGTATTTATGGCGTCTGTGTTTTGCCAACTCTTCCACAACTTGTGAATGCCTACTGCAATCACATACATAAAGCCTATTTACTCGCATGCCCACACATTATAAATTGCTTGTCCAAATAGAAAGTAGACATGGATCTTTTAACAAGTTTCAGAATTCATTATAAAATCCCAGTGGATATTATGCCGTCAGACGGTTCTTTACTTTTTCTACTATTTTGCCGTCACTTCCGATGGACATGCGCAGTTGCCGAATTTCGAAAGGAAGCGCAAAAGTCCACCATTTTTGACGTTGAGGATGCCTATCGAAATAGGTGATGAATTTGATTCTTTTCAGGCGGTTGAGACCGCTATGAAGCAATTTGAAATTGAACAGAGCATTACGTTTTAGCGGCGAGATACTCGTTCATTCGATGGCGCTCGAAAAAAATTCAAGAAACTTGAAAAACTGGAGGTCAATCTCCAACGTGATGAGAGACTCCAGTACTTCTCAGTGAAGTACACGTGCATTAAAGGCGGTCGTAAATACAAGTCCAAAGCGACAGGAGAACGTACCAATTCCGGATAATTTAAAAAATGGATTTGATTCAATGCTTACTACAATTAAGGACAGCCATGAAATTGAAATGCAAGATGTAACTTATACTGTCAGTGAAGGTGCTAAAGTTGTGTTCAACAACTACCACGACCAATATTATTTAGAATTGAGACAAACTTATTACCAGGATGATAACAGAAGAGGAGTACTTTAGGATATATTATAAGATTAGCAGGAAGTATAACGGCATTAATCAATGCTACTTTAATAATTGAAGGTAATTAATTATAAATCATTACATGTATTAGCATGTATAATGAAATATAAACTACATGTATTATAAAAACCATTTTACTAAGGGGCAGGATCACCGTTCAGTTAGTCTCAGAATCAGGATTTATTTTAGTTTAATACAAGCAATATTCATATTTATAGTTCATCGTCGATATTAAAGGCTACATATCCTTGAGTATCCATATTTATCTGTTCTCTTACGTCTTTTTACATAAAAAAATAAAGAATAAATTTTACTTAAATTACAAATATAATGTTATAATCTTAGTTATATTAATATGTTTTAGGTAAGATGGATATAGATGAGGTGGAAAAAGTAATAAGTACAAAAACCATGGAAAAATCTATTAAACTGATGGAATATTTCAATGATACCAAATTCAAACTATTACCAGAAAGTACCACCACTGTAGATAAGTTTGATGTTCTTCAAGGTAAACATAAATGCTACATATTAACATCAATTTTTCAATTATCTCAGCATGATCCGATTGAGGTTAGGATCGAGTAAATCTACACAATAATATAAAATGACATTTACGTCGATTTAAAATTCGATCAAGTCAAGTCAAAACTACTAGTCGAAACATTCATGTTTATTAATTTTGACAATATTTATTACTATCATTAATAAACATTATTTACAATTTCAGATAAATCGAAAATTGATCTTAAACAACATCAAGCTAAATTAAAGCGAATACTGGAATTTGAATCTGAGGGAACAATTATCATCCCAGCCGTTGCATGTCGAAATGCACTTATTCTACCCGTGCCCAAAGATGACAGAGACGGTTCAACAAACCGCTACCCAACATGGGCTGCAGAAAATTTCTTCAAATCTGTAAGTTTTAAAATGAAAAAAGAATCATGTTCATCAATTTTCACATTTTATACAATAGCTTACTTCGTGTTTTGCAAAAATGTGGTTTTAAAATGTCCATTATTGATTACAGCTCAATACAAGAAATTTGGTAAAACCAGATATTCTACCTACCATTTTCAATGTATGCTAAAAGCGTTCCGTAAATATTTTTTTATAAACATAACGAAAACTATTTGCCGCTGAATAATATATTTTTTCTAACAGGTATGTGACATCGGGTTTGGAACTATGGAAGAAAAAACGCATACATTGAATAAAAAATCAATAAAGACTTTTTTGAAAAGGAAATTTGATGAACTCGATGAAGAACAACTACATATAGTCAAATCACTTAAAGTTGATGAATTTTCCTACATTAAGTTTAACTTTTGCATTTATATTACATACAAACTGAAATTATAGTAATTTTTTTTTAAATTAATCTGTAAGAACTAATCTACAAATTATTTGATCGTATAGCACAGGCTAATTATTTAGCAATGAATAAAAGTCATGTTATCAGAGTCAATCACTATTTAATCATAATTATTTCTTAATCCTTTTTATTTCTGTTTTTTTATACGCCCACATGAAATGTGGAGCGTATATTGTCGTCACCCATGTCCGTCCGTCGGTCCGTCCGTCCACAATTGCTCGTAAACACACTACAGGTCACAATTCTTGACGGATTTTGACGAAACTTACTGGTAATGTTTATTACCGCCCAAGGATGAACCCTATTGAAAATCAGCGAAATCTAAAAATATTTTCTATGAATTATTGCCCTTGTTCTTAAAAACGCGTTCGATTTTTGGCTCGTAAACACTCCACAGGTCACAATTCTTGACGGATTTTAATGAAACTTAATGGTAATGTTTATTACCGCCCAAGGATGAACCCTATTGAAAATGAGCAAAATCGGAAAATATTTACTATGAATTATTGCCCTTGTTCTTGAAAAGGCGTTTGATTTTTGGCTCGTAAACACTCTACAGGTCACTATTCTTGAAGGACTTTGACGAAACTTAATGATAATGTTTATTACCGCCCAAGGATGAACCCTATTGAAAATCAGCAAAATCGGAAAATATTTACTATGAATTATTGCCCTTGTTCTTAAAAACGTGTTTTATTTTTGGCTCGTAAACACTCTACAGGTCACAATTCTTGACAGATTTTGACGAAACTTAATGATAATGTTTATTACTGCCCAAGAATGAACCCTATTGAAAATCAGAAAAATTGGGAAAATATTTACTATGAATTATTGTCCTTGTTCTTAAAAACGCGTTCGATTTTTGGCTCGTAAACACTCCACATGTCACAATTCTAGACGGATTTTGATGAAACTTAATGGTAATGTTTATTACCGCCTAAGGATGAACCCTATTGAAAATCAGCAAAATCGGAAAATATTTACTATGTATTATTGCCCTTGTTCTTAAAAACGCGTTTGATTTTTGGCTCGTAAACACTCTACAGGTCACAATTCTTGAAGGATTTTGACGAAACTTAATGATAATGTTTATTACCGCCCAAGGATGAACCCTATTGAAAATCAGCGAAATCTAAAAATATTTTCTATGAATTATTGCCCTTGTTCTTAAAAACGCGTTCGATTTTTGGCTCGTAAACACTCCACAGGTCACAATTCTTGACGGATTTTAATGAAACTTAATGGTAATGTTTATTACCGCCCAAGGATGAACCCTATTGAAAATGAGCAAAATCGGAAAATATTTACTATGAATTATTGCCCTTGTTCTTGAAAAGGCGTTTGATTTTTGGCTCGTAAACACTCTACAGGTCACAATTCTTGAAGGACTTTGACGAAACTTAATGATAATGTTTATTACCGCCCAAGGATGAACCCTATTGAAAATCAGCAAAATCGGAAAATATTTACTATGAATTATTGCCCTTGTTCTTAAAAACGTGTTTTATTTTTGGCTCGTAAACACTCTACAGGTCACAATTCTTGACAGATTTTGACGAAACTTAATGATAATGTTTATTACTGCCCAAGAATGAACCCTATTGAAAATCAGAAAAATTGGGAAAATATTTACTATGAATTATTGTCCTTGTTCTTAAAAACGCGTTCGATTTTTGGCTCGTAAACACTCCACATGTCACAATTCTAGACGGATTTTGATGAAACTTAATGGTAATGTTTATTACCGCCTAAGGATGAACCCTATTGAAAATCAGCAAAATCGGAAAATATTTACTATGTATTATTGCCCTTGTTCTTAAAAACGCGTTTGATTTTTGGCTCGTAAACACTCTACAGGTCACAATTCTTGAAGGATTTTGACGAAACTTAATGATAATGTTTATTACCGCCCAAGGATGAACCCTATTGAAAATGAGCAAAATCGGAAAATATTTACTATGTATTATTGCCCTTGTTCTTAAAAACGCGTTTGATTTTTGGCTCGTAAATACTCTACAGGTCACAATTCTTGAAGGATTTTGACGAAACTTAATGATAATGTTTATTACCGCCTAAGGATGAACCCTATTGAAAATGAGCAAAATCGGAAAATATTTACTATGAATTATTGCCCTTGTTCTTGAAAAGGCGTTCGATTTTTGGCTCGTAAACACTCTACAGGTCGCAATTCTTGAAGGATTTTGACGAAACTTAATGATAATGTTTATTACCGCCCAAGGATGAACCCTATTGAAAATCAGCAAAATCGGAAAATATTTACTATGAATTATTGCCCTTGTTCTTAAAAACGTGTTTGATTTTTGGTTCGTAAACACTCTACAGGTCACAATTCTTGACAGATTTTGACGAAACTTAATGGTAATGTTTATTACTGCCCAAGAATGAACCCTATTGAAAATCAGAAAAATATTTACTATGAATTATTGTCCTTGCTCTTGAAAATGCGTTCGATTTTTGGCTCGTAAATGATGTTTATTACCAGTCAAGGATGAACCCTATTGAAAATCAGAAAAATTGAAAAATATTTACTTAATATTATTGCCCTTGTTCTTGAAAACGCGTTTGATTTTTGGCCACAATTCGTAACAGATTTTGACGAAACTTACTGATAATGTTTATTACCACTCAAGGCTGAACACTACTGAAAATCAGCAAAATCGAAAAATGTTTACTATAAATTATTGTCCTTGTTCTTAAAAACGTGTTCAATTTTTAGCTCATAAACACTATAGGTGGTACAATACTGGACAGATTTTGAAGAAACTTGATGTGAATGTTCTTATTATTAATCACTTTTCTTGTAACTGTCAAATATGTTTGTTTAAAGGGATTGTAAAGAGGTTTTCTAGCCTTTTTATGTAGACGAAGGACACTTCCAACATCTATTTCGTACATACAAAATATTCATTGGGTGCCCGTGGTTCCTGTTATTCCAGAAAGAAAACAGTAAGTGACGTCACAATCTTGGAAAAAATCGGACTGGATGATCAGGTACAGGGCACTATAAATACATGTTGTCACAACGCTATGACTTATATGATATCGCTGTAACAACATTTATCTAATAACGTCATATCGTTGTAACAACATGTATTTATAATGCCCTGTACCTGATCATCCAGTCTCACTTATTTCAAGACATTCTTTCTGGAATAACAGGAACCACAGGCACCCAATGCGAATTTTGACTGCACCAAATAGATGTTAGAAGGGTCTTTCATATACACAAAAAGGCTAGAAAACCTCTTTACAATCCCTTTAAAGTCAAAGCCAGTAAGCCAGTGGGCGTATATTACCTTGCCTGGCAAGCTATGTTCTATCTTATTATTGGTTTCTTGTATTTTATTAATATTCTCTATAATAGTACTGACGTTTGCTTCGTTTTTTATACGCCCACATGAATATGTGGTCGTATATTGTCGTCGCCCCTGTCCGTCGGTCCGTCGGTCCGTCCGTCCGTCAACATTTCTTGTGAGCACAACAGACACTACAGTTTTCATCTGATTTTAATGAAACTTGATAAGATCTTTTTGATTGATAAGATCTCGGTCACGTTCGAATTTGAAGTATTTTCGATGAACGGTTTTAGAGTTATTGCCCTTGACTTTGAAAAAATACGTCAAATTTTGTTCGTGAGCACTCTAGAGACAACAGTTTTCATCTGATTTTGCTGAAACTTGCCATGATCCTTTGGATTGATAACATCTCGGTCAAGTTCGAATTTGACATATTTTCGATGAACGGTTTTTGAGTTATTGCCCTTGACTTTGTAAAAATGCGTCATTGGGTGCCTGTGGTTCCTGTTATTCCAGAAAGAATGTCTTGAAATAAGTGAGACTGGATGATCAGGTACAGGGCATTATAAATACATGTTGTTACAACGATATGACGTTATTAGATAAATGTTGTTACAGCGATATCATATAAGTCATAGCGTTGTGACCTGCGAAATCTGGAAACTTTTCAATTAAACAAAAGTCTAAAGAAGTTGCCACGGAATCGCTCAAAGTCTGAGCAGCTATTTTGAAGTTCATTTTCTTTTTAAACCACGCAATATGACTAGCTCTCAATTTGTTCCCTAGGTGAAGTCCTTCCCCCTCTTGAAGCTTATGCAAACTTACAAAATAATCCCATTTAATGATATTATCATTTGAAAATATAGACCCTTTATCGGCAAGTGTGTTACGAACTAACTTTAACATATGACAGGGATCCAAAAAAACGTGAACTTTTGATTCACTTACTGGGTGTATAAAATAAGATTGTATATGTCTCGGATCGTTCCAGTTTACACCTAATGAACGTAACATAGATAAAAATTGGCTGCAGCGCCATCATGTGTCAAAGAAACAATTAAGACACCTGCCGAATAAAGACGTGAAATACAATCATTAACTAAGTTTTTACGCTCTTCACCACCTAAACCATTAATTAAAAAATACCCGACCGGCAATTTCCAAGAAGATTTCAAATCAACAACCATAAAAACTAAAGCCTCTTTTGCCACTGGTAAAGAATCGTCATCCAACTCTGTTCCCATATCAATATGTCCATGATACTTCTGTCCGTCGAACTCCACATGCTGACGTATGGCAACTTCGTCCATCATTAGGGAACAAATCATCTTCTCACCTTGGGCTTCACTGCGATTTCTAAGTGCTTCGAAGGCAGAGTGGCTAAAACCAGGAGCATCGTCAACATTTTTGTACCATTTGCTGATCGTCCTTGGATGGGGTAGACAAGTGTCAAAAACTTTCCTGACATAATTGTAGGCGCGTGGTGAATAGAAGTGTAACGGTAAAGCAAAACTTCTCAATTGTGCAGTGGATGTTGTGGGTAGAGGTTGGTTTAGAATTTTCGCCTTTTGCCTCTTCAATAAATCCAGGATTCCGTCGGCACAGGACTCCAAAATATCAATACTACTACTACTGACGATGGCATTCTTTCTCAAATCAGATATCACATTCTTTAACTCAGCATTACGTTTCTGAAGACGTCTTCTGGCCTGTAATAGGGTTTTAATTTTCTTCCGAGAGGAAATAAGTTTGTTCTGGCTTTCTTCTAGCTTCCGTTTCAGTGAAATTTTCTCTGGGGTAATGACTGTTGAAGGGACTGCAGCAGTTGGACTAGGTGGAATATGAATAAAATGAAGATTTGGTCGTTCAGTTGGAGGTCGGCGTGGAACAATATTCTCCTTTAAATAATTAGGAAAGGCAGAAAAAACAGACGGAATAGCAGTTGGTTTGACACGTACAACGCACTGTGATGTTCTATCGAAGTCTTCTTCTTTGAAATGTTCGGAACAAACAAGTGCTGTCTTTGAAGGGACGAAATTCTGACGTCGGATTGCTCTAATCCATTCACTCCTCAGGCTCTCATCTTTAGGAAACCTGCAAATGAAACGAACTGGGATTTATTGTCCACTCAACAATATTGGATAGATGTTTTTTTTTAAACAATATTTATTCATAATTTACAAGATATGTGGTACATGAATTCAATGTATGGTTTCAGAAACAAGCCGAAGCTTATATTAATCCGTTACCATTTAATTATAGATATAAATTATACAAATATAAATTAGGTGTAGTAATAATATTTTATAACAAATAGTGCTCAATAACCATTCAAATTAAAATTTTATAATTTATTGTCCCAAAAAATGTAAAGTTAGAAATAGAGGGGATAGAGTTGTGTATAATGTAACAGTGTATTGGAATATGTTGGGAATATGTTTTGCTCATCGGGATCTCGACAGTCATCATGGCCGCATAGTGACCCTGGTCGATCGAGGCTAGTGGGTTTACCAGAAAATGATGTGTAGGGAATGATCTGGGGTATCTTGGGAAAATGAAACAATGAAGACAAAGGATAGGTCAGTAAGGCTGCTAGTTAATAAAATCCATCAGGAGTTCGTCAGGATTTTGGTATGAGTAAGTAATAACTGGACAGATAACAAAGGTTTACATTTTATATATACACTTTCTCTCACAGATCCACTTTCACACTGGGATCATTCGCTCTAACTGACGCTCGAGTACTACTTTCACACTGTGCACAGCATTCAACTTACACACTGCTGTAACATCCACACGCTGACACACATTACAATACATGTTCACAACACAGCACCACCTTTATTCTCACACACTTACATTCTCGTACACACATAAGTTATGTTTTCACTAAGTAAGCCTCAATAGAACGCTCAATAGGTCAGGTAAGCTAGAACGATCAATAGGTCAGGTAAGCGAGAACGATCAATAGATCAGGTGAGCCAATAGATCAGGTGAACTAGATTGAGTAATGATCAGGTAAGTCTCAATGGAATAGTCAATAGAACGAGTAAGTCTCAAAGGAATAATCCGTAGATCAGGTAAGACTCAATAGAACTAACAATAGATCAGGTAAGCCTCAATAGAATGAATAATAGATCAGGTAAGCCTCAGTAGAATAATCCATAGATCAGGTAAGCCTCAATAGAACTAACAATAGATCAGGTAAGCCTCAATAGAACTAACAATAGATCAGATAAGTCTCAATAGAACTAGCAATAGATCAGGTAAGCCTCAATAGAACTAACAATAGATCAGGTAAGCCTCTGTAGAACTAACAATAGATCAGGTGAGCTAAAATGAACAATAGATCAGGTAAGCTTCAATAGAACTAACAATAGATCAGGTTAGCCTCAACAGAATGATCAATAGATCCGGAAAGCCTCAATAGAATAATCCATAGATCAGGTAAGCCTCAATAGAACTAACAATAGATCAGGTAAGCCTCAATAGAATAATCCATAGATCCGATAAGCCTCAATAGAATAATCCATAGATCAGGTAAGCCTCAATAGAACTAACAATAGATCAGGTAAGCCTCAACAGAATGATCAATAGATCCGAAAAGCCTCAATAGAATGATCAATAGATCAGGTAAGCCTCAATAGAACTAACAATAGATCAGGTAAGCCTCAATAGAACTAACAATAGATCAGGTAAGCCTCAATAGAACTAACAATAGATCAGGTGAGCTAAAATGAACAATAGATCAGGTAAGCTTCAATAGAATAATCCATAGATCCGATAAGCCTCAATAGAAAAATCCATAGATCAGGTAAGCCTCAATAGAATAATCCATAGATCAGGTAGGCCTCAATAGAACTAATAATAGAACAGGTAAGCCTCAATAGAATAATCCATAGATCAGGTAAGCCTCAATAGAATGAACAATAGATCAGGTAAGCCTCAATAGAATAATCCATAGATCCGATAAGCCTCAATAGAATAATCCATAGATCAGGTAAGCATCAATAGAATAATCCATAGATCAGGTAAGCCTCAATAGAATAATCCATAGATCAGGTAAGCCTCAATAGAACAGGTAAGCCTCAATAGTACTAATAATAGATCAGGTAAGCCTCAATAGAACTAATAATAGAACAGGTTAGCCTCAATAGAACGATGGATCAATGGATCAGGTAAGTCTCAAAAGTACCAACAATAGACCAGATAAGTCTCAATAAAGCGAGCAAATAGTAGATCCGTTAAGTTTTCAGTAAAGCGACAGTAGACTTATAACTCGGATAGATATGATAGCACCCAGCAAGAAAACCAATAACAAATACGAAGCTGTCCTGAAGCAACTGATGACTTTTGATTTTTGAAGATTCAACAAGACAAACCGACAGAAGGCAGATAGTAACTGTTAGTTATATAGTTCGTGTTGTCCTCAAACTAGGACAGATAAAAAGAAAGCAGCAATGAGGCAAATATTGTTAAAAACGATGAGATAGTTTGATATATTCATGGACAATATTGATGATAGTGGTGTTCTCTTTAAGACGAAAATCCGGGGATCCCTTTAGAAGTAACTTAGTGTCTAGGAAATGCGCGGGGAGAGTATGGATAGTCTTAGAACGTTGAGTATGATAACGTGGACAGTAAAGAAAGAAGTGGTCAGCATTTTCAAAAGAGTGACCACATGGACATGATGGATCTTCTGTAAGGTGTCGAGCAAACATGTGCGAATGGAGTTCACTCATACTGTTTCTCAGTCTACAATGAGTTATTTGTGATGCTCGGTCACCAAGATAGAAGTAGCTGGGAATCTGGATGTCTTTTGCTTTTAACTGTTGTTTGAATGATTGAATGGATGTAGCTCCTTTAATGTTCTCAGGTAGATTATTCCAATCGCGGATTGTAGAGGGAAGAAAAGATTCTTTGAAAAGGGTAGTCTGGCAGAATGTTGATCTTAGTTGACTCAGGTTACGGGTGTTGTAGGTATGAGTGGCGCCAGTTGGACGAGGAACTAATATATTTAGATAAGGCGGTGCAAGACGGTGTATCATTTTATAGAAGAGGGTAAGCCTGTGTCGATAGCGCCTAGTTTTCAGTGGTAAGAAGCCAGTTTCGTCATACAAAAGCTTGTGGGATGTGCCCCGAGTTAGGCCTGAAATGGTTCGCAGTGCGTCTAGTTGAAGGTTTTCAAGGCGTTCAGCATCCCTAAGAGAGCAATTGTCCCAGACGACATCATTAAAGTCAAATGATAGATGTTTTATTATTTGCGTTGAAAGCCAGGGTGTTCGAATTTCAATTGACGATTTGACGCGGAATCTGGTTTCAAATGAATTCATACCATCCATTTGCGCAGTTAAGTAGGATCATAGCCTACTCAGACAGTGGCACTGCTATTAACCAAAAATACAAAAGGTTCTAACCTAGCTCACGACTCCCCAACCCCTCCCCCGGTCACATACATACATACAATATAGTACCCTATATAACAAAGCTTAGCCCCGCATCTCACATTTGCCTCAGGCGACCCTATACAAACCCTACATAGAGACGGGGGGCTTAATCAAGGGCAAAGCAAACATTTCTTCGTCTTTTTGACTTTATATTATAGGCCTAATTCAAATAAAGCACCGTTTTTCAGTTTTAACTTAATGAATCATTAATAATATTACTAGAATTAATCAGTACCAGTAGGCCTACTTACAAATGGAAAGTGATTCCACGCTTTCTGTCTCTGTCTGCTCTATTCGTACAACCATATGCTGAACAAGACGGCATTTCGGGAAAAAAAAGTAAATTAAAGGGTCACAGTCGGCTTGACGTTTTTTGGGTCGACCAAGATGGCGGATGGACGAGTGACGTGGCGTCAACGAAATGACGTCATGCCCTCTCCAGTCAATATATACTCCTAGGGTACAGGGCACTATAAATACATGTTGTCACAACGCTATGACTTATATGATATCGCTGTATATTTACATTTCTATTATCACTTCCTTCAATGAACCAGTTAAGAAAACTGGCGTTCATTTTTCGATGAACGCTAGTTTGTCACGTGATACTATGACGTCGTCAAAGCACAACAATGACGTAATCTAAGATTTGTGGCAAATTTAAGCAAATTATGATATAAAAAAAGGGCAAAATTTGATAAATAAAAGTATCTGAATATAAATATAAGAATTAAACATTGGTCTCATTAGCATTATTGGTGTGTAAACGCAATAGATCACGCCACAAACATACATAAATGACTCATTTATTCAGTTTGTCACGTGATCTATTGCGTTTACACACCAATAATGCTAATGAGACCAACGTTTAATTCTTAAAACAACTTTTATCTAATAACGTCATATCGTTGTAACAACATGTATTTATAATGCCCTGTACCTGATCATCCAGTCGAATGGTTTCTGTCAAAAGAACAGACTGTAGGAAGGTTTTTTGTCAAAAGAACAGATTGTACAAAGGTTTTTGTCAAAATAGCAGAGAGTAGTGAGGTTTTAAGTCTAGAACAGGGTGTGGGTAGGTTTGTGTCACAAGAACAGAGTTTGATTTGTTCAAGATGGCGTCGATAGTAAAGACGTGTCAAATTGCTCTCTGAAACAATTTTTTGTGTTAGAGTGGGATAAGTGAAAATATGATTTTAAGTGTGAACTAAAGAATCTTAAACATGATCCTTAATATGTATGTATCCACTCCCCAATAAAATTTTCGGAGTTATGATTATTTAGCTGGTAAATGTTTTCCTTGTAAAGTGTGGTCACGAAACCAATATGGACGAGATCGAGTCAGTGTGTTGACATTTTGACATTTTGTAAACCGTGTAAGTCTTAGTTTTTGGCTAAGTCTGGGCTACACTACCTTGATAAATGTGGTGAAAGAAGAACTATTATATATATTATATAATACTGGAACTGGTTAGTTAACGTGTTTTTTATGTTATAAAAATCTGATATCGATAAATCGCAGAGTGAGTAATGCTCTAAATTTGTAGTCTGAAACGCTTTTACTAAAAACAGTGATGTCTATGTCAAACACACTAGACAAAATCAAAAAGAGATTAAATTCTTCATCATCCACGCCTAATCCAGGTAAAAAACTTTGTGAAAATTTAGACGAAATTGATATTGAAGCTGCAGATATGAGTGGTTCATCGTCACCTCCCACCAGTCCACTTCCTACACGAACCTCTGAAAGCCCATTTATCCACCTTCAAAAACCTTATGAACTCGATGATCTGGACCTACCGTCCGATATCACAAACAAATATCCTAAACTATCTAGGGATAAAACTGCCTTATTAGTGATATCAAATGAAATCGCTAACATCCTATTTCCCCAATTAGAGAAAAGTGTCAATACCATTATTAGTTCTCTTGGGCTCAAAATTAAAGAACTTGAAAAGGCAAATGTTGAAAAAGATAAAATTATTGAAAGTTTCGAAAACAAAATTGATGACCTGGAGCAATATGGTAGACGTGAGGCTGTCCGAATTGTTGGTATTCCGGAATCCACTGACGAAAGCACTGACAATATTGTTATTCAAGTTGGCAAAGTTATAGGCATAAATATCACTGATAAAGATATAAATAGGAGTCACAGAGTCGGAGTTCCTGCTAAATATCACCCTTCTAACAACCCACGACCCATTATAGTGAGATTTAAAGGGTACTATACAAAACGTGCCTTCATGAAGCATAGGAAAAATCTCAGATGTTTAACAAACAGTAACAACCAGATGGAAACACCTAGCTCAAGCTCACCCAAGTTCCAAGTTCCCAAAATCTTCCAAAACAAGAAAGTGTTCATAAATGAAGACTTGACGAAGAAACGCTCAACATTAGCATACAAAGCTAGATGTCTTTTAAAAGAACAGAAAATTGAAAGTACATGGTGTACTGATGGTACAATTTTTGTTAAAACTAAGATCGATGACAAGATCGAAATTATTAAAAGTGATCGCGACTTCAACTCTCTCCTAGATAAAATCAAAATTAAACTTACCCTCAAAATGAACTAATTACCAACTACATTTTGCCAGTTAAACAGTTCAAATTAAAACATTAGTAAATTTTATATTTTATATTGTTACTTTATTTGATACTTGTCAAATTTAATTCTGTCTTCAAATAGACTTCTATTAAGACAGTTAAACATTGTAAATCAAAATTTGAGATTACTTATACTTACCAAACACTAGTGTATCTTATATTGTTTAATTGAAAATAGTCAAACTAAACTTAATACTGTCTTATATTATATTACTATTGTGACAGTTAAACATTTCATATCAAAATTCGAGATTACTTATACTTACCAAACACTAGTATATATTATATTGTTTATTTCATAATAGTTAAACTAAACTTAATACTGTCTTATATTATATTACTATTATGACAGTTAAACATTTCATATCAAAATATGAGATTACTTATACTTACCAAACACTAGTATATATTATATTGTTTTATTTGATAATAGTCAAACTAAACTTAATACTGTCTTATATTATATTACTACTATGACTGTTAAACATTTCAAATCAAAATATGAGATTACTTATACTTACCAAACACTAGTGTATATTATATTGTTTATTTGATAATAGTTAATCTAAACTTAATACTGTCTTATATTATATTACTATTATGGCATTTAAACATTTCAAATCAAAATTTAAAATTACTTAAACTTACCAAACACTAGTGTATATTTTATTGTTTATTTCATAATAGTCAAACTAAACTTAATACTGTCTTATATTATATTACTATTATGACAGTTAAACATTTCAAATCAAAATTTGAGATTACTTATACTTACCAAACACTAGTGTATCTTATATTGTTTATTTGATAAAAGATAATCTAAACTTAATACTGTCTTATATTATATTACTATTATGCCAGTTAAACATTTCAAATCAAAATTTGAGATTACTTAAACTTACCAAACACTAGTGTATATATATATTGTTTATTTCATAATAGTCAAACTAAATTGAATACTGTCTTATATTATATTACTATTATGACAGTTAAACATTTCATATCAAAATATGAGATTACTTATACTTACCAAACACTAGTATATCTTATATTGTTTATTTGATAATAGTCAAACTAAATTGAATACTGTCTTATATTATATTACTATTATGATAGTTAAACATTTCAAATCAAAATTTGAGATTACTTATACTTACCAAACACTAGTGTATCTTATATTGTTTATTTGATAAAAGATAATCTAAACTTAATACTGTCTTATATTATATTACTATTATGCCAGTTAAACATTTCAAATCAAAATTTGAGATTACTTAAACTTACCAAACACTAGTGTATATATATATTGTTTATTTCATAATAGTCAAACTAAATTGAATACTGTCTTATATTATATTACTATTATGACAGTTAAACATTTCATATCAAAATATGAGATTACTTATACTTACCAAACACTAGTATATCTTATATTGTTTAGTTGATAATAGTCAAACTAAATTGAATACTGTCTTATATTATATTACTATTATGATAGTTAAACATTTCAAATCAAAATTTAAGATTACTTATACTTACCAAACACTAGTGTATATTATATTGTTTTATTTGATAATAGTTAATCTAAACTTAATACTGTCTTATATTATATTACTATTATGACAGTTAAACATTTCAAATCGAAAGATGAGATTACTTATACTTACCAAACACTAGTATATATTATATTGTTTATTTGATAATAGTCAAACTAAATTGAATACTGTCTTATATTATATTACTATTATGACAGTTAAACATTTCAAATCAAAATATGAGATTACTTATACTTACCAAACACTAGTATATATTATATTGTTTTATTTGATAATAGTCAAACTAAACTTAATACTGTCTTATATTATATTACTATTATGACAGTTAAACATTTCAAATCAAAATTTAAGATTACTTATACTTACCAAACACTTGTGTATCTTATATTGTTTATTTGATAATAGTCAAACTAAACTTAATACTGCCTTATAATATTTTTCTATTATGACAGTTAAACATTTCAAATCAAAATTTGAGATTACTTAAACTTACCAAACACTAGTGTATATTATATTGTTTATTCCATAATAGTTAAACTAAACTTATTACTGTCTTATATTATATTACTATTATGGCATTTAAACATTTCAAATCAAAATTTAAAATTACTTAAACTTACCAAACACTAGTGTATATTTTATAGTTTATTTCATAATAGTCAAACTAAACTTAATACTGTCTTATATTATATTACTATTATGATAGTTAAACATTTCATATCAAAATATGAGATTACTTATACTTACCAAACACTAGTGTATCTTATATTGTTTTATTTGATAATAGTCAAACTAAACTTAATACTGTCTTATATTATATTACTATTATGACAGTTAAACATTTCAAATCAAAATATGAGATTACTTATATTTACCAAACACTAGTGTATATTTTATTGTTTATTTGATAATAGTCAAACTAAACTTAATACTGTCTTATATTACTATTATGACAGCTAAACATTTCATATCAAAATTTTAGATTACTTATACTTACCAAACACTAGTGTATCTTATATTGTTTATTTGATACAAACTAAATTGAATACTGTCTTACATTATATTACTATTATGACAGTTAAACATTTCATATCAAAATTTTGGATTACTTCTACTTACCAAACACTAGTGTATATTTTATTGTGTCAAACAATATATACGCACCAACATGTACCATAAATTATTGACAACTCACATTGAACTGAGAAAATATACTCCTACAAATTATCCCCCATTTAACATTCACTCTCTAAGCTATATGACGATTTATTCTATACATAGCCCCTACGTTTTTTTACTATTATATGCTTGCACCTTGTTTTGTTACCCTATCGACACTTTTACATTTTTATCTCAGAGACCAACCACTATCCTTCTTAACTTTTCCTTTCCTGCTCGAGATTTGATTGCCGTCATCATGGGTCTTCAACGTGATATTCCATAGCCTATGCTCGGTCGAATGGTTGGATTTTGTTATAAAAGGTATGTATTTTATCACCCTATTACTACAGAACTGTGGCAATATTCATCCAAATCCTGGTCCGAATAATAACTACATCAGTCTCCTCCACTTAAATATTCGTGGTCTATCAACCAACCTCATTCCACTACAAGCTGAATTACCCGATTGTGACGTCCTCACCTTCTCTGAAACGTATCTTAGTGACTCAACACCCTCCGAGAAACTTCAAATCGATTCATATCACCCACCAATTGTTTTAAACCGGGATAGTCTTGGTGGTGGGGTCGCCATCTATGTTAAAAATCATATTATAAGTAAACCTCGATATGATCTGTGTATCCCAGGTTTGGAAGCCGTATGGACTGAAATTGTTCATTGTAAACTAAGCTTTTTGGTTGGTGCATTTTACAGGCCTCCGCGGTCATATATCTGCTACTGGGATCTCATTGAAGAATTTTTGTCATTAGCCAAGCAAGAAGGCAAACCCCTCATCGTTCTAGGTGATTTAAATGCAAATCTTCTCTGCAGAAATGAACGCAAACTAACAAATCTGATAACCAATCATTCACTTACACAAATTATCGACGGTCCTACAAGAATCACCGAAACAAGCTCTTCACTCATTGATGTTGCCCTTGTTACTTGTCCTGATCTTGTCCATGATTCTGAAATTCTTCCGGCAGGTATCAGCGACCACTGTCCAATTACTGTTCGTCTATGTCTAACCCTACCTCTGGAACCTAAACTCAAGCGGTTTATCTGGAACTATTCCAAAACAAACTTTGATGATCTGAACGGCTTCTTCTTCAGCACTAACTGGAACTACATTTTTGATTCTTTATCCGATCCAAATCAACTTGCAGAACAAATATCACAAGTCATCATCAATGCTATCAATCTGTTTGTACCACACAAGGAAGTTACCATACGTGTAAATGACAAGGAATGGATGAACGGGTACCTTAGGCGTATAATTCGAAAACGCAACAGACTTTATAGACAAGCAAAATCAACAATGACACATCAATCATGGCAGCAGTTTCGCCAGTTCAGAAATGTTGTCACGGCAGAGATACGTAGGGTCAAACTTCAACATGATGAAAAATTGGATGACAGAATAAGTAATGGTAAATTCCAAGAAAGTAACTGGTGGAAACTTGTCCGATCTGCCACTTTTGGACAATCAGGTAAGAAAGTTAAAATCCCGCCCTTGCTTTCGGAAAACCGAGTCATTGATGATGACGACGAAAAGGCTGAACTACTGAACTATTTCTTTGTCAATCAGGCAAATCTACCGAATTCTAATCAACAACTTCCACCTCTTCCAAATTGTGAAACAGAAATAAGTCAACCCGAATTCACTCCTGGTAACATCAAGTGCATTCTAGCATCATTGAAGTCAAACAAGGCACCTGGCAGCGACCACATCAATAACCAAGTTCTAAAAAACTGCAGCTCTTCCTTATGTTCTCCGCTATCGAGATTATTTAACGTTCTACAGACAAATTCCTGCTTCCCAACCATCTGGAAACAAGCTAATATAGTCCCGGTGTACAAGAAAGGTGACCCACACAGCTGTTCAAACTACAGGCCAATATCTTTACTGAGCTCTTTGAGCAAAATTTTCGAAAAGTGCATCTACAATCACTTACACAACTTTCTACTTTCTAATAATATTTTATCTACTGCCCAATCAGGTTTCAGAGAAAAAGACTCTTGTGTTTACCAGCTCGTTGACATTTACAATCAAATAAGTGGTGAGGTTGATAGAGGGATAGAGGTAAAGGCAATCTTTTTTGACATTAGTAAAGCGTTTGATAGAGTGTGGCATCCCGGACTTCTGTGGAAACTTGAGTCAATCGGAATCAAGGGAAATATCTTAAAACTCCTAAAAAGCTATCTTTCCCACAGAAATCAGTCTGTCGTCTTAAATGGTTTTGTGTCCAGCAACAAAGAAATCCCGAATGGTGTACCACAAGGGTCTGTATTGGGGCCACTCTTATTCATCATCTACATAAATGACATCATTAAAGATATCAAGTCCTCCCTTCGTCTATTTGCTGATGATACTTCCATGTATATGTCAATTCACAACCCTGATGCTTGCCAAAATAACATAAATGAAGATCTGAAATTAATTGAGAACTGGTCCAAATCATGGAACGTTGTATTCTGTCCGGAAAAAACCATCAGCATGACCTTCTCCAGAAAATTATCACCAACAAATTTTTCTCTTGCATTCAACAACCAATCTATAACTGACTCTAACCACCACAAACATCTCGGTATCATCCTTAGTTCAGACTGCAAATGGAAAGATCATATCAACTCTGTCATAACAAAAACTACCAAATCAATAAATTGTCTACGAGCCATGAAATATCGCCTCTCCAGAAAATCCCTTGAAATCATATATAAGTCATTTATTTTGCCCCATTTTGATTTTGGAGATATCGTTTGGGACAACTGCACTGACATGGATTCAACCCGACTTGAAAACCTCCATCTTGATGCCCTGCGAACTATCACAGGCTTGGTCCGAGGCACCTCTCATCGCAAACTATATGAAGAATCTGGATTTTCTACTTTGAAAGAACGCCGCTCTCAACATAAACTAAACCTTTTCTTCAGAATGAAAACCAATCTAGCACCACCATATCTTAACATCCTCATCCCACCTGAAACTGGCTACTCAACTCAGTACAATCTACGCAATAACCAAAGTCTTCGTGAACTACCAGCACAGTCAAATCTGTATTACGAATCTTTTCTGCCATCAACCATACGCAATTGGAATTCGTTGCCCGAACATTCAAAAAATTCACAAAACTTAAAAACTTTTAAACAAAACATATCTCCAATATTCAAAAGTCCTCCAGCTCATTTCTATGTCGGCAGCAGAATAAATCAAATACACCACTGTAGGATTCGGAACAGCATGAGTGATTTAAATTTCCATAAGTTCCTACGACACCTTTCTACGAACCCCAGCTGTCAATGCGGTCATACAATCGAAGACTCAGATCACTTCCTCCTTCATTGTCCTCTATACCATGAACAGCGTTCACGAACACTTTATGATCTGAACCCATGTTACCTAGATCCTCGGATTTTGCTGAAAGGTGAATCAAGTTTATCTGTCAATGAAAATATCACTATCTTCCGTGCAGTCCAAGATTTCATTGGTACATCTAAACGTTTTGAAAAGGACTAATTTGTCTCTAAGTTGCTGATACTATGATCTACATCCTATATAGACTTGGCCCGCTGATACTATGATCTGAATTTTATACCCACTTGGTCTGCTGATCTACATGTTATACTCACCTAGTCTGTTGATACTAAAATCTACCCTCTTGATCTTCTGATACAATGATCTTCAATCTATACCCACTTGGTGTGTTGACACTATGATTCACGTTATATACCCACTTGATCTGCTGATACTATGACCTGCGCTTACTTGGTCTGGATATACGATGATCTGCCCTAAATACTGACCTGGTCGCCTGATGCTATGATCTTCATTTCTATACTTACCTGGTCACAAAATAAATTGGTCTATATACATGTACTATACTCAATTGTTCTAGTGATACTACGATCTACATTCATACTCACTATGTCTGTTGATATTATGATTTACATTCTAAACTCACTTGGTCTGTTGATACTATGATCTACATTCTATATTCAGTCCGTTGATAATATGATCTAGATTCTATTCTCACGTGGTCAGTTGATACCATAATCCACAATCTATAGCCAATTGGACTGTTGATACTATGGTCTACATTCTATACTCACCTTGTCTGTTGATATTATGATCTACATTCTATACTCAGTTGGTCTGTTGATATTATGATCCATATTCTATACTCACCTTGTCTGTTGATATTATGATCTACATTCTATACTCACCTTGTCTGTTGATATTATGATCTACATTCCATACTCAGTTGGTCTGTTGATATTATGATCTACATTCTATACTCACCTTGTCTGTTGATACTATCGATCTACATTCCATACTCAGTCGGTCAGTTGATACTATAATCTTCAATCCATACTCAATTGGACTGCTGATATTATGGTCTTCTTCCTGTTCTCACATGTTCTGTTGATACTATGATCTGCATTCTATACCCAGTTTGTCTGCTGATACTATAATCTCACCTGATCTATTGATCGTTCTAGCTTACCTGACCTATTGAGCGTTCTATTGAGGCTTACTTAGTGAAAAAACAACTTATGTGTGTACGAGAATGCAAGTGTGAGAGAATGAAAGTGGTGATGTGTGGTGAACATGTCTTTGTACGTGCGTCAGTGTGTGTATGTTATATAAGTGTGGTAGTCGAATGCTGAGCACAGTGTGAAAGTAGTACTCGAGCGTCGGTTAGAGTGAATGATCCCAGTGTGAAAGTAGATCTGTGAGAGAAAGTGTATAAAATGGTAAATAACTAATATAAATATATATACACATGTATATAATAGATGTTGATACTATGATCTTCATTCTATACCCAGTTTGTCTGTTGATATTATGGTCTTCTTCCTGTTCTCACATGTTCTGTTGATACTATCTGTATTCTATAATAATCATTCTTAACTATATTTTATAATCACTTGGTCAAATACTTCCCGAAAAAGCTCTCAGTGTAATGATACTATGCTTAACATCCAGTGCTTACATGGTGTGGCCTGTGATAACATCCTTCACTATTCGGCCGGGCTGACTGTGGCTTGTCAGGTTGACGACCTTGTACACATGACGGTGATCAAATCTCTGACTTTCTGTCTCTCACCTCCTATTACACTTGCTCTTTCATATCATTTATAATAACAAATTTCCCCTCCCCACTTTTCAAATTCATATTATAGTCTTCTGTACATACTGTATCGTATTTTGCTATTTTTATTATTTTCTCCCAGCACCCATTATTTTTCGTAAAATGTATATTTTTATCACCTTATCAAGTAGTTCTTTTTTTTTTTATCTTACTTAAGATAACACTACTTTTGTATTTACATGTAAATATCATATGGAGACGGATTAACATAAGCTTTGTTCTTTTTTCCTAATCCAATTTTGTACAATGTTGTAATTATCATTACTGTATCTTCTTAAATAAATATTGTTTAAATCAAGTTCGAATTTGACATATTTTCGATGAACGGTGTTTGAGTTATTGCCCTTGACTTTGTAAAAATGCGTCAAATTTTGTTCGTGAGCACTCTAGAGACTACAGTTTTCATCTGATTTTTATGAAACTTGCTATGATCCTTTGGATTGATAAGATCTCAGTCAAGTTCGAATTTGACGTATTTTCGATTAACGGTTTTTGAGTTATTGCCCTTGACTTTGAAAAAATGCGTCAAATTTTGTTCGTGAGCACTCAAGAGACTACAGTTTTCATTTGATTTTGATTAAACTTGCTATGATCCTTTGGATTGATAAGATCTCGGTCAAGTTTAAATTTGACGTATTTTCGATGAACAGTTTTTGAGTTATTGCCCTTGACTTTGAAAAAATTCGTCAAATTTTGTTCATGAGCACTCTAGATACTACAGTTTTCATTTGATTTTGATGAAACTTGCTATGATCCTTTGGATTGATAAGATCTCGGTTAAGTTCAAATTTGACGTATTTTCGATGAACAGTTTTTGAGTTATTGCCCTTGACTTTGAAAAAATGCGTCAAATTTTGTTCGTGAGCACTCTAGAGACTACAGTTTTCATTTGATTTTGATGAAACTTGCTATGATCCTTTGGATGGATAAGATCTCGGTCAAGTTTAAATTTGACGTATTTTCGATGAACGGTTTTTGAGTTATTGCCCTTGACTTTGAAAAAATACGTCAAATTTTGTTCGTGAGCGCTCTAGAGACTACAGTTTTCATCTCATTTTGATGAAACTTGCTATGATCCTTTGGATTGATCTCCAGTCAAGTTTAAACTCTGATGATTCTCAGTCAAGTTCTAACATGAGGCATTTTCGATGAACAGTTTTTGAGTTATTGCCCTTGACTTTTTATTCTTTTGATATAATGAAATTTGTATTATCGTTTATTAAAATATGATCATTTCCGACATCTGCCAGTGGGCGTATGTTACCTTGCCTGGCAAGCCCTGGTCTTTATGTTAATTATAAAATTACTTTTTTTCTTTTCATCCCATTTAATAGATTTACGATTTATTATGGTTTCGGTTTTTTTATTCTTTTGTATTGGTTGACACTCGAGAGAAAATTCTAGACGGGAATGTACGTCACTATATAATGGGTTGAGATCATGTACTTTAAATTTGGTAATAATTTGAAATAAATATGATTCCAAAATCAAATAATCAATTACACTTTTCGTATTACTTGTATTACTTGTACATTGTCACATTGTACAACATGTCACCATCCATAGAATAGAAATTATTATTGACCTGATTAAAGAATAATACTTTGGCAAGGAAAAATATAAAATTTATACCAATAATATATATTTACATTTCTATTATCACTTCCTTCAATTAACAGAATAAGAAAACTTGCTCTGATGAACGCTAATTTCAATTCAACGGACATTTAAGACAGTGAAAAATAAAAGGTATCTCAATATAAGTTTAAGAATTAAACGTTGGTCTCATTAGCATTATTGTGTGTAAACTCAAAAGATCACGTCACAAATATACATTAATGATGTCATTTGTTCAATTTGTCATGTGATCAATGCAGGCGCGGATCCAAGGGGGGGGGGGGGGGGTCAAACGGTAAGATTTCACATCGTGAAATGCATCACATTACATGTCAGGTGGAAATTTCGGCGAATAAATTTTGCAAATCTGAAATGTCTAATTTAGTTACATAAGAATCTGAAAAAGAAGCCAATCGGAAGAAAAACTTTAGCTATGTCGAGCTTGAAAGATATCTATTTCATCAGAGTCGAGCTCGTTTTTTGCATGAGAGGTGGTTTCAACGTCTTTGCATTGAACAAAAGGTGTCTCACACCTTATATACTATTTAATCGATCCTACAGCTACTACCTAGTCTAACCCTTCCTGTTGCTTGTTTTCTTTACGTATTTAGGGTTAATTTTAGCTATTTTTTTATCTGTGTATATATTTAAGCATGTAATTTGTGTTGTCAAGGTAGTCAGAATAATCAGGAGACCAACTACGTCTCTCTCTCTGGCTCCGTGTTCCCTGCACGTTAAATAAGACGACGCCAAGTAGCAAACAACGTTGGATCTTATAGCTTGATAATAAGGAACAATTCATCGTTTCCTAACTCTCATTCATCAGAATCGCGTGAAAACGTTTTGAAAAGTCATCAAATTTAAGTAATTCATCAACAGATCTAAGATGCATTTTACAGAAAATAGTGTTATTCAAGTCATGATAACCAGAAGAAACAATTAATTTGGAAATAACAGGAAAATTATGATAAGCTTAAAACAATAGTTTGATGCAAAATTAAGCGCGACTTTAAAATAAGTTTTAAAATTCTGAACGCTTTTACGTTTATATCTCTGAAGATTTATTGAATTTTTTGTCTTTATTATGAAGTTTCTTAACTTTCTAGCGCTCTCAGAGTTTGAGGGGCGTGGTCATTAAAAAAATTTCCCCAGGCCCCCGGAGTTATCTATCCGAATGGCCCTCCCCAAACTCTAATGCTGGTTCCCCCCTGGATCAATGGCGTTAACACACCAATAAAACTAATGAAACCAACGTTTAATTCTTAAGTTAACGATAAGGAAATGTCATCAATTTCAGTTAACAAAACTTAGTCACTAATACATATATCCAGTCACTGAAAAACCGAGAAACTCCAAAGAGACGTCTACATTTTGATACTTATAAACCTGTTTTGTAACACAGAACATAGTCTGCTTGATACGATGCCTTTTGAAAAAGAAAAAAAATGTTCCAGTGTTTGTTGGTTGACACCAGTTAGTGATTCCTACTGAATTTAGTGATAGCCATAAACTTTATTACTGTTTTTTTAGCAAGTTCATTTAGACAAAAATTACTGAAGGGTTGAGATGAAATGACAGACCCTGTCTTTGGTGTGCATGCATGAATGAAAGTTTAAGGGATCTTTCGGCCGACTGATGCCTCCCCGCCCACCTTTCTCTAAATCCTGGATCCACTTGTGGACGAAATACCAATAGTCTTATCTTATTCTACCAAAAACTCACTATCACAATATTTTTAATACACTCACACTGGCTGAATATTCAACAAATACAGCACCGAGTACTGTGACTATGACAGAACACGAACAATATCAACCTACAACTTACCAATATTTGACAGAAGCATTTCATAATCATGTCTAAAAAATAACATTTAACAGAACGAAATTGCCCAAAGCAAAGCTTATTGAAATAAAATGACACGAGGCATTTTCAAGGCCGGCATGCTATGATAGAAAAAAAAAGTCCCATCATAATGAGAAATGTGGCGGGTATCGTTAGCTTGGGGGACATGAGCACCTGTACAGAACAACCGATACCTTTATAAAACTATTAAAGTCAACTCGGCAACTCGTCAACAATAGCCTATATATTAGGCCTACATTTTTGACTTGTTGTAACAATTGGAGCTACGTAGTATATGTGGTGAATTTATGTCATATTTTTATTCTCGCCTTCCAGGTGTGAGTATCACCTGCACAATTTTAACATTGACCGTGTTAAAGACATTGTTTATCTTTGTTATACTTGGCCAAATTGGTTTGTAATATAATGTATAAGATAGAAAATCTTGGACTTTTAAACCACCGACAAGTAGCATCCCATAACTATTATCTTACCGAACGCAACTTTTAGGGTATTACAATGTACTCCAAACACCGCCCACTCTTTATAAGTAAATTAATACAATACCATTTTTAACATTTTTGAATTGTACTTATATGGAATGGACGCTGTGTTGACATGAGGTAAAGGAGTTTCTATCAATTATTGGGTAGTGGAACCGAGTAAAGGCCACAGAATTTTCAAGTGGGGACTGACAAAACCAGTCGTTTAAGGACTCAAGGGATATGTTCACTAACTGTTCTACCAAAAAACTTTAATTTAAGCCTTCAAATCCCTGTGTATACATACATATCAGCGTTTGAACAATACGACTCGACGTTTAGTAAGACTATGACTTATATGGAAAACACAAATACAGAAAATGAAAGATAACTGTTGAGGTACGGGTATAATTGAAGGGATTGTGCGATATTTGGGCAGTTCCAGTAAATCTGAGGCTATTTACCTAAATTCAAGGCCCAAGTCGATCCTAAAAAATGCTGAACATTCCCCTTTAAAACGTCACTGACAAAAACAAAATTATAAAGTCTGCTTGCCATAAATCGCTTTATCAGTCTTATGAATTGATAAATAAACATCAGAGAAATCTAGGCCTACTGTGCATTACAAACCTATTTAACTGGAGCATGTCATATCAATGTAAAAGTGGGTCCTTGCCGGTTGAATCTCGTTTCAGTTAGTTTAGGTTTAAACTAGTACCAGCTATCACAATGGTTTATTATACGATGACGTTATTTGGGAAACATTTCATTTGTGTTTATGCTTTTCCCGCGCTAAATGTTTTGCTGTTGATTATTTTGAATACTAGTAGCTATTATAAATTTTTGCGATCAAGATCATCAGAAACCTTTCACGTTATTGGTACAAGATTTATTCTTTTCTAAAGATACACTTGTATTGGGTATAATATTAATATATTCTTAAAACATAAACCATCAATTTTATTCTCTGGCCAAAAAGTGTATTTCTAAACTGCCTGCAACTGGTTGCATCTGGAATAATCTGGACAATGGCTGGATGGCGTCAATTGCTTGTGTTCTACCTTTCTTTTTAACAAAAAATGGACCTTGTGGACGATCTGATCCATCCGTAATATGTATCGTCAATTTTTTCCTTGTTCATTCATTTCTTTAGAATTCTCTACCTGTCTGAATAATATTCCTAAGACTTCAACACATACAACAAAAAGATAGGGGCTAAGAAGACCCCCTTGTTTCCTTAAAAGTGATGATGGCCATTTTTTCCAAACTTTTCGTGGTGTATTCCCTCCAAGGATAATGAATTTTTAACCCGAATTTTGAGTTGATGAGAGTTTTCACCAGCTCTTATCCTACTGAAATGAACACCTTTATCAATGGTATGACAGACGAAAATTGTCCAGTTTCACAAGCAAGTGCCTATACTGACGTAAGTACTCATAGACTGGGGACATTTGGACATTATCCAGGGGACACAAACTAATGTATTGGTCTGAAAAAATATGCTTTATCTTGTACCACAATTTAAGTTTGTATTGAAACGAAAAATCCTGTGACTATATCATGCTTCGAAATTACACGTTTTCTACGACTTCTGCGGACAATTCAGGGGACATATCATTTCTATATGGCGGGGGAAAGCGGCAAAAACCTAATGCTATGTAGAAATGTCTAATTCCAAACGCAAATGTAACATAATTTAATACCAAATACCTAAAACGTATAATGCAAAAGACAAAATACAAGAAACCTCTAATACATAATACCTCATACGTCTAATTCAAAAGACAAAGTACAAGAAACCTCTATTACACAATACATTTAACTTCTTATGCATTATTGATTTTACAATGTGAAACACCGTTAGCATTAGACGACATATCTCGATAAACTTACTTACATTTCTACATTGCAATATCTTTTTTTAGGTCATTGGGTCAAAGTCAAGGCTAAAGTATTTAGCTATGTTTGTTTACTGTCTTCCCGTTGAGCTACCGTTATCAAAGTTGGCAAATATGTTCTATTATGTATCCTGAATAATTATTGAAAATTTCAGAAGATTCTGAAGCTTTTTTTCTCTATCTTCAGGGCCGTGGATGTCAAATGAAAACTTTGTGGCTGATTTTTATTTCCTTTCACAGACATCTAATCCTGTAAAGGATACGGCATTGAACATCAAAACGCTTGGCGCTGAAGGAACATTTAAGGGATTCTCCCATTCAGAAAATGTTGTAAGTCAGGATTGATTTCCTTGTGTTTAGGGGGTTTCCGAAAAGAATTCTCGTTTAGGACACCCACCCCCTTTTTGAATCTGTTCTTCGATGTCTTCCTAAACTCGTCAAAGATAGTAGGACCGTCAGCCGAGAATCACATGAAAGGAAATTAACTTTCAAAGTTTCCTTATAGGGTGCCAACTCTCCAAACCGCATGCAGTTTTAAAGGTCTAGGATTTAAGGACATTTTTCTTGGGCTACAATCCCCCAATAAAACCTATTACAGATGCAAGGAATCAAATTATATATTTTTTAATATTCTGAAGGTGCAATCCGTCAAAATCGCCTGCTATTCGGAAAGGCCTTATATGCAAAGAAATCAAATTTTATTTTCAAAATTTTCTTGCTGTATAGGCTATATGCTCAAATTCTTATTAAAGAGGTAGATATTCTTTTAACGACAATTCTGTTTGGAAAGGTATCATAAAAAAAAATGTCCTTCTTCAAAGGGGCAGAGCGGGTTGGTTCTTACAAGAATTTTGTTCGGAAAGGCATCGGATGCAAGGCACCGAGTCTAAAAGCTTTAAAATTTCTTGGGGTAAAGTAAACCTTCTTCAATGTGGTCGTTTTCAAAGAAAAAAAAAGCCTGAGGAAATCGACAACTTTTAAAATTTTCAGAATCCCTTTTAAAGGTTCCTTCAGCGTCAAGCGTTTTAGTGTTCATTGCCGTATCCTTTATAGCAGTGGTTCCCAACCTGGGGGCCATGGCCACCTAGAGAGCCATGGCGCATGAGGATATATATATCATTTTTTTCTATAGCCCAACTTTTATTTAACTACTAGTATATTTTGCTATGTATGGTCTGTAGTTGCTTGTGGTTAAATGCATCTGATCTCCTGATGATGAGGAGGCACAAGACGACAACCCTTGCACTATATTCCCTATTTTACCCTAGTTTAGGAATAGAACAGGGGGCCATGGCTCTGGGAGTTTCGTGAATTTGGGCCACAGCCTGAAAAAGGTTGGGAACCACTGCTTTATAGGATTGGATGGCTGTAAAAAAAAATCAGCCTACGGAACTTACGAAGAAGGAATAAAGCTTCAGAATATTCAGTATGCGTAATAGGACATATCTTTGATAACGGTAGCTCAACGGGAAGACAGTAACCAAACACAGCCAAATACTACGGCCTTGACATTGACCCAATGACCTAAAAAAAAGATATTGCAATGTAGAAATGTAAGTAAGTTTATCGAGATATGTCATCTAATGCTAACAGTGTTTCACACTGTAAAATCAATAATGCATCAGAAGTTAAATGTATTGTGTATTAGAGGTTTCTTGTACTTTGTCTTTTGAATTAGACGTATGAGGTATTATGTATTAGAGGTTTCTTGTATTTTGTCTTTTGAATTAGACGTTTTAGGTATTTGGTATTGCATTACGTTACATTTGCGTTTTGAATTAGACATTTCTACATAGCATTAGGTTTTTGCCGCTTTCCCCCGCCATATTTCTATACGCATTTTTGGGGACATTTGAGAAAATCAGTTGAAAACCCAGGCTAGTATGATATCAATGGGATGACTACATGTATATGGGATGATGACCCGAGGAAATGACCGAAGGCGAAGCTGTTTTTGTTTACATCTTACTCCATTATATCTCGTTACCGGTACCCTACTTTCTACTGCCCTGTTTTTAATTTTTTATCGCAGTAATTCGAATGACGTTTTCTTATCCTTTTCATAATAACAACAATAAGAACTGTTGTTAACAGCTTATCAGGAAAACATCCGTTATATTTTCTGAAGTCTTTTCTTTCATTTCGCAATACATAATATTGTCTGTCTTCATTAGCAGATTCAATTGCAGGAAATTATAATTCAAACTTCATTCAGTTTATTGCTCATCAGTTGTTTTCATATTTCAACAGAGACAAAAAATAATAAAACACAAGCACAAACAAACACCCCTTTTTTATGAACGTTTCAGTTGATTGCTATCAGCAATGGATTGTCAAGGATTTCAACTGACGACAACAACAAACGTTTTTTTTTTGCTAAAGATAAAGAATACCATAAACACAGAGAATTCTGTAAGCGACAAAAATGATTTTGTGGTCCATGAAATGCTAAATCATGTCAGCTAAGAGTCATGTTCTCATATCTATCAGGCTACTTTTGATATTATGTCTTGATGCGGTATCTAATATTAATCGCAGTATAACCCTATACACAAGAGATACAAACGTAAATTTTCAAGCTTTGCCATTTTATGAGTAATTAAACCAAAATTGCTCTCCAATAGTATGAGTGGTGATCATACTTTAGACGCCAATAGTTTAATTAGCACTCCAATAGTTACATTTGGACGCCAATAGTAAAATTAGGGCTCCAATAGTGTAATTAGGACTCCAATAGTGCAACACAACCCTGTACCAAACAATACTTTTATTCTCAAAACAATATATATAATTGCGGGCAATAATAGACAGTTTCACGGGTTCAGTTTTATCAATTTGCAGTTCTTCATCATAATCGCCTCTCCTTCGGATTGTTTAGCCTTTTCCCCCTGAATACTCATCTACGACTTTCAATAGTCTAGCAATGGTTCTATTGTATCTGAAATGGAATGCATGCAAAACAGATATTATTAAGATGACAAAAAGGAAATTTGGCGTGTTTTTCAGACATAAATTGTCCGAACTCTTCGATTACCAAGTGGTATTATAGTGACAAGAACACATCCCAGGGCATTTGTTAACAATATTGACACTGATAGCACCAGTTTGAACCATTCCAATTTTGGTTCCAGCAATTAGCGTTTGATGACGTAATCAAGTGGAATTACTGATACCACAAACTGAATAGAAATAGTTCAAAGTGTCCCCGATACACATACAAAATTTAGAAAAGCTTTTTTTCATTCAAATTTAAGATTTACGGTTAATAGGCTTATGGAATTGTTTGACTAATGACATGTATGTGTGCACCCCCCTTAACAAAAGAATATTTACCAAGGTATGGCAGTCGATCTGTGGCCTGTTCTTTCGGCTGATAACTGTCCCTCTATTCCATAATCACACTGTCTAGTGGCACTAAGAGATCGTCTAGTTCAGAATGCCTCATTGGGTTTTGTACGATTTCGGTCTGAAAATTAATTAAATCATAAACATATTTAAATGTTTCACGTATTGCAGATTGACTGGGACTTGATCTACAAACCTATTTTTTGGCGCACAGCTGATTGCTTTTTTTTTTACCCACAGTCAAAAAATACACTTAATCAGATGCAAAATCTCGTTATTGAACCGGTTCCCTGTCGGTAATGCAGGACTGAGGGCGGACATGGAAAAAGCGTCTAGTGTATAGTTGTAACGGGACAATAAATCGACGCACCGTGTGCTACAAGTTGCGCACGTTTAGATCCATCGATAGATGAAAATCGAAAAAAATTAAATAATGCTGCTGTTCTGGCAAAATTTCTCTTATTGTACACCGCATGGTACATAAAAACCACATTTCATTTCATTTCTCAATTTATTTACACACATTTATGTTTAAAATTGTTTTTAACTATTAACAGGACTCACCTTAGAAACATATGATTTTCATAAAATTGAACAATACATCAGAATGGTTTCGTTGTTATCACTCGACTAAAATTCGAATGCGTATGTGAGCTTTAATAATATGACGTCAATAGTAAAATGCACGTGATAAAGCTATCTAGGGCGCCAATAGGTATGACACGTGCTCAATGTACTGTAACTAAATAGGGCGCCAATAATCAAATTTAGGTTTAAGTAGGATAAACTCCTCAAACACGCCAATAGTTTTGACCTATATAAAGTCGTCGGCCTATCGGCCTCCGACTTCATATAGGTCAAAACTATTGGCGCGTTTTCGGAGTTTATCCTATACATATACATCAATGGATTTATCAGGTATCGTAAGCATACATATATTAAAAATAATAAATAGAACCTGAAACGTGGAACAAACAACACATTCACAGTTTTAATACCACACGAGGGAAGGGACCTTCCTATGACGTACATGGTAGGGTATAAATTGAACGAGATAAGAATCATATGGTACTACAATTCAAAACACCATAGCCAAAGGTAAGTCATGGGCGTGCTTCATTTTATTTCTTCCAAGATATAATCTGTTACATAATATAGACAAAGCATTGTCTTGTTGTGTCGAATAAGATTCAAAATGTGACAAACGTTATATCTTTGTCTGATCTTTTGTAAAACAATTTGTATTTGAAAATTTATGGTTTTGTGCGACGTTACTTTTAAACTATGACAGACAGGAAACGAATAATTATATTTCTAGTTTTTTTAAATATAATCTCGAAAGTTAAACTCACCGAAAAATACTGAAAATGTTATAAGAAAGGTTCCATGACCAAACACTGTACATGTATTATAAATGTTATTTATTCTATATTTCAGTATATGTACTATAAAACACAGTAACTGTAATTCAACGTAAACCAAGATGTTAGCATTTATGGAATTGAAAACGAATTTCAAGTTTAGTCGCCCTTCGAGGAAGACCGAGGAAAGAAATGGACTAAAAGAGAGAGTAAAATCATGCAGATCTCTCAAGGACTCAAATTCACCCCCTTTAGAATCTGGCATAACCGAAACAACAAACACACATTCCTATATAATGGCGAACCGTGGAAAGAACAGGGAAAAGTTGCAACCCTCAAAAAGCTTAACTACTCGACGAAGAACACTCTCTCCTGATGACGATGTTACAGATCGTTGTGGCCTGGAAAAGTTTCTTGCCAATGCGAAACGTGAAGTTACGGACTCATTGTACTTATTGTCTAAAATGGAATCAAAACGAGAATATATCATTAGACAAAGACACTTGTTAAATATGAAGAGGAGGGAAAATCAGATACCTTCTATCATTGTAACTTCTGAATGTTGTGATGAACGCAAGAACAGAAAGTTATCCCTTTATTTAGATCTTAAAAAACAGCTTGCTTATGTTCGACAGAAATTGAAAAAGACAGCAAAAATAACAGAAAAATTGGAACTTATAAACGAAATAATTTTTGAATTAGAAAACGAATGCGACCAACAACCAACGCAACCTCAAGGACTAGGTACCGGTGATTCGGTACCTGAAAGACGACAAACCAGTGAGTCGGTACCTGAAAGACGACAAACCTGTGAGTCAGTACCTGAAAGACGACATATCAGTGAGTCAGTACCTAAAAGACGACAGATTAGTGAGTCAGTACCTGAAAGACGACAGACCAGTCAGTCGGTACCTGAAAGACGACAGACCAGTGAGTCGGTACCTAAAAGACGACAGACCAGTGAGTCCGTACCTGAAAGACGACAGATCAGCGAGTCCGTACCTGAAAGACGAGGGACCGGTGAGTCGATCTATTCTAAGGGACTATACCAACACTTTAAAAAAGCCAAGAAAGCAACACCATTCAACTGTTCTCCTGCTCTACCTGATTTCACAAACGTTGTTGTTAATATTTATAGTGGTAGGGTTTGGGATAAGTTGTGGTCAAATGACAGATTATAAATATAAATTGATTTTATTCCATGTATGTGTCCATATTTTATAAGAATAAAGAAACTATCTCAATATACATTTTTGATACTTTAAATTATATATAATTGCATATAGTTTGAGCAGTGACACACAAATCTATGATTTGAAGCCGTGACTCATAGATATAACGCTGTGACACATAGATTTAAAGCCTTAACTCATAGATTTGAAGCCGTGACACATAGATTTAAAGCTGTGGCATATACATGAATAACTAAAGCCGTTACACTTGGATTTAATGTCGTGACACATAGATTTTAAACCATGACTAATAGATTTAAAGCTTTATACGAATTTTAATCCCCTTCAAAACCCTTCCCGACCGGACAAATGTTTCTATAAGCTTCCTATGCTATTTTTTTCGCCACAATTTATTATACAATACCATTCTTGACATTATTTTCCTTTATTTCTTGCACTTCTCTTAATAGACCTTATGACACAATTCACGAACGTTGTCCAACGTGTACTTGTAGGACGCTTTTTTAGAGCGAACATTTTGTAAAATGAGGTCTTAAAGGGATGTAGGGATGGTTTTCTAAACTGTGTATGTGTATCGGGGACACTGATAGCATCAATTTGCACCATTCCAATTTCCATTCCCACGTCTGTGGTTCTTGCAATTCCACTAAAACTAACGTTAGTACCGGAAGCTACTATTGATAATTATCTATGCAGATCACTTTTAGTGACGTCATAAAACAACACGGACAGGGTTTGAATATATTAGACATGGGGCGGTGTAGGTTAATCTCTCATACAGAGTTGTTGTTCCTTGCAGTCCCCTTTAATGAAATGTAACTGCATGGAACGACAACACTGTATGAAAGGGTGAGTATTGGGATGAAGTTGCGGACTTTTTTGTGTCAATATCGAGGTTATCTCTTTTTTTTTTCAGTATGCAATATTTATATTGATTATATTATGTCTGGAAATTTCGGCTGCCATCCTAGCCTTTGTTTTCAAGTCTACGATAAGTATTCCATATTGATTCATTTACTTTTATATAAATATAAAGATGTGAAAACACTACAAAGAATTTAAACTTTACATATCTTGAACCAAACGTGCAGGTTCCATCGGACTCAACAACTTATAAATATGAATTCATGAATGGGGTATACAGACCTAAATTCTGGATCCTCTATAGTCTATAGTGTCAGAATGTGGTCAAATATCCCTTAAATTCGATCTGAAATTTCACCTGAACAATTCCTATTAGACAAGGATGATTCAAAACGAAATTTTAGTTTGTATTATCCCAATTTGGATAGCAATTATAGTGAGCCAAGTTTTATTGCATTATCATTGATGGTTTTTTTTTGCACTTAAAAACATGGAAAAGTCTTATGAAAGCTTTTCTTGATTAGTATGGCATTAACACTTAATAAATAAATATTTTGCAATTTAACGCTTTGAATAAGTCAGTTCTTGGCACCTGTTCGCAACCTAGTAACCGTTAAATGAACTTAAGATGATTGTGGCTATGAATGAAGGTTTGTACCACGGGAGTATGATCCATTGCGGAAAAAGGTCACCTGAGCACTCCGAGGACTGATCGTCTCCTGCTAATCTTAAAAATCCAATATTAACTCACCTTATTTACTTTTACTTATTTATATTGACCCTTTTATTTTCATCTCCGCAATAAGCATTAATGATGTCAAGGTATTAGACGGAGTTGACAATAGCTTGACATTCTGAAGATATTCTATTCTAGACTGAAACACAAGACAATTCCAAGATACTATGGAAATCTATCAAATATCACTTTATGTTAATTTCTATGTGTTTTTAATTGTAGTTTGATCTGTATGCTAAAAAAATACCTCACAAAGGCTCTGACCAACAAATATGTGGGACCTTACGTAGCTACAGATTCTACTTCATTAGCTTTTGATTACGCTCAAGTCAAGGTAAGTCCACAAATCTCGATTGCTCTTTCAACATTGGAGCCACACAGTTACCACATTACAAATAGATAAGTGATCTTTCAGCTCCTTGTCTTCTATATCATGACGTCAGAGTAGCAAAATCATTTGACAAGCGATAAAGATGCAATAAATCATTCCAGCGGTCATGGAATTATTAGAACAGAATCCGAATGGTGCAGATAGAAGCTGTATTAATTTTCCCTGAAATAAATCTTTTGCATCTTGTTACTTACAACCTAGACCATGGTTTCTGGACACGTATGGGTGAATAATATCACCTATCCCCTAAGGTCGTATTCATAACTACATGTATGCATACTACATAAATGAGAACTGCTCTCATGCAGGGGCGCCGGAAGGAAATGCTAGCGGCGGGGGCGGAGCTGTGATATAAAGGACAGAGCTTCAGAGCTTCTTACATCACTTCTTAAGTATACCAGAACGTACGTCATGCCTATATTTTGGGGCATAGGGACACAACAAATTTTGCCGGAACAAATTTGCTTGAATCAATACATTGTATTTTTTTTTGTTAAAAAGGGCGAAAATGGCACTTATTTTCAGTCAGACAATGGCTGGATGGCGTCAATTGCATGTGTTCTACCTTTCTTTTTAACAAAAAATGGACCTTGTGGTCGATCTGATCCATCCGTAATATGTATCGTCAATTTTTTCCTTGTTCATTCATTTCTTTAGAATTCTCTACCTGTCTGAATAATATTCCTAAGACTTCAACACATACAATAAAAAGATAGGGGCTAAGAAGACCCCCTTGTTTCCTTAAAAGTGATGATGGCCATTTTTTCCAAACTTTTCGTGGTGTATTCCCTTCAAGGATAATGAATTGTTAACCCGAATTTTGAGTTGATGAGAGTTTTCAATTTTGTAAGAAGTATATGTCTCTAGAAAATGTTATGTATTCATATGGAGATGACCGATATAATTTTAAATGAAAACTGAGACGCAAGAGGATGCAAAATGATTTATACTGATTCACTCCTAAAAAATGTCCCAAATAAAAAGTTTATAAAGCCAAAGAATACTTGGAGAACTTGTGTATAGAATGAATGACAATTTAATACAATTTTGTTTGGGCGCCGGAAGGAAATGTTAGCGGCGGGGGTGGAGCTGTGATATAAAGGACACTATGTGACCGAGCTTCAGAGCATCTTAGATCACTTCTTAAGTATACCAGAACGTACGTCATGCCTATATTTTGGGGCATAGGGACACATCAATACATTGTATATTTTTGTTAAAAAGGGCGAAATTGGCACTTATTTTCAGTCATCAAGACTAATACCAACATAAAAATATAATACTCTCATCAAGAAAGTCGTAGCGAACACAATTTTAGGTATACTCATAACTCTAGACAAGATAACATGACGATATACACTATGCCACGGATACTATACATTGCATTATTTTAACTTTTCAGTTTAAGTGTTGTGGTATCCACAAAGGATCTGACTACTCGACTTTTTCTACATGGAATACGACCTGGACCCAACCTTCTACTGGAAATCAGGGTACTGCCTGATTCCAAACCTTGTTTGTATGACATACCCTTTTCCTTTTCGCAAAACGCTTTTTGTTGTCGCATACATCGAACATTGCTGATAGCCAGAAGTATAGGATAAACTCCGAAAACGCGCCAATAGTTTTGACCTATATGAAGTCGGAGGCCGATAGGCCGACGACTTTATATAGGTCAAAACTATTGGCGTGTTTGAGGAGTTTATCCTACTTAAACCTAAATTTGATTATTGGCGCCCTATTTAGTTACAGTACATTGAGCACGTATCATACCTATTGGCGCCTTAGATAGCTTTATCACGTGCATTTTACTATTGACGTCATATTATTAAAGCTCACATACGCATTCGAATTTTAGTCGAGTGATAACAACGAAACCATTCTGATGTATTGTTCAATTTTATGAAAATCATATCTGTCTAAGGTGAGTCCTGTTAATAGTTAATAACAATTTTAAACATAAAAGTGTGTAAATAAATTGAGAAATGAAATGAAATGTGGTTTTTATGTACCATGCGGTGTACAATAAGAGAAATTTTGCCAGAACGGCAGCATTATTTGATTATTTTCGATTTTCATGTGTCGATGGATCTAAACGTGCGCAACTTGTAGCACACGGTGCGTCGATTTATTGTCCCGTTACAACTATACACTAGACGCTTTTTCCATGTCCGCCCTCCGTCCTGCATTACCGACAGGGAACCGGTTGAATAGCGAAATTTTGCATCTGATTAAGTGTATTTTTTGACTGTGGGTAAAAAAAAAAGTAATCAGCTGTGCGCCAAAAAATAGGTTTGTAGATCAAGTTCCATTCCATCTTTCGTTGTGCAATACGTAAAACATTAAGACCGAAAACCTACAAAACCCAATGAGGTATTCTGAACAAGACGATCTCTTAGTGCCACTAAACAGTGTGATTATGGAATAGAGGGACAGTTATCAGCCGAAAGAACAGACCACAGATCGACTGCCATACCTTGGTAAATATTCTTTTGTTAAGGGGGGTGCACACATACATGTCGTTAGTCAAACAATTCCATAAGCCTATCAACCGTAAATCTTAAATTTGAATGAAAACTAGAACCGTGATAACGGTACTGAGCAGTGCGCAATTTAAACATCCTTGAACGGTGGCATTTTAGTCCTGCATATAAATTAGGTCATGTGACAGAGCTGTTTATAGTTAAAAATCTCAATCTCAATCGGCTATTAAATCGGAAAACACAAAGTAAAACATCATTTGATAGATTTTATCGAGGTCAATAGCTTTGGTTCAGATCAAAAGGTCATCAAACGTCAAAGTCACGAGTTTTGAAAGTATTTGCTATTACTGAATTTCTTTAACCGGAAATAGACAAAACTTTTAATCGAAATTAGGAAATCGGCTGTCACCATTTTGTTAGTACATGTAATATATTGAAGATGACGATGACATAGACATCAGCATTATGTAAATCGGATGATATCCTGATCACTTATATCGATTTAAAGAAAAGTTGGTCATTTCAAGATGGTGGTCTACTAGTTACTTCCGGGTCCAATTTTATCCTTTTTTTTCTATGAATGTTATGTCATTTTATATCTTGAAAAGAATGTGTCGACTCTCTTTAAAAATCCACAATTTAGGAACCACGTGTTTTTTCGCGCCAAAAAAGCCACGCAGTTACTTTAGAACAATGAACAAAATTTCCAAATTAAAAAAAAGCAAAATGATTAAAATATCTACTATTATATATCAAGAGGAGATAAAGCATAATTAGAAAAGACGATTTTTTTGTGACGTACGTTAATTAGGTTCAAACTGACAATTTTCAAATGGCTATAAAACAAGAAGTAAATATTGGACAACAAAAATGAATTCACCATTGGATAGATCTCATTTCGGGCAATAACTTTTGTTCGGATCATAAGGTCAACAAATGGCAAGGTCACAAGTTATGATTTTTAAAAGTGTTACAATAATTGCTGAATATCTTCAGGGGCGGATCCAGGATTTTGGAAAGGGGGGGCGTATAGCCTAATTTGAGCCGAGCGAAGCGATGCGAAAATTTTTTTGACCTTTTTTTTGGCTTAAAAACATAGAATAAGTATAAATTGTACTAATTTAACGGTTTCTAACGTATGATGTATGTTTTATAGTAAACGTTAATGGGTTAGACAATTTTTATGTCGTAAAAGGCCTACAGTCTAACTTAAAAAAAAAAAAGAAAAAAAAAAGACCAAGCAAAAAGGGGGGGGGGGCGTACGCCCTCTACGCCCCCCCCCCCCTGGATCCGCCACTGATCTTATACCGGAAATAGACAAAAACCATAGTCGAAATTAGCAATTCAGCTGCCCTCATATTGTTGACAATAGATTGAAAATGCCATAAACATCAAAATTATATAAATCGGATGTCGATTTAAAGAAAACAAGTTAATTTCAAGATGGTGGCCAACATGTTACTTCCGGTTACGATTTTGTCATATTTTTTGCTTTGTTAGTCATGTTCTTTCATATCTTAAGAAGCAATTGTTACCTATCTTATGAAATCCGTAATTCAGATAACACGTGTTTTTTTTCCCGCCAAAAAAAACACGCAGAGTTACTATAGAACAAAGAACAAAATTCCAAATAGCAATTTTGATCAAAATATCTTGTGTTATATATCACTGGAAAGAGGAGATAAAGCGTAATAAGAAAAGAAGATATTTTGTGACGTGAAGTCACGTGACAGAGCTGTTCAAAGTTCAAACTAACAATTTTTAAATGGCTATAAAACCGGAAGTAAATATTGGACAACAAAAATGAATACACCGTTGGGTAGATCTCATCATGGGCAATAACTTTTGTTCAGGTCATAAGGTCACTCAAATCCAAGGTAACGTGTAATGAGCTTTGAAAATTTTGGCCATTTCTGAATATTTTTTACCGGAAATAAGCAAACATCATAATCGAAATTAGCAAATTAGCAAATTGGCTGTCATCATTTTGTTGGTCATAGATTGATAATGCCCTAGACATCAATATTATACAAATCAGATTATACCCTGTTCACTTCTCTCGATTTAAAGAAAACATGTTCATTTCAAGATGGTGGCCAGCGTGTTACTTCCGGTTACGATTTTATCATATTTTTTTCTTTGTTAGTCATGTTCTTCCACATCTTAAGAAGAAATTGTTACCTATCTTATGAAATCCGTAATTCAGATAACACGTGTTTTTTTTCCGCCAAAAAAAACACGCAGAGTTACTATAGAACAAAGAACAAAATTCCAAAAATCATTTTTGATCAAAATATCTAGTGTTATACATTTTTGGAAACAGGAGATAAAGCGTGATAATAATAGAAGATAATTTGTGACGTACATTAATTAGGTCACGTGACAGAGCTGTTTAAAGTTAAAAATTTCAATTTTCCGACGGCCATAAAACCGGAAGTAAACATTGGGCATCTAAAATGATTATGCCATTGGATAGATCTCGTCAAGGGCAACAACTTTTGTTCAGGTCACAAGGTCACTCAAGGTCAAGGTCACAAGATATGAGCCTTAAAAGTTTTGACTATTTCCGAAAATTCTAAACCGGAAATTAAAAAAATTCTGAATCGAAATTTAAAAATCGGCTCGCCATGTTTTGTTAGCAATCAACTAATGATTCCTTAGACATCATTTTTATTCAAATCGGATGATTTCCTGATTCTGAATTTCGATTTAAAGAAAAATTACTCATTTCAAGATGACGGCTGATATGAAATATCTGGGTCAAATTTTATCATTTCATATTTTGTCAATGATTATTTCTAGCACATTGCAAAAAGATTTTTTTGAATATTTTCATTATTCCTGAAGTTTAAATTTCATTTTTGCAAGCGAATGACGTCAACACCGGAAGTGACATTTTTTTTTTGATAATGTCATTTTGTTCGCCATCAAAATATCTATGTACCTGTAAGTTTTCATATTGATACAAATAAAATTGCAAAAGTTGAACAAATGGTCAAAAAAGTGCTTCAAAAAGTCAGCAACAAAGTTCTCAAAATGCATATTTTTAAAGTCTTACCTTGTAGACAAACGTTTAAAGAAATAAACAAAAAAGGTTCCATCAAAATCGGATGAAAAACAGAGGTAAAAATGGTAAAAAAACATAATATGGATTTTTCCGTCATATGTCATTTCCGGTTAGACAAAAAACCGTAATTTTACATTCACGCAACACCGAGCAGTTAGTTATCGTAGGAAAACATGCGAGATAATGTGTGGCATGCTCCCTTCATACCGAATTAGCGTGACCAGAAGTAGACAAAAAAAAAAAAAACAGTCATTATGAAAACAAAGCAGTGCGTTCGCTAGAACGCACTGCAAAAAGGTTTTCTAAATTTTGTATGTGTATTGGGGACACTTTGAACTATTTCTATTCAGTTTGTGGTACCAGTAATTCCACTTGATTACGTCATCAAACGCTAATTGCTGGAACCAAAATTGGAATGGTTCAAACTGGTGCTATCTATCAATTATTGTGGGACTTTGCTACCGCAAAGTCCCAGTTTTTTTGCAGTGCGTTCTAGCGAACGCACTGCTTTGTTTTCATAATGACTATTTTTTTTTTTTTTCGAATTCGGGTCACGATCCCCAGCCAAAACTGCACATGCCACGCATAATCTGACATGATTTCCCACGATAAATATGTGCTCATTAGTGAATGAATATAAATTGACTCATTTTCACATAACCGGAAATGACGTATGAAAGCAAAAGTGTTTTAAGATTTTTGCCATTATAACCTCTTCTTTTCAACCGATTTTGATGGGATCTTTTTTGTTAATTTCATTAATCGATTTTCTTTCAGATAAAAGTTTCAAAATATGCACTTTAAGAATTTTGTCTCTGAATTTTGGAGCACTTTTTTAGACAATTTTTTTAACTTTTGCAATTTTATTTTGAGCAATCTGAAAACTTACATGTTCATAGACATTTTGATTGCGAACAAGATGGTATTTTCAAAAATTTTACATCACTTCCGGTTTTGACGTCATTCGCTTGCAAAGTTGAAATTTTAACTTCCGGAATAATGAAAATATTCAAAAAAATCTTTTTGTAATGTGATAGGAATAACCATTGACAAAATATGAAATAATAAAATCTGACCCAAATACTTCATATTACCCGCCATCTTGAAATGACTGATTTTCCTTTAAATCGAAATTCAGAATTAGGGAATCACCCGATTTGAATAAAGATGATGTCTATGGAATCTTCAATCGATTGCTAACAAAATATGGGAAGCCGATTTTTTAATTTCGATTCTGATTTTTTTTTATTTCGGTTTAAAATTTTCAGCAATAGTCAAAACTTTTAAGGCTCATATTTTGTGACCTTGACCTTGAGTGACCATGTGACCTGAACAAAAGTTGTTGCCCTTGACGAGATCTATCCAATAATATAATCGTTTTAGATGCCCAACGTTTACTTCCGGTTTTATGGCCTTCTGAAAATTGCAATTTTTAACTTTAAACAGCTCTGTCACGTGACCTAATTTACATACGTCATAAATTCTTTTTCGGCGTTACTATGCTTGATCTACTCTTTCCAATGATATATAACACAATGTATTTGAATCATAATTCCGCGTTCTAGAATTTGAAAATATTCTGCCATTATTCCATTGTAACTATTCGCGTTTCGTTTGTCTGTCTGCTGGTATTCCCTCGTACCTTTTAGTTAACCTGCTTGTATTCTGGTAGCTGTGCGCCCCTTTTATTTGGTATGACGTACTGCTTGTAGTTCTGCACCTCTTTTATTTAGTCTGTCTGCTGGTATTTCTGATTCCATTTTATATGCCTTTATATACAGCCACATGAAAATATGGACGCATATTGCCGTCACCCCTGTCCATCCGTCGGTCCGTTCGTCCTTCAACAATTTCTTGTACACGCAATAGCGATTAGAGTTTTTATCCGATTTGAATGAAGCTTGGTATATGTATTTATCTTGATAATATCTCGAATGAGTTTGAAAATGGCGCAATTCCAGTCCTCGGTTTAAGAGTTACTGTCCTTGACTTAATGAAAAAACACGTAAGAATTAACTTGTGTACGCGATAGAAGTTTAAGTTTTCATCCGAATTGAATGAAACTTGGTATGTATAATTATCGTGATACTATCTCGGATCCTTTCATAATTGGAGCTATTCCAGTCGTCGGTTTATGAGTTATTGCCTTTGACTTAGTGAAAACGTTAATATTAACTTGTGTATGTGATAAAAGCTAGAGTTTTTATTCGATTTGACCTAATTTACATACGACACAATTTTTTTTTGATTCGTATTATGCTATATCTACGCTTTCCAATGATATATGACACTATGTATTTGAATCATAATTCCGCGTTTTAGAATTTGAAAATATTCTGCCAAATTCCATTGTAACTGTTCGTGTTTCGTTTGTCTGTCTGCTGGTGTTCCCGCGTCCCTTTAAGTTAACCTGCCTGTATTTTGGTAGCCGTGCGCCCCTTTTATTTGGTATGACTGCTTGTAGTTCTGCACCTCTTTTGCTGGTATTTCTGAATCCATTTTATCTGCCTTTTTATACACCCACATTAAAATATGGATGTATATTGTCCGTCGGTCCGCCCGTCAACAATTTCTTGACACGCGATAGAGACTAGAGTTTTTATCCGATTTGAATGAAGCATGGTATATGTATTTATCTTGATAATATCACGGATGAGTTCGAAAATGGCGCTATTCCAGTAGTCGGTTTAAAAGTTATTGCCCTTGACTTAGTGAAAAAACGTTAAAATTAGCTTGTGTATATGATAAAAGCTAGAGGTTTTATTCGATTTGAATGAAACATTCTGTCACGTGACCTAATTTACATATTATTTATATGACACTATGTATTTGAATCATAATTCCGCGTTTTAGAATTTGAAAGTGATATGCCGAATTCCATTGTAACTGTACGTGTTTCGTTTGTCTGTCTGCTGGTATTCCCGCATACCTTTTAGTTAACCCTGCCTGTATACTGGTAGCCGTGCGCCCCTTTTATTTGGTCTGACTGCTTGTAGTTCTGAACCCTTATATTTAGTCTGTCTACTGGTATTTCTGAATTCATTTTATCTGCCTTTTTATACACCCACATGAAAATATGGACGTATATTGCCGTCACCCCTGTCTGTCCGTCGGTCTAGAGACTAGAGTGACCTTGTGACCTGAACATTGCCCTTGATGAGATCTATCAACTGATGTATTCATTTTTGCTGTCCGATGTCTACTTCCGGTTTTATAGCCATTTGAAAATGTCGAGTTTTGACTTAAAACAGCTCTGTCACGTGAGCTAATTCATGTACGTCACAAATTATCTTCCATTATTATCACGCTTTATCTCACGCTGTTTCTAAAAATGTATAACACTAGATATTTCGATCAAAATTGCTTTTTCGAATTTTGTTCTTTGTTCTATAGTAACTCTGCGTGTTTTTTTGGCGGGAAAGAACACGTGTTATCTGAATTACGGATTTCATAAGATTGGTAACAATTTCTTCTTAAGATATGGAAGAACATGACTAACAAAGAAAACAATATGATAAAATCGTAACCGGAAGTAACACGCTGGCCACCATCTTGAAATGAACATGTTTTCTTTAAATCGAAAGAAGTTAACAGGGTATCATCCGATTTGTATAATATTGATGTCTAGGGCATTTTCAATCTATTGCCAACAAAATGATAACAGCCCATTTGCTAATTTCGATTATGATGTTTGCCTATTTCCGTTAAAAGATATTCAGAAATGGCCAAAATTTTCAAAGCTCATTACACGTTACCTTGGATTTGGGTGACCTTATGACCTGAACAAAAGTTATTGCCCATGATGAGATCTACCCAACGGTGTATTCATTTTTGTTGTCCAATATTTACTTCCGGTTTTATAGCCATTTGAAAATTGTCAGTTTGAACCTAATTCACGTACGTCACAAAAAATCGTCTTTTCTTATTATGTTTTATCTCCTCTTGATATATAAATAGTAGATAATTTAATCATTTTGCTTTTTTTGTAATTTGGAAAAGTAACTGCGTGGCTTTTTTGGCGCGAAAAAACACGTGGTTCCTAAATTGTGGATTTTTAAAGAGATAAGAAGATATAAAATGACATAACATTCATAGAAAAAAAAGAATAAAATTGGACCCGGAAGTAACTAGTAGACCACCATCTTGAAATGAGCAACTTTTCTTTAAATCGATATAAGTGATCAGGATATCATCCGATTTACATAATGTTGATGTCTATGTCATCTTCAATATATTACTAACAAAATGGTGACAGCCGATTTCCTTATTTCGATTCAAAGTTTTGTCTATTTCCGGTTAAAGAAAATCAGCAATAGCAAACACTTTCAAAGCTCAAAACTCGTGACCTTGACGTTTGATGACCTTTTGATCTGAACCAAAGCTATTGCCCTCGATAAAATCTATCAAATGATGTTTTACTTTGTGTTTTCCGATGTTTACTTCCAGTTTAATAGCCGATTGAAAATTTAGATTTTTAACTATAAACAGCTCTGTCACATGACCTAATTTATATGCAGGACTAAAATGCAACCGTTCAAGTATGTTTAAATTGCGCACTGCTCAGTACCGTTATCACGGTTCTAGTTTCGAAATGTTTCCATTTTTTTTTTTTTCGTTTTTTACACAGGGCACACAGCCTAAACCGCAACAGCTGCAGCAACCTATTTACAACTTCTGAGGTCCATTTTTGGCGAGGTACTTAATGAATATAAATTGAAACATTTTTGCAACAGTGCAAGTTGCACTTTGCAACATGAGCAAAAACGTGTTTTTTGACCCTGGAAGCCACATTTTTGGGCCGATTTTGCTCGGGTTTTCATTTTTGGAATCTGTGACTAAATTCCGATGTGATAATAAAGAAACCAAGTACTGACGATCCGAACCGCAAAACGAAACTCGAAATCCAAAAAGACATTTTGACGAAACATAGGTAACAGCTTAAGAACTTTTCATATGAGGAATTATATCAATCATACATGAGTAAGTATATCATAATGAAAAGTGGTATCAGGTGTCTAGAAGAGTAAGCATACCCTGCCTGGCGCCACACCCGTCCTAGCTGTTAAACATCCACAAAACTACAAAACAAAAACGTGAAAAAGCGTCGGATGAAACAAACATGACTCGACGACAAATTTACACAAACTCAATCCGTACGCTATCAATCAACGAGTAACCATATTATCAGAAGGGCAAGCAAATACTGCCTAGAACACCACCAGTAATAGCTGCTTAATATTTAAGATAGAGGGAGGCAAAACAAGAGTAGTGTCTAGTAAAATTATAAAAAAAAGGTGACAACTCGACAGTTTCGTGAGGATAACTTAAAAAGAATCGTTTAGCAAAAGCATTTGCAGTCATAACACAAACAGATGATTTGTATTGATAAATCAATTTTTGATGGCGGTCTTAAAATTTCCTAAGAGAGCTTTAGTTAGAGTCGGTTTTAGTTCACATCTTTGTATATGAGTTAAAAAATTTCAAATTTCGAAAATTCGTAGCTTACATTTTTTGGCCGATTTTCGAAATTTTTTGACCATTTTTCAGTTTTTTTCGGATTAATCTGAAATTTTGACAAAAGATGCATGTCACTAATGTAAACAATTTGACGTATTCAAATTTTTTGCGTCACTTCCGGTTAAAGTGGAAAATCGATTTTCACTTCCGGTTGAATAACTTCCGGTGTAATTGAAATATTTCAACGAAATTATGTATAACGTTATTAATCGTAATTCTACAGCCGATTTTAAAATAAAATTTAGTCCGAAAAAAATACTTTGGCCGCCATGTTGATTTGATACATTTTTATAAAACTCAAAATGGGGCCTTGGGGGAGAATGGGATTGGTCAAATTTTTATGTTGGTGTATACTTTAGTCGATGGCGACAAAAATGTTGCGAATGAATTTTTGAATTTGACTTTTGCTTTTTTGCAACTTCCGGTCGAAATTTTTCAGTTTTTGAAGGCTCATATCTCGTGACCTTGACCTTTGATGACCTTGACCTTTAGTAGGTAAAAGGTCATTGACCTTGGCTATCAGATGATACTTTGAAATTTGACTTCTGGCATCTGCTTCCGGTTTTATAGCTGTCCGAAAATAGCCAAATTCGCAACTTTGTACTGCTCCTACAGGTGACCTAATTAACCTAGAGAGTTAATTTTTGCATATTCCGAATGGGCTATATGAGTCCTTTCGAACGATATATCACAATGTATTGTAATGCAAAATTAGTTTTTTTTTAAATTTTGCAATTTTGGAAACCTTTACCCGATTTTTTCAATATATTGACATTAATAAATGCACATCTCATGATCTTTTAAGTTCGGAGGCTTAAGATTTGGAACATAATTAAACATACTCCATATAAATGTATCCATCCAAAAAAATTGACGTGGGCGTGGCACATCCGGGTTGAAATCTAATTTTGTTAACATTTTGTTGTCTGGAAAAAATACATATAGACTACATTTTTTTGAAAAATGCTTTTGCACACACCAACCTCATTACTTTAGCTATATTATATCAAAATCTCAGCTATTTCGGCTGTATAATTCGAAAAAGGGAACAAGGTTTATTAATTTCAAAATTTCCGATTATAGATTTTGACCTTTTTTGACATTTATGATTGTATATCTCGTTAACCAATAGATGCAAAGGCTTGATAATTTAGATATAGTAAGATATTATTAACATACATAAAGTCACACAAAAAAATCTTATGTGGGCGTGGTACATCCGGGTAAAATGTTGCTTTTGTCAAAATTTTGTTTATCCCAAAAACGGTAAAGTTTAAATTTTTTTCAAAAAATGACCTTGCATAAAGTTACAGCATTGATTTTTTCAGCTTATGTTAAAGGGTCATTGATTTCAGCTTTGTAGTTCAAAAAAAAAGGAACAAGGTTAAAAAAAAATTGTTTTTTTTCGTTTTTGACCTTGAACTTTTTAGGATCAAAGGTCATTGACTTAGGCTGTTCATTTATACTTTCATATTTGATGTCTTACGTCAACTTCCGGTGTTATTACTGTATGCCTTTACAAATTTTAAAGACTTGTTTCTCGTAAATTTGAACTTGAGTGACCTTGACCTTCAGTAGGTTGAAGGTTATTGAGAAAGGTTTTCAGATGGTATGATCAAATGTTAGGTCTGGTGACTACTTCCAATTTCACAACCTTTTAAAAAAACAAAAATTTTAAAAGTTGTCGACTTTTTTGGCACTTGGGATTTACGTTCAGGGCCGATTTTTTTTTAATTACCCTTAGCAATTTGCACATTTGCAAAGTCCCACTCTGTGCCACGTGTGGCTCTAGTATATATATTATTTTGAGAATAAAAGTATTGTTTGGTACAGGGTTGTGTTGCACTATTGGAGTCCTAATTACACTATTGGAGTCCTAATTACACTATTGGAGCCCTAATTTTACTATTGGCGTCCAAATGTAACTATTGGAGTGCTAATTGAACTATTGGCGTCTAAAGTATGATCACCACTCATACTATTGGAGAGCAATTTTGGTTTAAAGAGTGGATCGGAACCAGGACTCTAACGATGTAATATGCTGCAGAAAGCTGGCCGACATTTGAAATGGTCTAGAATTTCTTTAATATTCCTTATTTGTTGTATCTTTTCAGTTTGTTGGAGTTGTGTCGGCATTTGTCCTAGCTTGTACAACGGACAAAAATAAAGTAGAGCATATGTATTAACATTAACATTATTGTGATGTTATGCAGTCCTGTGATATTACACTGTCTTGGTGTGTTTTTTTAATCATAAAGAAGACCCAGTTGTTAAAAACCTTATTATGCTGCATATGATGTGCTGTCATTAGTTAATTTGGATAATTTTGTCAAAACCATCTGTTAGGTTTTTATTTCATTTTAATGAAGGGCTGCAAAAAAAAAACAAGCATGCTTTATTAAGAGTCTGATTTGTTCAGTAGGTTCCATTACCAATTTACGTTAAAACTTATTAAAAGTTATTTTTCTGTTCGTGTTATGTTGGTTTTTCTACAGCCCAGATTACCGATTTGAGTTAAGTAAACAGCTTAATGGTAGCTTATCATGCCTCCTTCTTATTCTTAAGGTTTCATCATAGATAGCAAGCTGTAAACACCTGACAACAAACTGTTAGCACAACCAATAATTCTTAAATCAGCACAACCAATATTTCTTAAATCAGCACAACCAATATTTTTTCTTAAATCAGAACAACCAATATTCCTTAAATCAGCACAACCAATATTTCTTAAAACAGCACAACCAATATTTCTTAAATTATCACAACCAATATTTCTTAAATCAGCACAACCAATATTTCTTAAAAAAACACAACAAATATTTCTTAATTTATCACAACCAATATTTCTTAAATCAGCACAACCAATATTTCTTAAAAAAGCACACCAAATATTTCTTAAATCAGCAAAACCAATATTTCTTTAATCAGCACAACCAATATTTCTTAAAACAGCACAACAAATATTTCTTAAATTATCACAACCAATATTTCTTAAATCAGCACAACCAATATTTCTTAAATCAGCACAATCAATATTTCTTAAATTAGCACAACCAATATTTCTTTAATCAGCACAATCATTATTTCACTAACCCCTCACAAAATTCACGCCCTTGTGCACATCAAATAAGATTTTGCCACAAACATCTTAATCAGGAATACATTTCAATTATAATGGAAATTTGGTACATTGGTAGACTCATAGACTAAGGCTTCATCATAGATAGCAAGCTGTAAACACCTGACAACAAACTGTTAGCACAACCAATATTTCTTAAATCAGCACAACCAATATTTCTTAAAAAAGCACACCAAATATTTGTTAAATCAGCAAAACCAATATTTCTTTAATCAGCACAACCAATATTTCTTAAAACAGCACAACAAATATTTCTTAAATTATCACAACCAATATTTCTTAAATCAGCACAACCAATATTTCTTAAATCAGCACAATCAATATTTCTTAAATTAGCACAACCAATATTTCTTAAATCAGCACAATCAATATTTCACTAACACCTCACAAAATTCACGCGCTTGTGCACATCAAATAAGATTTTGCCACAAACATCTTAATCAGGAATACATTTCAATTATAATGGAAATTTGGTACATTGGTAGACTCATAGACTAAGGCTTCATCATAGATAGCAAGCTGTAAACACCTGACAACAAACTGTTAGCACAACCAATATTTCTTAAATCAGCACAACCAATATTTCTTAAATCAGCACAATCAATATTTCTTAAATTAGCACAACCAATATTTCTTAAATCAGCACAATCAATATTTCACTAACCCCTCACAAAATCCACGCCCTTGTGCACATCAAATAAGATTTTGCCACAAACATCTTAATCAGGAATACATTTCAATTATAATGGAAATTTGGTACATTGGTAGACTCATAGACTAAGGTTTCATCATAGATAGCAAGCTGTAAACACCTGACAACAAACTGTTAGCACAACCAATATTTCTTAAATCAGCACAATCAATATTTCTTAAATCAGCACAACCAATAGTTTTTCTTAAATCAGCACAACAATATTTCTTAAATCAGCACAACCAATATTTCTTAAATTAGCTCAACCAATATTTCTTAAATTAGCACAAACAACATTTCTTAAATTAGCACAAACAACATTTCTTAAATCAGCACAACCAATATTTCTTAAAAAAACACAACAAATATTTCTTAATTTATCACAACCAATATTTCTTAAATCAGCACAACCAATATTTCTTAAAAAAGCACACCAAATATTTGTTAAATCAGCAAAACCAATCTTTCTTTAATCAGCACAACCAATATTTCTTAAAACAGCACAACAAATATTTCTTAAATTATCACAACCAATATTTCTTAAATTATCACAACCAATATTTCTTAAATCAGCACAACCAATATTTCTTAAATCAGCACAATCAATATTTCTTAAATCAGCACAATCAATATTTCTTCAATTAGCACAACCAATATTTCTTAAATCAGCACAACCAATATTTCTTAAATCAGCACAACCAATATTTCTTAAAATCAGCACAATCAATATTTCTTAAATCAGCACAATCAATATTTCTTCAATTAGCACAACCAATATTTCTTAAATCAGCACAATCAATATTTCACTAACCCCTCCCAAAATTCACGCCCTTGTGCACATCAAATAAGATTTTGCCACAACCATCTTAATCAGGAATACATTTCAATTATAATGGAAATTTGGTACATTGGTAGACTCATAGACTATAGCCTAACCTTGGTTTTCAACTTGGGGGACATGTCCCAGACTGGGGACATTTGGACATTATCCAGGGGACACAAACTGATGTATTGGTCTGAAAAAATATGCTATATCTTGTACCACAATTTAAGTTTGTATTGAAACGAAAAATCCTGTGACTATATCATGCTTAGAAATTACATGTTTTCTACGACTTCTGCGTACAATTCAGGGGACATGATCATTTCTATACGCATTTTTGGGGACATTTGAGAAAACCAGTTGAAAACCCAGGCTAGTATGATATCAATGGGATGACTACATGTATTTGGGATAATGACCCAAGGAAATGACCGAAGGCGAAGCTGTTTTTGTTTACATCTTACTCCATTATATCTCGTTACCGGTACCCTACTTTCTACTGCCCTGTTTTTAATATTTTATTCGAATGACGTTTTCTTATCCTTTTCATAATAACAACAATAAGAACTGTTGTTAACAGCTTATCAGGAAAACATCCGTTACATTTTCTGATGTCATTTTGCAATACATGGTATTGTCTGTCTTCATTAGCAGATTCAATTGCAGGAAATTATAATTCAAACTTCATTAAGTTTATTGGGCATCAGTTGTTTTCATATTTCAACAGAGACAAAAAATAATAAAACACAAGCACAAACAAACACCCCTTTTTTATGTACGTTTCAGTTGATTGCTATCAGCAATGGATTGTCAAGGATTTCAACTGACGACAACAACAAACGTTTACTTTTGCTAAAGATAAAGAATACCATAAAAACAGAGAATTCTGTAAGCGACAGAAATGATTTTGTGGTCCATGAAATGCTAAATCATGTCAGCTAAGAGTCATTTTCTCATATCTATCAGGCTACTTTTGATATTAGGTCTTGATGCGGTATCTAATATTAATCGCAGTATAACCCTATACACAAGAGATACAAACGTAAATTTTCAAGCTTTGCCATTTTATGAGTAAATATTCATCAATGGATTTATCAGGTATCGTAAGCATACATATATTAAAAATAATAAATAGAACTTGAAACGTGGAACAAACAACACATTCACAGTTTTAATACCACACGAGGGAAGCGACCTTCCTATGACGTACATGGTAGGGTATAAATTGAACGAGATAAGAATCATATGGTACTACAATTCAAAACACCATAGCCAAAGGTAAGTCATGGGCGTGCTTTATTTGATTTCTTCCAAGATATAATCTGTTACATAATATAGACAAAGCATTGTCTTGTTGTGTCGAATAAGATTCAAAATGTGACAAACGTTATATCTTTGTCTGATCTTTTGTAAAACAATTTGTATTTGAAAATTTATGGTTTTGTGCGACGTTACTTTTAAACTATGACAGACAGGAAACGAATAATTATATTTCTAGTTTTTTTAAATATAATCTCGAAAGTTAAACTCACCGAAAAATACTGAAAATGTTATAAGAAAGGTTCCATGACCAAACACTGTACATGTATTATAAATGTTATTTATTCTATATTTCAGTATATTTACTATAAAACACAGTAACTGTAATTCAACGTAAACCATGATGTTAGCATTTATGGAATTGAAAACGAATTTCAAGTTTAGTCGCCCTTCGAGGAAGACCGAGGAAAGAAATGGACTAAAAGAGAGAGTAAAATCATGCAGATCTCTCAAGGACTCAAATTCACCCCCTTTAGAATCTGGCATAACCGAAACAGCAAACACACATTCCTATATAATGGCGAACCGTGGAAAGAACAGGGAAAAGTTGCAACCCTCAAAAAGCTTAACTACTCGACGAAGGACACTCTCTCCTGATGACGATGTTACAGATCGTTGTGGCCTGGAAAAGTTTCTTGCCAATGCGAAACGTGAAGTTACGGAGTCATTGTACTTATTGTCTAAAATGGAATCAAAACGAGAATATATCATTAGACAAAGACACTTGTTAAATATGAAGAGGAGGGAAAATCAGATACCTTCTATCATTGCAACTTCTGAATGTTGTGATGAACGCAATAACAGAAAGTTATCCCTTTATTTAGATCTTAAAAAACAGCTTGCTTATGTTCGACAGAAATTGAAAAAGACAGCAAAAATAACAGAAAAATTGGAACTTATAAACGAAATAATTTTTGAATTAGAAAACGAATGCGACCAACAACCAACGCAACCTCAAGGTCTAGGTACCGGTGATTCGGTACCTGAAAGACGACAAACCAGTGAGTCGGTACCTGAAAGACGACAGACCAGTCAGTCGGTACCTGAAAGACGACAAACCAGTGAGTCGGTACCTGAAAGACGACAGACCAGTCAGTCGGTACCTGAAAGACGACAAACCAGTGAGTCGGTACCTGAAAGACGACAGACCAGTGAGTCGGTACCTAAAAGACGACAGACCGGTGAGTCGGTACCTAAAAGACGACAGACCAGTGAGTCCGTACCTGAAAGACGACAGATCAGTGAGTCGGTACCTGAAAGACGAGGGACCGGTGAGTCGATCTATTCTAAGGGACTATACCAACACTTTAAAAAAGCCAAGAAAGCAACACCATTCAACTGTTCTCCTGCTCTACCTGATTTCACAAACGTTGTTGTTAATATTTATAGTGGTAGGGTTTGGGATAAGTTGTGGTCAAATGACAGATTATAAATATAAATTGATTTTATTCCATGTATGTGTCCATATTTTATAAGAATAAAGAAACTATCTCAATATACATTTTTGATACTTTAAATTATATATAATTGCATATAGTTTGAGCAGTGACACACAAATCTATGATTTGAAGCCGTGACTCATAGATATAACGCTGTGACACATAGATTTAAAGCCTTAACTCATAGATTTGAAGCCGTGACACATAGATTTAAAGCTGTGGCATATACATGAATAACTAAAGCCGTTACACTTGGATTTAATGTCGTGACACATAAATTTAAACCATGACTAATAGATTTAAAGCTTTATACGAATTTTAACCCCCTTCAAAACCCTTCCCGACCGGACAAATGTTTCTATAAGCTTCCTATGCTATTTTTTTCGCCACAATTTATTATACAATACCATTCTTGACATTATTTTCCTTTATCTCTTGCACTTCTCTTAATAGACCTTATGACACAATTCACGAACGTTGTCCAACGTGTACTTGTAGGACGCTTTTTTAGAGCGAACATTTTGTAAAATGAGGTCTTAAAGGGATGTAGGGATGGTTTTCTAAACTGTGTATGTGTATCGGGGACACTGATAGCATCAATTTGCACCATTCCAATTTCCATTGCGAAGTCTGTGGTTCTTGCAATTCCACTAAAACTAACGTTAGTACCGGAAGCTACTATTGATAATTATCTATGCAGATCACTTTTAGTGACGTCATAAAACAACACGGACAGGGTTTGAATATATTAGACATGGGGCGGTGTAGGTTAATCTCTCATACAGAGTTGTTGTTCCTTGCAGTCCCCTTTAATGAAATGTAACTGCATGGAACGACAACTCTGTATGAAAGGGTGAGTATTGGGATGAAGTTGCGGACTTTTTTGTGTCAATATCGAGGTTATCTCCTTTTTTTTCTTCAGTATGCAATATTTATATTGATTATATTATGTCTGGAAATTTCGGCTGCCATCCTAGCCTTTGTTTTCAAGTCTACGATAAGTATTACATATTGATTCATTTACTTTTATATAAATATAAAGATGTGAAAACACTACAAAGAATTTAAACTTTACATATCTTGAACCAAACGTGCAGGTTCCATCGGACTCAACAACTTATAAATATGAATTCATGAATGGGGTATACAGACCTAAATTCTGGATCCTCTATAGTCTATAGTGTCAGAATGTGGTCAAATATCCCTTAAATTCGATCTGAAATTTCACCTGAACAATTTTTATTAGACAAGGATGATTCAAAACGAAATTTTAGTTTGTATTATCCCAATTTGGATAGCCATTATAGTGAGCCAAGTTTTATTGCATTATCATTGATGGTTTTTTTTGCACTTAAAAACATGGAAAAGTCTTATGAAAGCTTTTCTTGATTAGTATGGCATTAACACTTAATAAATAAATATTTTGCAATTGAACGCTTTGAATATGTCAGTTCTTGGCACCTGTTAGCAACCTAGTAACCGTTAAATGAACTTAAGATGATTGTGGCTATGAATGAAGGTTTGTACCACGGGAGTATGATCCATTGCGGAAAAGGGTCACCTGAGCACTCCGAGGACTGATCGTCTCCTGCTAATCTTATATGTTAATCCAATATTAACTCACCTTATTTACTTTTACTTATTTATATTGACCCTTTTATTTTCATCTCCGCAATAAGCATTAATGATGTCAAGGTATTAGACGGAGTTGACAATAGCTTGACATTCTGAAGATATTCTATTCTAGACTGAAACACAAGACAATTCCAAGATACTATGGAAATCTATCAAATATCACTTTATGTTAATTTCTATGTGTTTTTAATTGTAGTTTGATCTGTATGCTAAAAAAATACCTCACAAAGGCTCTGACCAACAAATATGTGGGACCTTACGTAGCTACAGATTCTACTTCATTAGCTTTTGATTACGCTCAAGTCAAGGTAAGTCCACAAATCTCGATTGCTCTTTCAACATTGGAGCCACACAGTTACCACATTACAAATAGATAAGTGATCTTTCAGCTCCTTGTCTTCTATATCATGACGTCAGAGTAGCAAAATCATTTGACAAGCGATAAAGATGCAATAAATCATTCCAGCGGTCATGGAATTATTAGAACAGAATCCGAATGGTGCAGATAGAAGCTGTATTAATTTTCCCTGAAATAAATCTTTTGCATCTTGTTACTTACAACCTAGACCATGGTTTCTGGACACGTATGGGTGAATAATATCACCTATCCCCTATGTTCGTATTCATAACTACATGTATGCATACTACATAAATGAGAACTGCTCTCATGCAGGGGCACCGGAAGGAAATGCTAGCGGCGGGGGCGGAGCTGTGATATAAAGGACAGAGCTTCAGAGCTTCTTACATCACTTCTTTAGTATACCAGAACGTACGTCATGCCTATATTTTGGGGCATAGGGACACAACAAATTTTGCTTGAATCAATACATTGTATTTTTTTGTTAAAAAGGGCGAAAATGGCACTTATTTTCAGTCATCAAGACTAATACCAACATACAAATATACACCCACAGTCTGGATTCAACGCACTGGTCGGGCTCCTTGAATTTATGGTTAATAGAGGGAAGGGGATGGGGGGGGGGGGGTCAGCCCCCGTGGTTCCGGCGCCCCTACTCTCATCAAGAAATCGAACACAATTTTAGGTATACTCTGGACAAGATAACATGACGATATACACTATGCCACGGATACTATACATTGCATTATTTTAACTTTTCAGTTTAAGTGTTGTGGTATCCACAATGGATCTGACTACTCGACTTTTTCTACATGGAATACGACCTGGACCCAACCTTCTACTGGAAATCAGGGTACTGCCACAATTCCCTTTACCTGTTGCATCAGTAGTTCACCAAGCTCTTATCCTACTGAAATGAACACCTTTATCAATGGTATGACAGACGAAAATTGTCCAGTTTCACAAGCAAGTGCCTATACTGACGTAAGTACTCATACTTATCGCATTTACTAGTATCTTGGTTTGTGACCAATATGGAGGTTGTTGATATTGTCTTCTTTATATATACATGTACATGTATATTCTAATCTAGATTTGTCAGTGACGCTGATCGAAGCACCTGACAAATAAATAGTTTGCTGATAGATATTCCTATTGTCTTTGGGCTATTGAAGAGGTATAGAATGCCCTTAATTACACACATATTAACTGGGGCACTTGCATGCTTTGATCTAATAACTCAATAATAATTTCAAATGATGTGAATTAAGGTACCAGGATATAAGCGTTACAATTTCTATAAAAATGGCATATATTTCATTGAAGATTAAAGGACAGTGTATACTGGTTATTAGTTATGATCATTATGTTGCTTTCACTTTCAGGGATGTTATGATGCTCTGTGGACGTTTTTTAAAACTTATATGTATGTAACTCTTGGTATTGGAATCACAGTGGCTATTCTTGAGGTAAATATTCGTTCTATCAATTTCTTAGATCTATCAATTGGAAACGAGCTCTTAACCAGCCCAGTGCTTCTATGCACATTGAAAACGATCCATACTTCTTGTACCAGTATAATCATAATATCAAATATTATATTATTAACCTGGCATTAGGTTACTAGCAGTAACCTGAAAAATAAGCAGTATATGCTTGTAAGATATCAGGACGCACACTTGGACCCTACAGACTATTCAAAATAGTGCTGTTAGATTCAGTCATCTGTCGAATCTAATAGATCCCGACTTTTGTTGATTATTTCAAAGATGAGAAGACGAGGCTCTGATTCCAAACCTTGTTTGTATGACATACCCTTTTCCTTTTCGCAAAACGCATTTTGTTGTCGCATACATCGAACATAGCTGATAGCCAGAAAGAGTGGATCGGAACCAGGGCTCTAACGATGTAATATGCTAATCATTTCACTGCAGAAAGCTGGCCGACATTTGAGATGGTCTAGAATTTCTTTAATATTCCTTATTTGTTGTATCTTTTCAGTTTGTTGGAGTTGTGTCGGCATTTGTCCTAGCTTGTACAACGGACACAAATAAAGTAGAGCATATGTATTAACATTAACATTATTATGATGTTATGCAGTCCTGTGATATTACACTGTCTTGGTGTGTTTTTTGAATCATAAAGAAGACCCAGTTGTTAAAAACCTTATTATGCGGCATATGATGTGCTGTCATTAGATAATTTGGATAATTTTGTCAAAACCATCTGTTAGGTTTTAATTTCATTTTAATGAAGCGCTGCAAAAAAAAAAAAAACAAAACAAGCATGCTTTATTAAGAGTCTGATTTGTTCAGTAGGTTCCATTTCCAATTTACGTTAAAACTTATTAAAAGTTATTTTTCTGTTCGTGTTATGTTGGTTTTACTACAGCCCAGATTACCGATTTGAGTTAAGTAAACAGCTTATCATGTCTCCTTCTTATTCTTAAGGTTTCATCATAGATAGCAAGCTGTAAACACCTGACAACAAACTGTTAGTGTTAGCACAACCAATATTTCTTAAATTTTTTCAATATTTCTTAAATCAGCACAACCAATATTTCTTAAAACAGCACAACCAATATTTCTTAAATCAGCACAATCAATATTTCACTAACCCCTCCCAAAATTCACGCCCTTGTGCACATCAAATAAGATTTTGCCACAACCATCTTAATCAGGAATACATTTCAATTATAATGGAAATTTGGTACATTGGTAGACTCATAGACTATAGCCTAACCTTGGTTTTCAACTTGGGGGACATGTCCCAGACTGGGGACATTTGGACATTATCCAGGGGACACAAACTGATGTATTGGTCTGAAAAATATGCTATATCTTGTACCACAATTTAAGTTTGTATTGAAACGAAAAATCCTGTGACTATATCATGCTTCGAAATTACATGTTTTCTACGACTTCTGCGGACAATTCAGGGGACATGATCATTTCTATACGCATTTTTGGGGACATTTGAGAAAACCAGTTGAAAACCCAGGCTAGTATGATATCAATGGGATGACTACATGTATATGGGATAATGACCCGAGGAAATGACAGAAGGCGAAGCTGTTTTTGTTTACATCTTACTCCATTATATCTCGTTACCGGTACCCTACTTTCTACTGCCCTGTTTTTAATTTTTCATAATAACAACAATAAGAACTGTTGTTAACAGCTTATCAGGAAAACATCCGTTACATTTTCTGATGTCATTTTGCAATACATGGTATTGTCTGTCTTCATTAGCAGATTCAATTGCAGGAAATTATAATTCAAACTTCATTAAGTTTATTGCGCATCAGTTGTTTTCATATTTCAACAGAGACAAAAAATAATAAAACACAAGCACAAACAAACACCCCTTTTTTATGAACGTTTCAGTTGATTGCTATCAGCAATGGATTGTCAAGGATTTCAACTGACGACAACAACAAACGTTTTTTTTTTTTTTGCTAAAGATAAAGAATACCATAAAAACAGAGAATTCTGTAAGCGACAAAAATGATTTTGTGGTCCATGAAATGCTAAATCATGTCAGCTAAGAGTCATGTTCTCATATCTATCAGGCTACTTTTGATATTAGGTCTTGATGCGGTATCTAATATTAATCGCAGTATAACCCTATACACAAGAGATACAAACGTAAATTTTCAAGCTTTGCCATGTTATGAGTAAATATTCATCAATGGATTTATCAGGTATCGTAAGTATACATATATTAAAAATAATAAATTGAACCTGAAAAGTGGAACAAACAACACATTCACAGTTTTAATACCACACGAGGGAAGGGACCTTCCTATGACGTACATGGTAGGGTATAAATTGAACGAGATAAGAATCATATGGTACTACGATTCAAAACACCATAGCCAAAGGTAAGGCGTGCTTCATTTTATTTCTTCCAATATATAATCTGTTACATAATATAGACAAAGCATTGTCTTGTTGTGTCGAATAAGATTCAAAATGTGACAAACTTTATATCTTTGTCTGATCTTTTGTAAAACAATTTGTATTTGAAAATTTATGGTTTTGTGCGACGTTAATTTTAAACTATGACAGACAGGAAACGAATAATTATATTTCTCTTTATGAATGAACAAATATTAATATTTTCAAGAAAAAGTGAGTTTTTGGAAATATAATCTCGAAAGTTAAACTCACCGGAAAATACTGAAAATGTTATAAGAAAGGTTCCATGACAAAACACTGTACATGTATTATAAATGTTATTTATTCTATATTTCAGTATATTTACTATAAAACACAGTAACTGTAATTCAACGTAAACCAAGATGTTAGCATTTATGGAATTGAAAACGAATTTCAAGTTTAGTCGCCCTTCGAGGAAGACCGAGGAAAGAAATGGACTAAAAGAGAGAGTAAAATCATGCAGATCTCTCAAGGACTCAAATTCACCCCCTTTAGAATCTGGCATAACCGAAACAGCAAACACAGTCCTATATAATGGCGAACCGTGGAAAGAACAGGGAAAAGTTGCAACCCTCAAAAAGCTTAACTACTCGACGAAGAACACTCTCTCCTGATGACGATGTTACAGATCGTTGTGGCCTGGAAAAGTTTCTTGCCAATGCGAAACGTGAAGTTACGGACTCATTGTACTTATTGTCTAAAATGGAATCAAAACGAGAATATATCATTAGACAAAGACACTTGTTAAATATGAAGAGGAGGGAAAATCAGATACCTTCTATCATTGTAACTTCTGAATGTTGTGATGAACGCAAGAACAGAAAGTTATCCCTTCATTTAGATCTTAAAAAACAGCTTGCTTATGTTCGACAGAAATTGAAAAAGACAGCAAAAATAACAGAAAAATTGCAACTTATAAACGAAATAATTTTTGAATTAGAAAACGAATGCGACCAACATCCAACGCAACCTCAAGGACTAGGTACCGGTGATTCGGTACCTGAAAGACGACAAACCAGTGAGTCGGTACCTGAAAGACGACAAACCAGTGAGTCAGTACCTGAAAGACGACATATCAGTCAGTCGGTACCTGAAAGACGACAGACCAGTGAGTCAGTACCTGAAAGACGACATATCAGTGAGTCAGTACCTAAAAGACGACAGATTAGTGAGTCAGTACCTGAAAGACGACAGACCAGTGAGTCGGTACCTGAAAGACGACAGACCGGTGAGTCGGTACCTAAAAGACGACAGACCAGTGAGTCCGTACCTGAAAGACGACAGATCAGTGAGTCCGTACCTGAAAGACGAGGGACCGGTGAGTCGATCTATTCTAAGGGACTATACCAACACTTTAAAAAAGCCAAGAAAGCAACACCATTCAACTGTTCTCCTGCTCTACCTGATTTCACAAACGTTGTTGTTAATATTTATAGTGGTAGGGTTTGGGATAAGTTGTGGTCAAATGACAGATTATAAATATAAATTGATTTTATTCCATGTATGTGTCCATATTTTATAAGAATAAAGAAACTATCTCAATATACATTTTTGATATTCTAAATTATATATAATTGCATATAGTTTGAGCAGTGACACACAAATCTATGATTTGAAGCCGTGACTCATAGATATAACGCTGTGACACATAGATTTAAAGCCTTAACTCATAGATTTGAAGCCGTGACACATAGATTTAAAGCTGTGGCATATACATGAATAACTAAAGCCGTTACACTTGGATTTAATGTCGTGACACATAGATTTTAAACCATGACTAATAGATTTAAAGCTTTATACGAATTTTAACCCCCTTCAAAACCCTTCCCGACCGAACAAATGTTTCTATAAGCTTCCTATGCTATTTTTTTTGCCACAATTTATTATACAATACCATTCTTGACATTATTTTCCTTTATTTCTTGCACTTCTCTTAATAGACCTTATGACACAATTCACGAACGTTGTCCAACGTGTACTTGTAGGACGCTTTGTTAGAGCGAACATTTTGTAAAATGAGGTCTTAAAGGGATGTAGGGATGGTTTTCTAAACTGTGTATGTGTATCGGGGACACTGATAGCATCAATTTGCACCATTCCAATTTCCATTCCGACGTCTGTGGTTCTTGCAATTCCACTAAAACTAACGTTAGTACCGGAAGCTACTATTGATAATTATCTATGCAGATCACTTTTAGTGACGTCATAAAACAACACGGACAGGGTTTGAATATATTAGACATGGGGTGGTGTAGGTTAATCTCTCATACAGAGTTGTTGTTCCTTGCAGTCCCCTTTAATGAAATGTAACTGAATGGAACGACAACTCTGTATGAAAGGGTGAGTATTGGGATGAAGTTGCGGACTTTTTTGTGTCAATATCGAGGTTATCTCTTTTTTTTTTCAGTATGCAATATTTATATTGATTATATTATGTCTGGAAATTTCGGCTGCCATCCTAGCCTTTGTTTTCAAGTCTACGATAAGTATTCCATATTGATTCATTTACTTTTATATAAATATAAAGATGTGAAAACACTACTAAGAATTTAAACTTTACATATCTTGAACCAAACGTGCAGGTTCCATCGGACTCAACAACTTATAAATATGAATTCATGAATGGGGTATACAGACCTAAATTCTGGATCCTCTATAGTCTATAGTGTCAGAATGTGGTCAAATATCCCTTAAATTCGATCTGAAATTTCATCTGAACAATTCTTATTAGACAAGGATGATTCAAAACGAAATTTTAGTTTGTATTATCCCAATTTGGATAGCCATTATAGTGAGCCAAGTTTTATTGCATTATCATTGATTTTTTTTTTTTAACTTAAAAACATGGAAAAGTCTTATGAAAGCTTTTCTTGATTAGTATGGCATTAACACTTAATAAATAAATATTTTGCAATTTAACGCTTTGAATATGTCAGTTCTTGGCACCTGTTCGCAACCTAGTAACCGTTAAATGAACTTAAGATGATTGTGGCTATGAATGAAGGTTTGTACCACGGGAGTATGATCCATTGCGGAAAAAGGTCACCTGAGCACTCCGAGGACTGATCGTCTCCTGCTAATCTTAAAAATCCAATATTAACTCACCTTATTTACTTTTACTTATTTATATTGACCCTTTTATTTTCATCTCCGCAATAAGCATTAATGATGTCAAGGTATTAGACGGAGTTGACAATAGCTTGACATTCTGAAGATATTCTATTCTAGACGGAAACACAAGACAATTCCAAGATACTATGGAAATCTATCAAATAGAAAAGACATTTCACACCAACGTTTTAAATTTTGTTTTCAATAACGTGATTCAGTAAAATTTTTATAAACGCATCTGCCCCCTTACCCCCCCCCCCCCCCCCCCCCCAATAATTTTGAAATTAATTACTAAAAAATAGATAAATAGAAAAACAAATTTCAAGATAAAACATGAAGTTACTGGTATGTTGTCGGGGCCAGTAAAATCAAAATTGCTTTATATAGGCAGGAGCAGCCTTGAATTCAGCACCACCACCCATGAGAATGAGTTTTTGCACATTTTGCCCCTCCAATATGAAATTGCTTCCTACGGGCCTGAAGAATGAATTTTTCCCGTGGGCTATGGTCCCAAAGATAAGGGGGTATCAGAAATTGGTGACTTCTTCCCGAGTTCTCACTATCACCAGCCATGAAAAAAAGATTGAATTAAGTAGACCTAGGATATTTTCCTCCAATTTCACAGGTACGTATTAATACTTGTGTTCCTGTCGGAGTACACCGTCCAACAAATAATCCCCACATTTACCATTTTTTGACAAAACTGTGTCTCTCATGCAGTACGGGCATTTAATTTCGACTACACCCTCCCCACAGCAATCACAAGAAACAAGTGCATCTGGGCTGGCACCAATGTGCGGGTACTTTGTGCTTATAAATAATCCACATCTATTCACTTTTACATTTTCATGTTCAACACTGACTTTGCTGGTGTATGCCGCAAGCGCCACTGCCTCATGATCACAACCCCATTTAGTTGCTTTATTAGTGAATTTACTTCTGCCACATATACTATTCACAGTGGATATTGCTGGATTGTCTGTACTTGTAACACAAACTGACTTCATATTTGAAGCAGTAATTCGTCCAGTTCTTAAACTGTGCCACTCTTTGCATTTTGACTGCTGACGCGTAAGAATTTCAGCATTCCTGGCCTGATCCTCAGTTACAGACATATTTTCACACACACTTTCACAATGCTTGACTAGTTCAATTCTTTCCATATCAACATACTTGTCCTCCTTTAGGCTTACAAATGTCACTGGTAACTGATCTTCCTTTAAAATGTCTGGAATATAACTCTCCTGATGAGCAGCTCTCACTGAAAGGGCAGATGCTTTAGCATTACAGGCAAAGAATCTATTGTTAAGTTCACTTATTTCCTCAGCTGTTGGCTCAGCTACATCAGGAAGTTTGCTTGATGACTTCTTCTGAGTATCCTGACCACATATTGCAGAATCCATTCTTTTTTTTTTCATGTCAGCTGAATTGAAGTCAATGTCGCTAACCTCAGAATAAGGAATTTTATCTATACTTGTTGGCAGTAGCCAGTAGGCTTTCTGTTGTGTAACAGTCTGATTTGCAGTAATTCTGTTTGCTGAGTCGACGTAAAACAATAGTGCCCCAACATGAGAACATGATTCTCCAAGACCAGCCATACAATCGCAATGTGCAGATTCAACAATTCCATCTGGCGTTGATATCAACCAAGGCTTTAATGCTGTATCATTCATTCTCTGAGAATGACGAACCTGAAAATAAACAATGTGTACATTTCAATATATTATATTTTCACTGGCAGTACATGAATATATATTGTGATTAAGTTTTATAGTTCGGTTTAATGCCCATTCCAACCTAGGTCATTTCAACAGGCAAACAGTGTACATAACCGTAAATAATTGCTGGACTTTGAGCATATTATTATTAGTAAGTGCACTCGCCAACATCAGCGCAGTCAATTAAAAAGCTTGCCCAAGCTTATCTTTATTGTTCAAGATTTAAAGCAAATTATTTAGGAAAGCTTTCCATTCAAAACTAGAACAAATTACTCCAGAAATATATGAACAGATAAAAAACGAGGCACACAAAAAAACAACAACAAACCTTGCCAGTCACAAGAACTTTGCTGTTGACAGTCATAGACACAACATCACGTACCCAGCCATTCACAAATTGGTTGTAGGAATCCAAAGACTTGAATGCTTTCAACTCGTTCATTGTATAGGCACTTTTAGTGTTCACAAGGTAATTTATTATATCAACGTATGTTATTGCCGGAAGGTCTTTCGGATCATGAGATAAGCCCTTCGTTTCATACGGGTCTACACCGATACAAGCGATCTTCTGATCGTATCTCTGTCTTGTTGCGCTATCTAAACTGTCAATATAACGTTTCTTTGGGCGTTTTTCATTCATTTCGTAACTTTACAACTATATACAGCTTAAATATTCTTCGTTATCCTTAAATTACTCTTCCGAAATTGATTAGGCCTACGACTAATTCTCCCGCTTTTGCCTACAAAGATGGCGGCACTTCCGATTAACGCCCCCCCCCCCCCCCCCCCCCGCGAAGGCTTGCGGGAACTATGTATTAAAAATCAAAAGAATCGAAAAATATTTCATATGAATTATTGCCCTTGTTCGCATAAGATTTTTAGCTTGTTAACACACTACAAGTCACAATTCTTTACGGATTTTGATGAAACTTTCTGAAATTGCTTATTATAACCCAAGGATGAACCCTATTGAAAATCAAAAGAATCGAAAAATATTTAATATGAATTATTGCCCTTGTTCTTTAAAACGCATAAGATTTTTAGCTTGTTAACACACTACAAGTCACATTTCTTTACGGATTTTGATGAAACTTGCTGAAATTGTTTATTATCACTCAAGGATGAACCCTATTAAAAATAAAAAAAATCATGAAATATTTAACTTGAATTATTGCCCTTGTTCTTTAAAACGCGTTCGATTTTTAGCTTGTTAACACTCTACAAGTCACAATTCTTTACGGATTTTGATGAAACTTTCTGAAATTGCTTATTATAACCCAAAGATGAACCCTATTGAAAATCAAAAGAATCGAAAAATATTTAATATGAATTATTGCCCTTGTTGTTTAAAACGCATAAGATTTTTAGCTTGTTAACATACTACAAGTCACATTTCTTTACGGATTTTGATGAAACTTGCTGAAATTGTTTATTATCACTCAAGGATGAACCCTATTAAAAATAAAAAAAATCATGAAATATTTAACTTGAATTATTGCCCTTGTTCTTTAAAACGCATAAGATTTTTCAATTGATTCTCCGTCAGTACGTCAGTAAACACGTCAGTAAACACGCCAATACGTCAACACGTCAATGCTACCGTACATATACAAGAATCAATTTATTTTTAGTCACAAAACGAAATATAAACGATATTTTCAAAATATTACACGTCAATGCTACCTTACAAATTACGGAATTTCAATATTTTTAAAATGAAAACGAAACATTACAAAGAGAATTATTATCAAAACACGTCAGTAAACACGTACTTCATCGTCCGTAAACACGCCATAGACCTGTTTATATATCGCCACAAGTCAGTTTTCAGTTAAGACAAGTTTAAAAAAAGAACACCATGTAAATATTTAAACGACTGACTGTTGACAAACTCAAGCGCAAAGCGGACGCAAGTGTTCCTACAAGATTCAGCATAACACGTCACTAGTTTAAAACATCAGTCCGTCAGTTATCAACACGTCAGTGAACACGTCAGACACTTCACACACGTCAGAACTTCAGTCCTGTTGACAGACCCATGTGCGAACTTATCTCAGGTGTTGCTGAAAGTTTCAGCATACGCCATCAGCTTTACGTCGACTTTTCATCGCACGTCGGTAGTTAAAAACATCAATCCGTATGTAAACAAGCCAAGGAACTGTTCTTCGCTACTATCCAGTCCTACAGCCAAGAAATGTTAAAAACACAATGTGAACTCCCCTAAACAAATGCCTTTTAATAGACTCAGCGCACTAAGGCTAATGGACTAAGGTGTTCCAGAAAGTATCGGCATGCGTCATAAAGCTTTTTCCATGCACGCTAGTAGTCAAAAACCTTCAGTCCGTCATAAAACACGCCAGTAAACACGCCAGTCATAAACAAATGCCTTTTGTCAGAGTCATAAAAAAGGATTTTCATAGCACGTCGGTAGTTAAAAACATTAGTCCGTCACTGAAAAAGCCAAACACATCAAGCGCAAAATGGACTAAGGTGTTCCAGAAAGTATCAGCATGCGTCTTAAAGGTTTTTCAACGCATGCCATTAGTTAAAAACATTAGTCCGTCACTGAAAAAGCCAAACACGTCAGTAAACACGCCAGTCGTAAACCAATACCATTTGCAAGCGCAAAATGGACTCCAGAAAATATCAGCATGCGTCATAAAGGTTTTTCAACGCACGTCAGTAGTTAAAAACATTAGTCCGTCACTAAGTAAGCCAAACACGTCAATAAACACGCCAGTCATAAACAAATGCCTTTTGTCAGACTCAAGCGCAAAATGATCTCAGGTGTTCCAGAATGTATCAGCATGCATCATAAAAAGGAGTTTCATAGCACCTCAGTCGTTAAAACAGAAGTCCGTCATTAAATATGCCAAAACACGTCAGTAAACACGTCAGTCCGTCAGTGGACACGTCACATACGTCAGTAAACACGTCAGACGCGTCAATAAACACGTCAAACAAGTCACTACTCCAGTGCGTCAGTAAGCACGTCAAGGAACTGTTATTCGCTACTAGCCAGTCCTTCAGCCCAGAAATGTTAAAAACACCATGTGAAATCTCATTAATAAATGCCTTTTGATAGACTCAAGCTCAAAATGGACTCAGGTGTTCCAGAAAGTATCAGCATGCATCATAAAAAGGAGTTTCATAGCCCCTCAGTAGTCAAAAACATCAGTCCGTCATTAAACACACCAAACACGCCAGTAAACCCGCAAGTCATAAACAAATGCCTTTTGTCAAACTCAAGCGCAAAATGGACTCAGGTGTTCCAGAAAGTATCAGCATGCGCTATAAAGCCTTTTCAATGTACGTCAGTAGTCGAAAACAGAAGTCCGTCATTAAATAAGCCAAAACACGTCAGTAAACACGTCACATACGTCAGTAAACACGTCAGACGCGTCAGTAAACACGTCAAACACGACACTACTCCAGTGCGTCAGTAAGCACGTCAACGAACTGTTATTCTCTACTAGCCTGTCCTTCAGCCCAGAAATTTTAAAAACACCACGTGAAATCTCATTAATAAATGCTTTTTGATAGACTCAAGCGCAAAATGGACTCAGGTGTTCCAGAAAGTATCAGCATGTGTCATAAAGGTTTTTCAACGCACGTCAGTAGTTAAAAACATTAGTCCGTCACTAAGTAAGCCAAACACGTCAATAAACACGCCAGTCATAAACAAATGCCTTCTGTCAGACTCAAGCGCAAAATGATCTCAGGTGTTCCAGAAAGTATCAGCATGCATCATAAAAAGGAGTTTCATAGCACCTCAGTCGTTAAAACAGAAGTCCGTCATTAAATATGCCAAAACACGTCAGTAAACACGTCAGTCCGTCAGTGAACACGTCACATACGTCAGTAAACACGTCAATAAACACGTCAAACAAGTCACTACTCCAGTGCGTCAGTAAGCACGTCAAGGAACTGTTATTCGCTACTAGCCAGTCCTTCAGCCCAGAAATGTTAAAAACACCATGTGAAATCTCATTAATAAATGCCTTTTAATAGACTCAAGCTCAAAATGGACTCAGGTGTTCCAGAAAGTATCAGCATGCATCATAAAAAGGAGTTTCATAGCACCTCAGTAGTCAAAAACATCAGTCCGTCATTAAACACACCAAACACGCCAGTAAACCCGCAAGTCATAAACAAATGCCTTTTGTCAAACTCAAGCGCAAAATGGACTCAGGTGTTCCAGAAAGTATCAGCATGCGCTATAAAGCCTTTTCAATGTACGTCAGTAGTCGAAAACAGAAGTCCGTCATTAAATAAGCCAAAACACGTCAGTAAACACGTCAGTCCGTCAGTGAACACGTCACATACGTCAGTAAACACGTCAGACGCGTCAGTAAACACGTCAAACACGACACTACTCCAGTGCGTCAGTAAGCACGTCAACGAACTGTTATTCGCTACTAGCCAGTCCTTCAGCCCAGAAATTTTAAAAACACCACGTGAAATCTCATTAATAAATGCTTTTTGATAGACTCAAGCGCAAAATGGACTCAGGTGTTCCAGAAAGTATCAGCATGCGTCATAAAGGTTTTTCAACGCACGTCAGTAGTTAAAAACATTAGTCCGTCACTAAGTAAGCCAAACACGTCAATAAACACGCCAGTCATAAACAAATGCCTTTTGTCAGACTCAAGCGCAAAATGATCTCAGGTGTTCCAGAAAGTATCAGCATGCATCATAAAAAGGAGTTTCATAGCACCTCAGTCGTTAAAACAGAAGTCCGTCATTAAATATGCCAAAACACGTCAGTCAGTCCGTCAGTGAACACGTCACATACGTCAGTAAACACGTCAGACGCGTCAATAAACACGTCAAACAAGTCACTACTCCAGTACGTCAGTAAGCACGTCAAAGAACTGTTATTCGCTACTAGCCAGTCTTTCAGCCCAGAAATGTTAAAAACACCATATGAAATCTCATTAATAAATGCCTTTTGATAGACTCAAGCTCAAAATGAACTCATGTGTTCCAGAAAGTATCAGCATGAGTCATAAAAAGGAGTTTCATAGCACGTCAGTAGTTAAAATCAGAAGTCCGTCATTAAACACACCAAACACGTCAGTAAACACGTCAGTCCGTCAGTGAACACGTCACATACGTCAGTAAACACGTCAATCACTTCAGTACAGTCAACATGCCAAGAAGTGTACTCTACCAGCCAGAATGTCAGCCAGGAAATGTTAAAAACACCATGTGAATTGGACTAGAAAGAATCAGCATGCGTCTTAAAAAGGCTTTTCATAGCACGTCAGTTGGACGCCAAACAAACACATTAGTAAACACATTAGTAAACACGTCAGTACTCCAATCGACATGGAGATTCATTGGTACAATCGATTTAGTCACTTGAAATTTCAAAATGGCTGTCATGTTTTCAAAATGGCTGCAATTGCATGAAGCTTTTATTAGAAAACACTCTGGGCTTTTCTATCTTTTTCCTATAACCAGTTGACAAGTTTCTGTATGCATTTTGCTCACAGTGCCTGACTACATTTACATGCAAATTGTTTGATATACCATTGAACAACAAAACCTATGAGTAGAAAGTAGCAACTTTATTGTTTTTCTGTATGTATAAAATGATTGAAGAAGATCTAATACAGTTTCAGGTGTGCTATGTATAAAATGATTGATAGCACATCTGAAACTGTATTAGATCTTCTTCAGTAATATATCATAACATTTATAAAAAGATTTACATCAGATAGCAAGTCATCTATAGCTCATATAGACAAATTTATCAAAACATTATACAAGATTTATAGCACAACCTTTATAAAAACATTCAAAACACATCAGATATCAGATAGCAAGTCATATATAGCCTTTCATAGATATATGACACATATATCATAGATCGACACATTCATCAAACATTTATACAACATATATAGCATAACATTTATAGCACAACATTTATATAAAGATTTTTAGCACATCATTTATAGCACATCAGATGGCAAGTCATATAGCCAATTTATCATATAGACAAGTTTATCAAACATTTATAACCCTATATATCATATAGACACATTTATCAAACATTTTTAGCATAACATTTATATAAGGATTTTTATCACATCATTTATAGCACATCAGATATCAAGTCATATAGCCTATATATCATATAGACAAGTTTATCAAACACTTATACAACATTTTAAGCACAACATTTATATAAAGATTTTTAGCACATCATTTATAGCACATCAGATAGCAAGTCATATAGCCTATATATCATATAGACAAGTTTATCAAACATTTATACAACATTTATAGCACATTGGATATCAGATGGCAAGTCATATAGCCTATATATCATATAGACAAGTTTATCAACCATTTATACAAAGATGTAAAGCACATTTATAGCACATCAGATAGCAAGTCATATAGCCTATATATCATATAGACACATTTATCAAACAGTTATACAACATTTATAGCACATCAGATATCAGATAGCAAGTCATATAGCCTATATCATATAGACACATTTATCAAACATTTATAACACATCTTATATCAGATGGCAATTCATAAAGCCTATATATCATATTGACAAGTTTATCAAACATTTATACAAAGCTGTAATGCACATTTATAACACATCAGATATCAGATGGCAAGTCATATAGCCTATATATCATATAGACACATTTATCAAACATTTTTAGCATAACATTTATAGCCTATCTAGTCATCTATAGCCTATATAATATCATAGATAGACACATTCATCAAACATTTATACAACATTTTTAGCATATTATTTATAGCCTATCTATTCATCTATAGCCTACATAATATCATAGATAGACACATTCATCAAACATTTATACAACATTTTTAGCACATTAGATATCAGATGGCAAGTCATAAAGCCTATGTATCATATAGACAAGTTTATCAAACATTTATACAAAGATGTAAAGCACATTTATAGCACATTAGATATCAGATAGCAAGTCATATAGCCTATATATATATAGACAATTTTATCAAACATTTATACTAAGGTGTAAAGCGCATTTATAGCACATCAGATAGCAAGTCATATAGCCTATATATCATATTGACACATTTATCAAACATTTATACATCATTTATAGCACATTAGATAGCAAGTCATATAGCCTATATATCATATAGACATTCATCAAACAATTTCACAACATTTATAGCACATTAGATATCAGATGGCAAGTCATATAGCCTATATATCATATAGACAATTTTATCAAACATTTATACTAAGGTGTAAAGCGCATTTATAGCACATTAGATAGCAAGTCATATAGCCTATATATCATATAGACACATTCATCAAACAATTATACAACATTTATAGCACATTAGATATCGGATGGCAAGTCATATAGCCTATATATCATATATACAAGTTTATCAAACATTTATACAACATTTATAGCACATTGGATATCAGATGGCAAGTCATATAGCCTATATATCATATAGACAAGTTTATCAAACATTTATACAACATTTATAGCACAACATTCAATAAATCAACAATATCTATCACATCATTTATCAATTATCAATATCTGATCCTGAAGTGGAAGGTCCAACTGGAAAAATAAGTTCTCCTTGCATCATTATCCTTGTAGCGATCAGTTTTCTGTACATCAGTAATCGTTCTTCATTCGGATTGATCATTTTCTGTCCCAAAACTTCATACAGTGATCTCTGAAATAATTATTCTACATATATTATATTGTTGACAAATTTAATTGTTATATAGTTATGCTAATTTCATGTATCAAAGTAATCCAAAAATTATGACATGCCAGATTCTGAAATGAATGACAGTAAATAGTAAACAGCATGGATATATTGGGTATCAGATATAATACATTAAACTTACCATACAAACCAATACACCACAACTTTTTGTATCCAATTGTTTTGGTCCCTTTTCAACATGAACCTTTGAAATGCTGACTCCATTTGATTCAAAAAATGCTCTAAAACAAAAAACATCCAAATGAAAAGATATCAGTTTTATAACAAGGTATTATGATGTTTCCTTACAATAACAGTACAATAACTAACTCATTCGTTCTTCAGGATGGTTTCTCTTATAGGATTGACATATCAGATGGGTTCAGAAGAACCAACCCTAAATATACGTTTTTTTGAACTATTGAACATCATATTACAGTATATCATTTGGCAAAATTAGTTTAGTCAATGACGGTGGTAAATTTAAAACCAAAAATCAATTTACTTTATTCTTTGAATTTTCTCAGACTGCCCATTGGAAGAATCGTAGTACCGCAACATCCATTTTCTATTGGTCTCCAGAATCAGCATCTAAAAAATAGTCATAATGGATCATGACATACACGAAATAAGATTAAAGTGTCAATATTAATATTCTGGCATGACCTTACAAATAAGATTACACACTGATTCTGCTGTATACTTCTGGCACGAGCTAAATCCACTGATAAATATGATATTTGGCCAAGTTTGACACATTCGATTTTATGTTCATTCTTTATGATTTATGTCTAATAATACTTACTACTAAAGTCCAATGATCATTTTCTATTATTGGAAACAAAACAACAGAGGATGACCCAATCTTCAAATTCAAATCAGTCTAAAAAAAGAAAATCATAATAAAAATATCAAAATCACATGCTTCTACTGATAAAGATAAGTTTTAAAGACTACATTGACGTATCTGTTGCCTATTACCTGTATAACTTGATAACTGATTAAAACTTACTTTTATTAGCTTAAAGTTAGAAAATCAAAATAATTCAAAGTAATATTCATTTAAGAATTAGGTTTGAATGTAATGAAATATTAATCAATGTAATTCATTAACTTACTTTTCTTTTACTCCATGTAAAACTGTCCAGATGATAGTACTTCTGAAAAGACATAATGATTTCATGACATGAAAAAAATACACTGTATTTGTAAATTAAAGGCAGTGTTCAATGTGGGGGACCACTGGTGTACAAGGATTTATTCAAAAGGGGTCAGACCTCAGGTGCTAATACGATTGCCAAGTATAGCGTCATGAGAACGATTTTAGCTGAGGGTCAACAAATAATAAAATAATTCAGATGTATTAGATTCTTATATTAAGCTCAAACTTACTTGATCTGATAAAACATTTTTTCTTTGTTCAACTACAGAACTTATGTACGAATTCACAATCTAAATGAAAGAAGACATTGGATAATATAATTATAAATGTATTTTTGGTCCATGACATTAGTTGCAAAGTAATAGAGGTAGGATATATGGGTTGAGTAGCCTACAACACCTTGTCTGTATATGTAATTTTATGTAAATTCATCCATTAAAATGAAGTAACAGCAAACATACCTCATCCGTAAGCCACCCCTCTTTACTACTCTTTACTATTTGTTTTAAAGAGCTCTTTTCTTTTCTTGACCAAGTTGAATTTATTGACATCAAATCTATTCTACGAATACAGTAGTTGTTCAGATGTACAAGTTTTTCTGTTATGTATTCGACTGTGAAATGATTAAATCTCCAAATTTTAGAATCCTGGATCTATAAAACAAATAATACATTTTTACAAAATACAATTAAGACACTAGCTATTACATTCAATTAGGCTGATTTTTTTTTTAAATGCTTAGATTGAGGAAGAGTACCAATATTTTGATATTCTGGTTCATAACATGTGTTTCTCAGCAGGATTCAAAGTAATTTAACAGCGGCTACTTACACAGTGAATAGGCTGATTATCACAGTACTCTTTAATCTTTGTATCAACTTGCAACCTTAAATTAACAAATGTATTATTAACTTCATTTTATTTTTGTTCCATGTCAAGCCATGAGGTACTTTTAAACATTGTATTAGATATTTTGCACAAAATAAAAAATGTGAATTTTAAATTTACCTGGTTGCACTTTTGCACATAAAACAAAAGAAGAAAGGTGCATCAAATACTCTTTCTGAAACAACTAAACAGTTAGGGTGGAACCATTTTTTACAGCCATTACATGAAACATATCTCCTGTAAGAAATTTAAAAAAATATTATTTTTTAGATTATCTATTTTTGTCCCTTCAGAACAAAACAAAATTTTACATATACATGGAAGCTATCATCTTAAGTGAGTGGGCATGAATTAATTTTGCCTGAGCCTTTAGCTTGTGTCTTTGAAAAAATTCCATACAAAGTTTATCTAAATTTAATTTACCTTCCATCATCTTCTTTTTCACAAACACAAAATGTTTCTTTTCTTGTATCATATTTCTGAAATTAATAGCAACATTGAATTTCTATATTCCACAAGTTAATTCAACAAAAATTAACAATGATGTAACATTATATAAAAAATGAATAACATTGCAAATTTCAAAAAAATTTATATGTATTATAATATATTCGTTAATGGAATGTTATAATATAAAGAGGTTTCTCAACATTATATAGGCATATTGGAAAAATGCATATTGATGGTATGAGTGTCCTCGATAAAAAATTTAGAAAACCTCTTTACAATCTCTTTAATATAAAATTAAGTCTGTTTACCTTTTTCTTTACTTCTGATTTTGCTTTTGGTTCATCCTGGAAGTAATAAAACACATTTATTTACATTTTAACATTTTGATGTCGATGATTTTTCTGAATATCTTACGATTTTTTTTTCCAAATATCTGAGTTGTGTAAAATGACAAATATCAATTTACTTACCGGTAATTGTCGTATTTGTCGTTTTCTCAGGGTATACCTTATTTCAGGTAACTCTCTACAAATAAAAAGAAATGTTAAAATACACTAAAATCCTAATAATGAATGAAATATATAGCTACACTTGGTATGTTCTTAAAATTAAAAAAAGGAATGAAATACAATTAATTACTAACATAAAATAAACAGTTACCTTTTCACTCTCTACATCTGGTAAACTAGAATCAGTACTAGATGATATATCCTATAAAAAAGATAATTTATATATGATGTTTATTTTACAGATTCCTTTAATTATGATGAGCAGAAAGTCTAACAAGTGGTTGCCTAGCAATATACGCCCACTTACACTACATAAATTGTCAATATATCAAGGAATGTTACTATCTTAATTTTTATTGGATGGTGTTCAGATTTGAATTCATCCAATATCTTGTTAATATAAAGCATCTAATTTCATAACTAATAAAACTCCGTAAATATTTGTTGAATCGATCCGGAATACAAACTTGTCCAAGATTTTATGGATATTATCCTACACACAAAAGTTTATTAAATTCCTACCACAACTGTGGTCTCTATCATGTTCACAAGTCATTTTTAACACATTTTAGGTGTAAAACTCTGTAAATATTTGTTGAATCGATCCGGAATTCGAACTTGTCCAAGATCTTATGGATATAATCCTACACACAAAATTTTATTCAAATCAAACCAAAACTGTGGTCTCTATTGTGTTCACAAGCCATTTTCAACACTTTGGGTGTTAAACTCCATGAATTTTTGTCAAATCGAACCCAAATTCGAACTTGTCTGAGATCTTATGAATATAATCCTACATACAAAATTTTATTCAAATCCAACCAAAACTGTGGTCTCTATCGCGTTCACAAGCTATTTTTAACATATTTTGGGTGTAAAACTCCGTGAATTTTAGTCAAATTAAACCCAAATTCGAACTTGTATGAGATCTTGTGAATATAATCCTACATACAAAATTTTATTCAAATCCAACCAAAACTGTGGGCTCTATCGCGTTCACAAGCCATTTTTAACGTATTTTGGGTGTAAAACTCCATGAATTTTTGTCGAATCGAACCCAAATTCGAACTTGTCCGAGATCTTATGAATATAATCCTACATACAAAATTTCATTCAAATCCAACCAAAACTGTGGTCTCTATTGCGTTCACAAGCCATTTTTAACATATTATGGGTGTAAAACTCCATGAATTTTAGTCGAATCAAACCCAGATTTGAACTTGTCCGAGATCTTATGAATTTAATCCTACATACAAAATTTCATTCAAATCCAACCAAAACTGTGGTCTCTATTGCGTTCACAAGCCATTTTTAACATATTTTGGGTGTAAAACTCCATGAATTTTAGTCGAATCAAACCCAAATTCGAACTTATCCGAGATCTTATGAATATAATCCTACATACAAAATTTCATTCAAATCCAACCAAAACTGTGGTCTCTATCGTGTTCACAAGCCATTTTTAACATATTTTGGGTGTAAAACTCCATGAATTTTAGTCGAATCAAACCCAAATTCGAACTTGTCCGAGATCTTATGAATATAATCCTACATACAAAATTGGATGTCAGATGGCAAGTCATATAGCCTATATATCATATAGACAAGTTTATCAAACATTTATACAACATTTATAGCACAACATTCAATAAATCAACAATATCTATCACATCATTTATCAATTATCAATATCTGATCCTGAAGTGGAAGGTCCAACTGGAAAAATAAGTTCTCCTTGCATCATTATCCTTGTAGCGATCAGTTTTCTGTACATCAGTAATCGTTCTTCATTCGGATTGATCATTTTCTGTCCCAAAACTTCATACAGTGATCTCTGAAATAATTATTCTACATATATTATATTGTTGACAAATTTAATTGTTATATAGTTATGCTAATTTCATGTATCAAAGTAATCCAAAAATTATGACATGCCAGATTCTGAAATGAATGACAGTAAATAGTAAACAGCATGGATATATTGGGTATCAGATATAATACATTAAACTTACCATACAAACCAATACACCACAACTTTTTGTATCCAATTGTTTTGGTCCCTTTTCAACATGAACCTTTGAAATGCTGACTCCATTTGATTCAAAAAATGCTCTAAAACAAAAAACATCCAAATGAAAAGATATCAGTTTTATAACAAGGTATTATGATGTTTCCTTACAATAACAGTACAATAACTAACTCATTCGTTCTTCAGGATGGTTTCTCTTATAGGATTGACATATCAGATGGGTTCAGAAGAACCAACCCTAAATATACGTTTTTTTGAACTATTGAACATCATATTACAGTATATCATTTGGCAAAATTAGTTTAGTCAATGACGGTGGTAAATTTAAAACCAAAAATCAATTTACTTTATTCTTTGAATTTTCTCAGACTGCCCATTGGAAGAATCGTAGTACCGCAACATCCATTTTCTATTGGTCTCCAGAATCAGCATCTAAAAAATAGTCATAATGGATCATGACATACACGAAATAAGATTAAAGTGTCAATATTAATATTCTGGCATGACCTTACAAATAAGATTACACACTGATTCTGCTGTATACTTCTGGCACGAGCTAAATCCACTGATAAATATGATATTTGGCCAAGTTTGACACATTCGATTTTATGTTCATTCTTTATGATTTATGTCTAATAATACTTACTACTAAAGTCCAATGATCATTTTCTATTATTGGAAACAAAACAACAGAGGATGACCCAATCTTCAAATTCAAATCAGTCTAAAAAAAGAAAATCATAATAAAAATATCAAAATCACATGCTTCTACTGATAAAGATAAGTTTTAAAGACTACATTGACGTATCTGTTGCCTATTACCTGTATAACTTGATAACTGATTAAAACTTACTTTTATTAGCTTAAAGTTAGAAAATCAAAATAATTCAAAGTAATATTCATTTAAGAATTAGGTTTGAATGTAATGAAATATTAATCAATGTAATTCATTAACTTACTTTTCTTTTACTCCATGTAAAACTGTCCAGATGATAGTACTTCTGAAAAGACATAATGATTTCATGACATGAAAAAAATACACTGTATTTGTAAATTAAAGGCAGTGTTCAATGTGGGGGACCACTGGTGTACAAGGATTTATTCAAAAGGGGTCAGACCTCAGGTGCTAATACGATTGCCAAGTATAGCGTCATGAGAACGATTTTAGCTGAGGGTCAACAAATAATAAAATAATTCAGATGTATTAGATTCTTATATTAAGCTCAAACTTACTTGATCTGATAAAACATTTTTTCTTTGTTCAACTACAGAACTTATGTACGAATTCACAATCTAAATGAAAGAAGACATTGGATAATATAATTATAAATGTATTTTTGGTCCATGACATTAGTTGCAAAGTAATAGAGGTAGGATATATGGGTTGAGTAGCCTACAACACCTTGTCTGTATATGTAATTTTATGTAAATTCATCCATTAAAATGAAGTAACAGCAAACATACCTCATCCGTAAGCCACCCCTCTTTACTACTCTTTACTATTTGTTTTAAAGAGCTCTTTTCTTTTCTTGACCAAGTTGAATTTATTGACATCAAATCTATTCTACGAATACAGTAGTTGTTCAGATGTACAAGTTTTTCTGTTATGTATTCGACTGTGAAATGATTAAATCTCCAAATTTTAGAATCCTGGATCTATAAAACAAATAATACATTTTTACAAAATACAATTAAGACACTAGCTATTACATTCAATTAGGCTGATTTTTTTTTTTAAATGCTTAGATTGAGGAAGAGTACCAATATTTTGATATTCTGGTTCATAACATGTGTTTCTCAGCAGGATTCAAAGTAATTTAACAGCGGCTACTTACACAGTGAATAGGCTGATTATCACAGTACTCTTTAATCTTTGTATCAACTTGCAACCTTAAATTAACAAATGTATTATTAACTTCATTTTATTTTTGTTCCATGTCAAGCCATGAGGTACTTTTAAACATTGTATTAGATATTTTGCACAAAATAAAAAATGTGAATTTTAAATTTACCTGGTTGCACTTTTGCACATAAAACAAAAGAAGAAAGGTGCATCAAATACTCTTTCTGAAACAACTAAACAGTTAGGGTGGAACCATTTTTTACAGCCATTACATGAAACATCATATCTCCTGTAAGAAATTTAAAAAAATATTATTTTTTAGATTATCTATTTTTGTCCCTTCAGAACAAAACAAAATTTTACATATACATGGAAGCTATCATCTTAAGTGAGTGGGCATGAATTAATTTTGCCTGAGCCTTTAGCTTGTGTCTTTGAAAAAATTCCATACAAAGTTTATCTAAATTTAATTTACCTTCCATCATCTTCTTTTTCACAAACACAAAATGTTTCTTTTCTTGTATCATATTTCTGAAATTAATAGCAACATTGAATTTCTATATTCCACAAGTTAATTCAACAAAAATTAACAATGATGTAACATTATATAAAAAATGAATAACATTGCAAATTTCAAAAAAATTTATATGTATTATAATATATTCGTTAATGGAATGTTATAATATAAAGAGGTTTCTCAACATTATATAGGCATATTGGAAAAATGCATATTGATGGTATGAGTGTCCTCGATAAAAATTTTAGAAAACCTCTTTACAATCTCTTTAATATAAAATTAAGTCTGTTTACCTTTTTCTTTACTTCTGATTTTGCTTTTGGTTCATCCTGGAAGTAATAAAACACATTTATTTACATTTTAACATTTTGATGTCGATGATTTTTCTGAATATCTTACGATTTTTTTTTCCAAATATCTGAGTTGTGTAAAATGACAAATATCAATTTACTTACCGGTAATTGTCGTATTTGTCGTTTTCTCAGGGTATACCTTATTTCAGGTAACTCTCTACAAATAAAAAGAAATGTTAAAATACACTAAAATCCTAATAATGAATGAAATATATAGCTACACTTGGTATGTTCTTAAAATTAAAAAAAGGAATGAAATACAATTAATTACTAACATAAAATAAACAGTTACCTTTTCACTCTCTACATCTGGTAAACTAGAATCAGTACTAGATGATATATCCTATAAAAAAGATAATTTATATATGATGTTTATTTTACAGATTCCTTTAATTATGATGAGCGGAAAGTCTAACAAGTGGTTGCCTAGCAATATACGCCCACTTACACTACATAAATTGTCAATATATCAAGGAATGTTACTATCTTAATTTTTATTGGATGGTGTTCAGATTTGAATTCATCCAATATCTTGTTAATATAAAGCATCTAATTTCATAACTAATAAAACTCCGTAAATATTTGTTGAATCGTACGGAATACAAAACTTGTCCAAGATTTTATGGATATTATCCTACACACAAAAGTTTATTAAATTCCTACCACAACTGTGGTCTCTATCATGTTCACAAGTCATTTTTAACACATTTTAGGTGTAAAACTCTGTAAATATTTGTTGAATCGATCCGGAATTCGAACTTGTCCAAGATCTTATGGATATAATCCTACATACAAAATTTTATTCAAATCAAACCAAAACTGTGGTCTCTATTGCGTTCACAAGCCATTTTCAACACTTTGGGTGTTAAACTCCATGAATTTTTGTCAAATCGAACCCAAATTCGAACTTGTCTGAGATCTTATGAATATAATCCTACATACAAAATTTTATTCAAATCCAACCAAAACTGTGGTCTCTATCGCGTTCACAAGCTATTTTTAACATATTTTGGGTGTAAAACTCTGTGAATTTTAGTCAAATTAAACCCAAATTCGAACTTGTATGAGATCTTATGAATATAATCCTACATACAAAATTTTATTCAAATCCAACCAAAACTGTGGGCTCTATCGCGTTCACAAGCCATTTTTAACGTATTTTGGGTGTAAAACTCCATGAATTTTTGTCGAATCGAACCCAAATTCGAACTTGTCCGAGATCTTATGAATATAATCCTACATACAAAATTTCATTCAAATCCAACCAAAACTCTGGTCTCTATCGCGTTCACAAGCCATTTTTAACATATTTTGGGTGTAAAACTCCATGAATTTTAGTCGAATCAAACCCAAATCTGAACTTGTCCGAGATCTTATGAATATAATCCTACATACAAAATTTTATTCAAATCCAACCAAAACTGTGGGCTCTATCGCGTTCACAAGCCATTTTTAACGTATTTTGGGTGTAAAACTCCATGAATTTTTGTCGAATCGAACCCAAATTCGAACTTGTCCGAGATCTTATGAATATAATCCTACATACAAAATTTCATTCAAATCCAACCAAAACTGTGGTCTCTATTGCGTTCACAAGCCATTTTTAACATATTTTGGGTGTAAAACTCCATGAATTTTAGTCGAATCAAACCCAAATTTGAACTTGTCCGAGATCTTATGAATTTAATCCTACATACAAAATTTCATTCAAATCCAACCAAAACTGTGGTCTCTATTGCGTTCACAAGCCATTTTTAACATATTTTGGGTGTAAAACTCCATGAATTTTAGTCGAATCAAACCCAAATTCGAACTTGTCCGAGATCTTATGAATATAATCCTACATACAAAATTTCATTCAAATCCAACCAAAACTGTGGTCTCTATCGTGTTCACAAGCCATTTTTAACATATTTTGGGTGTAAAACTCCATGAATTTTAGTTGAATCAAACCCAAATTCGAACTTGTCCGAGATCTTATGAATATAATCCTACATACAAAATTTCATTCAAATCCAACCAAAACTGTGATCTCTATTGCGTTCACAAGCCAATTGTGGACCGACGGACGGACGGACGGACAGGGGCGACGGCAATATACGACCACATTTCAATGTGGGCGTATAAAAAGTATTCATATTATAGAAAAATAACCTGAACTTAATGTTTATCATTTTTATCTTATGATCTCATGAAGTTTAGAATCCGTCACTTAATAATTTATTTTCTATATGCATATCTTTGGTATGAATAAAAGGGCTTATCAATACCAACATACCTTATATTGATCGTCCAATTCTACTCGTTCCTTCTGTAAAATAATAAATCTTATGTTATAATAAGTATGTCTCCTGAATACTAGTGCAGCATGAAAAATTACGACAAAAGAGTACATTCTTCTCAAACTTTTCTTAGAGAAACAATTAATTAGGAGAAAGGATAATTAATCAGTTGAGTATGTGAGCTTGTGCAAAATGAAAATCGTCATTACTGCAAAAACAATTATTACTGCAAAAATTAACTGACTGCTCAAACCTATCTTAGAGAAAAGCTATTAATAGGTAAATTAAGTATATTTTTCAGACTTACATCTATTTCGTCAGATTCTGGTACTTCTTCAGATGGTGATTTATCTGGTGTAGGTGTAGGAACTCTTTCCCTCTGTAAAATAATAAATGTTCAAATAGGTAAAATATGTCTCTAAATAATGTAGTTGAGTATGTGAGCTAGTACAAAATGAAAATCTTCATTACTGCAAAAACAATTATTACTGCAAAAATTAACTGACTGCTCAAACCTATCTTAGAGAAAAGCTATTAATAGGTAAATTAAGTATATTTTTCAGACTTACATCTATTTCGTCAGATTCTGGTACTTCTTCAGATGGTGATTTATCTGGTGTAGGTGTAGGAACTTTTTCCTTCTGTAAAATAATAAATGTTCAAATAGGTAAAATATGTCTAATGAATTATTCTGCCAATTCAAAATGTTTCAGCCAATGAGGCTAATTTTTTGTGTGAATTATATCAATTATATCTGTAGTTATGAATTATAAATTATTTGGTTTTAAAACTTTAGGAAAAAACGGAAATGAAAAGTGTAATTTTTTTTTATCAATTGCCCTTCCAAAGAAAACCCAAAAACTTTCAAACTTACATCTTTATTGTCAGATTCTGATACTTCATCATGTGGTGAAACATCATTGGAACCAGGTTGGGTAACATGGTCATCTGTTTCATTTGAGAATGCAGACAAAGTAGATTCATCTGAAACTTTAGTTTCGTCATTAGATGGATATAAATCATCAGCTAAAGATGGTGATGAACATTTTTGCTGCTTTTCAGGAATAGTGTCTGAATCTGGTCCAATATCCTAGAAAGCAAGTGGCCTTGTTACAGAAAAAGTATGAAACTACAATGAATTTCTTTTAAAGATAAAAAAAAAAAGAATCTAAATCTGAGGAATATTTTTCCTTCCTCTTCGCCCTACAGTCACTTATAAACCTCATTAATTTTATCAAATTTTAATAATCACCTCAACGAAGACTCTGCCTTCTTTTTTTGGGTATGATGTCGTCCTTTCTTTTTTTCATGTTTCTTTTTTTCATGTTTCTTTTTTTCATGTTTCTTGTTACTGTAGTACTGTGCATATGATAAAAACGCCTTACGTTTTACATTTTCGGGAGTAATCATTGTTCTCCATCTTAGGCACATGTGTTGGTCTACGTGAATAGCGCTAATATATGTTTTGTATTGTTATTAGTGCATTAATTGTATTTGTGTAATATTTTTGAGTGTATATGTACTTAATTTGCCGTTCATATTCGGATAGAATATCGTAAACCTTCATTTTATTGTACGTACTAAAACTAAGGATTTCTCCTTTCTCCGCCATGCTTTAATTTTCGTATTTCATGTAAACAATAGTTGGGACCCGTTAAAAGGCTCAAGGAGGTATATTTAAAGAATTACATTATGATTATAGTTCCATTTTATTCATAAGACATTCCAGAACATCCTATTATAAATTTGTAAGCTTCGGCGATATGTTCTTTCGTTATTTTGTGAGAATTGATCTCTGAGAATTCTTTATTTCTCTACTTTCAGTTTTCACGTCCATGTATAACAGTCTTTGCTACGTCATAATAAATTGATTTCGAAAGATCCGCTGTGTTATCTTGGCCAGTAGAATCCCTTGAATTGCTGTCTTAAACTTTAACAGTCCTGATTTTCGACAGAGCCTGCAATCGACAATTTTGAAGGCTCGTAGCCGTTACAGTGAAAACTCCATTGCCATGGCAGCAAGATATACGACACAATCACCCTGAGGTCACTTCGTCCATGGTAAACCAGATCGCCCAGATGGCACTTCGTATAGTCAAATCGACCATGAAAAGTCAAATCGTCCAGACAATTCTAGTTCACGAGATAGAATCTTTACTGAGAAAGGTTTTGAGTGGCAAATACAGACAACACAACAGAACTTTCGCGCTGCTATTTCGAAATGGCGAAACGATTGTGTGAAGCTAGAAACCTTACTCTCTGACTCTATGGATGTTTCTCTAATTCGCAATGAACGTGACGTACTACGTTTTGATTTTGATAACATTAGTCATGAATACAATGAGTTATATAAACTTCTTCCTCAAGGACCGGACGAATCTTTGATTTCTCGCTTTGAATCAATAGAAGAACAGCATCATGAGATAATTAAGAGGATTACTGAACATTTGATAGACATAGAATCTGACAGCAAATCTAGGCGTTCTAATATATCAAGACGTTCTGGAAAATTATCTGCGATTGTGAAAGGTGATGATCCTACAATAAAACATAAAGAATCTGAGAAACCCCGTGTGACCCCTATTAATAAAACTGAATTTGTAGGTAACTATATCCGGGACCTTCCCCCTTCATTCGTTCCTTCTACCTTACGCGATCCACCTATGAAAGAAACTCCCAATTATGGAAATCGTGTTTATGAATCAAACGATCAAAACTCGTATAATAATAACCCACATATTCAAGTTCAAATTAATGACTTAGCAAACTTATTAGCTACTCAGAATCAGTTAAACCGACTGCCTGCTCCTGAACCTGGTGTATTTACTGGGGATCCTCTAAAATATCCTGGTTGGAAAATTGCATTTAAAACCCTAATTGAAAATCTAAACATTCCTGCAAGTCAATGTATGTACTATTTCAAACGGTATTTAGGTGGTGCTGCAAAGGAAGCCGTTGAGAGTAACTTCTTATTTGATTCAGAGTATGCATTTCAGGAAGTTAAACTGTTGCTTGACAAACGTTATGGTGATCCATTTGTCATTGCGAATGCCTTTCGTGATAAGTTGGATTCGTGGCCTAAAGTTCCTCCGCGAGATGGTCCAGCGCTCCGTCGATTGGCAGACTTTCTTAAACAGTGTTACGTAGCGATGAATTCTATGAACACTCTCAATTCATTAAATGATATGCGAGAAAATAGAAAACTCTTAAATAAATTACCAGATTGGCTTATTACTCGTTGGGGTCGCGCTGTTTATGACTATAAGGCGAAACATGGAGAGCTTCCTCCTTTTGAACATTTCGCAAACTTCGTAACTAAAGAATCTGATATTGCCTGTGAACCCCTCACTGCTTTACCTGAACGAAAATATCCTAATTCAACTCCTAATTCTGCGACACATAACAATCAACGTCGAACTGCATTCGTAACCGAAGTAAATAAGGCAGCCTCAAGAAATGACTCAAGCGAACCTGCAAACTGCTTCAACTGTAAAGGTCGGCATCATATAAGTATATGTGACAATTTTCTTTCTAAAAAAACTTGAAGAACGTAAAAGCTACTGTGCCTCAAATAGACTTTGTTTTGCTTGTTTAAACATTGGTCATAGATCCAAGTTTTGTAGACAAAGACTGAAATGTGACACATGTTCTAAATATCATCCCACTGCACTTCATGGTGATAGCGGTGGTGCTAGTAACAGAGGCACCAGCGAGGAAACTTCGGTCAAGGCTAGTACTTCACATCGTGTAAGCACCTCGTCTGGTAACAAGAGTTCAATGATCTTGCCTGTGTGGTTGTCACACATAAGTGATCCGGGTTTTGAAATACCTACTTATGCAATAATTGACAATCAATCAGACACTACGTTTGCGTTGACCAAGACTTCTGATTCACTTGGTGTAAAAGGGACTCCAGTTCAACTGTCCTTATCAACGATGTTCGCTAAAGATAAACTTATAGACAGTACCAAGATAAATGGATTATCTGTTCGAGGTTATAATGGAGATATCCGTATTCCGCTACCAACTACGTACACAAGAGACATAATGCCTGCTAACAGATCTCACATCCCTACACCCGATATGGCTAAACGATGGACTCACCTTGAAAGGATTTCGAACCAACTAACTGAACTTTTAGATTGCGAAGTTGGCCTTCTCATAGGATACGATTGCTAAATTCAGACTTGAACGTCTCAGTGACTTAAATAACAAACTGCCCTCATTTCAATAACCTGTGTATGCATCTCTGTTTAGTTGCTATATTTATGAAACGGCCTGTTTTGCCGTTTGTTTGTTATACAAAAATAATAATAATTTTTGTGTCGATAGTGTACCTTTAAATAATTAAACGTCTTGTTATGTATATAACAAGTGTTCAGTGTACTATAACACCAATTGAACTGTTTCATTAAGCTCGCTATTAAGTGAATGGTATTTAAAATCTCACAAATCTGTCTCATCTTCGTAATCCAAAGTTTTAGAATGAAATCCTGACTAAAACCCCACTTTAAATATTTGTTAGATATTTTCTAATGTGTGCAATTGGCAGAATAAGATGTCTTATATACTTCGTGATATAATCTATCACTTTATTTGACAGGCACCTACTTCTCCTATTTTATTTATGCTTTCCTACTCCTGTTTTCAAGTTTGCTTTGTTGTTCTTCTATTTTTCTCTCTTCTACCATCTATTTTCTTATTATTTGTATTGTACATAATATTACGTATTTTATGCCGTCAACCAGATTTATCGTCATTCAATATCTTATTCACTGCTTACATTATATTCTGGTTCATGTTTCTCCCCTTTGTTTTGGTATATTTTGATTTATATTCATTAAGTTTCTTACAAGATATAATTTAGTCTACCAAACGTTTTTATGGGGAGTTCTATCATTAGTAAGTCCTGTATCGTCTAGAGCTACGTTTTGTCTGTTTTTGGCATTGTTGAACGATACCTTCAGTTCCACATTATACTTTTGTTTTATATTGATTATACGTTCTGGCGATATTGAATCAAATCCAGGTCCCTCCTCGGCGAAATTATACGATAAATTATCTCTATTTCATCTGAACACTAGGAGCATTCGTCATAAGCTCAATCAAATTTTTGATGAATCTCACGATCACCATGTTTGTGTTTTTACCGAAACTCACCTCGATAATAATATCTCTGACCAATTCTTATCTAGGGATGGATTTTCTATTCCATATCGCAAGGACAGAAACTGTCATGGTGGCGGTGTGCTTTTGTATATAAAAGATGATATATTCAGTAAACGTAGGCCTGACCTTGAGTCGCCATCAGTGGAAAGTATTTGGGTTGAAATCCATGTATTGCATAAAATTGTGTTAGTTGGAGCATTTTACAGACCCCCCAATAGCCCAATTCATATTTGCCAGTCAATTGACGCTTCTATTGAACTTGCATATAATTCATCTAAAAATATAATACTATTAGGCGATTTTAATTGTGATTTATTATCAAGTAATAATTGGCTGAACAATATCATTTTGTCTAATAACCTAAAGAATGTTTGTAACAAACCCACAAGGGTAACTCCTTCGTCTTCTACTCTAATCGATTTAATCATTGTTCACGATGAAATTGATATTTGTTACTCTGATACCGTTGATTTTCCAAAAGATATTTCTGATCACAAAGGTGTTCATGCCACGCTTGATTTATCGATTCCGTCGTATCACAGCTTTCGAAGGGAGATAATGATCTACTCGAAAGCTGACTATGTTCGTCTTAATGACTTGATTCGAAATTTCGACTGGGCCCACTCTTTTACCAATCTCGGCATCGACTCTTCTTGTACCCAATTCTATAACATTTTAAACAAATTTATAGCACAATGCATACCTAAAAAATCAGTCGTGATAAGGCCTTCAGATAAGCCTTGGTTTAACAGCGATGTACGAAAGGCTATTAAATTACGTGATAGGCTTCGTAAAATATCAATCAAATCAAAAAACATTAATGATTTTAATAAGTATAAAACTCAACGAAATCGTGTAAATAATTTTATAAAATCATTGAAATCAAAATTCTATGCCAATTTAACGGATGTTATTAATAATCCATCGTCCTCCAATCAGGACAAGTGGAGCTGTATGAAGTTCTTTCTGGGAACCACTGCCACTCCCCCACTCCCTCCTCTTGTTTCAAATGGTGCTACAGTTTATTCGGACGCTGATAAAGCCCAATTATTTAATACTTATTTTGCAAGTATATCGAATGTTTCACCATCAAGTAACCTGCCCGATTTCAAAATTCGAACCTCATCTTTGATTTCTCTGCCAATAATTTCTGAAGAGGAAATTATTGACCTCATAAAATGCTTGAAAAATAAAAAAGCAAACGGCTTTGATAAAATCAATAACATTATCCTTAAAAATACCGCATCTTCCATAAGTTCTCCACTACTCCTCCTATTTAACAAATCACTTGAATCAGGTATATTTCCAACATTTTGGAAAGAAGCTAGGGTTATGCCCCTTTATAAAAAAGGGGAAACCTGTAACGTAAGTAACTACAGACCAATTTCACTACTAAGCTGTATCAGCAAATTATTTGAAAGAGTAATCTTTAAACACTTGTATAATTATTTTCATATAAACAAACTTTTATATCCGTACCAATCTGGTTTTAGACCAGGTCATTCAACTGTTCACCAACTAATTGAGATTTATAATGACATTCTAGTTTCAATTGAAAAAAAGCAATTCGCTTGTTTCGCATTTTTCGATATTTCTAAGGCCTTTGATCGTGTGTACCATCCTGGTCTCATTTTAAAATTGTCAAAATATGGAATATGTGGTAAATTTCTTGACTGGCTTTCCAGTTACCTGACAAATAGATTTCAGCGTGTATTTGTCAAAGATGCCTTATCACCAGCTGAAATTTTGAACTCTGGTGTGCCTCAAGGTTCCGTTTTAGGCCCCTTACTCTTTCTCATTTATATCAACGACATTCAAGACGTTCTTCAAAATTTATCGCGTTTATTTGCTGATGACACAGCAGTTGGTTGCAAAAAAACACTCATTTCTGATATTGAACTATCTATGAATGGAGATCTTTCCAAATTGTCTAAATGGTCCAAAAACTGGCTTGTAAGTTTTAACCCTTCAAAAACCAAAGTAGTCCTTTTTTCAACCAGACCCTCAGCCCAATTACCTAATTTATTTCTTGGTCAGGAACCTTTAGAAATCGTTCCTTTCCACAAGCATCTCGGCATTATTTTTTCAAATGATCTAAAGTGGTCAATACATATCGACTTTATTTGTAAGTCGGCATATAAACTAATCGGTGCGATGCGGAAACTTAAATATAGCTTAAATAGAAAAACTCTTTTGAGCATTTATTCGTCATACGTACGACCTCGTTTGGAATACGCCTGTGAGGTGTGGGATTGTTGTAATATATCCGACTCAGACCGCCTCGAGAATGTCCAGCTTGAAGCTGCAAGAATCATAACAGGCCTCACGAAATATTCTAAAATCGAATCATTATATTTCGAATCTGGATTGATTAAACTATCTGATCGTAGGAAAATCCGTCGCCTTTCTCTTTTTTATAATATTGTGAACAATAGTGCGCCAAATTACTTGACTAATATTTTAACCCTCGCCGAAGCTACTCCTAAATTCTATAATCTCCGCAATTCGAATGATATCCCGATCCCCCATTCCCGTACTAGTGTTTATCAACGATCGTTCTTTCCATCTACCATCCATGATTGGAATTCTTTAGACGCCAATTTAAAAGACCCCCCCTCAACATATTCTTTCAAACGCAATCTTAAAAACCGTTTTGTATCAAATTCAGCCCCAACTTACTTTGGTACCGGAGATAGGAAAGAAAATATTTTATTAACTCGAATTCGTCATAGTTGCAGCGGTTTAAATGCTGATCTCTTTAAAATAAATGTAATTTCCAACCCTTCTTGTAGATGTGGCTACTATAATGAAGACTCATTTCATTACTTTTTTGATTGCCCGACTTACCACTCTCAGCGTTTAGTACTTTTGTCTAATCTGTCTGAATATGATATTAATTTAGAGTTGATTCTGTGTGGAAATCCTACTTTCTCTGTCGATACTAATATTATCATTTTAAATCATGTCCATGAATATATTAAATTCTCAAAACGCTTTTCATAATCAAACATTATTGTATTAATATATGTACTAAATTTATTTTTCTGGTTGTCGGTTTATTTATTATTTATTATTTTGTTTACTTATTTTCTTTTTTCCTTTTCGATATATATCAATGTAATGTTTTTCAGTTTCTTAAGATTCCATAATTATTTTTGATTGATTCCTTTCACTGTTTGTTTAAAGTTCCGTTTTCACATCTTGTTCATATATTGTTTATAACTTTGTAAGGAGAGGATTTTTCCTAAGTTTTTGAAACTTGTATCCAATCCTTTTGAGAATCTCAATAAACTATGTTTAAACTAAAAAATACGATTGCTCCAAAGCCCTAATCCCTAGAGATGTGATTTCCCCTGTTGGTGATGGGCCTTATGCTGAACGTACAGACCTTGGTTGGGGTATCGTCGGGATTATTGATCAAGAATCAACTGAGGAAACAGATCTGATTGGTATAAGTCATCGAACAGTATCTTACGTTCCTGGTTTAATTGGTGAAGTACCTGAACACACTGGTTATATCTCTTTTCCAAACCGTACCAAAGAAAACATTCTACGTTTTATGGAATTGGACTTTAACGAACGAAATGATGAGTCAAGTATTTCTGGTGAAGACAGACAGTTCGTGGACATGATGGAAAGAAGTATCCATATTTCTTCTAACGGACACTACGAAATGCCCTTACCTTTCAAAAATGGTGATCCAGTTCTTCCTAACAACAGAGTTATGACTGAACGAAGGTTGAACAATTTGGCAGTAAGATTCTGTAAAGATAGTAAACTTAAGGATGACTACGTCAAATTTATGGAAGACCTTATAGTGAAAGGGTACGCTGAAGAAGCATTAGAAACTGGTATCTACGGACACATCAACTATATTCCTCACCACGCCGTCTATAATGATAAGAAACCTGGAAAGGTGCGTGTGGTATTCGATTGTCAGGCTAAATATAGAGACAGGAGTATTAATGACCTTTTACTCAAAGGACCTGATCTTACAAACACTTTAATCGGAGTCTTATGTAGATTCAGAAAAGACCATGTCGCGTTTATGTGTGATATCGAAAAGATGTTCTACCAATTTCATGTTGATAAACATCATCGCGATTATCTGCGTTTCTTATGGTGGAAGAAAGGGGACTGTAGTCTGGATCCAAAGGAATTTCGAATGACAGTCCATTTATTTGGTGCTAATTCCTCACCAGGGTGCTCAAACTTCGCTTTAAAACAGGCTGCGAAAGACAATGAAGCTGAATTTGGTTTAGCTGTTTCTCGGTTCATTCAAAATGACTTTTACGTTGACGATGGGCTCACGTCCGTTTCCACTTCTGAAGAAGCAATCGATCTTATAGACAAATGTAAAACTCTTTTAGCAAAATGTGGAGTCTGCTTACACAAATTTGTATCCAATTCCACCGAAGTTATTAAAAGTGTTGCGCCAAATGATTTAGCAGAAGGGATTAAGGCGTTAGACTTAACTACTGATAAACTTCCCGTTGAACGCGCTCTCGGTATTCAATGGTGCGTGGAAGCCGATGCCTTTCAGTTCCGAATAACATTAACTGACAAACCTTTGACTAGAAGAGGTATTCTTTCAACCATCAGTTCCATTTACGATCCTCTTGGATTTATTTCTCCTTTACTACTCACGGGGAAGCATATCCTCCAAGAGCTGTGTAGACTCAACATTGGATGGGATGATAAGATCCCTGACTCATTGTGCATGCGCTGGCAACAGTGGAGGACAGACTTATTTAAAGTAGAAACTTTGAAGCTGAACCGTTGCTATAAACCCCAAAACTTTAATGAGCTAGCTTCTGTAGAACTCCACAACTTTTCGGACGCCAGTACATTTGGTTATGGACAATGTTCATACCTGCGATTAGTTGACGTTGATCAAAGAGTTCATTGTTCTTTAGTCATGGGGAAATCTCGTGTTACACCTCTTCGTGCTGTGACAATTCCACGGTTAGAGTTAACAGCTGCAGTTGTTTCTGTCAACGTCAGTGCATTTTTATACGCCCACACGATAGTATGGGCGTATATTGCGGTTACACCTGTCGGTCCGTCCGTCCGTCCGTCGGTCCGTCCGTCCGTCCGTCGGTCCGTCCGTTCACATTTACCTCGTGCTCACTCTACAGACTACAATTCTTCATGGATCCTTTTGATATTTTGTATGTGTGTCAATATCATTATGAAGATGTGCACTATTGAATTTGGTGATGATTCGATGATTTTCTTCCGAGATATCGCGTAAAACTCTGATATCGCGTTCGTTTTTTTGCTCGTGCTCACTCTACAGGCAACAATTCTTCATGGATCCTTTTGATATTTTGTATGTGTGTCAATATTATTATGAAGATGTGCACTATTGAATTTGGTGATGATTCGATGATTTTCTTCCGAGATATCGCGTAAAACTCTGATATCGCGTTCGTTTTTTTGCTCGTGCTCACTCTACAGGCTAGAATTCTTCATGGATCCTTTTGATGTTTTGTATGTGTGTCAATATTATTATGAAGATGTGCACTATTGAATTTGGTGATGAATCGATGATTTTCTTCCGAGATATCGCGTAAAACTCTGATATCGCGTTCGTTTTTTTGCTCGTGCTCACTCTACAGGCTAGAATTCTTCATGGATCCTTTTGATATTTTGTGTGTGTGTCAATATCATAATAAAGATGTGCACTATTGAATTTGGTGATGATTCGATGATTTTCTTCCGAGATATTGCGTAAAACTCTGATATCGCGTTGGTTTTTTTGCTTGTGCTCACTCTACAGGCAACAATTCTTCATGGATCCTTTTGATATTTTGTATGTGTGTCAATATTATTATGAAGATGTGCACTATTGAATTTGGTGATGATTCGATGATTTTCTTCCGAGATATCGCGTAAAACTCTGATATCACGTTCGTTTTTTTGCTCGTGCTCACTCTACAGGCTACAATTCTCCATGGATCCTTTAGATATTTTGTATGTGTTTCAATATCATTATGAATATGTGCACTATTGAATTTAATGACGATGCGATAAATTTTATCGCATAAAACTCTGCTATCGCGTTTGTTTTGGTGTTCACATTTACCTCTTTATCAAGCTGCTGGTGGGCGTATACGCTTGCGAGACTTGCCGCAAGCCTATGTTTACAGAAGGAGCTACGCTATCCTGATATTAAACAGTATTTTTGGACTGATAGTCGTGTCGTGCTAGGATACATAAACAATGACATTCGACGTTTCCAAATGTTCGTGGCGAATCGCGTTCAGAAAATCCATGATCATTCTATTCCCGCCGAGTGGCATTACGTTGGGACTAAGAATAATCCGGCAGATATTGCTTCGCGGGGCAGTTCCGCGTCTGACTTACCCAATTCGATATGGTATACTGGACCAGACTTTCTGAAACACCCTACGTTGCCAGATGAAACTGAAAATTATACACAAATCAATTTGGAAACTGACAATCCAGATGTACGTAAAGTGAACACTTATGTTACGATTGGTGAGGAAGCTTTCGATCTTGGACGATTCGCCTTCTGCTCTAATTGGTTACGTCTCAAGAGAGCCGTTGCTCACTGTTTACGATACATGTCCATACTTGTTAACCATGTGAATAAAGATTCAAACAGACCTTCAGGTCCTCTTGTAGTAGAAGAACTACGACATGCTGAACTTTCGATTATCAAACTTGTTCAAGCCGAAACTTTTCAGAAGGAAATTCTTACTCTCCAAAACACCACCGAAGATACGTCTACTAGAAAGAACATTCGTGATCGTAAGAAATATCTTCAACGAAATTCCCCCCTTTATAAACTTGATCCTTTCATTGATGATGATGGACTCTTGCGTGTTGGTGGACGAATTAGTAGGTCCGATCTTTGCGACGCTGAAAAGTATCCTCTTATCTTACCAAGAAAGCACCACGTGACTGAGCTTATTATAAACTATTTTCATAATTTGTGCGAACATCAAGGTCGTGGAATAACTGTAAGTGAAATTCGTTCAAATGGTTTTTGGATCATTAACTGTCCCAGTGCAGTAGCCGAATATATCTTTAAATGTGTAAAGTGTCGCAAATTTCGAGGTCAGTGTCAAGTCCAGAAGATGTCGAGCTTACCAGAGGATAGGCTAGAACCTTCACCTCCGTTCACGTATTGTGGAGTAGATTGTTTCGGTCCGTTCTTAATCAAGGAAGGTAGGAAAGATGTTAAGCGTTACGGAGCCCTGTTCACGTGTATGAACTGTAGAGCAGTACATGTGGAAACTCTCACTGATATGACCACCGACTCTTTCATAAACTGTTTGCGCAGATTTCTCTCCATCCGTGGACCTATCAAGGTTCTGCGTTGTGACAATGGTACGAATTTCGTAGGTGCAAAGCGCGAACTAAAGGAAGCATTCAAAGAATTGGTCAATCCGAAAATTCAGCAGTTTCTTGTAGAACGCAACTGTGACTATTTTGAGTTCAAAATGAATGTTCCTTATGCTAGTCACATGGGAGGCGTTTGGGAACGTCAGATTAGATCTGTGCGCAATATATTAATTTCTCTTATGGACAAATCCGGTTCGCAATTAGATGATGAATCTCTTCGAACCTTTTTATGTGAAGCTGCTGCTATTATTAATAGCAGACCCCTTACTACGGAAAGTCTAAACGATCCAACATCTTTAGAACCGATTACGCCGAATCACCTACTGACAATGAAATCCAAGGTTTTGTTACCTCCTCCTGGAAATTTTCAGCAAGCAGATGTGTATTCCAGAAAGCGATGGAGGCGAGTCCAGTACTTGATAAACGTATTTTGGTCTCGTTGGAGAATTGAGTACCTGCAGAATCTTCAAGTTCGCCAGAAATGGTCAAAGCCGTCCAGAAATTTGAAGATTGATGATGTCGTTTTAATGAAAGACGATGATTTACATAGAAGTCAATGGAGACTTGCGAGGATTGTTAAGGCCGATCCTGAATCCGATGGTTACGTCCGTAAGGTCACAATTCGAATTGGTAACGCAGATTTGGACAAATCGGGAAAACCTATTCGTGAGACGATTGACTTAGATCGACCAGTGCATAAATTGGTATTGTTATTAGAAAACTAAGACCGGGTATTCCCCGTCGAGGAGCCATTTCTGAATGTGGTTGGTGTCTTGAAAGCCACATGTTCATTTCTTTATATTATAAAGTAGTCATATGTTATGATTCAGTTATTTCGATTTAAATATGTTTTCGATTAATATTATTCGCTTTGTTCTGGAATCATTTCGTTTCTCAAAGTAATTCTAGTCGTAAGCTTCGTATTTTATGATTCGATTACTCTTGTCAGATATTTTCATTTTGTGGATTCCCTTATTACCAGTGCGATATTGTTATGTCACCACAACGTTTTTTTTGCATGTTTCATTTCGCCTTGTGAAAATCGAAAGCATTCGACTTTGAGGAGCCATGTTACTGTAGTACTGTGCATATGATAAAAACGCCTTACGTTTTACATTTTCGGGAGTAATCATTGTTCTCCATCTTAGGCACATGTGTTGGTCTACGTGAATAGCGCTAATATATGTTTTGTATTGTTATTAGTGCATTAATTGTATTTGTGTAATATTTTTGAGTGTATATGTACTTAATTTGCCGTTCATATTCGGATAGAATATCGTAAACCTTCATTTTATTGTACGTTCCAGAACATCCTATTATAAATTTGTAAGCTTCGGCGATATGTTCTTTCGTTATTTTGTGAGAATTGATCTCTGAGAATTCTTTATTTCTCTACTTTCAGTTTTCACGTCCATGTATAACAGTCTTTGCTACGTCATAATAAATTGATTTCGAAAGATCCGCTGTGTTATCTTGGCCAGTAGAATCCCTTGAATTGCTGTCTTAAACTTTAACAGTCCTGATTTTCGACAGAGCCTGCAATCGACAATTTTGAAGGCTCGTAGCCGTTACATTTCTTTTCAGCCTATAAGAAATAAGATGCTATTATAATTCATTATACAAACCTGGCTCCAACAGGGTGAGATCAAGTCTTGGTTGAGACTCATGCAATTGGGCGATTTTCTCTATATTTTAAATTGTAATCACCATAAAGACTGAATACCATTCCATGCAACTGTGAAACAAACTTATTACATCACAGGCTTTTTATATTCAGATCAATTTATCTTATTTTATAATATATTTATCCTACATACATTGGTTTGAGGGATGTCTTCAATATTATTTCCATCTGAATCAGTTTCTTTTTGCCTTTCATCACCTTTCTTATAAAAAAGAATATAGCATCCAGTCTAAAAAAAAAGTCATAAAAATTCTACTTTAGCAATTATTCAAATCAGTGGTGGAACTATGCATGACAGCTGTTAAATGAGACATAACCTTTCATTCTGTAAGAGCTTTTAATATCATATACCATAGTTAAGTTTGTACTGGAATAACTCACCTTAATGTTCAAATCAAGCTCTTCATATCTGTGAGTTCTAATGATATTTATATCATTTAGAAATGTTCATTCACTGAAAGCTTCTGTATGAACTGTCCAATCTACAAAATAAAATGATATTTTTCTATCCAGACTTCTTTTTGGTCATTTCAAAATCATTTCTCAGATAGATTCCCGTGTCAGACCTGTGTATAAACAATTGCTTTTCATTAAAATTATGTATATCAATCAATTATTATTGTTATACTGAAATAATACTATTTAATTCATACAAGTAATAAATACTTACAATGACCATTTGACACCAGATCGCCTCTGTGACACTGCAACAACAACAACAACAAATTTTACAACATATTATTTTTGTATCTTATCCTCCAAAATAATTTTTACTACTTTACTACATTACAATTACATGCACCATCCTTTTTTAAATTAAAATTCATTTCTTAATTATTCCACACTTTTATAATCATACTTACAACTATGGTAGATAAATGATAATTTGTATTGGTATCATCTGTTTGGATATGTACTGTCCTGAAATTATAAACATTATAAATTAGATAATGGACAGCAGTTATGCAAGTTATAAAAAGCCACAAGTATAATATATTTATATGAAATAAGTGAAATAATCTAATTATATATAATATATATTAACCTTTGGATATCAATCGATCTGTTATCTTTTGGAAACAGAGTTCCAGCACCATTAGGTAGTTGTACCATTTTAAACCGATTAAGGTGAAATGCTAAAACAGGTGGACAGTTCATTGTTTTCAATTCCTCATTCATTTCTAATGTTGAATTCGAACAGTTTTGACATCTGAAAAGGTTAAGTAAGCGTATCAGGTAAGTTAATATATGCCAAACAGCAGAAAACCCAAACCATCACAACCTGTAGATTCTTAAAGAAATTTTGTTTTCAGAATGGCTTAGGGTTCATCTCAGCAACTCAAATTCAAAATTGATAGACATTATTTGTAGACATTATTTCAGAAAGTTTCGTCAAAAAATGTCTTTCACAAGCAATTGTGAACCTATGGATGGACATTTATGATACAATATAATTATGCTCCACATTTCAAAAACATATAAAAATAGTAATTCCTGATATATACCTTCTCCCTTGAATAGTTCTTGAAATGAAATGAGTATCAATTGAAGCTTGAATAGTTTCTTCAATATTCATCGTAAGCATAAAATGCTGTTCTGGTTCTGACATCTAATCAAATAGAAGAAAACAGTTTAAAAAAAAAATGAACAAGTTCAGTAGGGCTGTTGTCAATAGGGTCAACGATGTAGTGTATTGGCTAGCTCGCCAAAAATGTAGTAGGTGGTCTTTTGACCAATCGGCAGCCTGCTTGCTTCCAAATATCCGATGCGGAAAAATTCTATCATTAATGAATGAAAATATACTACATATGATAACACATATGTCCTCCATGATTTGCAACGTAATCTATAAATATCTTAATGTAAGCGTGTGAGTGGACCTAATCTGCCACACAAGCATGGAGCGTCTTTGGGTATCAATAAGCTAAATCTGAAAACACTGTTAATCACTAGAACTAGAACAAGAAGTGAAAGCTAAGTTTTCAGTGTGATTAAAATACATCCATATCCAGAAGACAGCCTCATAATCATGACAACAAGGGACTATCATAATAATAAAAAACTAGAACCGTGGACGGTACCGAGCAGTGTGTATCCGGTGTCGACCATGGGTGAAAAGTCACATCTTTCGACCCAAATTAAGAGATTTACAGCAAAAATCTATATTTTTATTCGTTGATTTAAAAGTAGAAATAGTTAATGTTAAGGATTGAAAACTAAATAAAAATTCCAACCCATAGCACATACGATTTGAATATAGGCTAATTTGAATTTGGATTGACCAAACAAATTTACTTCACAGTCTGCAACTGCTGCTCATAATCCAATCAAAAGTTTGTCGTTAAAAGAATAAATCATACTCTTATGTTTCTTTACAAAAACATTTCACCTTGAACAGTTTTATACAACGTATATAAAACTAAATTTTTAATACTATTTCAATAAATCACAATCACATTATATTTGAAAAATATAATTTCTTCTTAAGAAATGTATTGGTAAATTCTACAGTTAGAATTTACTACCAATCTGAAAAATACTGAAAAAGATCACTTATAGTCTTGATACAATCATAACTCTAAATACTAAAAAACGCAGAAAAATTGGCGTGAACATGTAGGAAAATTAATGCTTATAGGCCTATGGGGTTGAACAGATTCGGATTATTCATAATTTCTTGCGAAAAGCTTATTTGTTGAAAATATGACAAATTAATGAATCTAAAAAGGTTTAAAGAGACTAACCAAAGGCACGAACCTAACATATTATACACAATTATGAACATATAATACCGTTTTCCCCGATGAATGGAGCTTTATAACAAAACTATTAAATTATGTACATCAGGACCATGCGGATATGTACTTGTTTCTGCTGTAATGAAGTACTTTATTACTTAAATCAGAGCCTCCAAAAAAATTGAAATGACATTGGGGCATTATGCATCAGGGGAGGTAATCTGATTATTAACTGTGGGTTTGAACAAACATAGTACACTGTCAACAGTATGTGTAAAATTTCTTGTAAATTACGGAAGTTGAAAATCGAATGACGTTAAAACCGAAAGTGATATCAAATTGTTAAAAACAGATTTTTGTTCGCAATCAAAGTGTCTATCCAACTGTATGTAGGTTTTCAGATTGATCAAAATGAATTTGAAAAAGTCGGACAAAATACGTACAGTTTAAATGGCAGAAGGAACAAATCTTCTAAATTCCGAAAGACGGAATTTTAATTAAAAAATCTTGTATTATATCCCTGGAAAGAGTAGATCAAGCATTGATGGATTGAGAAATGATTTTTGACGTATGTAAATTAGGTCACGTGACAGGGCTTTTTAAAGTTGCAATTTTCAAAGGGCTATAAAACCGGAAGTAAGCGTTTTGTCTCTGAAAATATTATGCCATTAAATGCTTCTCATCGAGGACATTAATTTTTGTAGAGGTCACTCAGTCACGAATGGTCAAGGTCACGAAATATTTACCCTGAAAGTTTTGACAATTACTGATTTAATTCAACCGGTAATTAAAAAAAATCAGAATTGAAATTCAAAAATCGACTTCCCATGTTTTGGTAGCAATCAACTGTAGATTCCATAATCATCAATATTATGCAAATTCCATAACACCCTGAGGCCCCATTTTGCGTTTTATAGAAATATACCATTTCAAGATGGCGACTGATCCGTTACATCCGGGTCACATTTTAACACTTGTATACTTCTGTGTCTACAAAACAAATATACCGCAAAAAGTATTTTTCGAATATCTTCAAAATTCCGGAAGTTGAAAATTCAACTTTAACAGCGAATGACGTCGAAACCGGAAGTAATAATAAAATTTTTGAAATAGATTATTGTACACAATCAGAATATCTATCTATTTATTATTTGTCAGATAGATCAAAGGTCAAGGTCAAAAGATACAGGCCTTCAAAATATTGACAAAATTTAACCGGAAATTGCAGGAAAACCAAATCGAAATTCAAAAATCGGCTTCCCGACATTTTTTAGAATTGTTATGTTCTTTTATTTGACACCAGATTCGTCAAAATCGGATAAACTGTTTTTTCTGAATAAAATTTGGGCACTTTTTACAAAAATCAAAATGGCGGCCAAACTATAAACATTTTCTTCCCGTTTTTTCTTCTCATTTTTTGAGTCATAACGATATCTATCTATTAGTATCATTTTTTTTGACAACCATGTGATTTTCGTGGAGTGGGTCAACCGGAAGTGAGAAGTTTGATATCATGAAAACCGGAAGTGATAAAAAAAAGTTTAACCAAGAAAATTTGTTCTCTAATGTGATCTGCTTGAGTATCAGAATTTTTGATAAAATCGGACGAATAGCACAGAAAATAGAAATTTTGGCCAAAAACAGCAAAATTCGACTCAAAAAAGTGTGCTATGAATTTTCAAATTTCGATTTTTTTTCACTACTATCCCATAAGATATTTGCACGAGATTCAAAATACGCGACTCCGAGAAAAATCGGATCAAAAATGTGCTTTCTAAGGCCAATAAACCATTTTTTGCACAGTTTTTAATATTGCACTTCCGGTTGTGCAAAAATGTATCAATTTACATTCATGCAGTAATAGACCATATACAGTGAAGTAATGCATTGCAAATTTTGCTGTAATTATCACAGTTTCTTCAGAGTACTCGGTACAAAATTAATTTTTTAAAAAATTATGAAAACAAAGCAGTGTGTTCGCGAGAACACACTGCAAAAATATGTGGGAACATCTATCGTGCAGCATCATGCCTGCTTTTATACCAAAAAATACATTATGGACCAGTCTCCGTAATAAATCAAATATTACCTTTTCTAAGCATGAACAACACATTCTCTCATAATTGATGACAATTGGCTCATACAGGGTAATGTTATTAAGCTCCTGCAGAATTTGTAACAAAAATTCGTGTGCATCATGCTGCCTATCATACACAAAACCACATGTAGATAGCACTTCCTGAAACAGAAAAATGTCTCTTATAATAAATGAGCTACAATGATAAGGTTCGCTACAGAAAATAAAATATTACTGGGTTTATCTTCAATGTGAATTTTATTTCTCAACAATCTTACGTCTGACCACAATATTACTTACCAGAGTCTCAATAGGATCGTAAGGTGTATTGCTATCTACACACAGTTCTTTAATGAATACATCTAAAGTATCAATGCCAAGTCTAGGCACGTTCTCTGGATCTTAAATTATATTCATTATTATTGTAATATTTCCTGAACTATAATTGATTTTGATCCAAGCGGTCTGAAGAGTTTTGCTAGTGCAACAGATTATTGTTTGCGGTAAGCTGTCGACAATTATTGCTGAATGCCATGTATACACATAGATACAATTTATCAAATATATTTGGTAGTCATGCATTCAGTAATGAAACATTATATGAAATATGCAATTATCCATATTATATTATAACTAGAATACCTTCAATTATCTTTGCAACCGCTTGCATAGAACTATTCAGCCAGCAGTTATTATGTGCATTATTAATTCCTCTGTACACTGAAAATATAAATAATTGAGGTCATAAAACTGTAGAGTTTCACAATTCTAAAGAGAAAATTTAAGTCATATTTTGCAAGGAGACCAAATAATATATAGCTGATTCACAAAAATTGGGCACAATGCTTTTTTACATGACAAAAATAATAACAGATCATGACCAATACCTGTTGATCTATTTTGATGATGGTCTTCATCCTCATATACTTTGGTAAATTGGTCCTCGTTATCTGGGTGGATACTCAATCTGTAGTAGTCATCCATAGTCATATTCATGTTTTTGGGTATTACACTTTTCATCTTTTTTGTTATATTATTGTTTTTCGATTCATTACGAAAATGTAATAACAATCTAAGCATAAAAAGATGATTTTCTGTCTTCATTTTATTAATAAAGTACAGATCCTTGTCACTTTCGGAAAACAATTGTTCACATACTTGGGTGTTAATTAGTCCCTTTAATTCTTTCACATGGGATATAGATCTTAATTTATCTATTTCCGCAGACATGTTGTCCTCATGGAACTTATCCGCCAACATGTAATGGTTGTTTGTATTTGTCACAGGATGGGTGTTAACAGATGACGGATGAGAATCAGCACCCTGTGACAAATCATTTAAAAATTCCATATTAAGGCCATACCAAAATAATATTCTGTTCGTCGGGAATTCCGTACCCGATTTTCCGAAATTGAAATTTTATTTTTAAAATTAAAAAATAATATTCCGTATGTATCAAAAGAGCTCCCGTATGTAAAATTTTGAAAAAAGAATTTTTAATTTAAAAAAAAAAATTATATTGCCCGTATGTCCGTAGCTCTAAATTGATCAGATAACATGATTTTTATTTCTCTAAGCCAATAATTTGGTAGCAGGAGTAATAAATTGCGCCCTCTATTGTCAGTTTGTGGACATCGTGCCACTTGTCTTATCATCGGCGGATTCGTACCATACGGCCCACCGTCATCGTATTGGAGTAACGGAAGTAGCCGAGCGGTAACCGAATGGATTCGTACCATTGGAATGTCTTAGACCCAAGACAGCTCGGCCTTTCATATTAAGATACCTCGGCCTCGTACCTAGACACCTCGGCCTCGGGTTATTTTACATCGACCACAAGGTGTGAATTGATCAATCAACAGGATTAATCACCACTTTAATCATGCCAAGCGTAATCAGGTATTGACTTGGATCTCATGGATATAAAACAAGTGCCTTTGACTCCAGTAGAGAACAAGCCTGGCCTAATTCTACTTCCACTGATCACGTGGACAGCAGGTGTTCATAATATTCTTTGATCTTTCTTTGATCTCAATGGGTCTTGTTTTCTATCAAAATGTACCCATCAATTTAATCAGTGGTGTCACAAATTAACGGGATCTTATTGTTTTTAGTCACCTAATCTTATAAAACGTTTATTCAAGTAGATTAAGTTTATTGTTAACAAAAGATTTACAGAATAACTACCGTCCTGAGTACTGTTATCAGAACTATTTTTTCCCGCTCAATTTTATTGGCGCCAGTAAGTCTACAATCTGAAGTCAACTATAACTTGTATTATTGTCTTGTCAGCAATGTGTTTGAAAGTTCTAAAACTTTTGGATTATTTTACTGGATTTAAGGATTAAGATCGTTCCCGGTAACATTATTAAACATCGATCTATTGGATAGCATTTTGATCAACGGTAATTTCAAATCTTTTCTTTCTTCCGTGTTTTTAAACATCGATCTATTGGTAGACCTATAGCATTTTGATCAACGGCAATTTCAAATCTTTTCTTTCCGTGTTTTTAAACATCGATCTATTGGTATAGCATTTTGATTAACGCTAATTTCAAATCTTTTCTTTCTTTTATATATCGAATTTTGGAATACGGAATTAAAAAAATATTTTCATCAAAATTCAAAACGGAAAAATAACTTAAAAAATACATTGAAAATTGGTAAAAACGGTACATTGAATTATAACTTCGCTTGAGATCCAAGTCAATACCTGATTACGCTTGGCATGATTAAAGTGGTGATTAATCCTGTTGATCGATCAATTCACACCTTGTGGTCGATGTAAAATAACCCGAGGCCGAGGTGTCTAGGTACAGGGCCGAGGTATCTTATAATAGTATATGAATGGCCGAGCTGTCTTGGGTCCGAGACGTCGTGATCCCTGTATATTAATATCATTTTAACTGAAAATTTGAAATAATTATTTCTGGATTATTGTAAGAGTTATTTCCTTTGACAATACCACATTTAATAGATGTATGTAATATTGACAAAGGCAATCACTCTTACCATAATCCATAAATAATCAAAGTGGCATGTGTACACGAAACTGTAGTTTATGCCTGATTTTGGTCATGCTTGGCACATTAATGAGTTGTTGTTGACTTAATAATTGAGAGCTCAATGAAATTTAAATGGTAAATGTTTAAAGGGATTGCAAAGATGTTTTCTAAAATAAAAATTATGTATATAGAGACACTCGGAGCATCAATTTTCACCAGTTTTCCAATTTTAATTCAGACAACTGTAGTTGTTACAATTCTTAAACTAAAGCATTTAACAACATCATTAGATGTTTACATAGATATCAATAACTTAGCTACCATCTAGTGACGTCATAAAACGCGCAAGTTTTAGTGGAATTACAAGAACCACAGACGTTGGAATAAAAACTGGTGCAAATTGAAATCTGTGTCCCAAATACATATAATAAGGTTAAAAAACATTATTACCACCCCTTTAAAGCCTCTGGTGGGTGTATTGTCACTGACATCTATTATTATTTTTTATTGTTATTTTTACACCATAAATAAATGCTATTAATTGTTATTTTATCTGAATACATTCAAAATCATTCAGCAGAAAAAATTTTAATGGTACGAAGGAACAGTTTTTTTTTTTAAATTAAGAATTATAATATCGCACCAACCAAATCAATGATACTAACTTTTAGACATTTTTTTTTTAAAATTAAAAAAAAATTTCGTTCGCTCGTACCTTTTTTTTTTCAAGAAATCCCGAAGAATAGAAAATTATTTTGGTATGGCCTAACAGAAAGTTTTCCCTCTTTCGCCAATGTAATATTGTCTTCGGTTGCCTCTGCAACACGTCCATCAAATGGTTCGAACATTCCTGGTCTCCTCTTTTCGCCGTGGCGAAATGTCATATTTGAAACATCGTTTATGATAACAGTCGGTTGATGCTTCATTGAGAGTACCATATCTACATGGTCACGGACGCTTTCGGCTCTGATAATTGGTTTAGCTCCATAACATATGCCATGAGGGCATACCATTGCCACAAATCCTCCTGGAATTAGAAAATTATTTTTATGTAAGCTTTAACATGAAATTAAGCTATTCTACATTTTTTTAACCCATCAACTGCCAGATATTTTTCAGAGAACATTGGCATTGTGTGGTCCTTTTTTTCAAAAGTAACAGGATTTAGGCAGTCATTTTCATTTTTTTTTTTTCATATTGTAGTCATTGCGAATCTTAATCCACTTGAAATTCAATGTTATTCTTACAGGAAAATGACACCATGAGCAAATGGCATCATGAAAAGTCGACATAAATGCCAGTCATTTATTGACTTTATAAACATGCATTTTTTTGTTTACAAAAAACCATTGACATTTTTCAGCCATAGTTGTGTCTATGTTAAATGTAAGTTGATAAGTAAAATGTCGCAATATTACGACCATGGCCGTTAAAGGTTTAATAGTTTATATTCATTGCGTGAGTAAGCTGGGATTAAATTAATGATAATTAAATACGGTAAAGACAAATATTCACATACCTGATCTGCCCCACAATTTGCTGAAAATCTTCTTAAAATTACTTTTTGTAATGGCTTGAAGGCGAACAATTACATCCATTTTTGATCCTTTGTCCGAGATACCCACTTCCTTTACAACATCTTTAACAAAGCTGACCTTAAAAAAAAAGCATAAAAAGTATGTAAATATGAATAATCTTTCCACCCATCAACTGAATCAATACTTTAACCAAAACAGGATTATTGCAATGGTTCATACAAAATGCTACAAAGTAATAATATTTCCTATTTTCAAGCTATACTAGACAATGTATTATATCCTAGAACTATTACTTACAGATGCCTCACAGAGTAAAGAGTCCAAAAATTCATCAGATATTTTCTTGTCTAGTTCATCAATATCTACTGGCTCATAGATCTTCTTTAGCTTCTTGAATTCTGTATTAATGACAGCCATGGTTGATGCTAAAGAACTGGGGGCCATCCATTGAGACCAACCCTCATACTGGATATCCCTGGCAAAGGGATTGAGTAGTCCTGCAATACATATTTAGTCATATGACATGTAGTCATATCCACATAACTCGATATCAGATATTACAATATCTATATAGTGTATAAAATTTTTAGTATATTCTGTAGATATGACTGGATGATGTATGGATGTTTTGATAGCTCAAAGACAAATAAAATCCTTTATCCTTTTTTCACAATTTCAAATAAAATGGCAGTTGCTACTAATTATCATACATTTAGCCTGGCGGTATTTTAGATCACCAAAATAATCATACATGCATTCATGAACAAATTTATATCTAACCTCTTTTGCAATGAGTTCCAGCCAGAGCATGTTCTTCTATTTGGTTCCAAAACTGAAGCATATCAACTTCTTCTGACATATTTTCTGGAGGCTCTTTGATTGTACTACCTACAAAAACACAAATTATTACAGACAACAACAAAAAATGGCCGTCAACTTGGATATACACAATTATAGCATACATTTGTTCAGCCCATATCTGTCATCTTATAAATATTAATGCCAGATATCAAATATCAGGTAGTTTGAATAATTGGTACACAATGAAAACATGACAAAAGGGTCAAATAATACCTTTTATCCCAAAGCATGTTTTTCTGTTAGCATCTAGTATTACGATGGCTGGATTACTTCCACACTGAACACATGTAAACTGGTAACCATGATCTGTTTGTGCCTCAAAATGAAGATATGCTTGAAATATGTTAGCCGGATATTTCGTCGGGAAGGCATCTTCTAATATCATACAGCTGTGTGATGCTAAAATATAAGATAATGGATCACATTTAGATAAATTAAAATTTTATCTTAATATTTGGGTCAACCACACGCAAGAATGGATGATTTTCGGCTTTAGTATTGATTCAGGCAATTCTGGTAGTTTCTGAAGAAGCTCTTGTATTTTTGGAATTATGGAAAGCACTATTAATTAAAAATGTATTGTCATATCTAATTTATATTTGTATAATTTAAATGTATATATTAGATGGAATTGATTAATATAAGCTTCGGCTTGTTTCTTAAACCATATATTGTATTTATGTACTACATATTTCATATTTTGTAAATTCTGAATAAATATTGTTTAAAAAAAAAAAGATATATGGTTTCAGACACACAACCCGTGCACCAACTACTTTATGACTCATTGGCTTATTTAGTTATTAGGGGTGAAAGCCGACACCGGGCCGACTCTCGAAAGCACTGGCCGTGGCATCCGAATTTTTCTTGCCTTGAGGGGATTCGAACCCACGGCACCTAATCGCCTAGCAAACGGCAATCCAACTCGCTACCGACTGAGCTATTTCACTGCCACAGACTGACTGATGTTTCCAACCACTGAAGTGTGTTAAAAAAACCTTTATTTTTAAATAAAAGACAAGAAGAAAATTGTGTTGAAAAAGCTTTATGGCGCATGCTGATACTTTCTAGAACACATGAGTCCATTTTACGCTTGAGTCTGACAAAAAGGTTTTTTGGACTGGCGTGTTTACTGACGTGTTTGGTGTGTTATATGAAGGACTGATGTTTTTGAGTACTGACGTGCATTGAAAAGGCTTTATGACGCATTCTGAAACTTTCTAAAACACCTGAGTCCAATTTGCATTTCAAAAGGCATTTATTTATGAGATTTCACATGTTGTTTTTAACATTTCTGGGCTGAAGGACTGGCTAGTAGCGAATAACATTTCCTTGACGTGGTTACTAACGCACTGGAGTACATATAGGGCTTTGGAGTAGTGTCGCGTCTGACGTGTTTACTGACGTATGTGACGTGTTTACTGACGTGTTTTGGCATATTTAATGACGGACTTCTGTTTTAACGACTGAGGTGCTATGAAACTCCTTTTTATGATGCATGCTGATACTTTCTGGAACACCTGAGATCATTTTGCGCTTGAGTCTGACAAAAGGCATTTGTTTATGACTGGCGTGTTTATTGACGTGTTTGGCTTACTTAGTGACGGACTAATGTTTTTAACTACTGACGTGCGTTGAAAAACCTTTATGACGCATGCTGATACTTTCTGGAACACCCGAGTCCATTTTGCGCTTGAGTCTATCAAAAGGCATTTATTAATGAGATTTCACATGGTGTTTTTAACATTTCTGGGCTGAAGGACTGGCTAGTAGCGAATAACAGTTCCTTGACGTGCTTACTGACGCACTGGAGTAGTGTCGTGTTTGACGTGTTTACTGACGCGTCTGACGTGTTTACTGACGTATGTGACGTGTTCACTGGCGGACTGACGTGTTTGGTGTGTTTAATGACGGACTTCTGTTTTTGACTACTGACGTGCATTGAAAAGGCTTTATGGCGCATGCTGATCCTTTCTGGAACACCTGAGATCATTTTGCGCTTGAGTCTGACAAAAGGCATTTGTTTATGACTGGCGTGTTTACTGACGTGTTTGGCTTATTAAGTGACGGACTTTTATGACGCATGCTGATAATTTCTGGAACACCTGAGTCCATTTTGCGCTTGAGTCTATCAAAAGGCATTTGTTTATGAGAGTTCACATGGTGTTTTTAACATTTCTGGGCTGAAGGACTGGCTAGTAACAAATAACTGTTCTTTGACGTGCTTACTGACGTACAGGAGTAGTGACTTGTTTGACGTGTTTACTGACGCGTCTGACGTACTTACTGACGTATGTGACGTGTTTACTGACGGACTGACTTGTTCACTGGCGTGTTTTGGCTTATTTAGTGATGGTCTCTTGTATCAACTACTGACGTGCTATGAAATTCCTTTTTTATGGCGCATGCTGATACTTTCTGGAACACCTGAGATCATTTTGCGCTTGAGTCTATCAAAAAGCATTTATTAATGAGATTTCACATGGTGTTTTTAACATTTCTGGGCTGAAGGACTGTCGGTAAAATATCAATTGATACCAAACGGCCCATCATGGACGACATCAAAGTAGGCATTGTCAAGATATCCTTTGCTGGGGATCACGACGTCTCGGACCCCCGACACCTCGGCCTTTCATATACTAAGAAACCTCGGCCTCGGACCCAGACACCTCGGCCTCGGACCCAGACACCTCGGCCTCGAGATATCGAAATTCTTTAATGTAAAATATACCAATCGAATTAGGACAGAGAATTTGTGAGGCAGTTCTTTTCGTCAGAACATAATTTCTAAGCTGAACGTTTGAATATTTGAGATTTGTGATGATGATGATGGTCTAGTTGTCGTGAAAAAAAGTTTTGGAATAATTCTTCTGTTGTTTTTTTTCGACGTGTTTAGTTTCAAATAAATATCAAATGTCGCCGCATTTCATATAGAGACTATTTGATGTCTGTTTTCCGGCGATCTAGCTAGTTTTCAACTTCGCCTGTTCAATTAACTGCCGCCCAGTAACAATTCCTTAGACGAGGCACTGGTTTACCCCACTTCCAAAGTTAGAAGCGTTTTTGTAATCGAGATATGATTAAGTGAGCTCTAGAGATTTTTAGAGTGGATTTTTGCTTTAAGTTTAACACAAAAGCATGCAGTATTTTCGACGCGATTCCCACTGAGCAGGAGAAACAGTTAGGATTGACCCCTCCAGTTACTAACTCATTCATTTCCTTGACGGTGCTATGCACACTATTGGGTGCCATAATGCGCTATTTTGGGCGCCTAACGGCGCCCCTCCTCTCTCGGCGCCCGGAGTGTGTGTGCCCTCCCCCTTTATGCTGCATACCTTTCCAACCGAGGCCAGAGATCCGGAGAGTAGAAGCTAATGGACCCGTCTCATTAACAGGTTTTCCTGAATATTTATTACTATTTCTATTTTAGGCGTATTTGTTCACTTTTCAAAAGCTAAATTCAAGACTATGAGGTATTAGGCCTAGCTAGGCCTATGTGGATTTGCTTTGTATTCCAAAAATATAAAAAATGCTTGTGTTTGAATGAATACCATCTAGGTCCACCCGTGTGCACATTAAATATTCCTATGCAGTTGGAAATCGAAGAGTTGGCCCTCATTGCACGCTGCATGGTTATAGCAATATAGGCCTATGTCTGTCTTTAGATAGTCTAACACTGTTAGTAACAGCGCATAAGTATAGAAACTTTATTTTATTTCATTTCATTTTACAGGAAAGATGGGAAGACAGGGAAAATTCATCTTTTTCCCCCGTTGTTGGCAAACCTCTTGCCCGTAAAAAAGCTTGTAAACGGTCTTTTCTTCATAAAACAAGATCATCAAACGTGGACATGATAACTAGGCTACCGGTATATTTTGACACGTTGTTTATATGCCGTGACCTTTGACATTACCCAGAAATCACTGCGCGCGTGAAACTCCGAGGCGGCTTATAAGCGTAGGTGTAATATTCATCAACCTCAGCCACGTCTTTTTTTAACAAGATTGAAGAACATAGAAAGGGAGATAACAATTTAATTTTTTTGATATGGATGTTATTTATATTTTATCTTCCCGTGATGACCTTGACTCAAGGTCGCACGCGTATTAATCTCGAAAAATCTGAAAAAGGCAAATCTAATCGATAAATTGAGTGGACCGATAAAGTTTGAGTTTTTCAAAAGCAGAGATATTGTCATGCAATCAAAATATATCTATTTGAACCTCATTTTGATCATTGCATTATGAATTCAGATATTAAATCTGCAATATGTCGTCTGCTTCTTTGCTAATATTCTATGTCAGCACTTTGATTCTATTTATAGTAACAATCAACCTTGATTGCCACCTTTGTTTCTATATTGAATCCAAGCCCTCCTCAGGAAATTAATCTAAGGTGTAACAAATTAACGTTCTCTCATTGTTTATATTCACACAACCTCATTAATTGGTTTAGTTTCATTTCTTAATAAACAAAAAACAACCAAAAAAACGATTTTGCCGATTTGATACCATATATTTTTTACTCGCATGACCTTGACATTTCGAATATTTCTGAGGAATAAATTCTTTATTTTGTTACCTTTTGTACCAAAATATTTTGTTACCGTTTTTACATTTGATACACATAAATATATAATATAACAACATAAGTCTAGTGGGCCGAGTCGGTAGTGAGAAAAAACCTTGGGCCGAGTCGGTAGTGAGAAAAAAATCATTGGGCCGAGTCGGTAGTGAGAGTTTGTAATGGTCCGACACAGTAATGGTCCGACCGGTCCTGATTCCAAAAAAGGGTAATAGATCTGTCAAAAGGGTATCAAGAAACACCATATTTAACGATTATTTTTGTATGAATTGAAATAAAATAGTTCTGAGTATCTTAGATTTGGTAATTTTCATGCAAAAATCACTTGGGAAATGTGTTTATATAGTTCAAATGTAAATTCATTAAACCTTATATTTCTATATTTTTATAGAATTTACATATAGCACGAGTACAATATATTAGTGTTTCAGAAACAAGACGAAGTTTATATTAATCCGTTACCATTTAATAATAAAAACAAATTATACAAATATTAATTAGATATGACTATAGATACTCAGAACTATTTTGAGGTTAATATTTCAATTCATACAAAAAGTAATCGGCAACATGCGATTTAGAAAATATGGTGTTTTTTGTTACCCATTTATTTAAGACCCAAATGAACCCACTAAAATGAAGACTGTTCCCCTTTAAATGAATTACTTTGTTCTACAGGTTATTTATTACAAATCTTAAATCACAGCAATCAAAAACTCAAAATCTTATGATTTTATTCATTCAGGTCGAATCTGACGGTTTATAGACAATAATTCGTTTGAAGAAAAAGTATTTTGGAAGGTGGCCAAGAAGCCGAAGAACAAGTAGAGTGCCAAGTTGAATCAAGACTGCATTTTTTAATTTTAAAACCTTTTTTGTATATCTTCAAACACCAAGTCAATATATTTAAACTAAACTTACCTTTAGATCGTTATCCATTTTTACTCACATTGCTTAGGATTAGAGTCTCCAAAGCAATTTAGTGACTGTGAATGGTTTTACAGGTTATTTATTACAAAGCTTAAATATCAGCATCCAATGAAATTGACCTCTACTACAGGGTCATCCAATTAGATTTTGATTAAATAATAGTTTAATTACTCGTTTCGAGATTGTTTTTATTACCCGTGTCCTGAAACTAAAATGTCTTTATGATTGTTTAATGCCAACATACCGAAAATCTTCAAAGTCCTAATTACTTTGTGTAATGTCCAAATTTTTATTATCTTTTGTTTTTATGACATTCAGATTAGTTATCTAATTAACAAAACAAACTGTTTTACTATCTAATTAACTTAACACCCTCAACAATAATTCTACAAGTGAATCCAATCTCTAAATGTATTTAAATTCTAAAAAAATTCTTATTTAAATAATAAATGATTCTTCAAATGTACTTTTCCTAAATATTTTATTATTTCATAGTGGGGCTTTTGTCCTAGGTAAATTTATATTGTGGGGCTTTTGTCCACTAGGGTAAAAAATCAAAGTGGGGCTTTTGTCCGGTGGGGCTTTTGTCCGCCATTCCTACAATATATGGGGCCATGACGACTGTAGAGATCCCGATGAGCAAAACAGATTCCTAACATATTCCATTACTTTGTTGCATTATACACAACCTTATCCCCCTATTTCTACCTTTTACACTTTTTGTGATGATAAACTATAAAATTTGTATGGTTATTTAGCACTATTAATTAAAAATGTATTGTCATATCTAATTTATATTTGTATAATTTAAATGTATATATTAGATGGAATTGATTAATATAAGCTTCGGCTTGTTTCTTAAACCATATATTGTATTTATGTACTACATATTTCATATTTTGTAAATTCTGAATAAATATTGTTTAAAAAAAAAAAGATATATGGTTTCAGACACACAACCCGTGCACCAACTACTTTATGACTCATTGGCTTATTTAGTTATTAGGGGTGAAAGCCGACACCGGGCCGACTCTCGAAAGCACTGGCCGTGGCATCCGAATTTTTCTTGCCTTGAGGGGATTCGAACCCACGGCACCTAATCGCCTAGCAAACGGCAATCCAACTCGCTACCGACTGAGCTATTTCACTGCCACAGACTGACTGATGTTTCCAACCACTGAAGTGTGTTAAAAAAACCTTTATTTTTAAATAAAAGACAAGAAGAAAATTGTGTTGAAAAAGCTTTATGGCGCATGCTGATACTTTCTAGAACACATGAGTCCATTTTACGCTTGAGTCTGACAAAAAGGTTTTTTGGACTGGCGTGTTTACTGACGTGTTTGGTGTGTTATATGAAGGACTGATGTTTTTGAGTACTGACGTGCATTGAAAAGGCTTTATGACGCATTCTGAAACTTTCTAAAACACCTGAGTCCAATTTGCATTTCAAAAGGCATTTATTTATGAGATTTCACATGTTGTTTTTAACATTTCTGGGCTGAAGGACTGGCTAGTAGCGAATAACATTTCCTTGACGGGCTTACTAACGCACTGGAGTACATATAGGGCTTTGGAGTAGTGTCGCGTCTGACGTGTTTACTGACGTATGTGACGTGTTTACTGACGTGTTTTGGCATATTTAATGACGGACTTCTGTTTTAACGACTGAGGTGCTATGAAACTCCTTTTTATGATGCATGCTGATACTTTCTGGAACACCTGAGATCATTTTGCGCTTGAGTCTGACAAAAGGCATTTGTTTATGACTGGCGTGTTTATTGACGTGTTTGGCTTACTTAGTGACGGACTAATGTTTTTAACTACTGACGTGCGTTGAAAAACCTTTATGACGCATGCTGATACTTTCTGGAACACCCGAGTCCATTTTGCGCTTGAGTCTATCAAAAGGCATTTATTAATGAGATTTCACATGGTGTTTTTAACATTTCTGGGCTGAAGGACTGGCTAGTAGCGAATAACAGTTCCTTGACGTGCTTACTGACGCACTGGAGTAGTGTCGTGTTTGACGTGTTTACTGACGCGTCTGACGTGTTTACTGACGTATGTGACGTGTTCACTGGCGGACTGACGTGTTTGGTGTGTTTAATGACGGACTTCTGTTTTTGACTACTGACGTGCATTGAAAAGGCTTTATGGCGCATGCTGATCCTTTCTGGAACACCTGAGATCATTTTGCGCTTGAGTCTGACAAAAGGCATTTGTTTATGACTGGCGTGTTTACTGACGTGTTTGGCTTATTAAGTGACGGACTTTTATGACGCATGCTGATAATTTCTGGAACACCTGAGTCCATTTTGCGCTTGAGTCTATCAAAAGGCATTTGTTTATGAGAGTTCACATGGTGTTTTTAACATTTCTGGGCTGAAGGACTGGCTAGTAACAAATAACTGTTCTTTGACGTGCTTACTGACGTACAGGAGTAGTGACTTGTTTGACGTGTTTACTGACGCGTCTGACGTACTTACTGACGTATGTGACGTGTTTACTGACGGACTGACTTGTTCACTGGCGTGTTTTGGCTAAGGCCTTTTTATTCAAGCAAATCGAATCAACTCGCTTTGTCGGCCGAGTTTCATCACGTGGTACAAATCAACTCTCCTTAAATAACCGTAGTTCTATTTGTTTGGTCGAGTTCGTCTGCTATCGAGTTGTCTGCCCTTCCAAATAAACAGATTATTGAAAAGCTAACTGTTTATTTTTGGATTGAACACAGTTAAATTTGCCAATATGGAATAAATTCTAATACTGATGTTGTTCTTTGTTGTAATACAAATTCAAACGCTGGTTAAAAAATGACATTCTGTCCTCCATCCTATTCTATCAGAACAAATTCTAGAAATGTACATATTTGATAGCATAGTTTCCCACCATCTTGAATCTACATCGAATCGTACCAAAGCGCTGTGTTCAACGATTTGGTCGATTTGGGTACTCGCTTTGGCAAATCGCTAAAATAAGTGTGTATTGTACTCAAATCGTTGTAGGCGCTTCGTTTAAATAAACGCACACTTTGATAAGTGTCAAAGCGATTTGATTAAATAAAAACGCCTATGGTCTCTTGTATCAACTACTGACGTGCTATGAAATTCCTTTTTTATGGCGCATGCTGATACTTTCTGGAACACCTGAGATCATTTTGCGCTTGAGTCTATCAAAAAGCATTTATTAATGAGATTTCACATGGTGTTTTTAACATTTCTGGGCTGAAGGACTGGCTAGTAGCGAATAATAGTTCCTTGACGTGCTTACTGACGCACTGGAGTAGTGTCGTGTTTGACGTGTTTACTGACGCGTCTGACGTGTTCACTGACGGACTGACGTGTTTACTGACGTGTCTGTTGTGTTTAATGACGGACTTCTGTTTTTGACTACTGACGTGCATTGAAAAGGCTTTATGACGCATGCTGAAACTTTCTGGAACACTTGAGTCCATTTTGCGCTTGAGTCTGACAAAAGACATTTGTTGATGAGAGTCCACATGGAATTTTTAACATTTCTGGGGTGAAAGATTGGCTAGTAGCGAATAACAGTTCTTTGACGTGTTTACTGACGCACTGGAGTACTGACGTGTTTACTGACGCGTATGACGTGTTTACTGACGTATGTGATGTGTTTACTGACGCGTCTGGCGTGTTTACTGACGGACTGACGTGTTTGGCTGACGGACTAATGTCTGTAACTAATGACTTGCTTTGAAAAACCTTTATGACCCATGCTGATACTTTCTGGAACACTTATGTCCATTTTGCGCTTGCGAAAGGCATTTGTTCACTGACGGACTGACGTGTTTACTGACGTGTTTACTGACGTGTTTGGCTTTTTCAGTGACGAATTAATGTTTTTGACTATTGACGTTCGTCGAAAACCTTTATGACCCATGCTGAAACTTTCTGGAACACCTGAGTCCATTTTACGCTGAGTCTGTCAAAGACATTAGTTTATCAGACTTCACATGGTATTTTTAACATTTCTGATACTTTCTGGGACACCTGTATCCATTTTGCGCTTGCAAAAGACATTTGTTTACGACTGGCGTGTTTACTGACGTGTTTGGTTTTTTCAGTGACGGACTAATGTTTTAACTACTGATATGCGTTGAAAAACCTTCATGACACATGCTGATACTTTCTGGAACACTTGAGTTCATTTTGCGCTTGAGTCTGTCAAAGACATTTGTTTATGAGAGTTCAAATGGTGTTTTTATTATTTTTCCTTGGCATTGTTACTGACGGACGGGAGTACCGACGTATTTGACGTGTGTGACATATTTATCGCCGGCGTGCGATGAAAACCCCTTACGACGCATGCTTATTCTTTCTGGAACACCTGAATTATTTTTGCGCTAGAGTTCATCAAAAGGGAGTTGTTTAAGAGGGTTTAAGCAGTTTATTTAGCTTATCTTGACTGAAGAACTGTTTGATTGCGAATAATAGTTCTTTGACTTGCTAAATGACGGACTGACGTGTATACATGCAGACTTGCAGTTTTGGCGTGTAACGAAGAAGACGTAAGCTATTAGGACTAGAGAAATCCAAATATAAAATATTAACAAATAATTCGTTTTCTCTTTAAGAGTACTAATGATTGAAATTTGTACACGACTTCATTTGAATTTAACTGTAATATATGACGATTTGATTCATAATATTCTTGAAATTTCGTTTTTTGATATAGTAATTTTAGTAAACAAAATTTATGAATTTGTAAGGTAGCATTGACGTATTGACGTATCGACGTGTTTACTGACGTGTTTGACGTGTTTACTGACGGGTCTGACGTGTTTACTGACGTGTGACGGAGACCTACCTCAGATTCTTAGCTTGTTAACACACTACAAGTCACATTTCTTTACGGATTTTGATGAAACTTGCTGAAATTGTTTATTATCACTCAAGGATGAACCCTATTAAAAATAAAAAAAATCATGAAATATTTAACTTGAATTATTGCCCTTGTTCTTTAAAACGCGTTCGATTTTTAGCTTGTTAACACTCTACAAGTCACAATTCTTTACGGATTTTGATGAAACTTTCTGAAATTGCTTATTATAACCCAAGGATGAACCCTATTGAAAATCAAAAGAATCAAAAAATATTTAATATGAATTACGATTTTACGATTAGATTTTAATGAAACCTATTGAAATAGTTTATTATCACACGATAAACCCTATCGAAAATAAAAAAATATTTGATATGACTTATTGCCCTTCTTGTATAAAATAGGTTTTAGTTTTTAGCTCATAACAGAGAAGGATTTTGATTAAACTTGATGAATGCTTAACCCTTAATGAAATCGAGAAAAAAAATGTTTGGACAACACCTAATTTAAGTTCTGAACGAAATGTAGGCCTCTGACTACTGGTTGAATATTTGATGGTTGCTGTTTTCTGCCAAATGTTCTTTTTCAAACAAAGCTTCCAGTGGGCGTATATTACCTTGCCTGGCAAGCTATCTTATATAAATATAAAGATGTGAAAACACTACAAAGAATTTAAACTTTACATATCTTGAACCAAACGTGCAGGTTCCATCGGACTCAACAACTTATAAATATGAATTCATGAATGGGGTATACAGACCTAAATTCTGGATCCTCTATAGTCTATAGTGTCAGAATGTGGTCAAATATCCCTTAAATTCGATCTGAAATTTCATCTGAACAATTCTTATTAGACAAGGATGATTCAAAACGAAAGTTTAGTTTGTATTATCCCAATTTGGATAGCCATTATAGTGAGCCAAGTTTTATTGCATTATCATTGATGGTTTTTTTTTGCACTTAAAAACATGGAAAAGTCTTATGAAAGCTTTTCTTGATTAGTATGGCATTAACACTTAATGAATAAATATTTTGCAATTTAACGCTTTGAATATGTCAGTTCTTGGCACCTGTTAGCAACCTAGTAACCGTTAAATGAACTTAAGATGATTGTGGCTATGAATGAAGGTTTGTACCACGGGAGTATGATCCATTGCGGAAAAAGGTCACCTGAGCACTCCGAGGACTGATCGTCTCCTGCTAATCTTAAAAATCCAATATTAACTCACCTTATTTACTTTTACTTATTTATATTGACCCTTTTATTTTCATCTCCGCAATAAGCATTAATGATGTCAAGGTATTAGACGGAGTTGACAATAGCTTGACATTCTGAAGATATTCTATTCTAGACGGAAACACAAGACAATTCCAAGATACTATGGAAATCTATCAAATATCACTTTATGTTAATTTCTATGTGTTTTTAATTGTAGTTTGATCTGTATGCTAAACAAATAGCTCACAAAGGCTCTGACCGACAAATATGTGGGACCTTACGTAGCTACAGATTCTACTTCATTAGCTTTTGATTACGCTCAAGTCAAGGTAAGTCCACAAATCTCGATTGCTCTTTCAACATTGGAGCCACACAGTTACCACATTACAAATAGATAAGTGATCTTTCAGCTCCTTGTCTTCTATATCATGACGTCAGAGTAGCAAAATCATTTGACAAGCGATAAAGACGCAATGAATCATTCCAGCGGTCATGGAATTATTAGAACAGAATCCGAATGGTGCAGATAGAAGCTGTATTAATTTTCCCTGAAATAAATCTTTTGCATCTTGTTACTTACAACCTAGACCATGGTTTCTGGACACGTATGGGTGAATAATATCACCTATCCCCTAAGGTCGTATTCACAACTACATGTATGCATACTACATAAATGAGAACTGCTCTCATGCAGGGGCGCCGGAAGGAAATGCTAGCGGCGGGGGCGGAGCTGTGATATAAAGGACACTATGTGACCGAGCTTCAGAGCTTCTTAAGTATACCAGAACGTACGTCATGCCTATATTTTGGGGCATAGGGACACAACAAATTTTGCTGGAACAAATTTGCTTGAATCAATACATTGTAATTTTTTTGTTAAAAAGGGCGAAAATGGCACTTATTTTCAGTCATCAAGACTAATACCAACATAAAAATATACACCTACAGTCTGTATTCAACGCGCTGGTCGGGCTCCTTGAATTTATGGTTAATAGAGGGAAGGGGATGGAGGGAGGTGGGCAGCCCCCGTGGTTCCGGCGCCCCTACTCTCATCAAGAAAGTCGTAGCGAACACGATTTTAGGTATACTCATAACTCTGGACAAGATAACATGACGATATACACTATGCCACGGATACTATACATTGCATTATTTTAACTTTTCAGTTTAAGTGTTGTGGTATCCACAATGGATCTGACTACTCGACTTTTTCTACATGGAATACGACCTGGACCCAACCTTCTACTGCAAATCAGGGTACTGTCACAATTCCCTTTACCTGTTGCATCAGTAGTTCACCAAGCTCTTATCCTACTGAAATGAACACCTTTATCAATGTATGACAGACGAAAATTGTCCAGTTTCACAAGCAAGTGCCTATACTGACGTAAGTACTCATACTTATCGCATTTATCTTGGTTTGTGACCAATATGGAGGTTGTTGATATTGTCTTTTTATATATACATGTAATATATACATGTACATGTATATTCTAATCTAGATTTGTCAGTGACGCTGGTTGAAGCACCTGACAAATAAATAGTTTGCTGATAGATATTCCTATTGCCTTTGGGCTATTGAAGAGGTATAGAATGCCCTTAATTACACACATATTAACTGGGGCACTTGCATTCTTTGATCTAATAACTCAATAATAATTTCAAATGATGTGAATTAAGGTACCAGGATATAAGCGTTACAATTTCTATAAAAATGGCATCTATTTCATTGAAGATTAAAGGACAGTGTATACTGGTTATTAGTTATGATCTTTATGTTGCTTTCACTTTCAGGGATGTTATGATGCTCTGTGGACGTTTTTTAAAACTTATATGTATGTAACTCTTGGTATTGGAATCACAGTGGCTATTCTTGAGGTAAATATTCGTTCAATCAATTTCTGAGATCTATCAATTGGAAACGGGCTCTTAACCAGCCCAGTGCTTCTATGCGCATTGAAAACGATCCATACTTCTTGTACCAGTATAATCATAATATCAAATATTATATTATTAACCTGGCATGAAAAATAAGCAGTATATGCTTGTAAGATATCAGGACGCACACTTGACCCTACAGACTATTCAAATAGTGCTGTTAGATTCAGTCATCTGTCGAATCTAATAGATCCCGACTTTTGTTGATTATTTCAAAGATGAGAAGACGAGGCTCTGATTCCAAACCTTGTTTGTATGACATACCCTTTTCCTTTTCGCAAAACGCTTTTTGTTGTCGCATACATCGAACATAGCTGATAGCCAGAAAAAGTGGATCGGAACCAGGGCTCTAATGATGTAATATGCTAATCATTTCACTGCAGAAAGCTGGCCGATATTTGAGATGGTCTAGAATTTCTTTAATATTCCTTATGTGTTGTATCTTTTCAGTTTGTTGGAGTTGTGTCGGCATTTGTCCTAGCTTGTACAACGGACAAAAATAAAGTAGAGCATATGTATTAACATTAACATTATTGTGATGTTATGCAGTCCTGTGATATTACACTGCCTTGGTGTGTTTTTTTAATCATAAAGAAGACCCAGTTGTTAAAAACCTTATTATTGAAAGAAAAAATACAGTAAAATTTGAAATTAAATTTTTTATTGGCGGAGACATGGCACGGTGTTATATAATCAAACAAAAATCATAAATTCCATTACATCATTAAATGTTCATAAAATCATCCATTTCATTAAATTCATTTGATTGGCGCAAATGTCAATCACAAATTCTGACCTTTTTGTACTGACTTGACCTGAAGGGGAATAAGGTCTCAAGTCAGCAAGGCCATGAATATATTTGTGGAGGTTATCGCCAACTGACCAAATAACACCGGCCGCGATTAAAAATTACTGAAATCTGTAAAATATGTAAATCCAAACATCTTGATCCATAGAAACTATAATAACTATAACTATCTACATGTACCTGGAAAGATAAAAAGAGAAACCAAACACAGCAAGAATATTAAAAACAGGGACGGGATGGGAGGGTTTTTCTGTCAGGGCAGCATGGTCAGAGAGGGAGAAGCTTAAGAGTGACATCTAGAGACTGAAATATTAAGGGGGAGTTATTCTCTATCCTGGGTATCTGAGACTACAGATATTGTAAACAATAAAGTGGAGTGTATTTATCTTCAATAACTTCACCTATTGTTTAGCCAATAGGTGTTATTATTGAAAGAAAAAATACAGTAAAATTTGAAATTAAATTTTTTATTGGCGGAGACATGGCACGGTGTTATATAATCAAACAAAAATCATAAATTCCATTACATCATTAAATGTTCATAAAATCATCTATTTCATTAAATTCATTTGATTGGCGCAAATGTCAATCACAAATTCTGACCTTTTTGTACTGATTTGACCTGAAGGGGCATAAGGTCTCAAGTCAGCAAGGCCATGAATATATTTGTGGAGGTTATCGCCAAATGATCTCAATTTTCGCAAGAAAGTTTCTTGAGAAACTGGGATCACCGCCACAACATGGGGGACTCCACAAACATATCCCCGATGCCCATGTCCCCGTTAACATTAGCAAACTTTATCAAAGTTTCAAGCAGAACAACAAATCATCAACATCAACATAAACTCATATACATATATACATATAATACTCTTGAGCTCCAGAAATTGAAGGCCATCCCAGATTTAATTACTGAGATGTATAAACTGAGCCGTAACCATGGTAAAAGTATTCAAGGGCAGCCTGGATGGTATTGATAAAGATATTATTTCCTATTGTAGAGAGGTGAACCTTGTCGGCTCTAAATAATGTTTCATGTTTAAATTTAATGTCGGGATAACGTATATAAAAACCACCCATATTAAGAACTGTTTTAGCTGCACAGGAGTTAACTCTGGCTCGACTACGTCTCAAAGCCTTAGTATGAGATTGGTATATTCTAGGCAATATTTCAGACCATATTAATTTTGTATTTGGCATTATTCTAGATATATATCTCAATGTTGTTTGTATGTAGTGACGAAAAGTATTTAGCTTAATTTCACTTAAATCATTTCCACCGCAATGAATTATGATAGCATCTGGAGGGCCTTCAATTGAGAGCAAAAATTTTAATTTTCTTTTGAGTTGCAAAAACTTTAAACCTCCATATCCCTGCCACCAAAGATGAATGTTAATACGTTGCAAACCCAATTGCATCCCACCAGGTCTATTACGGGCATGTACAGCTGCCCATTTTATTATAGAAGAGCCTACAATCCAAACCTTGGACACTGGTAGACCTGAAAAAATATATATATATTTTTTCTATCAGTTCATAATCTAATATAAGATTGATAAGCTTTAGATTTCCATCTACCTGCAGATTGGATGGTTTCTATTGGATGCCCTGCCATTGCCGCAGACGTGGCTGCTCCAATACGAAACGAATGGGCTTTATATTGTGATCCAGCAATACCTAAGTATTTTAAAACTTTAGACAGTAAGGTTGAAAATTGGTAACGTGTCACACATGAGCCATCATAATGGCAAAACAATGGACCTGGATATGGGGGTCTAATTGATAAATACTTTTGCATACATAGGATAGGGAATATGTCTCCTCCTGTCTGAGGAATGAAAATTTGCTCCCCATTACCATATTGATCTGTTTTTGAATATCTGATGTGTAAAACTATAGATTTGTTTTGTTGTAATGATAAATCGTGAATAGCCAGGATGTGTTCTTTCACATTTCCTTTTGAAAGAGTTAACTCTCCCACACGAAGGTTTCCAAAAAATGTTAAGGTGTATATAGATTGGAATAGATTTGTTTCATAGATATGTGGCAAGCCATTGATTATACGTTGAAGCAAAGGTAATGTAATGGGAAGTCGAGCGTCAGGCTTATGCTTACTCTTCTTGTAACCAGTTAATAATTTAGACACGACAAATTTTTTTTTGATATCAACCACATTGTTGATTTTGCAATTAAAACTAATAGCTGCAATGTAAGATCTGGCTGTAGCAAACGCTAAGCCTCGTAATGAAAGTTGAGCTATATATATTACAATGTGATCTAAAGGGGGTGGCCAATTTTGGTCAAGCCCATTATTGGCACGGAAGCTAAAAAATGAGTCTAGGCCTGTTTAGTATGCTTGTGTTGTATTCTGTGACAAAGATGCTGCTAACAATCGATGAATTTCGTGTCCAATATCATTGCTAGAAAGTCGGCTGGGATATCCATTGGTTCTTGGCTGGCCATTAGTGCTGCTTCGCGAAATCTTGACCAATCCTGTCTCGAAAGAGAATCAGCAATTATATTTTCCTTGCCAGCAATGTGACTAGCACGAAAAACTATATTATTGGTCATGATATAAAGTATGAAGGGTCGAACAAGATGCATAACTCTTTTTGATTTTGAGCTTTGTTTATTGAGTATGGCTACTAAAGCTTCATTATCAATATTAAATTGGACCTTTTTATTTGAAAGTCGATCACCCCATATACTTATGGCCAATACTACTGGGACCATTTCTAGAAATGTTATGTCTCGCATAATAGCTTTGTTCTTCCAAGAACTGGGCCACTGCAAGTATGCCCAGTCTCCATTGAAGAATACGCCACATCCCATGCAATGAGAACCTGCACTGTCACTGAAAAGATTCAGAGTTTCATTTGATACCCAATTTGTTTCAGGAAAGATAGTTACACCATTAAATTTCACCAAAAATTGCAGCCAAACGTTGAAATCTTGTTTGATATCTTTGGTTAACCTGATTAAGTGATGTGACTTTTGTATTCCCACGGTTGTATCATAAACACGTCTCAAGAATGCTCTGCCAGCTCGTATGGCACGAGAAAAGAAACACAAAGAGCCAATAACTGACTGCATTTCTCTCAAAGTAACTTTTTTCCTTACCATGATTGATTCGATTAGAATAGTCAGGGACCTTTTCCTGTGGAATTTTAACAATGGATGCATTGGTATCTATTTCTAGGCCTAGGAAAGTTAGCTTGCTTGTTGGTCCCACTGTTTTTTCATGAGAAAGGGGAATCCCAAAGTTATTACAAATTTGATTGAAAGAGTCCATCAATATCCTACAGTTATCAGAGTCAAAATTTCCCATAAAGATAAAGTCATCAAGGTAGTGGTTGAGAGAATCAAGATTAGTTTCTTTTGATACTAGCCAATGAAGAAATGTAGAAAATGCTTCAAAAATACTACAAGAGATTGAGCAGCCCATGGGTAGACATTTGTCAATGTAAAATTGATTTTCAAATCTAAAACCAAGCAAGTCAAAATCTGCAGGATTTACCCTTAATAGACGGAATGCAGATTTAATGTCCATTTTCCCCAAAAGTGCATCTTTCCCAAGTGAGGAAATTTGGTCAACCACCGTGTCAAATGATGTGTATTTAACTGCACACAAGTCAGGATCTATGAAATCATTAATGCTATGGGAACTAGGATGTGACAAATGCGTGATCATCCTCCAACCCCCATCAGACTTTCTTACTACACCTATAGGAGAAACATGTAAATTTGATACAGGGGGATAATTAAACGGACCGAATATTCGACCCAATAGTACCTCCTTTTGAATTTTTTCACGAGTTTCATTTGCAAATTCGATGGCAGACTGTAAATTTTTGGATAATGACATAAGACGTGGACCAGTGTAATGCAAACGGAATCCATATTGAATGCCACCTTTGAGTAAATCGGCTTCTTTCTTTAAAGGGTAATGTTCTAAGGATTTCAAAATAATGTCTGATTTTAAAGGTGTTTTACCTAGGACCCATAGATCTTGAATGTCCGCTGTTGTTATTGGATTGGTTGTTGTTTTTGTTTGAGGGTTGGGATGTGTTGTATTTGTCACTGGATTGAGTGTGGTCGTTGTTGTCACTATTGTATGTTTGTTTGTTTTTGAAATTGTACCCCTTTTGTTGGGGATATTGACGAAAGGGCAAATTAGAAGACTGTGATTGGAAGGAATAGCAATTCATTTTCGGATGACCTAAACCACAATGTATGCACTTGTGCATAAAAAAAGCAGTTATTTCGATTACAATAACCTTTGTTATTGTACTCATAACATTTACCAACCGTAGAATTTTGAGCAAATTTTGTGTTGTTCCTTGGGTTATCTGCAGGTTGCACTAAGGGTTCATTCATGTACAATAGCCACAGTTCGTAATCAATAAGACTCCAAGAACTGGACGGGGAATGGGCTCTCTTTCTGCGGAACTGCTCATCATACGACCTCCAACCCTGACCTCTAGCACGAGATGCACCCAGACGAATAGTCTGTAAGTATTTCAGTAGCTCCTGACCTTTTGAGGGATGAGCACTCATATAAATACTTATAAAAATAATAAAGGCATCTGTCCATTTGTCTAAGGACATGGCTTTAGAATTATCTTGCTCTTTTGACACAAGTCTCCCTTCCAAATATATTAGTTTCTCTTGTTTCTCATCTTTATTTACCAATAGATTGAGATCAATATATTCCCCACTTATAATTTTGTTTTTAGTAGCAATTGATATGTTAGATCCTAGTGTGTCATGAATGCTAATAATTTGTGGATTGTTGTTATGTTGTGTTATATTAGTGGTGTCATTGTAAGGAGTTGTAGGGAAGGGATGTACGTGTTGGTGTTCGTTAGGATTTAATGTGAAGGGTTGTTGTTGCATAGGGTGAGGTAAAGGGAGGGATATCTGTGGGTCTTGTAAATTATCATCTTGACTAAATAAACCACTTATACCAGATTGGACAACAGGCATATCAGGCATAGGTCTACCAACACAATTGAAATTAGTATTACCTGTATGTTGAGTTTGAGTTGAATCAGCAGAAGGCACATTATCAGTTACCGAATTGATTCCACCATCTTGTGTTCCAACATTATCTGCACTCTTCTTTTTATTAGTTTGTCTGGCATAGGGACTTTGACTGGTGCGCTGTGATTTACGTGAAGGGGGGGCAGTAGATTTGGAAGAAATTATCTTTCCCATGGTATGGTATAAATATGAAATCAATAAATAAACAGACAAAATTTTAATTTCAAAATTAAACTAGACTTGACAGTAAGTGAGCTAGATATCTATATTTAGCCACAGTGAGTGAGACAATACAGAACATCTATTAATAGACCAGGCAGTCTACTGGAGTGGTCTACCACTCTTTGCCTATAGCCTATAGCCTATACCACTAGTTCTACTATATAGTATACTATGGTATACTAGCCTACTGCAAGCAATGGCTAGGCTACTTGAGTGAAAAGAAAAAGATCAAGAGGACAAAAATCACAAATTATATGTTACTAAAGTATTTGTTCAAGAGTAAATTAGAAGAATAGTGAGCTCAATGCATTAATTCAACAACTGGCATAATCATTAGATCTGAAATCAGTCTTGAAGCGAGGATTCGTAAAAAACAAGTACTGATCAAATATTTAAACCTTTCTGTCAGGGCAGCATGGTCAGAGAGGGAGAAGCTTAAGAGTGACATCTAGAGACTGAAATATTAAGGGGGAGTTATTCTCTATCCTGGGTATCTGAGACTACAGATATTGTAAACAATAAAGTGGAGTGTATTTATCTTCAATAACTTCACCTATTGTTTAGCCAATAGGTGTTATTATGCAGCATATGATGTGCTGTCATTAGATAATTTGGATAATTTTGTCAAAACCATCTGTTAGGTTTTTATTTCATTTTAATGAAGCGCTGCAAAAAAAAAACAAAAAAAAACAAGCATGCTTTATTAAGAGTCTGATTTGTTCAGTAGGTTCCATTACCAATTTACGTTAAAACTTATTAAAAGTTATTTTTCTGTTCGTGTTAGGTTGGTTTTTCTACAGCCCAGATTACCGATTTGAGTTAAGTAAACAGCTTATCATGTCTCCTTCTTATTCTTAAGGTTTCATTATAGATAGCAAGCTGTAAACACCTGACAACAAACTGTTAGCACAACCAATATTTCTTAAATTTTTTCAATATTTCTTAAATCAGCACAACCAATATTTCTTAAAACAGCACAACCAATATTTCTTAAATCAGCACAACCAATATGTCTTAAAAAAAACACAGCAAATATTTCTTAATTTATCACAACAAATATTTCTTAAATCAGCACAACCAATATTTCTTAAATCAGCACAACCAATATTTCTTAAATCAGCACAACCAATATTTCTTAAATCAGCACAACCAATATTTCTTAAATCAGCACAACCAATATTTCTTAAAACAGCACAACATATATTTCTTAAATTATCACAACCAATATTTCTTAAATCAGCACAACCAATATTTCTTAAAAAAGCACACCAAATATTTCTTAAATCAGCAAAACCAATATTTCTTTAATCAGCACAAACCAATATTTCTTAAAACAGCACAACAAATATTTCTTAAATTATCACAACCAATATTTCTTAAATTATCACAACCAATATTTCTTAAATCAGCACAACCAATATTTCTTAAATCAGCACAATCAATATTTCTTAAATCAGCACAATCAATATTTCTTAAATTAGCACAATCAATATTTCTTAAATTAGCACAACCAATATTTCTTAAATCAGCACAATCAATATTTCACTAACCCCTCCGAAAATTCACGCCCTTGTGCACATCAAATAAGATTTTGCCACAACCATCTTATTCTTAATCAGGAATACATTTCAATTATAATGGAAATTTGGTACATTGGTAAGTAGACTCATAGACTATAGCTTAACCTTGGTTTTCAACTTGGGGGACATGTCCCAGACTGGGGACATTTGGACATTATCCAGGGGACACAAACTGACGTATATTGGTCTGAAAAAATATGCTATATCTTGTACCACAATTTAAGTTTGTATTGAAACGAAAAATCCTGTGACTATATCATGCTTCGAAATTACACGTTTTCTACGACTTCTGCGGACAATTCAGGGGACATGATCATTTCTATACGCATTTTTGGGGACATTTGAGAAAACCAGTTGAAAACCCAGGCTAGTATGATATCAATGGGATGACTACATGTATATGGGATAATGACCCGAGGAAATGACTGAAGGCGAAGCTGTTTTTGTTTACATCTTACTCCATTATATCTCGTTACCGGTACCTTACTTTCTACTGCCCTGTTTTTAATTTTTTATCACAGTAATTCGAATGACGTTTTCTTATCCTTTTCATAATAACAACAATAAGAACTGTTGTTAACAGCTTATCAGGAAACATCCGTTATATTTTCTGAAGTCTTTTCTTTCATTTCGCAATACATAATATTGTCTGTCTTCATTAGCAGATTCAATTGCAGGAAATTATAACTCAAACTTCATTCAGTTTATTGCGCATCAGTTGTTTTCATATTTCAACAGAGACAAAAAATAATAAAACACAAGCACAAACAAACACCCCTTTTTATGAACGTTTCAGTTGATTGCTATCAGCAATGGATTGTCAAGGATTTCAACTGACGACAACAACAAACGTTTTTTTTTTTTTGCTAAAGATAAAGTGTAAGCGACAAAAATGATTTTGTGGTCCATGAAATGCCAAATCATGTCAGCTAAGAGTCATGTTCTCATATCTATCAGGCTACTTTTGATATTATGTCTTGATGCGGTATCTAATATTAATCGCAGTATAACCCTATACACAAGAGATACAAACGTAAATTTTCAAGCTTTGCCATGTTATGAGTAAATATTCATCAATGGATTTATCAGGTATCGTAAGCATACATATATTAAAAATAATAAATAGAACCTGAAAAGTGGAACAAACAACACATTCACAGTTTTAATACCACACGAGGGAAGCGACCTTCCTATGACGTACATGGTAGGGTATAAATTGAACGAGATAAGAATCATATGGTACTACAATTCAAAACACCATAGCCAAAGGTAAGTCATGGGCGTGCTTCATTTAATTTCTTCCAAGATATAATCTGTTACATAATATAGACAAAGCATTATCTTGTTGTGTCGAATAAGATTCAAAATGTGACAAACTTTATATCTTTGTCTGATCTTTTGTAAAACAATTTGTATTTGAAAATTTATGGTTTTGTGCGACGTTACTTTTAAACTATGACAGACAGGAAACGAATAATTATATTTCTAGTTTTTGGAAATATAATCTCGAAAGTTAAACTCACCGAAAAATACTGAAAATGTTATAAGAAAGGTTCCATGACCAAACACTGTACATGTATTATAAATGTTATTTATTCTATATTTCAGTATATTTACTATAAAACACAGTAACTGTAATTCAACGCAAACCAAGATGTTAGCATTTATGGAATTGAAAACGAATTTCAAGTTTAGTCGCCCTTCGAGGAAGACCGAGGAAAGAAATGGACTAAAAGAGAGAGTAAAATCATGCAGAGCTCTCAAGGACTCAAATTCACCCCCTTTAGAATCTGGCATAACCGAAACAGCAAAGACACATTCCTATATAATGGCGAACCGTGGAAAGAACAGGGAAAAGTTGCAACCCTCAAAAAGCTTAACTACTCGACGAAGAACACTCTCTCCTGATGACGATGTTACAGATCGTTGTGGCCTGGAAAAGTTTCTTGCCAATGCGAAACGTGAAGTTACGGACTCATTGTACTTATTGTCTAAAATGGAATCAAAACGAGAATATATCATTAGACAAAGACACTTGTTAAATATGAAGAGGAGGGAAAATCAGATACCTTCTATCATTGTAACTTCTGAATGTTGTGATGAACGCAAGAACAGAAAGTTATCCCTTTATTTAGATCTTAAAAAACAGCTTGCTTATGTTCGACAGAAATTGAAAAAGACAGCAAAAATAACAGAAAAATTGGAACTTATAAACGAAATAATTTTTGAATTAGAAAACGAATGCGACCAACAACCAACGCAACCTCAAGGACTAGGTACCGGTGATTCGGTACCTGAAAGACGACACACCAGTGAGTCGGTACCTGAAAGACGACAAACCTGTGAGTCAGTACCTGAAAGACGACATATCAGTGAGTCCGTACCTGAAAGACGACAGACCGGTGAGTTAGTACCTGAAAGACAACATATCAGTGAGTCCGTACCTGAAAGACGACAGACCGGTGAGTCGGTACCTAAAAGACGACAGACCAGTGAGTCCATACCTAAAAAACGACAGACCAGTGAGTCCGTACCTGAAAGACGACAGATCAGTGAGTCCGTACCTGAAAGACGAGGGACCGGTGAGTCGATCTATTCTAAGGGACTATACCAACACTTTAAAAAAGCCAAGAAAGCAACACCATTCAACTGTTCTCCTGCTCTACCTGATTTCACAAACGTTGTTGTTAATATTTATAGTGGTAGGGTTTGGGATAAGTTGTGGTCAAATGACAGATTATAAATATAAATTGATTTTATTCCATGTATGTGTCCATATTTTATAAGAATAAAGAAACTATCTCAATATACATTTTTGATACTTTAAATTATATATAATTGCATATAGTTTGAGCAGTGACACACAAATCTATGATTTGAAGCCGTGACTCATAGATATAACACTGTGACACATAGATTTAAAGCTGTGGCATATACATGAATAACTAAAGCCGTTACACTTGGATTTAATGTCGTGACACATAGATTTTAAACCATGACTAATAGATTTAAAGCTTTATACGAATTTTAATCCCCTTCAAAACCCTTCCCGACCGGACAAATGTTTCTATAAGCTTCCTATGCTATTTTTTTTGCCACAATTTATTATACAATACCATTCTTGACATTATTTTCCTTTATTTCTTGCACTTCTCTTAATAGACCTTATGACACAATTCACGAACGTTGTCCAACGTGTACTTGTAGGACGCTTTTTTAGAGCGAACATTTTGTAAAATGAGGTCTTAAAGGGATGTAGGGATGGTTTTCTAAACTGTGTATGTGTATCGGGGACACTGATAGCATCAATTTGCACCATTCCAATTTCCATTCCGACGTCTGTGGTTCTTGCAATTCCACTAAAACTAACGTTAGTACCGGTGTAGCAGTTTGAAATGTCCACCGTGATAGGATGTCCAATTTGCGTTACGCATGCGCTGATCGAACTGTGACACGCGATTTGACGCGAGAAGGTGACATTTTACTTCCACCAGTTTCAGATGTCCAATTTCATAGATATTTTACATTTTCTCAAAATATTTTGTTTAACTGATTATTAAAGATGACATGAAGTTAAAATTTAATTCATTTTCTGTGTTTTAAAACGTTTCTCGTTATCAAACAATACATAAAAACTCAAGAGAAGACAAAATAAGATGATTGCTTTTTCTCATGACCTTGTTGCACCGATCTAGCCTACTTAGTTGCTAAATGCTACACAAAGAAACTTGCCTCCTAACAACTCTTTTAAATCGTGAATTCGGCTACTTATTCTTACTTAGTCTATTTTAGAAACGAATCTCAATGTCAAATCCTTCAAATTTTAATTTTACGGTCTAATCTAAAACATACAAGGAGGACTGGGGCCGTAGGCAAGCCTTTAAGTTTAAGTTTAAAACTAACAGCCAAAAGGTCACTTCGTCTTCGACTTCATCACTTCATGCGTTAGAAAAAGGCATTCTCCCGTTTTGTTTACAAATGTCAGGCGACGACATTACGCTGAATGTTAGATTTCTCTTTGCAAAATAATGCGTCCTTTCTGGATGAAACAATCAAGATAACATGAAAAAAAAAATGATTCGGTGTCTCCGATTTTACAAACTTCCAGTCATCTCTCACCTTCGCGAAAATCTAAAAATAATAAGGACAAGGTTAAATATTTAATAAAAGGAAAGGGTGGCCCTATTAATATTAGATTTAGGCCTAGAACACGGGAAGAAGAAATATTATAAATCTCAACACAAAGGTAAGATTCTTGTGGTAAGCTAATCATTTAATTATTACAGGTGGGACTAACGAATATCAATAGAGGCCTAGTAGGCCTAGTAAATGGATGGAGATGTGCTTAAAAAATACCTGATCCCTCCGAACGTATTATCATTATAATATTAGGCCTAGGCCTATTATTATTTTGATTTTTTTTTGCCTCTTATTATTTTATAAATAGAAATTTTTTTTTACCTCAAAATAATTCTGAGAGTTTATGAAAATAAATTTCAAAACATAAATAATTGTTAGACAAATGTCATGAATTTTTTTTTTAAATGAGACAAGAAAAAGACCCATGAACAACTCTTAAAACACAACTAAGAGACTAAGATGTAGACCAAGATGTAAAAATTATTTTTCAAAGGGAATTTTTAGGCCTGCTTTTCTTTTTTTAATTAGACCTGATCTAGATTGTTTTTTTTTTTATTATTATTATTTTAGGTAAATGCAATGACCCACGGAATTCTGATAATATTTCCAAGAGAAAGTTATTCAGCAACAGAAGTGAGAATCAAAAGTCACAAGACAGATGTGCCAAAAAAAAAAAACAAGGACTTAATCATCAACAAAGTGTTGTTCCAAATTAAGAGCCACCTTGAGAGTTATAACTTACATTATGTTTCTGGTTGCTTTATATTTTTAGGCTAAGGATGCTTTTATTCATTTATTAATTCTACTGAATGAACATTTATCATTACATTTTATAAACTTTTAATATTATTTTTCTATATCTTCTGTTATCTACTAGTCACAACAATTAATGCACTTGAAAATGTTGAAAAATTGAGAAAAGCTATAACCCCAATAGGCATCATCTATAATAAAACCCTGTCACTACCAGTACTATCTTAATATTCATTTTCTGTGGATTATACTTTTTCAATTTGTTAGTGAGAATTTGAATATCAATAATGAATAATAACATTAATTATAGACCTCATGGTGATAAAAAAATGATTTTTACTAATGGATGTTAAGGTTGATATAAATATTCAGTTAAAAGTTGTTGGTAAAATATGATTTACAAGCAAACAAATAATGTGAATAATAATCAAATCACCACATATATAGATATTGGGCCTAGTCATATCATTGAAACTTGACCATGACATTGACATAGACCTACTGACTTGAAATAGAACAAATTTCGTTCAATTCAAAGATGATACTAGCCCTGATTATATTCCAAGACTAGACCATATTTGTAAATTTAAATCTAATTTCTAATTTGGAACTAGGCCTAGATCAAGACATTCAAGATGTGAAACAACAAATCACGATAGCCTAGATAGCCTACGTATCAGTCTCTGTAGGCCTAGTCTGTAACTTGTTCGACGTCTATTTTTAGTAACCTACTCCTAGGTCAAGGCGACCTATGATAAGGCAGTTACTAAATACTACACATTTACACTTTTCAAACTTTAAAATTTAAAGCAGAAAAATATCTATCTTTCGAAAATGGACATCCTATCACGCTTGGACATCTCAAACTGTATCGGTCACAGTTTGAGATGTCCACGACTAGTGCGCATGACACGATTGGACATCCTATCACGATGGACATTTCAAACTGCTACACCGGAAGCTACTATTGATAATTATCTATGCAGATCACTTTTAGTGACGTCATAAAACAACACGGACAGGGTTTGAATATATTAGACATGGGGAGGTGTAGGTTAATCTCTCATACAGAGTTGTTGTTCCTTGCAGTCCCCTTTAATGAAATGTAACTGCATGGAACGACAACACTGTATGAAAGGGTGAGTATTGGGATGAAGTTGCGGACTTTTTTGTGTCAATATCGAGGTTATCTCCTTTTTTTTCTTCAGTATGCAATATTTATATTGATTATATTATGTCTGGAAATTTCGGCTGCCATCCTAGCCTTTGTTTTCAAGTCTACGATAAGTATTACATATTGATTCATTTACTTTTATATAAATATAAAGATGTGAAAACACTACAAAGAATTTAAACTTTACATATCTTGAACCAAACGTGCAGGTTCCATCGGACTCAACAACTTATAAATATGAATTCATGAATGGGGTATACAGACCTAAATTCTGGATCCTCTATAGTCTATAGTGTCAGAATGTGGTCAAATATCCCTTAAATTCGATCTGAAATTTCATCTGAACAATTCTTATTAGACAAGGATGATTCAAAACGAAAGTTTAGTTTGTATTATCCCAATTTGGATAGCCATTATAGTGAGCCAAGTTTTATTGCATTATCATTGATGGTTTTTTTTTGCACTTAAAAACATGGAAAAGTCTTATGAAAGCTTTTCTTGATTAGTATGGCATTAACACTTAATAAATAAATATTTTGCAATTTAACGCTTTGAATATGTCAGTTCTTGGCACCTGTTAGCAACCTAGTAACCGTTAAATGAACTTAAGATGATTGTGGCTATGAATGAAGGTTTGTACCACGGGAGTATGATCCATTGCGGAAAAAGGTCACCTGAGCACTCCGAGGACTGATCGTCTCCTGCTAATCTTAAAAATCCAATATTAACTCACCTGATTTACTTTTACTTATTTATATTGACCCTTTTATTTTCATCTCCGCAATAAGCATTAATGATGTCAAGGTATTAGACGGAGTTGACAATAGCTTGACATTCTGAAGATATTCTATTCTAAACTGAACACAAGACAATTCCAAGATACTATGGAAATCTATCAAATATCACTTTATGTTAATTTCTATGTGTTTTTAATTGTAGTTTGATCTGTATGCTAAACAAATAGCTCACAAAGGCTCTGACCGACCAATATGTGGGACCTTACGTAGCTACAGATTCTATTTCATTAGCTTTTGATTACGCTCAAGTCAAGGTAAGTCCACAAATCTCGATTGCTCTTTCAACATTGGAGCCACACAGTTACCACATTACAAATAGATAAGTGATCTTTCAGCTCCTTGTCTTCTATATCATGACGTCAGAGTAGCAAAATCATCTGACAAGCGATAAAGACGCAATGAATCATTCCAGCGGTCATGGAATTATTAGAACAGAATCCGAATGGTGCAAATAGAAGGTGTATTAATTTTCCCTGAAATAAATCTTTTGCATCTTGTTACTTACAACCTAGACCATGGTTTCTGGACACGTATGGGTGAATAATATCACCTATCCCCTAAGGTCGTATTCATAACTACATGTATGCATACTACATAAATGAGAACTGCTCTCATGCAGGGGCGCCGGAAGGAAATGCTAGCGGCGGGGGCGGAGCTGTGATATAAAGGACACTATGTGACCGAGCTTCAGAGCTTCTTACATCACTTCTTAAGTATACCAGAACGTACGTCATGCCTATATTTTGGGGCATAGGGACACAACAAATTTTGCTGGAACAAATTTGCTTGAATCAATACATTGTATTTTTTTGTTAAAAAGGGCGAAAATGGCACTTATTTTCAGTCAGACAATGGCTGGATGGCGTCAATTGCTTGTGTTCTACCTTTCTTTTTAACAAAAATGGACCTTGTGGTCGATCTGATCCATCCGTAATATGTATCGTCAATTTTTTCCTTGTTCATTCATTTCTTTAGAATTCTCTACCTGTCTGAATAATAATATTCCTAAGACTTCAACACATACAATAAAAAGATAGGGGCTAAGAAGACCCCCTTGTTTCCTTAAAAGTGATGATGGCCATTTTTTCCAAACTTTTCGTGGTGTATTCCCTTCAAGGATAATGAATTTTTAACCCGAATTTTGAGTTGATGAGAGTTTTCAATTTTGTAAGAAGTATATGTCTCTAGAAAATGTTATGTATTCATATGGAGATGACCGATATAATTTTAAATGAAAACTGAGACGCAAGAGGATGCAAAATGATTTATACTGATTCACTCCTAAAAAAATGTCCCAAATAAAAAGTTTATAAAGCCAAAGAATACTTGGAGAACTTGTGTATAGAATGACAATTTAATACAATTTTGTTTGGGCGCCGGAAGGAAATGTTAGCGGCGGGGGTGGAGCTGTGATATAAAGGACACTATGTGACCGAGCTTCAGAGCTTCTTAGATCACTTCTTAAGTATACCAGAACGTACGTCATGCCTATATTTTGGGGCATAGGGACACAACAAATTTTGCTGGAACAAAATTGCTTGAATCAATACATTGTATATTTTTGTTAAAAAGGGCGAAATTGGCACTTATTTTCAGTCATCAAGACTAATACCAACATAAAAATATAATACGGGTACATGTACACCTACAGTCTGGATTCAACGCGCTGGTCGGGCTCCTTGAAATTTATGATTAATAGAGGGAAGGGGAGCGGGGGGGGGGGGGGGATTGGGGGTAGGCAGCCCCCGTGGTTCCGGCGCCCCTACTCTCATCAAGAAAGTCGTAGCGAACACAATTTTAGGTATACTTATAACTCTGGACAAGATAACATGACGATATACACTAGGCCACGGATACTATACATTGCATTATTTTAACTTTTCAGTTTAAGTGTTGTGGTATCCACAATGGATCTGACTACTCGACTTTTTCTACATGGAATACGACCTGGACCCAACCTTCTACTGGAAATCAGGGTACTGCCTGATTCCAAACCTTGTTTGTATGACATACCCTTTTCCTTTTCGCAAAACGCTTTTTGTTGTCGCATACATCGAACATAGCTGATAGCCAGAAAGAGTGGATCGGAACCAGGACTCTAACGATGTAATATGCTAATCATTTCACTGCAGAAAGCTGGCCGATATTTGAGATGGTCTAGAATTTCTTTAATATTCCTTATGTGTTGTATCTTTTCAGTTTGTTGGAGTTGTGTCGGCATTTGTCCTAGCTTGTACAACGGACAAAAATAAAGTAGAGCATATGTATTAACATTAATATTATTGTGATGTTATGCAGTCCTGTGATATTACACTGTCTTGGTGTGTTTTTTTAATCATAAAGAAGACCCAGTTGTTAAAAACCTTATTATGCTGCATATGATGTGCTGTCATTAGTTAATTTGGATAATTTTGTCAAAACCATCTGTTAGGTTTTTATTTCATTTTAATGAAGCGCTGCACAAAAAACAAAAAAAACAAAAAAAAACAAAAACAAGCATGCTTTATTAAGAGAATTGTTCAGTAGGTTCCATTACCAATTTACGTTAAAACTTATTCTGGTAGCTTATCATTTCTCCTTCTTATTCTTAAGGTTAACACCTGACAACAAACTGTTAGCACAACCAATATTTCTTAAATCAACACAACCAATATTTCTTAAATCAGCACAACCAATATTTCTTAAATCAGCTCAACCAATATTTCTTAAATTAGCACAAACAACATTTCTTAAATCAGCACGACAATATTTCTTAAATCAGCACAACCAATATTTCTTAAATTAGCACAACCAATATTTCTTAAATCAGCACAACCAATATTTCTTAAAACAGCACAAGATATATTTCTTAAATTATCACAACCAATATTTCTTAAATCAGCACAACCAATATTTCTTAAATCAGCACAACCAATATTTCTTAAAACAGCACAACATATATTTCTTTAATTATCACAACCAATATTTCTTAAACCAGCACAACCAATATTTCTTAAATCAGCACAACCAATATTTCTTCAATCAGCACAACCAATATTTCTTAAATCAGCACAACCAATATTTCTTAAATCAGCACAACCAATATTTCTTAAAACAGCACAACCAATATTTCTTAAAAAAGCACACCAAATATTTGTTAAATCAGCAAAACCAATATTTCTTTAATCAGCACAACCAATATTTCTTAAAACATCACAACCAATATTTCTTAAAGGGCCATTCTGCCTTTTTGGAAAAAGTTTCCATTATCAAAAAAATCGCAAATACTACCTGAGAGTATTTTTAAAGTATGCTTATTGTATCTCTATACCTTCTTGATCAAACTGAATTTGGTTTTAAAGGGTTAATTACAAACAGGGAGTACTTATTGTTAATTAAGCAATTTGACCTACTTTTGGTGTTTGCCCTTTAAATGGCTCAATATTTCTAGCTGAAACATTGTTAATACACAAGAGGGACATTTCTCTACAATTAGGCGTTTATTTTACTCAAATCCGTTCAGTAGTTTTCTATCAGCGCCCAAAAAACATAACACCCTTAAAAACCTTACGTAAGGTTTTTAAAACTCTTAGCATGTTTTCAGCGTTTAAAAATTAACGGCTGGATTTTTTTAGTTAAAACTTTCAGATACATTAAAGGGCACATAGTTACAGATTTTGGTGTAAAGTTTTCACAAATTTGAGCAAAAAAAAATTTTGACCTAAAAAAAATTCAGACTGTCCCTTTAAATTATCACAACCAATATTTCTTAAATCAGCACAATCAATATTTCTTAAATCAGCACAATCAATATTTCTTAAATTAGCACAACCAATATTTCTTAAATCAGCACAATCAATATTTCACCAACCCCTCCCAAAATTCACGCCCTTGTGCACATCAAATAAGATTTTGACACAACCATCTTAATCAGGAATACATTTCAATTATAATGGAAATTTGGTACATTGGTAGACTCATAGACTAAGGTTTCATCATAGATAGCAAGCTGTAAACACCTGATAACAAACTGTTAGCACAACCAATATTTCTTAAAACAGCACAACATATATTTCTTAAATTATCACAACCAATATTTCTTAAATCAGCACAACCAATATTTCTTAGAACAGCACAACAAATATTTCTTAAATTATCACAACCAATATTTCTTAAATCAGCCCAACCAATATTTCTTAAATTAGCACAACCAATATTTCTTAAATCAGCACAACCAATATTTCTTAAATCAGCACAACCAATATTTCTTAAAACAGCACAACATATATTTCTTAAATTATCACAACCAATATTTCTTAAATCAGCACAACCAATATTTCTTAAATCAGCACAACCAATATTTCTTAAAACAGCACAACATATATTTCTTAAATTATCACAACCAATATTTATTAAATCAGCACAACCAATATTTCTTAAAAAAAGCACTACAAATATTTCTTAAATTATCACAACCAATATTTCTTAAATCAGCACAACCAATATTTCTTAAATAGCACAATCAATATTTCTTAAATTACCACAACCAATATTTCTTAAATCAGCACAACCAATATTTCTTAAAACAGCACAACATATATTTCTTAAATTATCACAACCAATATTTCTTAAATCAGCACAACCAATATTTCTTAAATTAGCACAACCAATATTTCTTAAATCAGCACGACAATATTTCTTAAATCAGCACAACCAATATTTCTTAAATCAGCACAACCAATATTTCTTTAATCAGCACAACCAATATTTCTTAAATCAGCACAACCAATATTTCTTAAAAAAACTCAACAAATATTTCTTAAATTATCACAACCAATATTTCTTAAATCAGCACAATCAATATTTCACTAACCCCTCCGAAAATTCACGCCCTTGTGCACATCAAATAAGATTTTGCCACAACCATCTTAATCGGGAATAAATTTCAATTATAATGGAAATTTGGTACATTGGTAGATGTTAAGAACTGGCGTTCGGAAACTGGAGTAATTGAGATCGACGAAGTGTCCCGAATACGAAGGTACACGATTTTACTCCGGTTGCCGAATGTGTGTCCTTGACCTAGCCACTTCCGATATGAGGCTTCCACTGCGCACTCATAGCATATGAATTCGTATTATCGTCATCATGTATTTTTAATCGTTCGACATCGTATTAAACTATATATATTTTTATACCCATCGTCTTCATCGAACATCGTCCCAAACAAATGGTATTACAGAGCGTGGTTTGTACGTTAGTTCTGTTATTATTGTGGCTGTATTTTACACCGAAAAATGATGGTTTGTCTTTGTTGACATTGAAAATGGCGGATAATTCCGAATCTCAGATCCAGACCACATCCGACTCATCGGCACAGCCATTCGATCAAGAGGATCAGAATCAAAGTGAACTCGATAGTATAGCAGCGTTACGTCGAAAAAAGAGAATTTGCAAGACACAGTTAACCAAATCGAAGCTGTTGCTGACTAGTCTGTTGTGTGCTAGTGCTAGAAATGTCGACAGTATACGATCAGCTGTAGATAATGTGTTGAGGCTGAATGAAGAGGTAATTAACATTTTAGAACATTTATGTGAGCAAAAGGTTGAATTTGAAGAAGAATTAGAAGCCGTGCAGGCTGATCAAAATGTGGCCGATCTCTTATCGCGAGCTACAAACATTCTTTGCAATGTGTCAAAGCAACGAGAAACACCCTTGCTCACCCCTGATTCAGTTTCTCTTTCAGCATCACCCAGTCCACGGTTAGAATCGAACGACAATGAAAATCAACCCAACAGCGTACCAACAGTTGTACAGAATGGTGGCACAAATCCAGCACTAGCATCGAGCCAGGTTGATCGAGATCTCTTTAGACATTTAAGTAAGGTATCAATTATAAAATTTAATGGTAATAAAAGGGACTATCGGGTATTTAAAGATGCTTTCACTGAATGCATAGACAAGACTTCAATTTCTAAAGCGTATAAAATGTTACACCTTAGACAGCTATTAACCGGTGATGCTTTGAAATCGGTAGAAGGATTTCCCGCGTCTGATAATGGCTACGATGCTGCCTTGAAACGTCTAGAAGATAAATTCGGCGGGGAGCGACGTGCCGTTCTGATACATTTGGATAACATTAGACTCATGAGTCAGGTTAACTTTAGCGATCTCAAAAGATTTGAGGAATTTGTTGATAATTTAGAGCTATGTATATTATCTCTCAAAGACAGTGGCAGAACTGAGGAGTTTAACGAAAACTCGATGTTTTTTAGCGTTGCCAGGTCAAAACTCACTACAAACAATGTTATGCAGTTCAAACGTTGGGCTGCTCATGAAAAGAAGGAACAATCCCTTTTGACCATGTTTGAATGGCTTTCGCAAGAAGTCCGTTATCGTACAGAATCACAGGAGGAAGTTGAAGGTTTCAACCTGCCTTCCAAACCGGTGCTCACATCGTCCTCGTCACGGCAATCCGGTAATACCTTCCAACCAAGAAATCGTTATGGTAGAAATTCGAAAACCTTTGCCCTAAAAACCAACACTCCTAAATTGTGTATCGTTTGTAACCATTCTCATGACTATGGGTTAAATAACTGCACATACTTTAAATCACTTTCAGTTAGTCAACGTTGGACTATGGCCAAGGATAAGCGTCTTTGTTTTCGTTGCCTCGGCCATGATGATCATGGCCGAGGCAACGAAAACAAAGACGCTTATCATCGTGGTTCTAAGTGTAATAAGGTTCAGCAGTGTGCTATTGAAGGTTGTACGCGCACGCATCATTTCTTGTTACATGCTAGCTCTGATAGGAAACTTTTAGACAGCTCTAGTTGTGGGAACCCAGGACAGTTTAACTCTAATGACAATCGTTTGAATACTCATGATCAGGTCCAGGAAGATAACTCCCGGTTAACAGAATCTGATCAGACTTCGTTTAAGCACACCCATACCCAGATTAGGAAATCGACTGCTTTGGTTATGCGCGTAGTGCCAGTAATTTTACGTAATTACAATCGAGTTATTCAGTGCAATGCACTCATGGACGACTGTTCTACTGATAGCTACATAAATGCCAATATAGCCGCAGAGTTAGGCTTGTGTGGCGAACTCACAGACTTAAACGTATGTGTTCTTGGAGGAAAATCAACGTCATTGAATTCCACTTTCGTATCTTTAGAGGTATGTAGTTTGGACTATAAGACTTGTATCCCATTCACTGCCTTCACTGTAAACAATGTGACTGGTGACCTTCGAACAGTTAATTGGAACGAACAAGCACAGTTTTGGCCACACCTTCAAGGTATCCCATTTCCGAAAATATTGAATCACAATGTTGACTTGTTAATTGGCCTTAATGTATCTGGTGTTCATCGTGCTATTACGGAAATATCGGGTCTGCCCCATGAGCCGGTCGCAAGATTAACTCCCTTGGGTTGGACGTGCATAGGATCGGCGGAACCCTTTTGCCCTAAGCGCCCAAACTATGCTCACTTTGCCTATTACATCAAGACTGAATCGGATGTAGACACTTTGATCCGAAATATGTGGAACATTGAAAATTCTGGACTTAATCCGAAACATTCGGCCCTCACTAAATCAGAATGTGACGCAATTGAATCAACAAATAAATCTTTGGTTTATGATTCAAAGGACAACCGTTATACTGTAGGCATCCCTTGGAACTCTAATTATGGTGAACTTTTGACTAAATGCAACTTTGAGAATGCCAAGTTACGTCTTTTAAGTCTAGAACGTTCGTTATCCAAACGACCGGAAATTGCAGATAGTTATTCGGACATAATCCGTGAGCATCTACAAAAAGGTTATATTTCTGAAGTTCCAACTGCGACACTCCCATCATGGTACCTTCCACATTTTGCAGTGGTGCGCATGGACAAGGCAACCACGAAGGTTCGTATGGTGTTAGATGCCGCTGCCCGAACTGACGGTTTATCGCTTAATGACTGTATTAATCCAGGCCCAAAGCTGCAAAGAGAACTTGTGGATGTAATTTTGAGGTTCCGTTTGAAGCCTGTCTGTTTGGTAGCAGACATTTCCCAAATGTTCCATCAAATTAGTTTAAAGCCGGACGACTGTAAATTTCATAGGTTTCTTTGGCGGGACAATTATCAAAGCCCAATTAAAATCTATGAGTATAATAGACTTGTATTCGGAAACTCCTCGTCTCCTTATCTGTCCCAGGCCGTCTTACGTAAACATTGTGAGAGTAATGCTAGCGAATATCCCCTGGCCGCTGAGTCAGTTCTAGCTTCCATGTACGTCGATGATCTGCTCGACAGTGTTGACACCGTTTCCGAGGCCATCGAGTTACGACAGCAGTTGACAAACGTTTTGCTTACTGGTGGTTTCGAGATCCGTAAATGGATGTCAAACAAGCAAGAGGTTCTTGCAGACATTCCCATCTCTGACAGATTAAACAGACTTTCACTGGACGATTCAAATCTACCATCTGTCAAAACTCTCGGAATATTGTGGAGTGCAGAGACAGACACATTCACATTTGAAGTGACAAATAGTTCGAGTGCTATACTTACAAAAAGAATAGTCGTAAGTAGAACAGCGACGCTCTTTGACCCACTAAACCTCATTGCACCCTTTTCTATTCGAGCTAAGATAGGGATCCAGAAAACCTGGGTCTGTGGACTTGACTGGGACACGCCCCTTCCTGTTGACTTAGCTGAACAATGGAAAAGTTGGTTTTCCGAATTACCACTGCTTATAAATTTAGAAATTCCTCGCTGTTTGGTCAGAGATGACAAGTTGATTGTTACCAAATCGGTTCATGTCTTTGTAGACGCTTCCGAAAAATGTTACGCTACGTGTTGCTACCTTCGGTGCAAGTACGATGATGAATCGGTTTCCGCGGAGTTAATAGTTGCGAAAACTCGCGTTGCACCTTTAAAGGCTTTGTCAATTCCTAAATTGGAACTATGTGGCGCAGTTCTTGGCGCCCGCATAGCGGCTTCGGTTTGTGATGTTTATAGTATTCCTACTTCATCGGTGACTTTCTGGTGTGACAGCCAAAATGTCCTTTATTGGATTAAAGGGGAATCTCGTTCGTATAAACCCTTTGTATCCCATCGGGTAGGTGAAATTCACGAACTGTCGGAACCGCTACAATGGCGTTATGTACCTACCAAATTAAATAGTGCTGATTTAGCGACTCGTGGTATGTCCGCACTTGATTTGTCTGAATGCCAACTGTGGTGGCATGGACCAGAATATTTGGCATTAGAACCTAATTTGTGGCCGGATCGCGTAGTCCCCGAACCTGTCGAGACTGCTCTGGAAGAGGTTCGCTCTAGCACGCGTGATACATTTCTCGTAACAAAGCAGACACATGATCTTGGTAGATTAGACCCCAATCGTTACTCTAAATGGTTAAAGCTCATACGAGTCACTTCGTTTGTCCGTAGGTTTGTGTATAACATTCGGAACTCTGGTTCGCGAATATCGGGTGCAACTCTAACAGTCAGTGAGTTAGACCAATCTGAAACCTTTTGGTATAAGGTCGCGCAAAAAGATTCCTTCAGTGACGAAGTTCGCTCGGTTCAACTTGGTGATCCCATTCGGAGAAATTCAAAATTAATTACCCTCAATCCGTATCTTGATAATGACGGTTTGCTTCGTATTAATGGTCGTATTGGTAAGACTAGGCATTTGTCTTATGCCGCCAAGTTTCCTATTTTATTGCCGGCAAATCATAGGGTATCAAATCTTATAATTACGTCCTATCACGAGGATGGTAATCACTACGTGGGTACCTCGCATGTTCTATCGCTCTTACGATCCAAATTTTGGATCGTTCACGCTCGAAGCCTTATTAAGTCCATCAAAGCATCTTGCACCGAGTGTAGTCGACGTCGCAGGACACCAGCAGTCCAAGTTATGGCTCCTCTTCCTGAATGTCGTTTAGGGACACCACTCAGAGCCTTTGCTAGAATCGGTATTGACTATGCTGGACCATTTTTGACCAAACAGGGTAGAGGCAAAATCCGGACGAAACGTTACCTATGCTTAATAACATGCTTGGCAACGCGGGCAGTTCATTTGGAGTTAGCCTGGTCTATGGACACAGAATCTTTCCTGTGTGCGTTTTCGAGGTTCACAAATAGGCGTGGCAAGCCACTCAGTGTTGTTTCTGATAACGGGACAAATTTTGTTGGCGCCGAGCGCGAATTGGGCGACCTAATTCGTGCCTTAGATCAAACAAGAATTGGCCAATCTTTGGCAAATAATTCCATCGAATGGATGTTCAATCCGCCACTCTCGCCACATTTCGGTGGCGTTTTCGAGGCTATGGTAAAGTCCGCAAAACGTGCTATTAAAGCTATTATAGGTAACGCGGACGTGTCGGACGAAGAATTAGCTACAGCCTTTGTTAAGGCTGAAGGCCTTATAAATTCACGCCCACTTAGTTATCAGGGAGACGATTCTAATGACTCACCTGTCCTTACCCCTAACCATTTTTTATTCGGACAAATTAGTGGCCAGCTTGCCCCCGAGTGTGTTGACGATCTTAAGTTTGACCCCCGAAAACGATGGCGTAGAGTACAAGATTTAATCAAACATTTCTGGCAGCGTTGGATGAAGGAAATTCTGCCCACCCTTAATGCTCGAAGTAAATGGCATCGAAAACGCCGAGATTTCGCTGTGGGTGATGTAGCCATTGTTGTCGACCCTCAGAACCCCCGGGGAAAGTGGCCCCTGGGTAGAATAGTTAAGGTGTTTCACGGGAGTGATAATCATGTCAGAGTCGTAGAAATTAAAATCGGAGATAAAATCTATAAACGATCAATATGCCACTTGTGTCCTTTGGACACTGTGTAAATTCGATTGTGTTTGTTGTGGATTATTTCGGAACGTCGTGTGTGTATTCATAAAGGAAGCAAAATCATCTATATGATTTTAATGTGTTAAAATCAGAGAAAATTCGATTGTGTTGTACAAAAATTTATGAAAAATCTTAGATCCATAGTGAGCGTTGTTGTGGATTATTTCGGAACGTCGTGTGTGTATTCATACAGGAAGTAAAATCATCTATATGATTTTAATGTGTATATATATAAAAAAAAAAAAATATATATATAATAAAAAAAATGTGAAAAAGTGAAATTAATAAAAAGTATTCGATATTGTGATACAGTTAATTGTGATATAGAACTCCGTATATATATAATAGCAGTGAACATTAATAGGACTGAAGCAGAAGTATAGACAATTTTTGTGTATTTTATCATTATATTTTTTTGAATTATTGTTTCTTTGATGTGGGTCACATCAAGGAGGAGGGTATGTTAAGAACTGGCGTTCGGAAACTGGAGTAATTGAGATCGACGAAGTGTCCCGAATACGAAGGTACACGATTTTACTCCGGTTGCCGAATGTGTGTCCTTGACCTAGCCACTTCCGATATGAGGCTTCCACTGCGCACTCATAGCATATGAATTCGTATTATCGTCATCATGTATTTTTAATCGTTCGACATCGTATTAAACTATATATATTTTTATACCCATCGTCTTCATCGAACATCGTCCCAAACAAAAGACTCATAGACTATAGCCTAACCTTGGTTTTCAACTTGGGGGACATGTCCCAGACTGGGGACATTTGGACATTATCCAGGGGACACAAACTGACGTATTGGTCTGAAAAAATATGCCAAATCTTGTACCACAATTTAAGTTTGTATTGAAACGAAAAATCCTGTGACTATATCATGCTTCAAAATTACATGTTTTCTAAGACTTCTGCGGACAATTCAGGGGACATGATCATTTCTATACGCATTTTTGGGGACATTTGAGAAAACCAGTTGAAAACCCAGGCTAGTATGATATCAATGGGATGACTACATGTATATGGGATGATGACCCGAGCGAGGAAATGACCGAAGGCGAAGCTGTTTTTGTTTACATCTTACTCCATTATATCTCGTTACCGGTACCTTACTTTCTACTGCCCTGTTTTTAATTTGTTATTCGAATGACGTTTTCTTATCCTTTTTCATAATAACAACAATAAGAACTGTTGTTAACAGCTTATCAGGAAGTCTTTTCTTTCATTTCGCAATACATGGTATTGTCTGTCTTCATTAGCAGATTCAATTGCAGGAAATTATAATTCAAACTTCATTAAGTTTATTGCGCATCAGTTGTTTTCATATTTCAACAGAGACAAAAAATAATAAAACACAAGCACAAACAAACACCCCTTTTTTATGAACGTTTCAGTTGATTGCTATCAGCAATGGATTGTCAAGGATTTCAACTGACGACAACAACAAACGTTTTTTTTTTTTGCTAAAGATAAAGAATACCATAAACACAGAGAATTCTGTAAGCGACAAAAATGATTTTGTGGTCCATGAAATGCTAAATCATGTCAGCTAAGAGTCATGTTCTCATATCTATCAGGCTACTTTTGATATTATGTCTTGATGCGGTATCTTATATTAATCGCAGTGTAACCCTATACACAAGAAATACATGTAAATGTAATAACGTAAATTTTCAAGTTTGCCATTATGAGTAAATATTCATCAATGGATTTATCAGGTATCGTATCATAAGAATCATATGGTACTACAATTCAAAACACCATAGCCAAAGGTAAGTCATGGGCGTGCTTTATTTGATTTCTTCCAAGATATAATCTGTTACATAATATAGACAAAGCATTGTCTTGTTGTGTCGAATAAGATTCAAAATGTGACAAACGTTATATCTTTGTCTGATCTTTTGTAAAACAATTTGTATTTGAAAATTTATGGTTTTGTGCGACGTTACTTTTAAACTATGACAGACAGGAAACGAATAATTATATTTCTAGTTTTTGGAAATATAATCTCGAAAGTTAAACTCACCGAAAAATACTGAAAATGTTATAAGAAAGGTTCCATGACCAAACACTGTACATGTATTATAAATGTTATTTATTCTATATTTCAGTATATTTACTAAAAAACACAGTAACTGTAATTCAACGTAAACCAAGATGTTAGCATTTATGGAATTGAAAACGAATTTCAAGTTTAGTCGCCTTTCGAGGAAGACCGAGGAAAGAAATGGACTAAAAGAGAGAGTAAAATCATGCAGATCTCTCAAGGACTCAAATTCACCCCCTTTAGAATCTGGCATAACCGAAACAGCAAACACACATTCCTATATAATGGCGAACCGTGGAAAGAACAGGGAAAAGTTGCAACCCTCAAAAAGCTTAACCACTCGACGGAGAACACTCTCTCCTGATGACGATGTTACAGATCGTTGTGGCCTGGAAAAGTTTCTTGACAATGCGAAACGTGAAGTTACGGAGTCATTGTACTTATTGTCTAAAATGGAATCAAAAAGAGAATATATCATTAGACAAAGACACTTGTTAAATATGAAGAGGAGGGAAAATCAGATACCTTCTATCATTGTAACTTCTGAATGTTGTGATGAACGCAAGAACAGAAAGTTATCCCTTTATTTAGATCTTAAAAAACAGCTTGCTTATGTTCGACAGAAATTGAAAAAGACAGCAAAAATAACAGAAAAATTGGAACTTATAAACGAAATAATTTTTGAATTAGAAAACGAATGCGACCAACAACCAACGCAACCTCAAGGTCTAGGTACCGGTGATTCGGTACCTGAAAGACGACAAACCAGTGAGTCGGTACCTGAAAGACGACAAACCAGTGAGTCGGTACCTGAAAGACGACAAACCAGTGAGTCGGTACCTGAAAGACGACAAACCAGTGAGTCAGTACCTGAAAGACGACATATCAGTGAGTTAGTACCTGAAAGACGACAGTTTAGTGAGTCAGTACCTGAAAGACGACAAACCAGTGAGTCGGTACCTGGAAGACGACAGACCAGTCAGTCGGTACCTGAAAGACGACAGACCAGTCAGTCGGTACCTGAAAGGCGACAGACCGGTGAGTCAGTACCTGAAAGACGACAGTTTAGTGAGTCGGTACCTGAAAGACAACAGATCAGTGAGTCGGTACCTGAAAGACGACAGACCGGTGAGTCGGTACCTAAAAGACGACAGGCCAGTGAGTCCGTACCTGAAAGACGACAGATCAGTGAGTCGGTACCTGAAAGACGAGGGACCGGTGAGTCGATCTATTCTAAGGGACTATACCAACACTTTAAAAAAGCCAAGAAAGCAACACCATTCAACTGTTCTCCTGCTCTACCTGATTTCACAAACGTTGTTGTTAATATTTATAGTGGTAGGGCTTGGGATAAGTTGTGGTCAAATGACAGATTATAAATATAAATTGATTTTATTCCATGTATGTTTCCATATTTTATAAGAATAAAGAAACTATCTCAATATACATTTTTGATACTTTAAATTATATATAATTGCATATAGTTTGAGCAGTGACACACAAATCTATGATTTGAAGCCGTGACTCATAGATATAACGCTGTGACACATAGATTTAAAGCCTTAACTCATAGATTTGAAGCCGTGACACATAGATTTAAAGCTGTGGCATATACATGAATAACTAAAGCCGTTACACTTGGATTTAATGTCGTGACACATAGATTTTAAACCATGACTAATAGATTTAAAGCTTTATACGAATTTTAACCCCCTTCAAAACCCTTCCCGACCGGACAAATGTTTCTATAAGCTTCCTATGCTATTTTTTTCGCCACAATTTATTATACAATACCATTCTTGACATTATTTTCCTTTATTTCTTGCACTTCTCTTAATAGACCTTATGACACAATTTACGAACGTTGTCCAACGTGTACTTGTAGGACGCTTTGTTAGAGCGAACATTTTGTAAAATGAGGTCTTAAAGGGATGTAGGGATGGTTTTCTAAACTGTGTATGTGTATCGGGGACACTGATAGCATCAATTTGCACCATTCCAATTTCCATTCCGACGTCTGTGGTTCTTGCAATAGCTTGACATTCTGAAGATATTCTATTCTAGACTGAACACAAGACAATTCCAAGATACTATGGAAATCTATCAAATATCACTTTATGTTAATTTCTATGTGTTTTTAATTGCAGTGCGTTCGATTTCGAACGCACTGCTTTGTTTTCATAATGTTTTTTTTTTTTTTTTTTTTCTTCAAATACTGGTCAGAGCACCCAGCAAAAACTGCTAATGTCACATATGCACTGATGCGATTTGCTTTTTTTTCTCGAAAAACTAAATTTTTTAAATGTTATTTGATGCATTTTTGTCTAACCGGAAATGACGTAGGACAAAAAGTGGTTTTTTAGAATTTCCCATTTCACGGCTCTATTTTTTATCCGATTTGACTCGGATTTTTTTAGGTTACTTCTTTGAACTAATGTCTACAATACGGCTTCTTCAAGCAATTTAAAAATTTTATTTTGTCGATAACTTTTTTTAGTTTTAATTATAAAATTTTTTCAAATTCTACAATTTTAATTCGAAGAATCTGAAAATAAAAATGCACATAGGCAATTCGATTGTGAACATAATGCTAATTTCAAAATTTCGATATCACTTCCGGTTTTGACGAAAATTTTTAGATTTCAACTTCCGGAATTTCGAAGATATGTGAATTTTTTTTTTGGAAATATGATTGCAATGACAATTCGAAAACAATGAATGAAAAAGAATTGACCCGGAAGTTACAAATAAGCCGCCATATTGATATGACCAACTTTTGTAAAACTCAAAATGGGGCCTCAGGGTTATGAGCGGATTTCGTAATAGTAGTATTTTAGGACAGCCCAGTCGATTGCCATAAAAAGTACGTTATTAGATTTTTGATTTTTAATACTGCCTTTTTGTTATTTCCGGTATAACGTTTAAAGTTATCGCGAAAATTTCAAAAACTTGTAACTCGTGACCTTGACCTTTTATGACCTTGGAACCTGAACAAAGGTTATTGCCCTTGACTAGATCTATCCAATGAAATATCCATTTCCGTTGTCCGATGTTTACTTCCGGTTCTATTGTCATTTGAAATTTGCGATTTTTAACTTTAAACAGCTCTGTCACGTGACCCAACTAACATACGTCACAAACTCTTATATATTATTAGTGTGCTTATTTTACTCTTTCCAGTGATATATAACATGTTATGTTTGAATGACAATTGCGCGATTTAAAATTTGAAAATGTTGTGCAAAGTTTCATTGTAACTGTGCGTGTTTTTTTCAAATTTTATTTTGACCGTCCTGAAAACTTACAGGTAGATAGACATTTTGATTGCTAACCCAAATCTGTTTTCAAAATTTCGATAACACTTTCGGTTTTGACGTTATTCGCTTTTTAAATCTAAAATCTAACTTCCGGAATTTTGAAGATATATGATTTTTTTTGTTTGCAATATATTTGACATGATGCTATATAAACAATCAATCAATGAAATTTGACCCAGTTGTAATAGATCGGCCGCCATATTTATATGACTAACTTTTGTAAAACTCAAAATGGGGCATCGGGGTTATACGCGGAATTCGTAATTGTAGTATTTGTAGACAGCTTAGTCGATTGCCCCAAAAAGTACGTTATTCGATTTTGATATTCGATGATGCTTTTTTGTTATTTCCGGTATATTGTATTTAATGTAATTGCCAAACTTTCAAAGAATTGTAACTCGTGACCTTGAACTTTTTTTACCTTGTTACCTTAACAAAGGTTATTGCCCTTGACCAGATCTATGTATTGATGTATCCATTTTAGTTGTCCGATGTTTACTTCCGGGTCTATGGCCATTTGATATTTGCGATTTTTAACTTTAAATACCTCTGTCACGTGACTTAACTTTAATACGTCACACATTCTTATATATTCTTATTGTGCCTAATCTATTCTTTTTAATGATATATAACACTTTATGTTTTAAATAAAATAGCGCGATATAATATTTGGAAGTTTTGTGCAAAGTTCTATTGTCACTGTGCGGGTTTTTTAAAATTTTATTTGAATATTCTGAAAACTTGTGGGTAGCTAAGCATTTTGATTGCGATCTCAAATATATTTTCAAAATTTCGATATTACTACCGGTTTTGACGTTATTGGCTAATTAACTAAAATAATATGTTTGTTGTCTAAATGGTTAAATGATAGTGATCTCCCTTCAACTTGTAATTAACTTGAGTTTTGGCAATACTAAACCAAAAAAGTAAAAACTATCGCCAAAACGCTAACACATTTGATTTAATAACGCTTACAATTATCGTCAAAACAGTTGAAGGGTGAGAACTACTATTTTTTATTGTTAACCTTTATTAAAGCTATCATGCTGTAACAAGACTAGAAAAAATGTTTCTAACTTTTTTGATATTAATATTTTCATAACCATTTGCTTAGTGCCTTGTGATTTATGAAAGATTTCCAGGATGACGCACTGCCCAGCGCCGTTTTGGTACGGCTCTAGTTGTAGTTTGATCTGTATGCTAAAAAAATACCTCACAAAGGCTCTGACCGACAAATATGTGGGACCTTACGTAGCTACAGATTCTACTTCATTAGCTTTTGATTACGCTCAAGTCAAGGTAAGTCCACAAATCTCGATTGCTCTTTCAACATTGGAGCCACACAGTTACCACATTACAAATAGATAAGTGATCTTTCAGCTCTTTGTCTTCTATATCATGACGTCAGAGTAGCAAAATCATTTGACAAGCGATAAAGACGCAATGAATCATTCCAGCGGTCATGGAATTATTAGAACAGAATCCGAATGGTGCAGATAGAAGCTGTATTAATTTTCCCTGAAATAAATCTTTTGCATCTTGTTACTTACAACCTAGACCATGGTTTCTGGACACGTATGGGTGAATAATATCACCTTTCCCTAAGGTCGTATTCACAACTACATGTATGCATACTACATAAAAATGAGAACTGCTCTCATGCAGGGGCGCCGGAAGGAAATGCTAGCGGCGGGGGCGGAGCTGTGATATAAAGGACACTTTGTGACCGAGCTTCAGAGCTTCTTACATCACTTCTTAAGTATACCAGAACGTACGTCATGCCTATATTTTGGGGCATAGGGACACAACAAATTTTGCTGGAACAAATTTGCTTGAATCAATACATTGTATTTTTTTGTTAAAAAGGGCGAAAATGGCACTTATTTTCAGTCATCAAGACTAATACCAACATAAAAATATACACCTACAGTCTGTATTCAACGCGCTGGTCGGGCTCCTTGAATTTATGGTTAATAGAGGGAAGGGGATGGGGGGGGGGGGGGGGGTGGGGGCTCTCATCAAGAAAGTCGTAGCGAACACAATTTTAGGTATACTCATAACTCTGGACAAGATAACATGACGATATACACTATGCCACGGATACTATACATTGCATTATTTTAACTTTTCAGTTTAAGTGTTGTGGTATCCACAATGGATCTGACTACTCGACTTTCTCTACATGGAATACGACTTCTACTGGAAATCAGGGTACTGCCACAATTCCCTTTACCTGTTGCATCAGTAGTTCACCAAGCTCTTATCCTACTGAAATGAACACCTTTATCAATGGTATGACAGACGAAAATCGTCCAGTTTCACAAGCAAGTGCCTATATTGACGTAAGTACTCATACTTATCGCATTTACTAGTATCTTGGTTTGTGACCAATATGGAGGTTGTTGATATTGTCTTCTTTATATATACATGTACATTCGACGCTGGTCGAAGCACCTGACAAATAAATAGTTTGCTGATAGATATTCCTATTGCCTTTGGGCTATTGAAGAGGTATTAGAATGCCCTTAATTACACACATATTAACTGGGGCACTTGCATGCTTTGATCTAATAACTCAATAATAATTTCAAATGATGTGAATTAAGGTATCAGGATATAAGCGTTACAATTTCTATAAAAATGGCATCTATTTCATTGAAGATTAAAGGACAGTGTATACTGGTTATTAGTTATGATCTTTATGTTGCTTTCACTTTCAGGGATGTTATGATGCTCTGTGGACGTTTTTTTAAAACTTATATGTATGTAACTCTTGGTATTAGAATCACAGTGGCTATTCTTGAGGTAAATATTCGTTCAATCAATTTCTGAGATCTATCAATTGGAAACGGGCTCGTAACCGGCCCAGTGCTTCTATGCGCATTGAAAACGATCCATACTTCTTGTACCAGTATAATCATAATATCAAATATTATATTATTAACCTGGCATTGGGTTACTAGCAGTAACCTGAAAAATAAGCAGTATATGCTTGTAAGATATCAGGACGCACACTTGGACCCTACAGACTATTCAAATAGTGCTGTTAGATTCAGTCATCTGTCGAATCTAATAGATCCCGACTTTTGTTGATTATTTCAAAGATGAGAAGACGAGGCTCTGATTCCAAACCTTGTTTGTATGACATACCCTTTTCCTTTTCGCAAAACGCTTTTTGTTGTCGCATACATCGAACATAGCTGATAGCCAGAAAGAGTGGATCGGAACCAGGGCTCTAACGATGTAATATGCTAATCATTTCACTGCAGAAAGCTGGCCGACATTTGAGATGGTCTAGAATTTCTTTAATATTCCTTATTTGTTGTATCTTTTCAGTTTGTTGGAGTTGTGTCGGCATTTGTCCTAGCTTGTACAACGGAAACAAATAAAGTAGAGCATATGTATTAACATTAACATTATTGTGATGTTATGCAGTCCTGTGATATTACACTGTTTTTAAACTGTCTTGGTGTGTTTTTTGAATCATAAAGAAGACCCAGTTGTTAAAAACCTTATTATGCGGCATATGATGTGCTGTCATTAGTTAATTTGGATAACTTTGTCAAAACCATCTGTTAGGTTTTTATTTCATTTTAATGAAGGGCTGCAAAAAAAAACAAAAAAACAAAAAAAAAACAAGCATGCTTTATTAAGAGTCTGATTTGTTCAGTAGGTTCCATTACCAATTTACGTTAAAACTTATTAAAAGTTATTTTTCCGTTCGTGTTATGTTGGTTTTTCTACAGCCCAGATTACCGATTTGAGTTAAGTAAACAGCTTAATGGTAGCTTATCATGTCTCCTTCTTATTAAGGTTTCATCATAGATAGCAAGCTGTAAACACCTGACAACAAACTGTTAGCACAACCAATATTTCTTAAATCAGCACAACCAATATTTCTTAATTCAGCACAACCAATATTTTTCTTAAATCAGCACAACCAATATTTCTTAAATCAGCACAACCATTAATTCTTAAATCAGCTCAACCAATATTTCTTAAATTAGCACAAACAACATTTCTTAAATCAGCACGACAATATTTCTTAAATCAGCACAACCAATATTTCTTAAAACAGCACAACAAATATTTCTTAAATCAGCACAACCAATATTTCTTAAATTAGCACAACCAATATTTCTTAAATCAGCACAACCAATATTTCTTAAATCGGCACAACCAATATTTCTTAAATCGGCACAACCAATATTTCTTAAATCAGCACAACCAATATTTCTTAAAACAGCACAACATATATTTCTTAGATTATCACAACCAATATTTCTTAAATCAGCACGACAATATTTCTTAAATCAGCACAACCAATATTTCTTAAATCAGCACAACCAATATTTCTTAAATCAGCACAACCAATACTTCTTAAAACAGCACAACAAATATTTCTTAAATTATCACAACCAATATTTCTAAAAAAAAACACAACAAATATTTCTTAATTTATCACAACCAATATTTCTTAAATCAGCACAACCAATATTTCTTAAATCAGCACAACCAATATTTCTTAAAAAAGCACAACAAATATTTCTTAAATTATCACAACCAATATTTCTTAAATAGTACAATCAATATTTCTTAAATTAGCACAACCAATATTTCTTAAATCAGCACAACAAATATTTCTTAAATCAGCACAACCAATATTTCTTAAAACAGCACAACATATATTTCTTAGATTATCACAATCAATATTTCTTAAATCAGCACAACCAATACTTCTTAAAACAGCACGACAAATATTTCTTAAATTATCACAACCAATATTTCTAAAAAAAACACAACAAATATTTCTTACTTTATCACAACCAATATTTCTTAAATCAGCACAACCAATATTTCTTAAAAAAGCACACCAAATATGTGTTAAATCATCAAAACCAATATTTCTTTAATCAGCACAATCAATATTTCTTAAAACAGCACAACAAATATTTCTTAAATTATCACAACCAATATTTCTTAAATTATCACAACCAATATTTCTTGAATCAGCACAACCAATATTTCTTAAATCAGCACAATCAATATTTCTTAAATCAGCACAATCAATATTTCTTAAATTAGCACAACCAATATTTCTTAAATTATCACAACCAATATTTCTTAAATCAGCACAACCAATATTTCTTAAATCAGCACAATCAATATTTCTTAAATCAGCACAATCAATATTTCTTAAATCAGCACAATCAATATTTCTTAAATTAGCACAACCAATATTTCTCAAATCAGCACAATCAATATTTCACTAACCCCTCCCAAAATTCACGCCCTTGTGCACATCAAATAAGATTTTGCCACAACCATCTTAATCAGGAATACATTTCAATTATAATGTAAATTTGGTAGATTGGGAGACTCATAGACTATAGCCTAACCTTGGTTTTCAACTTGGGGGACATGTCCCAGCCTGGGGACATTAGGACATTATCCAGGGGACACAAACTGACGTATTTGTCTGAAAAAATATGCTATATCTTGTACCACAATTTAAGTTTGTATTGAAACGAAAAATCCTGTGACTATATCATGCTTCAAAATTACATGTTTTCTACGACTTCTGCGGACAATTCAGGGGACATGATCATTTCTATACGCATTTTTGGGGACATTTGAGAAAACCCAGGCTAGTATGATATCAATGGGATGACTACATGTATATGGGATAATGACCCGAGCGAGGAAATGACCGAAGGCGAAGCTGTTTTTGTTTACATCTTACTCCATTATATCTCGTTACCGGTACCCTACTTTCTACTGCCCTGTTTTTAATTTTTTATTCGAATGACGTTTTCTTATCCTTTTTCATAATAACAACAATAAGAACTGTTGTTAACAGCTTATCAGGAAAACATCCGTTATATTTTCTGAAGTCTTTTCTTTCATTTCGCAATACATGGTATTGTCTGTCTTCATTAGCAGATTCAATTGCAGGAAATTATAATTCAAACTTCATTAAGTTTATTGCGCATCAGTTGTTTTCGTATTTCAACAGAGAAAAAAAATAATAAAACACAAGCACAAACACCCCTTTTTTATGAACGTTTCAGTTGATTGCTATCAGCAATGGATTGTCAAGGATTTCAACTGACGACAACAACAAACGTTTTTTTTTTTTTGCTAAAGATAAAGAATACCATAAACACAGATAATTCTGTAAGCGACAAAAATGATTTTGTGGTCCATGAAATGCTAAATCATGTCAGCTAAGAGTCATGTTCTCATATCTATCAGGCTACTTTTGATATTATGTCTTGATGCGGTATCTTATATTAATCGCAGTATAACCCTATACACAAGAGATACAAACGTAAATTTTCAAGCTTTGCCATGTTATGAGTAAATATTCATCAATGGATTTATCAGGTATCGTAAGCATACATATATTAAAAATAATAAATAGAACCTGAAACGTGGAACAAACAACACATTCACAGTTTTAATACCACACGAGGGAAGGGACCTTCCTATGACGTACATGGTAGGGTATAAATTGAACGAGATAAGAATCATATGGTACTACAATTCAAAACACCATAGCCAAAGGTAAGTCATGGGCGTGCTTCATTTTATTTCTTCCAAGATATAATCTGTTACATAATATAGACAAAGCATTGTCTTGTTGTGTCGAATAAGATTCAAAATGTGACAAACTTTATATCTTTGTCTGATCTTTTGTAAAACAATTTGTATTTGAAAATTTATGGTTTTGTGCGACGTTACTTTTAAACTATGACAGACAGGAAACGAATAATTATATTTCTAGTTTTTTTAAATATAATCTCGAAAGTTAAACTCACCGAAAAATACTGAAAATGTTATAAGAAAGGTTCCATGACCAAACACTGTACATGTATTATAAATGTTATTTATTCTATATTTCAGTATATTTACTATAAAACACAGTAACTGTAATTCAACGTAAACCAAGATGTTAGCATTTATGGAATTGAAAACGAATTTCAAGTTTAGTCGCCCTTCGAGGAAGACCGAGGAAAGAAATGGACTAAAAGAGAGAGTAAAATCATGCAGATCTCTCAAGGACTCAAATTCACCCCCTTTAGAATCTGGCATAACCGAAACAACAAACACACATTCCTATATAATGGCGAACCGTGGAAAGAACAGGGAAAAGTTGCAACCCTCAAAAAGCTTAACTACTCGACGAAGAACACTCTCTCCTGATGACGATGTTACAGATCGTTGTGGCCTGGAAAAGTTTCTTGCCAATGCGAAACGTGAAGTTACGGACTCATTGTACTTATTGTCTAAAATGGAATCAAAACGAGAATATATCATTAGACAAAGACACTTGTTAAATATGAAGAGGAGGGAAAATCAGATACCTTCTATCATTGTAACTTCTGAATGTTGTGATGAACGCAAGAACAGAAAGTTATCCCTTTATTTAGATCTTAAAAAACAGCTTGCTTATGTTCGACAGAAATTGAAAAAGACAGCAAAAATAACAGAAAAATTGGAACTTATAAACGAAATAATTTTTGAATTAGAAAACGAATGCGACCAACAACCAACGCAACCTCAAGGACTAGGTACCGGTGATTCGGTACCTGAAAGACGACAAACCAGTGAGTCGGTACCTGAAAGACGACAAACCTGTGAGTCAGTACCTGAAAGACGACATATCAGTGAGTCAGTACCTAAAAGACGACAGATTAGTGAGTCAGTACGTGAAAGACGACAGACCAGTCAGTCGGTACCTGAAAGACGACAGACCAGTGAGTCGGTACCTGAAAGACGACAGACCGGTGAGTCGGTACCTAAAAGACGACAGACCAGTGAGTCCGTACCTGAAAGACGACAGATCAGCGAGTCCGTACCTGAAAGACGAGGGACCGGTGAGTCGATCTATTCTAAGGGACTATACCAACACTTTAAAAAAGCCAAGAAAGCAACACCATTCAACTGTTCTCCTGCTCTACCTGATTTCACAAACGTTGTTGTTAATATTTATAGTGGTAGGGTTTGGGATAAGTTGTGGTCAAATGACAGATTATAAATATAAATTGATTTTATTCCATGTATGTGTCCATATTTTATAAGAATAAAGAAACTATCTCAATATACATTTTTGATACTTTAAATTATATATAATTGCATATAGTTTGAGCAGTGACACACAAATCTATGATTTGAAGCCGTGACTCATAGATATAACGCTGTGACACATAGATTTAAAGCCTTAACTCATAGATTTGAAGCCGTGACACATAGATTTAAAGCTGTGGCATATACATGAATAACTAAAGCCGTTACACTTGGATATAATGTCGTGACACATAGATTTTAAACCATGACTAATAGATTTAAAGCTTTATACGAATTTTAATCCCCTTCAAAACCCTTCCCGACCGGACAAATGTTTCTATAAGCTTCCTATGCTATTTTTTTCGCCACAATTTATTATACAATACCATTCTTGACATTATTTTCCTTTATTTCTTGCACTTCTCTTAATAGACCTTATGACACAATTCACGAACGTTGTCCAACGTGTACTTGTAGGACGCTTTTTTAGAGCGAACATTTTGTAAAATGAGGTCTTAAAGGGATGTAGGGATGGTTTTCTAAACTGTGTATGTGTATCGGGGACACTGATAGCATCAATTTGCACCATTCCAATTTCCATTCCCACGTCTGTGGTTCTTGCAATTCCACTAAAACTAACGTTAGTACCGGAAGCTACTATTGATAATTATCTATGCAGATCACTTTTAGTGACGTCATAAAACAACACGGACAGGGTTTGAATATATTAGACATGGGGAGGTGTAGGTTAATCTCTCATACAGAGTTGTTGTTCCTTGCAGTCCCCTTTAATGAAATGTAACTGCATGGAACGACAACACTGTATGAAAGGGTGAGTATTGGGATGAAGTTGCGGACTTTTTTGTGTCAATATCGAGGTTATCTCTTTTTTTTTCAGTATGCAATATTTATATTGATTATATTATGTCTGGAAATTTCGGCTGCCATCCTAGCCTTTGTTTTCAAGTCTACGATAAGTATTCCATATTGATTCATTTACTTTTATATAAATATAAAGATGTGAAAACACTACAAAGAATTTAAACTTTACATATCTTGAACCAAACGTGCAGGTTCCATCGGACTCAACAACTTATAAATATGAATTCATGAATGGGGTATACAGACCTAAATTCTGGATCCTCTATAGTCTATAGTGTCAGAATGTGGTCAAATATCCCTTAAATTCGATCTGAAATTTCACCTGAACAATTCCTATTAGACAAGGATGATTCAAAACGAAATTTTAGTTTGTATTATCCCAATTTGGATAGCAATTATAGTGAGCCAAGTTTTATTGCATTATCATTGATGGTTTTTTTTTGCACTTAAAAACATGGAAAAGTCTTATGAAAGCTTTTCTTGATTAGTATGGCATTAACACTTAATAAATAAATATTTTGCAATTTAACGCTTTGAATATGTCAGTTCTTGGCACCTGTTCGCAACCTAGTAACCGTTAAATGAACTTAAGATGATTGTGGCTATGAATGAAGGTTTGTACCACGGGAGTATGATCCATTGCGGAAAAAGGTCACCTGAGCACTCCGAGGACTGATCGTCTCCTGCTAATCTTAAAAATCCAATATTAACTCACCTTATTTACTTTTACTTATTTATATTGACCCTTTTATTTTCATCTCCGCAATAAGCATTAATGATGTCAAGGTATTAGACGGAGTTGACAATAGCTTGACATTCTGAAGATATTCTATTCTAGACTGAAACACAAGACAATTCCAAGATACTATGGAAATCTATCAAATATCACTTTATGTTAATTTCTATGTGTTTTTAATTGTAGTTTGATCTGTATGCTAAAAAAATACCTCACAAAGGCTCTGACCGACCAATATGTGGGACCTTACGTAGCTACAGATTCTATTTCATTAGCTTTTGATTACGCTCAAGTCAAGGTAAGTCCACAAATCTCGATTGCTCTTTCAACATTGGAGCCACACAGTTACCACATTACAAATAGATAAGTGATCTTTCAGCTCCTTGTCTTCTATATCATGACGTCAGAGTAGCAAAATCATTTGACAAGCGATAAAGATGCAATAAATCATTCCAGCGGTCATGGAATTATTAGAACAGAATCCGAATGGTGCAGACAGAAGCTGTATTAATTTTCCCTGAAATAAATCTTTTGCATCTTGTTACTTACAACCTAGACCATGGTTTCTGGACACGTATGGGTGAATAATATCACCTATCCCCTAAGGTCGTATTCATAACTACATGTATGCATACTACATAAATGAGAACTGCTCTCATGCAGGGGCGCCGGAAGGAAATGCTAGCGGCGGGGGCGGAGCTGTGATATAAAGGACAGAGCTTCAGAGCTTCTTACATCACTTCTTAAGTATACCAGAACGTACGTCATGCCTATATTTTGGGGCATAGGGACACAACAAATTTTGCCGGAACAAATTTGCTTGAATCAATACATTGTATTTTTTTGTTAAAAAGGGCGAAAATGGCACTTATTTTCAGTCAGACAATGGCTGGATGGCGTCAATTGCATGTGTTCTACCTTTCTTTTTAACAAAAAATGGACCTTGTGGTCGATCTGATCCATCCGTAATATGTATCGTCAATTTTTTCCTTGTTCATTCATTTCTTTAGAATTCTCTACCTGTCTGAATAATATTCCTAAGACTTCAACACATACAATAAAAAGATAGGGGCTAAGAAGACCCCCTTGTTTCCTTAAAAGTGATGATGGCCATTTTTTCCAAACTTTTCGTGGTGTATTCCCTTCAAGGATAATGAATTGTTAACCCGAATTTTGAGTTGATGAGAGTTTTCAATTTTGTAAGAAGTATATGTCTCTAGAAAATGTTATGTATTCATATGGAGATGACCGATATAATTTTAAATGAAAACTGAGACGCAAGAGGATGCAAAATGATTTATACTGATTCACTCCTAAAAAAATGTCCCAAATAAAAAGTTTATAAAGCCAAAGAATACTTGGAGAACTTGTGTATAGAATGAATGACAATTTAATACAATTTTGTTTGGGCGCCGGAAGGAAATGTTAGCGGCGGGGGTGGAGCTGTGATATAAAGGACACTATGTGACCGAGCTTCAGAGCATCTTAGATCACTTCTTAAGTATACCAGAACGTACGTCATGCCTATATTTTGGGGCATAGGGACACATCAATACATTGTATATTTTTGTTAAAAAGGGCGAAATTGGCACTTATTTTCAGTCATCAAGACTAATACCAACATAAAAATATAATACTCTCATCAAGAAAGTCGTAGCGAACACAATTTTAGGTATACTCATAACTCTAGACAAGATAACATGACGATATACACTATGCCACGGATACTATACATTGCATTATTTTAACTTTTCAGTTTAAGTGTTGTGGTATCCACAATGGATCTGACTACTCGACTTTTTCTACATGGAATACGACCTGGACCCAACCTTCTACTGGAAATCAGGGTACTGCCTGATTCCAAACCTTGTTTGTATGACATACCCTTTTCCTTTACGCAAAACGCTTTTTGTTGTCGCATACATCGAACATTGCTGATAGCCAGAAGTATAGGATAAACTCCGAAAACGCGCCAATAGTTTTGACCTATATGAAGTCGGAGGCCGATAGGCCGACGACTTTATATAGGTCAAAACTATTGGCGTGTTTGAGGAGTTTATCCTACTTAAACCTAAATTTGATTATTGGCGCCCTATTTAGTTACAGTACATTGAGCACGTATCATACCTATTGGCGCCTTAGATAGCTTTATCACGTGCATTTTACTATTGACGTCATATTATTAAAGCTCACATACGCATTCGAATTTTAGTCGAGTGATAACAACGAAACCATTCTGATGTATTGTTCAATTTTATGAAAATCATATCTGTCCAAGGTGAGTCCTGTTAATAGTTAATAACAATTTTAAACATAAAAGTGTGTAAATAAATTGAGAAATGAAATGAAATGTGGTTTTTATGTACCATGCGGTGTACAATAAGAGAAATTTTGCCAGAACGGCAGCATTATTTGATTATTTTCGATTTTCATGTGTCGATGGATCTAAACGTGCGCAACTTGTAGCACACGGTGCGTCGATTTATTGTCCCGTTACAACTATACACTAGACGCTTTTTCCATGTCCGCCCTCCGTCCTGCATTACCGACAGGGAACCGGTTGAATAGCGAAATTTTGCATCTGATTAAGTGTATTTTTTGACTGTGGGTAAAAAAAAAAGTAATCAGCTGTGCGCCAAAAAATAGGTTTGTAGATCAAGTTCCATTCCATCTTTCGTTGTACAATACGTAAAACATTAAGACCGAAAACCTACAAAACCCAATGAGGTATTCTGAACAAGACGATCTCTTAGTGCCACTAAACAGTGTGATTATGGAATAGAGGGACAGTTATCAGCCGAAAGAACAGACCACAGATCGACTGCCATACCTTGGTAAATATTCTTTTGTTAAGGGGGGTGCACACATACATGTCGTTAGTCAAACAATTCCATAAGCCTATCAACCGTAAATCTTAAATTTGAATGAAAAAAAGGTTTTCTAAATTTTGTATGTGTATTGGGGACACTTTGAACTATTTCTATTCAGTTTGTGGTACCAGTAATTCCACTTGATTACGTCATCAAACGCTAATTGCTGGAACCAAAATTGGAATGGTTCAAACTGGTGCTATCTATCAATTATTGTGGGACTTTGCTACAGCAAAGTCCCAGTTTTTTTGCAGTGCGTTCTAGCGAACGCACTGCTTTGTTTTCATAATGACTATTTTTTTTTTTTTTTCGAATTCGGGTCACGATCCCCAGCCAAAACTGCACATGCCACGCATAATCTGACATGATTTCCCACGATAAATATGTGCTCATTAGTGAATGAATATAAATTGACTCATTTTCACATAACCGGAAATGACGTATGAAAGCAAAAGTGTTTTAAGATTTTTGCCATTATAACCTCTTCTTTTCAACCGATTTTGATGGGATCTTTTTTGTTAATTTCATTAATCGATTTTCTTTCAGATAAAAGTTTCAAAATATGCACTTTAAGAATTTTGTCTCTGAATTTTGGAGCACTTTTTTAGACAATTTTTTTAACTTTTGCAATTTTATTTTGAGCAATCTGAAAACTTACATGTTCATAGACATTTTGATTGCGAACAAGATGGTATTTTCAAACATTTTACATCACTTCCGGTTTTGACGTCATTCGCTTGCAAAGTTGAAATTTTAACTTCCGGAATAATGAAAATATTCAAAAAAATCTTTTTGTAATGTGATAGGAATAACCATTGACAAAATATGAAATAATAAAATCTGACCCAAATACTTCATATTACCCGCCATCTTGAAATGACTGATTTTCCTTTAAATCGAAATTCAGAATTAGGGAATCACCCGATTTGAATAAAGATGATGTCTATGGAATCTTCAATCGATTGCTAACAAAATATGGGAAGCCGATTTTTTAATTTCGATTCTGATTTTTTTTTATTTCGGTTTAAAATTTTCAGCAATAGTCAAAACTTTTAAGGCTCATATTTTGTGACCTTGACCTTAAGTGACCATGTGATCCGAACAAAAGTTGTTGCCCTTGACGAGATCTATCCAATAATATAATCGTTTTAGATGCCCAACGTTTACTTCCGGTTTTATGGCCTTCTGAAAATTGCAATTTTTAACTTTAAACAGCTCTGTCACGTGACCTAATTGACATACGTCATAAATTCTTTTTCGGCGCTACTATGCTTGATCTACTCTTTCCAATGATATATAACACAATGTATTTGAATCATAATTCCGCGTTCTAGAATTTGAAAATATTCTGCCATTATTCCATTGTAACTATTCGCGTTTCGTTTGTCTGTCTGCTGGTATTCCCTCGTACCTTTTAGTTAACCTGCTTGTATTCTGGTAGCTGTGCGCCCCTTTTATTTGGTATGACGTACTGCTTGTAGTTCTGCACCTCTTTTATTTAGTCTGTCTGCTGGTATTTCTGATTCCATTTTATATGCCTTTATAAAAAGGCCGTTCGTCCTTCAACAATTTCTTGTACACGCAATAGCGATTAGAGTTTTTATCCGATTTGAATGAAGCTTGGTATATGTATTTATCTTGATAATATCTCGAATGAGTTTGAAAATGGCGCAATTCCAGTCCTCGGTTTAAGAGTTACTGTCCTTGACTTAATGAAAAAACAGGTAAGAATTAACTTGTGTACGCGATAGAAGTTTAAGTTTTCATCCGAATTGAATGAAACTTGGTATGTATAATTATCGTGATACTATCTCGGATCCTTTCATAATTGGAGCTATTCCAGTCGTCGGTTTATGAGTTATTGCCTTTGACTTAGTGAAAACGTTAATATTAACTTGTGTATGTGATAAAAGCTAGAGTTTTTATTCGATTTGACCTAATTTACATACGACACAATTTTTTTTTGATTCGTATTATGCTATATCTACGCTTTCCAATGATATATGACACTATGTATTTGAATCATAATTCCGCGTTTTAGAATTTGAAAATATTCTGCCAAATTCCATTGTAACTGTTCGTGTTTCGTTTGTCTGTCTGCTGGTGTTCCCGCGTCCCTTTAAGTTAACCTGCCTGTATTTTGGTAGCCGTGCTTCCCTTTTATTTGGTATGACTGCTTGTAGTTCTGCACCTCTTTTGCTGGTATTTCTGAATCCATTTTATCTGCCTTTTTATACACCCACATTAAAATATGGATGTATATTGTCCGTCGGTCCGCCCGTCAACAATTTCTTGACACGCGATAGAGACTAGAGTTTTTATCCGATTTGAATGAAGCATGGTATATGTATTTATCTTGATAATATCACGGATGAGTTCGAAAATGGCGCTATTCCAGTAGTCGGTTTAAAAGTTATTGCCCTTGACTTAGTGAAAAAACGTTAAAATTAGCTTGTGTATATGATAAAAGCTAGAGGTTTTATTCGATTTGAATGAAACATTCTGTCACGTGACCTTATTTACATATTATTTATATGACACTATGTATTTGAATCATAATTCCGCGTTTTAGAATTTGAAAGTGATATGCCGAATTCCATTGTAACTGTACGTGTTTCGTTTGTCTGTCTGCTGGTATTCCCGCATACCTTTTAGTTAACCCTGCCTGTATACTGGTAGCCGTGCGCCCCTTTTATTTGGTCTGACTGCTTGTAGTTCTGAACCCTTATATTTAGTCTGTCTACTGGTATTTCTGAATTCATTTTATCTGCCTTTTTATACACCCACATGAAAATATGGACGTATATTGCCGTCACCCCTGTCTGTCCGTCGGTCTAGAGACTAGAGTGACCTTGTGACCTGAACATTGCCCTTGATGAGATCTATCAACTGATGTATTCATTTTTGCTGTCCGATGTCTACTTCCGGTTTTATAGCCATTTGAAAATGTCGAGTTTTGACTTTAAACAGCTCTGTCACGTGAGCTAATTCATGTACGTCACAAATTATCTTCTATTATTATCACGCTTTATCTCACGCTGTTTCCAAAAATGTATAACACTAGATATTTCGATCAAAATTGCTTTTTCGAATTTTGTTCTTTGTTCTATAGTAACTCTGCGTGTTTTTTTGGCGGGAAAGAACACGTGTTATCTGAATTACGGATTTCATAAGATTGGTAACAATTTCTTCTTAAGATATGGAAGAACATGACTAACAAAGAAAACAATATGATAAAATCGTAACCGGAAGTAACACGCTGGCCACCATCTTGAAATGAACATGTTTTCTTTAAATCGAAAGAAGTTAACAGGGTATCATCCGATTTGTATAATATTGATGTCTAGGGCATTTTCAATCTATTGCCAACAAAATGATAACAGCCCATTTGCTAATTTCGATTATGATGTTTGCCTATTTCCGTTAAAAGATATTCAGAAATGGCCAAAATTTTCAAAGCTCATTACACGTTACCTTGGATTTGGGTGACCTTATGACCTGAACAAAAGTTATTGCCCATGATGAGATCTACCCAACGGTGTATTCATTTTTGTTGTCCAATATTTACTTCCGGTTTTATAGCCATTTGAAAATTGTCAGTTTGAACCTAATTCACGTACGTCACAAAAAATCGTCTTTTCTTATTATGTTTTATCTCCTCTTGATATATAAATAGTAGATAATTTAATCATTTTGCTTTTTTTTTAATTTGGAAAAGTAACTGCGTGGCTTTTTTGGCGCGAAAAAACACGTGGTTCCTAAATTGTGGATTTTTAAAGAGATAAGAAGATATAAAATGACATAACATTCATAGAAAAAAAAGAATAAAATTGGACCCGGAAGTAACTAGTAGACCACCATCTTGAAATGAGCAACTTTTCTTTAAATCGATATAAGTGATCAGGATATCATCCGATTTACATAATGTTGATGTCTATGTCATCTTCAATATATTACTAACAAAATGGTGACAGCCGATTTCCTTATTTCGATTCAAAGTTTTGTCTATTTCCGGTTAAAGAAATTCAGCAATAGCAAACACTTTCAAAGCTCAAAACTCGTGACCTTGACGTTTGATGACCTTTTGATCTGAACCAAAGCTATTGCCCTCGATAAAATCTATCAAATGATGTTTTACTTTGTGTTTTCCGATGTTTACTTCCAGTTTAATAGCCGATTGAAAATTTAGATTTTTAACTATAAACAGCTCTGTCACATGACCTAATTTATATGCAGGACTAAAATGCAACCGTTCAAGTATGTTTAAATTGCGCACTGCTCAGTACCGTTATCACGGTTCTAGTTTCGAAATGTTTCCATTTTTTTTTTTTCGTTTTTTACACAGGGCACACAGCCTAAACCGCAACAGCTGCAGCAACCTATTTACAACTTCTGAGGTCCATTTTTGGCGAGGTACTTAATGAATATAAATTGAAACATTTTTGCAACAGTGCAAGTTGCACTTTGCAACATGAGCAAAAACGGGTTTTTTGACCCTGGAAGCCACATTTTTGGGCCGATTTTGCTCGGGTTTTCATTTTTGGAATCTGTGACTAAATTCCGATGTGATATGAGTTAAAAAATTTCAAATTTCGAAAATTCGTAGCTTACATTTTTTGGCCGATTTTCGAAATTTTTTGACCATTTTTCAGTTTTTTTCGGATTAATCTGAAATTTTGACAAAAGATGCATGTCACTAATGTAAACAATTTGACGTATTCAAAATTTTTGCGTCACTTCCGGTTAAAGTGGAAAATCGATTTTCACTTCCGGTTGAATAACTTCCGGTGTAATTGAAATATTTCAACGAAATTATGTATAACGTTATTAATCGTAATTCTACAGCCGATTTTAAAATAAAATTTAGTCCGAAAAAAATACTTTGGCCGCCATGTTGATTTGATACATTTTTATAAAACTCAAAATGGGGCCTTGGGGGAGAATGGGATTGGTCAAATTTTTATGTTGGTGTATACTTTAGTCGATGGCGACAAAAATGTTGCGAATGAATTTGTGAATTTGACTTTTGCTTTTTTGCAACTTCCGGTCGAAATTTTTCAGTTTTTGAAGGCTCATATCTCGTGACCTTGACCTTTGATGACCTTGACCTTTAGTAGGTAAAAGGTCATTGACCTTGGCTATCAGATGATACTTTGAAATTTGACTTCTGGCATCTGCTTCCGGTTTTATAGCTGTCCGAAAATAGCCAAATTCGCAACTTTGTACTGCTCCTACAGGTGACCTAATTAACCTAGAGAGTTAATTTTTGCATATTCTGAATGGGCTATATGAGTCCTTTCGAACGATATATCACAATGTATTGTAATGCAAAATTAGTTTTTTTTTAAATTTTGCAATTTTGGAAACCTTTACCCGATTTTTTCAATATATTGACATTAATAAATGCACATCTCATGATCTTTTAAGTTCGGAGGCTTAAGATTTGGAACATAATTAAACATACTCCATATAAATGTATCCATCCAAAAAAATTGACGTGGGCGTGGCACATCCGGGTTGAAATCTAATTTTGTTAACATTTTGTTGTCTGGAAAAAATACATATAGACTACATTTTTTTGAAAAATGCTTTTGCACACACCAACCTCATTACTTTAGCTATATTATATCAAAATCTCAGCTATTTCGGCTGTATAATTCGAAAAAGGGAACAAGGTTTATTAATTTCAAAATTTCCGATTATAGATTTTGACCTTTTTTGACATTTATGATTGTATATCTCGTTAACCAATAGATGCAAAGGCTTGATAATTTAGATATAGTAAGATATTATTAACATAAATAAAGTCACACAAAAAAATCTTATGTGGGCGTGGTACATCCGGGTAAAATGTTGCTTTTGTCAAAATTTTGTTTATCCCAAAAACGGTAAAGTTTAAATTTTTTTCAAAAAATGACCTTGCATAAAGTTACAGCATTGATTTTTTCAGCTTATGTTAAAGGGTCATTGATTTCAGCTTTGTAGTTCAAAAAAAAAAGGAACAAGGTTAAAAAAAAATTGTTTTTTTTCGTTTTTGACCTTGAACTTTTTAGGATCAAAGGTCATTGACTTAGGCTGTTCATTTATACTTTCATATTTGATGTCTTACGTCAACTTCCGGTGTTATTACTGTATGCCTTTACAAATTTTAAAGACTTGTTTCTCGTAAATTTGAACTTGAGTGACCTTGACCTTCAGTAGGTTGAAGGTTATTGAGAAAGGTTTTCAGATGGTATGATCAAATGTTAGGTCTGGTGACTACTTCCAATTTCACAACCTTTTAAAAAAACAAAAAATTTAAAAGTTGTCGACTTTTTTGGCACTTTGGATTTACGTTCAGGGCCGATTTTTTTTTTAATTACCCTTAGCAATTTGCACATTTGCAAAGTCCCACTCTGTGCCACGTGTGGCTCTAGTATATATATTATTTTGAGAATAAAAGTATTGTTTGGTACAGGGTTGTGTTGCACTATTGGAGTCCTAATTACACTATTGGAGTCCTAATTACACTATTGGAGCCCTAATTTTACTATTGGCGTCCAAATGTAACTATTGGAGTGCTAATTGAACTATTGGCGTCTAAAGTATGATCACCACTCATACTATTGGAGAGCAATTTTGGTTTAAAGAGTGGATCGGAACCAGGACTCTAACGATGTAATATGCTGCAGAAAGCTGGCCGACATTTGAAATGGTCTAGAATTTCTTTAATATTCCTTATTTGTTGTATCTTTTCAGTTTGTTGGAGTTGTGTCGGCATTTGTCCTAGCTTGTACAACGGACAAAAATAAAGTAGAGCATATGTATTAACATTAACATTATTGTGATGTTATGCAGTCCTGTGATATTAAACTGCCTTGGTGTGTTTTTTTAATCATAAAGAAGACCCAGTTGTTAAAAACCTTATTATGCTGCATATGATGTGCTGTCATTAGTTAATTTGGATAATTTTGTCAAAACCATCTGTTAGGTTTTTATTTCATTTTAATGAAGGGCTGCAAAAAAAAAAAACAAGCATGCTTTATTAAGAGTCTGATTTGTTCAGTAGGTTCCATTACCAATTTACGTTAAAACTTATTAAAAGTTATTTTTCTGTTCGTGTTATGTTGGTTTTTCTACAGCCCAGATTACCGATTTGAGTTGAGTAAACAGCTTAATGGTAGCTTATCATGCCTCCTTCTTATTCTTAAGGTTTCATCATAGATAGCAAGCTGTAAACACCTGACAACAAACTGTTAGCACAACCAATATTTCCTAAATCAGCACAACCAATATTTCTTAAATCAGCACAACCAATATTTTTTCTTAAATCAGCACAACCAATATTCCTTAAATCAGCACAACCAATATTTCTTAAAACAGCACAACCAATATTTCTTAAATTATCACAACCAATATTTCTTAAATCAGCACAACCAATATTTCTTAATTTATCACAACCAATATTTCTTAAATCAGCACAACCAATATTTCTTAAAAAAGCACACCAAATATTTGTTAAATCAGCAAAACCAATATTTCTTTAATCAGCACAACCAATATTTCTTAAAACAGCACAACAAATATTTCTTAAATTATCACAACCAATATTTCTTAAATCAGCACAACCAATATTTTTTAAATCAGCACAATCAATATTTCTTAAATTAGCACAACCAATATTTCTTAAATCAGCACAATCAATATTTCACTAACCCCTCACAAAATTCACGCCCTTGTGCACATCAAATAAGATTTTGCCACAAACATCTTAATCAGGAATACATTTCAATTATAATGGAAATTTGGTACATTGGTAGACTCATAGACTAAGGCTTCATCATAGATAGCAAGCTGTAAACACCTGACAACAAACTGTTAGCACAACCAATATTTCTTAAATCAGCACAACCAATATTTCTTAAAAAAGCACACCAAATATTTGTTAAATCAGCAAAACCAATATTTCTTTAATCAGCACAACCAATATTTCTTAAAACAGCACAACAAATATTTCTTAAATTATCACAACCAATATTTCTTAAATCAGCACAACCAATATTTCTTAAATCAGCACAATCAATATTTCTTAAATTAGCACAACCAATATTTCTTAAATCAGCACAATCAATATTTCACTAACCCCTCACAAAATTCACGCCCTTGTGCACATCAAATAAGATTTTGCCACAAACATCTTAATCAGGAATACATTTCAATTATAATGGAAATTTGGTACATTGGTAGACTCATAGACTAAGGCTTCATCATAGATAGCAAGCTGTAAACACCTGACAACAAACTGTTAGCACAACCAATATTTCTTAAATCAGCACAACCAATATTTCTTAAATCAGCACAATCAATATTTCTTAAATTAGCACAACCAATATTTCTTAAATCAGCACAATCAATATTTCACTAACCCCTCACAAAATCCACGCCCTTGTGCACATCAAATAAGATTTTGCCACAAACATCTTAATCAGGAATACATTTCAATTATAATGGAAATTTGGTACATTGGTAGACTCATAGACTAAGGTTTCATCATAGATAGCAAGCTGTAAACACCTGACAACAAACTGTTAGCACAACCAATATTTCTTAAATCAGCACAACCAATATTTCTTAAATCAGCACAACCAATAGTTTTTCTTAAATCAGCACAACAATATTTCTTAAATCAGCACAACCAATATTTCTTAAATTAGCTCAACCAATATTTCTTAAATTAGCACAAACAACATTTCTTAAATTAGCACAAACAACATTTCTTAAATCAGCACAACCAATATTTCTTAAAAAAACACAACAAATATTTCTTAATTTATCACAACCAATATTTCTTAAATCAGCACAACCAATATTTCTTAAAAAAGCACACCAAATATTTGTTAAATCAGCAAAACCAATCTTTCTTTAATCAGCACAACCAATATTTCTTAAAACAGCACAACAAATATTTCTTAAATTATCACAACCAATATTTCTTAAATTATCACAACCAATATTTCTTAAATCAGCACAACCAATATTTCTTAAATCAGCACAATCAATATTTCTTAAATCAGCACAATCAATATTTCTTCAATTAGCACAACCAATATTTCTTAAATCAGCACAACCAATATTTCTTAAATCAGCACAACCAATATTTCTTAAAATCAGCACAATCAATATTTCTTAAATCAGCACAATCAATATTTCTTCAATTAGCACAACCAATATTTCTTAAATCAGCACAATCAATATTTCACTAACCCCTCCCAAAATTCACGCCCTTGTGCACATCAAATAAGATTTTGCCACAACCATCTTAATCAGGAATACATTTCAATTATAATGGAAATTTGGTACATTGGTAGACTCATAGACTATAGCCTAACCTTGGTTTTCAACTTGGGGGACATGTCCCAGACTGGGGACATTTGGACATTATCCAGGGGACACAAACTGATGTATTGGTCTGAAAAAATATGCTATATCTTGTACCACAATTTAAGTTTGTATTGAAACGAAAAATCCTGTGACTATATCATGCTTAGAAATTACATGTTTTCTACGACTTCTGCGTACAATTCAGGGGACATGATCATTTCTATACGCATTTTTGGGGACATTTGAGAAAACCAGTTGAAAACCCAGGCTAGTATGATATCAATGGGATGACTACATGTATTTGGGATAATGACCCAAGGAAATGACCGAAGGCGAAGCTGTTTTTGTTTACATCTTACTCCATTATATCTCGTTACCGGTACCCTACTTTCTACTGCCCTGTTTTTAATTTTTTATTCGAATGACGTTTTCTTATCCTTTTCATAATAACAACAATAAGAACTGTTGTTAACAGCTTATCAGGAAAACATCCGTTACATTTTCTGATGTCATTTTGCAATACATGGTATTGTCTGTCTTCATTAGCAGATTCAATTGCAGGAAATTATAATTCAAACTTCATTAAGTTTATTGGGCATCAGTTGTTTTCATATTTCAACAGAGACAAAAAATAATAAAACACAAGCACAAACAAACACCCCTTTTTTATGTACGTTTCAGTTGATTGCTATCAGCAATGGATTGTCAAGGATTTCAACTGACGACAACAACAAACGTTTACTTTTGCTAAAGATAAAGAATACCATAAAAACAGAGAATTCTGTAAGCGACAGAAATGATTTTGTGGTCCATGAAATGCTAAATCATGTCAGCTAAGAGTCATTTTCTCATATCTATCAGGCTACTTTTGATATTAGGTCTTGATGCGGTATCTAATATTAATCGCCGTATAACCCTATACACAAGAGATACATGTAAATGTAATAACTTAAATTTTCAAGTTTGCCATTATGAGTAAATATTCATCAATGAATTTATCAGGTATCGTAAGTATACATGTATTAAAAATAATAAATTGAACCTGAAAAGTGGAACAAACAACACATTCACAGTTTTAATACCACACGAGGGAAGCGACCTTCCTATGACGTACATGGTAGGGTATAAATTGAACGAGATAAGAATCATATGGTACTACAATTCAAAACACCATAGCCAAAGGTAAGTCATGGGCGTGCTTTATTTGATTTCTTCCAAGATATAATCTGTTACATAATATTGACAAAGCATTGTCTTGTTGTGTCGAATAAGATTCAAAATGTGACAAACGTTATATCTTTGTCTGATCTTTTGTAAAACAATTTGTATTTGAAAATTTATGGTTTTGTGCGACGTTACTTTTAAACTATGACAGACAGGAAACGAATAATTATATTTCTAGTTTTTGGAAATATAATCTCGAAAGTTAAACTCACCGAAAAATACTGAAAATGTTATAAGAAAGGTTCCATGACCAAACACTGTACATGTATTATAAATGTTATTTATTCTATATTTCAGTATATTTACTAAAAAACACAGTAACTGTAATTCAACGTAAACCATGATGTTAGCATTTATGGAATTGAAAACGAATTTCAAGTTTAGTCGCCCTTCGAGGAAGACCGAGGAAAGAAATGGACTAAAAGAGAGAGTAAAATCATGCAGATCTCTCAAGGACTCAAATTCACCCCCTTTAGAATCTGGCATAACCGAAACAGCAAACACACATTCCTATATAATGGCGAACCGTGGAAAGAACAGGGAAAAGTTGCAACCCTCAAAAAGCTTAACTACTCGACGAAGGACACTCTCTCCTGATGACGATGTTACAGATCGTTGTGGCCTGGAAAAGTTTCTTGCCAATGCGAAACGTGAAGTTACGGAGTCATTGTACTTATTGTCTAAAATGGAATCAAAACGAGAATATATCATTAGACAAAGACACTTGTTAAATATGAAGAGGAGGGAAAATCAGATACCTTCTATCATTGCAACTTCTGAATGTTGTGATGAACGCAAGAACAGAAAGTTATCCCTTTATTTAGATCTTAAAAAACAGCTTGCTTATGTTCGACAGAAATTGAAAAAGACAGCAAAAATAACAGAAAAATTGGAACTTATAAACGAAATAATTTTTGAATTAGAAAACGAATGCGACCAACAACCAACGCAACCTCAAGGTCTAGGTACCGGTGATTCGGTACCTGAAAGACGACAAACCAGTGAGTCGGTACCTGAAAGACGACAGACCAGTGAGTCGGTACCTGAAAGACGACAGACCAGTCAGTCGGTACCTGAAAGACGACAGACCAGTCAGTCGGTACCTGAAAGACGACAGACCAGTGAGTCCGTACCTGAAAGACGACAGATCAGTGAGTCGGTACCTGAAAGACGAGGGACCGGTGAGTCGATCTATTCTAAGGGACTATACCAACACTTTAAAAAAGCCAAGAAAGCAACACCATTCAACTGTTCTCCTGCTCTACCTGATTTCACAAACGTTGTTGTTAATATTTATAGTGGTAGGGTTTGGGATAAGTTGTGGTCAAATGACAGATTATAAATATAAATTGATTTTATTCCATGTATGTGTCCATATTTTATAAGAATAAAGAAACTATCTCAATATACATTTTTGATACTTTAAATTATATATAATTGCATATAGTTTGAGCAGTGACACACAAATCTATGATTTGAAGCCGTGACTCATAGATATAACGCTGTGACACATAGATTTAAAGCCTTAACTCATAGATTTGAAGCCGTGACACATAGATTTAAAGCTGTGGCATATACATGAATAACTAAAGCCGTTACACTTGGATTTAATGTCGTGACACATAAATTTAAACCATGACTAATAGATTTAAAGCTTTATACGAATTTTAACCCCCTTCAAAACCCTTCCCGACCGGACAAATGTTTCTATAAGCTTCCAATGCTATTTTTTTCGCCACAATTTATTATACAATACCATTCTTGACATTATTTTCCTTTATCTCTTGCACTTCTCTTAATAGACCTTATGACACAATTCACGAACGTTGTCCAACGTGTACTTGTAGGACGCTTTTTTAGAGCGAACATTTTGTAAAATGAGGTCTTAAAGGGATGTAGGGATGGTTTTCTAAACTGTGTATGTGTATCGGGGACACTGATAGCATCAATTTGCACCATTCCAATTTCCATTGCGAAGTCTGTGGTTCTTGCAATTCCACTAAAACTAACGTTAGTACCGGAAGCTACTATTGATAATTATCTATGCAGATCACTTTTAGTGACGTCATAAAACAACACGGACAGGGTTTGAATATATTAGACATGGGGCGGTGTAGGTTAATCTCTCATACAGAGTTGTTGTTCCTTGCAGTCCCCTTTAATGAAATGTAACTGCATGGAACGACAACTCTGTATGAAAGGGTGAGTATTGGGATGAAGTTGCGGACTTTTTTGTGTCAATATCGAGGTTATCTCCTTTTTTTTCTTCAGTATGCAATATTTATATTATAATATGAATATATTATTATTGTACAAATATTGATCTGCAGTTCGTCACAGTCAATGACCATTTCATAGCGTTCCTTATAATTGGTCAGGGGCCAGTATTGATTGTTGACCATGAGTCATAGTCATTCCATCAAATTAACTTCCTAAGACCAGTATTGATCTTAGACCAACGTATGGTCAATGACGATGACTCATACCAACGCTAGGCTTTATGACCATATAAGGGAATTAGGGGATGGTCAGTTTAGGGTTACTTTGGAAGATATACTGTGCGCGGACTGGAGATCAAGGAGTCTGTTTCTAGTATCTGAATTGAGTTGTTGTATCTCGTATAACTTGTAATTTTGTAACTACAAAATACAGTTAATGTCATTTTTACCAAGTGTTGTTATTGCATTACCACAGAACGTCAGTCAATATTCACCTATAATTCACCTATACATTTCAAGGAGTCTGTTTCTAGTATCTGAATTGAGTTGTTGTATCTCGTATAACTTGTAATTTTGTAACTACAAAATACAGTTAATGTCATTTTTACCAAGTGTTGTTATTGCATTACCACAGAACGTCAGTCAATATTCACCTATAATTCACCTATACATTTAAATAAGTATAACGTTAGAATATTGATTATATTATGTCTGGAAATTTCGGCTGCCATCCTAGCCTTTGTTTTCAAGTCTACGATAAGTATTCCATATTGATTCATTTACTTTTATATAAATATAAAGATGTGAAAACACTACAAAGAATTTAAACTTTACATATCTTGAACCAAACGTGCAGGTTCCATCGGACTCAACAACTTATAAATATGAATTCATGAATGGGGTATACAGACCTAAATTCTGGATCCTCTATAGTCTATAGTGTCAGAATGTGGTCAAATATCCCTTAAATTCGATCTGAAATTTCATCTGAACAATTCTTATTAGACAAGGATGATTCAAAACGAAATTTTAGTTTGTATTATCCCAATTTGGATAGCCATTATAGTGAGCCAAGTTTTATTGCATTATCATTGATGGTTTTTTTTGCACTTAAAAACATGGAAAAGTCTTATGAAAGCTTTTCTTGATTAGTATGGCATTAACACTTAATAAATAAATATTTTGCAATTGAACGCTTTGAATATGTCAGTTCTTGGCACCTGTTAGCAACCTAGTAACCGTTAAATGAACTTAAGATGATTGTGGCTATGAATGAAGGTTTGTACCACGGGAGTATGATCCATTGCGGAAAAAGGTCACCTGAGCACTCCGAGGACTGATCGTCTCCTGCTAATCTTAAAAATCCAATATTAACTCACCTTATTTACTTTTACTTATTTATATTGACCCTTTTATTTTCATCTCCGCAATAAGCATTAATGATGTCAAGGTATTAGACGGAGTTGACAATAGCTTGACATTCTGAAGATATTCTATTCTAGACTGAAACACAAGACAATTCCAAGATACTATGGAAATCTATCAAATATCACTTTATGTTAATTTATATGTGTTTTTAATTGTAGTTTGATCTGTATGCTAAAAAAATACCTCACAAAGGCTCTGACCAACAAATATGTGGGACCTTACGTAGCTACAGATTCTACTTCATTAGCTGTTGATTACGCTCAAGTCAAGGTAAGTCCACAAATCTCGATTGCTCTTTCAACATTGGAGCCACACAGTTACCACATTACAAATAGATAAGTGATCTTTCAGCTCCTTGTCTTCTATATCATGACGTCAGAGTAGCAAAATCATTTGACAAGCGATAAAGACGCAATGAATCATTCCAGCGGTCATGGAATTATTAGAACAGAATCCGAATGGTGCAGATAGAAGCTGTATTAATTTTCCCTGAAATAAATCTTTTGCATCTTGTTACTTACAACCTAGACCATGGTTTCTGGACACGTATGGGTGAATAATATCACCTATCCCCTAAGATCGTATTCACAACTACATGTATGCATACTACATAAATGAGAACTGCTCTCATGCAGGGGCGCCGGAAGGAAATGCTAGCGGCGGGGGCGGAGCTGTGATATAAAGGACACTATGTGACCGAGCTTCAGAGCTTCTTACATCACTTCTTTAGTATACCAGAACGTACGTCATGCCTATATTTTGGGGCATAGGGACACAACAAATTTTGCTTGAATCAATACATTGTATTTTTTTGTTAAAAAGGGCGAAAATGGCACTTATTTTCAGTCATCAAGACTAATACCAACATACAAATATACACCCACAGTCTGTATTCAACGCGCTGGTCGGGCTCCTTGAATTTATGGTTAATAGAGGGAAGGGGATGGGGGGGGGGGGGGGGTCAGCCCCCGTGGTTCCGGCGCCCCTACTCTCATCAAGAAATCGAACACAATTTTAGGTATACTCTGGACAAGATAACATGACGATATACACTATGCCACGGATACTATACATTGCATTATTTTAACTTTTCAGTTTAAGTGTTGTGGTATCCACAATGGATCTGACTACTCGACTTTTTCTACATGGAATACGACCTGGACCCAACCTTCTACTGGAAATCAGGGTACTGCCACAATTCCCTTTACCTGTTGCATCAGTAGTTCACCAAGCTCTTATCCTACTGAAATGAACACCTTTATCAATGGTATGACAGACGAAAATTGTCCAGTTTCACAAGCAAGTGCCTATACTGACGTAAGTACTCATACTTATCGCATTTACTAGTATCTTGGTTTGTGACCAATATGGAGGTTGTTGATATTGTCTTCTTTATATATACATGTACATGTATATTCTAATCTAGATTTGTCAGTGACGCTGATCGAAGCACCTGACAAATAAATAGTTTGCTGATAGATATTCCTATTGTCTTTGGGCTATTGAAGAGGTATAGAATGCCCTTAATTACACACATATTAACTGGGGCACTTGCATGCTTTGATCTAATAACTCAATAATAATTTCAAATGATGTGAATTAAGGTACCAGGATATAAGCGTTACAATTTCTATAAAAATGGCATATATTTCATTGAAGATTAAAGGACAGTGTATACTGGTTATTAGTTATGATCATTATGTTGCTTTCACTTTCAGGGATGTTATGATGCTCTGTGGACGTTTTTTAAAACTTATATGTATGAAACTCTTGGTATTGGAATCACAGTGGCTATTCTTGAGGTAAATATTCGTTCTATCAATTTCTTAGATCTATCAATTGGAAACGAGCTCGTAACCAGCCCAGTGCTTCTATGCGCATTGAAAACGATCCATACTTCTTGTACCAGTATAATCATAATATCAAATATTATATTATTAACCTGGCATTGGGTTACTAGCAGTAACCTGAAAAATAAGCAGTATATGCTTGTAAGATATCAGGACGCACACTTGGACCCTACAGACTATTCAAATAGTGCTGTTAGATTCAGTCATCTGTCGAATCTAATAGATCCCGACTTTTGTTGATTATTTCAAAGATGAGAAGACGAGGCTCTGATTCCAAACCTTGTTTGTATGACATACCCTTTTCCTTTTCGCAAAACGCATTTTGTTGTCGCATACATCGAACATAGCTGATAGCCAGAAAGAGTGGATCGGAACCAGGGCTCTAACGATGTAATATGCTAATCATTTCACTGCAGAAAGCTGGCCGATATTTGAGATGGTCTAGAATTTCTTTAATATTCCTTATTTGTTGTATCTTTTCAGTTTGTTGGAGTTGTGTCGGCATTTGTCCTAGCTTGTAACACGGACAAAAATAAAGTATAGCATATGTATTAACATTAACATTATTGTGATGTTATGCAGTCCTGTGATATTACACTGTCTTGGTGTGTTTTTTTAATCATAAAGAAGACCCAGTTGTTAAAAACCTTATTATGCGACATATGATGTGCTGTCAATAGATGATTTGGATAATTTTGTCAAAACCATCTGTTAGGTTTTAATTTCATTTTAATGAAGCGCTGCAAAAAAAAAACAAAAAAAAAAAACAAGCATGCTTTATTAAGAGTCTGATTTGTTCAGTATGTTCCATTACCAATTTACGTTAAAACTTATTAAAAGTTATTTTTCTGTTCGTGTTATGTTGGTTTTTCTACAGCCCAGATTACCGATTTGAGTTAAGTAAACAGCTTATCATGTCTCCTTCTTATTCTTAAGGTTTCATCATAGATAGCAAGCTGTAAACACCTGACAACAAACTGTTAGCACAACCAATATTTCTTAAATCAGCACAACCAATATTTTTTCTTAAATCAACACAACCAATATTTCTTTAATCAGCACAACCAATATTTCTTAAATCAGCACAACCAATATTTCTTAAATCAGCTCAACCAATATTTCTTAAATTAGCACAAACAACATTTTTTAAATCAGCACGACAATATTTCTTAAATCAGCACAACCAATATTTCTTAAAACAGCACAACAAATATTTCTTAATTTATCACAACAAATATTTCTTAATTTATCACAACCAATATTTCTTAAATCAGCAGAACCAATATTTCTTAAATTAGCACACCCAATATTTCTTAAATCAGCGCAACCAATATTTCTTAAATCAGCACAACCAATATTTCTTAAATCAGCACAACCAATATTTCTTAAATTAGCACAACCAATATTTCTCAAATCAGCACAATCAATATTTCACTAACCCCTCCCAAAATTCACGCCCTTGTGCACATCAAATAAGATTTTGCCACAACCATCTTAATCAGGAATACATTTCAATTATAATGGAAATTTGGTACATTGGTAGACTCATAGACTATAGCCTAACCATGGTTTTCAACTTGGGGGACATGTCCCAGACTGGGGACATTTGGACATTATCCAGGGGACACAAACTGATGTATTGGTCTGAAAAAATATGCTATATCTTGTACCACAATTTAAGTTTGTATTGAAACGAAAAATCCTGTGACTATATGCTTCGAAATTACATGTTTTCTACGACTTCTGCGGACAATTCAGGGGACATGATCATTTCTATACGCATATTTGGGAAAATTTGAGAAAACCAGTTGAAAACCCAGGCTAGTATGATATCAATGGGATGACTACATGTATATGGGATAATGACCCGAGGAAATGACCGAAGGCGAAGCTGTTTTTGTTTACATCTTACTCCATTATATCTCGTTACCGGTACCCTACTTTCTACTGCCCTGTTTTTAATTTTTTATTCGAATGACGTTTTCTTATCCTTTTCATAATAACAACAATAAGAACTGTTGTTAACAGCTTATCAGGAAAACATCCGTTACATTTTCTGATGTCATTTTGCAATACATGGTATTGTCTGTCTTCATTAGCAGATTCAATTGCAGGAAATTATAATTCAAACTTCATTAAGTTTATTGCGCATCAGTTGTTTTCATATTTCAACAGAGACAAAAAATAATAAAACACAAGCACAAACAAACACCCCTTTTTTATGAACGTTTCAGTTGATTGCTATCAGCAATGGATTGTCAAGGATTTCAACTGACGACAACAACAAACGTTTACTTTTGCTAAAGATAAAGAATACCATAAAAACAGAGAATTCTTTAAGCGACAAAAATGATTTTGTGGTCCATGAAATGCTAAATCATGTCAGCTAAGAGTCATGTTCTCATATCTATCAGGCTACTTTTGATATTAGGTCTTAATAATAATAATAATAATAATAAACTCTTTATTTTACATGGGTCAGAATTAGTCCCTATACCACGAGTGGTAACGGTCCTGTCTCACACCCAGCCCATGGGGACAAACATAGATACAATATACAACATATAGACACCAAAAAAAAAAAAAAAAAAAAAAAAAAAAAAAAAAAAAAAAAAATTTGTGTACAAAGTTTGATGATTTAGAGATCAAGTACATGACCACAGGCTACTGGATATTTTTTTTTTTTTTAAGATATACAATATAGCAATATACACAAGTACATGTGTATTAAATGGACATATTATACTCAAGCGATGCGGTATCTAATATTTATCGCAGTATAACCCTATGCACAAGAGATACAGACGTAAATTTTCAAGCTTTGCCATTTTATGAGTAAATATTCATCAATGGATTTATCAGGTATCGTAAGCATACATGTATTAAAAATAATAAATAGAACCTGAAACGTGGAACAAACAACACATTCACAGTTTTAATACCACACGAGGGAAGCGACCTTCCTATGACGTACATGGTAGGGTATAAATTGAGCGAGATAAGAATCATATGGTACTACAATTCAAAACACCATAGCCAAAGGTAAGTCATGGGCGTGCTTCATTTTATTTCTTCCAAGATATAATCTGTTACATATATAGACAAAGCATTGTCTTGTTGTGTCGAATAAGATTCAAAATGTGACAAACTTTATATCTTTGTCTGATCTTTTGTAAAACAATTTGTATTTGAAAATTTATGGTTTTGTGCGACGTTACTTTTAAACTATGACAGACAGGAAACGAATAATTATATTTCTAGTTTTTTTAAATATAATCTCGAAAGTTAAACTCACCGAAAAATACTGAAAATGTTATAAGAAAGGTTCCATGACCAAACACTGTACATGTATTATAAATGTTATTTATTCTATATTTCAGTATATTTACTATAAAACACAGTAACTGTAATTCAACGTAAACCAAGATGTTAGCATTTATGGAATTGAAAACGAATTTCAAGTTTAGTCGCCCTTCGAGGAAGACCGAGGAAAGAAATGGACTAAAAGAGAGAGTAAAATCATGCAGATCTCTCAAGGACTCAAATTCACCCCCTTTAGAATCTGGCATAACCGAAACAACAAACACACATTCCTATATAATGGCGAACCGTGGAAAGAACAGGGAAAAGTTGCAACCCCCAAAAAGCTTAACTACTCGACGAAGAACACTCTCTCCTGATGACGATGTTACAGATCGTTGTGGCCTGGAAAAGTTTCTTGCTAATGCGAAACGTGAAGTTACGGACTCATTGTACTTATTGTCTAAAATGGAATCAAAACGAGAATATATCATTAGACAAAGACACTTGTTAAATATGAAGAGGAGGGAAAATCAGATACCTTCTATCATTGTAACTTCTGAATGTTGTGATGAACGCAAGAACAGAAAGTTATCCCTATATTTAGATCTTAAAAAACAGCTTGCTTATGTTCGACAGAAATTGAAAAAGACAGCAAAAATAACAGAAAAATTGGAACTTATAAACGAAATAATTTTTGAATTAGAAAACGAATGCGACCAACAACCAACGCAACCTCAAGGCCTAGGTACCGGTGATTCGGTACCTGAAAGACGACAGACCAGTCAGTTGGTACCTGAAAGACGACAGACCAGTGAGTCGGTACCTGAAAGACGACAGACCGGTGAGTCGGTACCTAAAAGACGACAGACCAGTGAGTCCGTACCTGAAAGACGACAGATCAGTGAGTCCGTACCTGAAAGACGAGGGACCGGTGAGTCGATCTATTCTAAGGGACTATACCAACACTTTAAAAAAGCCAAGAAAGCAACACCATTCAACTGTTCTCCTGCTCTACCTGATTTCACAAACGTTGTTGTTAATATTTATAGTGGTAGGGTTTGGGATAAGTTGTGGTCAAATGACAGATTATAAATATAAATTGATTTTATTCCATGTATGTGTCCATATTTTATAAGAATAAAGAAACTATCTCAATATACATTTTTGATACTTTAAATTATATATAATTGCATATAGTTTGAGCAGTGACACACACATCTATGATTTGAAGCCGTGACTCATAGATATAACGCTGTGACACATAGATTTAAAGCCTTAACTCATAGATTTGAAGCCGTGACACATAGATTTAAAGCTGTGGCATATACATGAATAACTAAAGCCGTTACACTTGGATTTAATGTCGTGACACATAGATTTTAAACCATGACTAATAGATTTAAAGCTTTATACGAATTTTAATCCCCTTCAAAACCCTTCCCGACCGGACAAATGTTTCTATAAGCTTCCTATGCTATTTTTTTCGCCACAATTTATTATACAATACCATTCTTGACATTATTTTCCTTTATTTCTTGCACTTCTCTTAATAGACCTTATGACACAATTCACGAACGTTGTCCAACGTGTACTTGTAGGACGCTTTTTTAGAGCGAACATTTTGTAAAATGAGGTCTTAAAGGGAACTGTGTATGTGTATCGGGGACACTGATAGCATCAATTTGCACCATTCCAATTTCCATTCCCACGTCTGTGGAACTTGCAATTCCACTAAAACTAACGTTAGTACCGGAAGCTACTATTGATAATTATCTATGCAGATCACTTTTAGTGACGTCATAAAACAACACGGACAGGGTTTGAATATATTAGACATGGGGTGGTGTAGGTTAATCTCTCATACAGAGTTTTTGTTCCTTGCAGTCCCCTTTAATGAAATGTAACTGCATGGAACGACAACTCTGTATGAAAGGGTGAGTATTGGGATGAAGTTGCGGACTTTTTTGTCTCAATATCGAGGTTATCTCTTTTTTTTTTCAGTATGCAATATTTATATTGATTATATTATGTCTGGAAATTTCGGCTGCCATCCTAGCCTTTGTTTTCAAGTCTACGATAAGTATTCCATATTGATTCATTTACTTTTATATAAATATAAAGATGTGAAAACACTACAAATAATTTAAACTTTACATATCTTGAACCAAACGTGCAGGTTCCATCGGACTCAACAACTTATAAATATGAATTCATGAATGGGGTATACAGACCTAAATTCTGGATCCTCTATAGTCTATAGTGTCAGAATGTGGTCAAATATCCCTTAAATTCGATCTTAAATTTCACCTGAACAATTCTTATTAGACAAGGATGATTCAAAACGAAATTTTAGTTTGTATTATCCCAATTTGGATAGCCATTATAGTGAGCCAAGTTTTATTGCATTATCATTGATGGTTTTTTTTTGCACTTAAAAACATGGAAAAGTCTTATGAAAGCTTTTCTTGATTAGTATGGCATTAACACTTAATAAATAAATATTTTGCAATTTAACGCTTTGAATATGTCAGTTCTTGGCACCTGTTAGTAACCGTTAAATGAACTTAAGATGATTGTGGCTATGAATGAAGGTTTGTACCACGGGAGTATGATCCATTGCGGAAAAAGGTCACCTGAGCACTCCGAGGACTGATCGTCTCCTGCTAATCTTAAAAAATCCAATATTAAAGGGGACCAGTCTTCATTTTTATTGGTTGATTTGGGTCTTGAATATATTTAAGTATCCTTCAGAAGCACTAGAAATGTACGAAAATTGCATATTTCCTTCAAATATATCTTAAATTAGACATTTCTCCTTCTATTTCTATAGATGACTTTTCTATATATTGCATAGTATCGCTAATGTGTAGTAGGGCATTATAACTTTCAAATGCTAATAATTATGGATGCACATGGATTTGAAGACTCAAATTTAAATGGTGAGTTGTGATAACCAGTACTAAATTGCTGAGCTAAAAAGTCCCCGTTTCTGAGACTTGGAAAAATCGACCCACGAAAATGAAGCCTGTGCCGCTTTAACTCACCTTATTTACTTTTACTTATTTATATTGACCCTTTTATTTTCATCTCCGCAATAAGCATTAATGATGTCAAGGTATTAGACGGAGTTGACAATAGCTTGACATTCTGAAGATATTCTATTCTAGACTGAACACAAGACAATTCCAAGATACTATGGAAATCTATCAAATATCACTTTATGTTAATTTCTATGTGTTTTTAATTGTAGTTTGATCTGTATGCTAAAAAAATAGCTCACAAAGGCTCTGACCGACCAATATGTGGGACCTTACGTAGCTACAGATTCTATTTCATTAGCTTTTGATTACGCTCAAGTCAAGGTAAGTCCACAAATCTCGATTGCTCTTTCAACATTGGAGCCACACAGTTACCACATTACAAATAGATAAGTGATCTTTCAGCTCCTTGTCTTCTATATCATGACGTCAGAGTAGCAAAATCATTTGACAAGCGATAAAGACGCAATGAATCATTTCAGCGGTCATGGAATTATTAGAACAGAATCCGAATGGTGCAGATAGAAGCTGTATTAATTTTCCCTGAAATAAATCTTTTGCATCTTGTTACTTACAACCTAGACCATGGTTTCTGGACACGTATGGGTGAATAATATCACCTATCCCCTAAGGTCGTATTCATAACTACATGTATGCATACTACATAAATGAGAACTGCTCTCATGCAGGGGCGCCGGAAGGAAATGCTAGCGGCGGGGGCGGAGCTGTGATATAAAGGACACTATGTGTAACAGTCGGTGCTTCGTTCCGATAGATAGATGGGCATCATGGGGGTTTGGGTGGCACCAACGGTTAGCGAAACTCTAGGCTACTCTACTCTACGTTCTGCTTGGTTTTCTTTTATAAACTGAAGTGAGAACACCTTCTTCGATGAAATGAAATCCTTTATTAATTTCTACATAGCTATTTCTCAACAGTCTAGCACAGTCTTAATAAGATAACATTAACATAACAAAGGTGATTTTTACTGCTTTCACTACATAAAATTCACTACGTAAAAAACTCTGGCAGCATACTAGTCCCCCATTCTATCATGGCGCGAGAACGCAGACACAACGGGAGCTGGTATTAATGCCAGTTAACTTTAGTTCTACAAATAGGTTAAATACTAACTAATACTAACTAACAATGCCTTTAGAAATACATAACAAATATATTAAATTGTCTTAGACAAAGGAAATAACTATTAGGGACTTAAATACTACTATTCTATCCATATTAAAATATGCACAAAACAAAACACTAATTACTCCGTTCTAGAACATTCTTACCAAATCGACCATTTGCCAAATCGACCGCGCAAACCAAATCGACCACCCTGCATTATGTACCCACGACAGTTACATGGCTCCCCAAAATTATGCAAAATAATTTTCTACAATATAATAAGACGATATGCAAACAACTTCACTTAATGTTATAAGAAACTTAAGTAATAATACTGAAATTCAACTTTAAGAATACGTTAACAATAATGCTTAATACTTAAGACTATACAAAATTTACAAAACAATACAGAGGCTCCCTCGGTGGGGATTTCCCCGATTGCTTTAAATACCTAGTCTGACTCTACTAATAATACAAGTTTGTGTATAGGACGCTCTAAATAACTTGCCTGACCTATACGTTTACCCTTGTTGCTTAAATATCTATCACCTACTAAAAGCTTTACCTTTCTTACTAAATTGTCTTTATCATTATAAACAGTAACAATGCGTCCAAGAGGCCATTGATTACGTGCAAGTTTGTCATCTGCAATCAGAACAATATCATTAACTTTCATGTTGCGCTTAATCGTATTCCATTTACTACGATATTGCAATTCGTGAATACATTCTTTACGCCAACGATTCCAAAATTCGTTGGAAATAAATTGAACTCTTCTCCAGCGCTTACATGAATATAAGTCCTGTTTCAAAAATACTCCAGGAGGAGGTAAAACAACATTAGATTTAAGCGTTAACAAATTATTAGGACATAAAGGTTCTAACGAATTAACATCATATAAATTATTAACTGATAGAGGCCTACTGTTAACAATATTAGAAGCCTCACATAAAACTGTTCTTAATGACTCATCATCAAGTTGAGATCCTAATTGTAATAACAATGGATTTATAACATTTCTTAGGGTCCTTATTTGTCTTTCCCATGTGCCTCCCATATGACTTGCACAAGGAACATTAAACTTAAATTCAAAATAATCACACCCCTTTTCTAAAAGGTACTCTTGAATTTGGTTATGATCTAATTTTAAAAACACTTCATGTAATTCACGTTTTCCACCTATAAAATTACTTCCATTATCACATCTTAATTGACGTATTGGTCCACGTATACACAAAAATCAACGTAACCCATTAATAAAAGAGTCTGTGCTCATATCCTTAAGAGTTTCTACATGTATTGCCCTACTGGCCATACAAACAAAAATAATACCATATCTTTTTAAATCCTTACGACCCTCCTTAATATTCCAGGGTCCAAAACAATCCATTGCACAATATGTGAATGGTGGCGAAGTTTGCACTCTATCCTCAGGCAAATCAGCCATGCGCTGGCCCTGAACATGACCACGTAATTTGCGACATAAGACACAGTTGTAAATATAACTTGATACAACTTTACTACAACCAATTATCCAAAAACCATGAGTTCTAATGGTTTGAACAGAAATTCCACGACCTTGATGAAAACAATGATCATGATAATATTTTACAATCAAATTAGTGACATGGTGTAATTTAGGTAATACAATAGGGTGTTTACATATATCAATAGAGGTATTTCTTAATCTACCCCCAACACAAATTAAACCCTCATTATTAATAAATGGATCTAATCCATATAATACAGACTTTCTTAAAATAGTTTTTATCTTTAGTATTACTATTTAAAACAATTAATTCTTCCTTAAATACTTCAGATTGTACTAATTTGAGAATAACTATTTCTGCCTTATTAAGCTCTTCAACACTAAAAGGAAGCAAAGTGCCCTTTGGCCTTTGACCTACATTTTGATTATTAACCTTATTACATTTTAACAAATCTTTAATACGAAGACATAAAGCAATACATTTCTTAGCTCTGTACCAATCATTAATATGATCTAATCTAAGTTTATAGCAAATATTAGTGTTTGTAGCAAAACAAGTTCTGATTTCAGGATCATTAGACATTAATTCAACATTATGAGAATCTGAATTATACTTTATATTTAAGTTCCATAAAAAATCTGGACCACTAAACCATTTAGAGTCCAACAATTCTTTACCAGAACAACCACGGGATGCCAAATCTGCTATGTTTTTAGTGGAACTAACATGATTCCATTGATTTGGACTAGAATAATCTAAAATATTTTGAACTCGGTTGGCTACAAACATTTGATAACGTCTCACATCATTATTTAAATAACCTAGTACAACATTACTATCTGTCCAATAAACATGAGATATATTATCTAAAGATAATTCTTTTTCAATTTGTGCAGCGACCTTCACGGAAACAACTGCAGCTGTAAGCTCTAAACGAGGTACTGTTATCGGTCTGATAGGAGTAACTCTTGATTTTCCCATAACTAAGGAAACAAAAACATTCTGCTTATCATCAACTAACCTTAAATACGAACATTGGCCATACCCAAATATACTTGCATCAGAGAAATGATGAAGTTCTCTAATTACAACATTTCCAAATTCGTTAGGCTTGAAACAACGTTGAACATAAACATCCTTTAAATCTATCAAATTTACTAACCATGCCTGCCAACGAGATAACAAATAATCAGGAATGGTAGAATCCCATTCGAAACCATTACGACAAAGCTCCTGAAGGATTTGCTTACCTACTAAAACTACTGGACTTATTAATCCTAAAGGATCATAAATTTGACTAACTATACTTAAAATACCTCGACGTGTTAAAGGTCGATCTTGAAAACTTAACTTAAATGTGAATGCATCTCTTTGAACGTCCCACTGAACGCCTAAGACACGTTCCACTGGCAAAACCTCCTTACAAAGATCTAAATTCTGAATATCCTTAGCTCGATCCTCCTTAGGAATCGAATCTAAAACAGCAGTATTATTTGACACAAACTTATGCAATCGTAAACCACATTTTGACAACAAATCCTTAGTTTCGGAAACAATACGAATAGCCTCTTCTACAGAACTTGAAGACAAGAGACCATCATCTACATAGAAACTATTACAAATGAAATCTGTAATATCCTTATCAAATTGATTACCAAAATCCTTGGCAACTTGTTTAAGACCGAAATTTGCACATGCAGGGGAGGAAGCGGCCCCAAATAAATGAACACACATTCTATAATCAACAACCTTGTCATTTTTCTTCCATAAGAACCTTAAATAATTTCTATCGGCAACATTAACCTTAAACTGATAAAACATTTGTTCTATATCACATAGAACAGCAACTGATTCAAGACGAAAACGCATAAGAACACCTAACAAATTATTCGTTAAATCAGGTCCCTTTAATAAACAATCATTCAAACCAATTCCACGATACTTAGTATTGCAATCAAAAACAACTCTAATTTTATTTGGTTTCTTTGGATGATAGACGGAGTGATGAGGTATATACCAAATAGTACCATCATCCAAATTCAACTCACTTTCCGGCACAACTTCTGCAAATTCCTTATCAATAATATTATTCATAAACTCATAATAATCCTGCTTTAAACTACTATTTTTATCAAAACGACTCAACAAATTATTAAACCTCTTTAAAGCATAAGATCTATTGTTAGGCAAAACAGGGTTATCTCCCTTAAACGGTAAACACATCTCATAATGATTATCCTCTGACAAATGAATTGAATTAGACATTTTATCCAAAAATTTCTTATCATCTCGAGAATGACCTAACTCATTTGACCTCCGTTCACTAAAATCTAACTCCATAAATTTAAGAATACTATCTCCTATATCATTTACTTCCTTGATTTGAGTTTTAAATGACAATACAATTTTATCACTTACAAATTCTGAAACTAAAGTCCTGTGAGAATGGGTGAAACTATCCGTACCGGACTCAACTATGCCTACAATACCCCATCCAAGATCAGTTTTCAAACCATAAGGTCCATCACTATCATGAGGAATTACATTACGCGGGGTTAAAGCTCTACTACAATTATAACCTATTAAAAGCTCAACACCAAAATCCTGTAAAGGCAAAAGCTCTCCAGCAATACTTTCTAAATGAGACCATTTCCTAGCCATATCTGGAGTAGGTATACTCTTCCTATTAACTGGAATCTCATTTCTTAAATAAGCTGCTGGAAGTGAAATTTTAACATCACTACTATAACCACGAACAACAAGACCAGAAATCTTTTCTGAATCTATAACCTCATTTCCTAACATAGTTGTAAGAGATAATTGCACCTTGGAACCTTTACTATCTAAATCCCGACAAGTTTTCGGAACAACAAAACAACCATCTGACTGGTCATCTAACATAGCATAGGCTAATCTTTCCCTTAAAGGATTATCTACTGAAGAAATATAAACTGGTAATATTAATGAACTTTTCTGAGAACTATTAGTGAGCCCTGAATGAGCAGACATAACACTAGTATCTACTTTCTCTTCAACCCTTTTATGGCCAGCCTCATTATAATCATGTAATATTGAAGGATGATATTTATCACAAACATCACATTTTAAACGTTTCTTACAAAACTTTGAAATATGCCCTATATTCAGACAAGAGAAGCACAATCTTTTCTTAAAACAAAATTCTTTCCTTTCTGTTAAGGACATTTTCTTAAAATTAACACAAGAGCTAACATGGTGACCCTTGTTATCACAGAATACACATTTAATATGATAATCATTTGTTACCTGGGCACTAAATGAAGTAGCATTATTATTAAACTTTGACCTATTACTAAGTCCATTAACATATTTACCATTACTGTTAAAATTATTATCATCTTTATTAAAAGTAGCCATAGGATCACATGCAATGTCAGCCTCTTTAACAATAAAATCTACAAAATTTAAAAGAGGTGGATATTCGTTATACCTTTGTTTATAATCATAGACTTTCCTGTACCACCTATTAGATAAATAATCAGGAAGCTTATCTAACATATCTTGAATTTTAGTTGGGTCATCATACAATTTTAAAGTGCTAAAACAATTCCTAGCAGCCAACAACTGTCTAAGGAAATCTGCAAAATTACGTAAACCTAAATTATCCCTTGACTTAATTTTAGACCAATTATCTAATTTCTTTCTAAAATTTTCTGATATTACGAATTTGTTACCAAATCGCTCATCTAACAAAGCCTTAGCTTCAATAAAAGCATTTTCATTATCGAGAAGGAAATAACTCTCTACACATGCCCTAGCGGCACCACTTAAATACTTTTTTAAATAAAACATTTGCTCCCCCACAGGAATGTTTTTCCTTTCAATTAAAGTACTAAAACTAATTTTCCATGCTGGATATCTTAAAGGGTCCCCCGTGAACACTGCTGGTTCTGGTACAGGAAGTTTAGAAAGACTCATTTGATCAGCAATAATTTTCGCCAGTTGTACCATATCAGGAGGTGATGGTGGATTTACGGTGTTTCCAACATGCTGTAACTGGGACGTCCGTTGAGGGGATCCAAAGGTATCTTCATCTGTAAGTGTACTAGGCCTTCTTGGCACTGGATCATTAGGCAAAGTGACTGGTAATACAGTGGTATCTGGTTCGAGCGAATTCACATATGCTTGAACACGTTCTGCTTTGAATGAAGCATCTGCAGATTTAAAATCTTCACCTGAAGTTTGAGACCTAGCTAAAACCATCACCTTTGACTCTGCGATTTCTAAATCTCTCCTCATTTGAATTCTTTCTAGTTCAGCTTTTGAGGCATTCTCTTGATCAAAGTACTTCAACTTAGTCTTTAAAATAGCAGCTTCTATCTCTGCATCCATTTTTTCTTTAGACCGTAAACTTTGAGTGGATGACGCATTACTTCGGGTTCGAAGTGACCTGCCACTACTTCTTACACTGTGATCAATATTAGAATGTCCACTCTCAGAGTTCTGTGGATTACTATGGTTGCTATCCATGTTTACACAGGGTATCAATAAAAACAACACCAAAGTTATTAAAGTTACATGGATTTGCATCAATCACAATTATTATAAAACAGTTCTACTAGGAAGATAATTAATACGAAATCTCACTTTAAAGTTAATCCACAATACTGCAACAGTTCTACTGATTTTAAACCAAGTAGTTTCCACATAAAAATACAGCACACTTCCACTTGGCTTACTCCAGAAACCAAAAGTTCAGCTTCAATTAAATGCCACAAAGTTCACACTTCCAACGCTACCATGTCACATGTGGCTTACAACAAAAGCCTTCAACCATAAAACATAAAAGTTACGAATCTTCACTAGGGCCTAGTTCACTTTAGGCCTACCTTCTCCATTAAACAGCTCCATTAGGCTTCTCCATAAAACGGCTTGATTAGGCCTACACAAAAGTTTTTACTTCTTTAAAAAACGTTCTCCATAAAACGGCTTAGATTAGGCCTACACAAAAGTTTTTACTTCTCCATAAAACGGCTTAGAACACAAGCCCAGAGTTCCATAAAACAGCTTACAACACAAGCTCAGAGTTTTTTACTGTAACAGTCGGTGCTTCGTTCCGATAGATAGATGGGCATCATGGGGGTTTGGGTGGCACCAACGGTTAGCGAAACTCTAGGCTACTCTACTCTACGTTCTGCTTGGTTTTCTTTTATAAACTGAAGTGAGAACACCTTCTTCGATGAAATGAAATCCTTTATTAATTTCTACATAGCTATTTCTCAACAGTCTAGCACAGTCTTAATAAGATAACATTAACATAACAAAGGTGATTTTTACTGCTTTCACTACATAAAATTCACTACGTAAAAAACTCTGGCAGCATACTAGTCCCCCATTCTATCATGGCGCGAGAACGCAGACACAACGGGAGCTGGTATTAATGCCAGTTAACTTTAGTTCTACAAATAGGTTAAATACTAACTAATACTAACTAACAATGCCTTTAGAAATACATAACAAATATATTAAATTGTCTTAGACAAAGGAAATAACTATTAGGGACTTAAATACTACTATTCTATCCATATTAAAATATGCACAAAACAAAACACTAATTACTCCGTTCTAGAACATTCTTACCAAATCGACCATTTGCCAAATCGACCGCGCAAACCAAATCGACCACCCTGCATTATGTACCCACGACAGTTACACTATGTGACCGAGCTTCAGAGCTTCTTACATCACTTCTTAAGTATACCAGAACGTACGTCATGCCTATATTTTGGGGCATAGGGACACAACAAATTTTGCTGGAACAAATTTGCTTGAATCAATACATTGTATTTTTTTGTTAAAAAGGGCGAAAATGGCACTTATTTTCAGTCATCAAGACTAATACCAACATAAAAATATACACCTACAGTCTGTATTCAACGCGCTGGTCGGGCTCCTTGAATTTATGGTTAATAGAGGGAAGGGGATGGAGGGAGGTGGGCAGCCCCCGTGGTTCCGGCGCCCCTACTCTCATCAAGAAAGTCGTAGCGAACACGATTTTAGGTATACTCATTACTCTGGACAAGATAACATGACGATATACACTATGCCACGGATACTATACATTGCATTATTTTAACTTTTCAGTTTAAGTGTTGTGGTATCCACAATGGATCTGACTACTCGACTTTTTCTACATGGAATACGACCTGGACCCAACCTTCTACTGGAAATCAGGGTACTGCCACAATTCCCTTTACCTGTTGCATCAGTAGTTCACCAAGCTCTTATCCTACTGAAATGAACACCTTTATCAATGGTATGACAGACGAAAATTGTCCAGTTTCACAAGCAAGTGCCTATACTGACGTAAGTACTCATACTTATCGCATTTACTAGTATCTTAGTTTGTGACCAATATGGAGGTTGTTGATATTGTCTTCTTTATATATATATTCTAATCTAGATTTGTCAGTGACGCTGGTCGAAGCACCTGACAAATAAATAGTTTGCTGATACGTGTAGATATTCCTATTGCCTTTGGGCTATTGAAGAGGTATAGAATGCCCTTAATTACACACATATTAACTGGGGCACTTGCATGCTTTGATCTAATAACTCAATAATAATTTCAAATGATGTGAATTAAGGTACCAGGATATAAGCGTTACAATTTCTATAAAAATGGCATCTATTTCATTGAAGATTAAAGGACAGTGTATACTGGTTATTAGGTATGATCTTTATGTTGCTTTCACTTTCAGGGATGTTATGATGCTCTGTGGACGTTTTTTAAAACTTATATGTATGTAACTCTTGGTATTGGAATCACAGTGGCTTTTCTTGAGGTAAATATTCGTTCAATCAATTTCTTAGATCTATCAATTGGAAACGGGCTCGTAACCAGCCCAGTGCTTCTATGCGCATTGAAAACGATCCATACTTCTTGTACCAGTATAATCATAATATCATATATTATAATATTAACCTGGCATTGGGTTACTAGCAGTAACCTGAAAAATAAGCAGTATATGCTTGTAAGATACCAGGACGCACACTTGGACCCTACAGACTATTCAAATAGTGCTGTTAGATTCAGTCATCTGTCGAATCTAATAGATCCCGACTTTTGTTGATTATTTCAAAGATGAGAAGACGATGCTCTGATTCCAAACCTTGTTTGTATGACATACCCTTTTCCTTTTCGCAAAACGCATTTTGTTGTCGCATACATCGAACATAGCTGATAGCCAGAAAGAGTGGATCGGAACCAGGGCTCTAACGATGTAATATGCTAATCATTTCACTGCAGAAAGCTGGCCGACATTTGAGATGGTCTAGAATTTCTTTAATATTCCTTATTTGTTGTATCTTTTCAGTTTGTTGGAGTTGTGTCGGCATTTGTCCTAGCTTGTACAACGGACACAAATAAAGTAGAGCATATGTATTAACATTAACATTATTGTGATGTTATGCAGTCCTGTGATATTACACTGTCTTGGTGTGTTTTTTGAATCATAAAGAAGACCCAGTTGTTAAAAACCTTATTATGCGACATGTGATGTGCTGTCATTAGTTAATTTGGATAATTTTGTCAAAACCATCTGTTAGGTTTTTATTTCATTTTAATGAAGGGCTGCAAAAAAAAAAAAAAAAAAAACAAGCATGCTTTATTAAGAGTCTGATTTGTTCAGTAGGTTCCATTACCAATTTACGTTAAAACTTATTAAAAGTTATTTTTCTGTTCGTGTTATGTTGGTTTTTCTACAGCCCAGATTACCGATTTGAGTTAAGTAAACAGCTTAATGGTAGCTTATCATGTCTCCTTCTTATTCTTAAGGTTTCATTATAGATAGAAAGCTGTAAACACCTGACAACAAACTGTTAGCACAACCAATATTTCTTAAATCAGCACAACCAATATTTCTTAAATTAGCACAACCAATATTTCTTAAATCAGCACAACCAATATTTCTTAAATCAGCACAACCAATATTTCTTAAAACAGCAGAACCAATATTTCTTAAATCAGCACAACCAATATTTCTTAAAAAAGCACAACAAATATTTCTTAAATTATCCCAACAAATATTTCTTAAATAGCACAATCAATATTTCTTAAATTATCACAACCAATATTTCTTAAAAAAAAACACAACAAATATTTCTTAATTTATCACAACCAATATTTCTTAAATCAGCACAACCAATATTTATTAAATCAGCACAATCAATATTTCTTAAATTAGCACAACCAATATTTCTTAAATCAGCACAACCAATATTTCTTAAAACAGCACAACATATATTTCTTAAATTATCACAACCAATATTTCTTAAATCAGCACAACCAATATTTCTTAAATTAGCACAACCAATATTTCTTAAATCAGCACGACAATATTTCTTAAATCAGCAGAACCAATAATTCTTAAATCAGCACAACCAATATTTCTTAAATCAGCACAACCAATATTTCTTTAAACAGCACAACCAATATTTCTTAAATCAGCACAACCAATATTTCTTAAATTATCACAACAAATATTTCTTAAATCAGCACAATCAATATTTCTTAAATCAGCACAATCAATATTTCTTCAATTAGCACAACCAATATTTCTTAAATCAGCACAATCAATATTTCACTAACCCCTCCCAAAATTCACGCCCTTGTGCACATCAAATAAGATTTTGCCACAACCATCTTAATCAGGAATACATTTCAATTATAATGGAAATTTGGTACATTGGTAGACTCATAGACTATAGCCTAACCTTGTTTTTCAACTTGGGGGACATGTCCCAGACTGGGGACATTTGGACATTATCCAGGGGACACAAACTGATGTATTGGTCTGAAAAAATATGCTATATCTTGTACCACAATTTAAGTTTGTATTGAAACGAAAAATCCTGTGACTATATCATGCTTCGAAATTACATGTTTTCTGCGTACAATTCAGGGGACATGATCATTTCTATACGCATTTTTGGGGACATTTGAGAAAACCAGTTGAAAACCCAGGCTAGTATGATATCCTTTTCATTATAACAACAATAGGTATTGTCTGTCTTCTTTAGCAGATTCAATTGCAGGAAATTATAATTCAAACTTCATTCAGTTTATTGCTCATCAGTTGTTTTCATATTTCAACAGAGACAAAAAATAATAAAACACAAGCACAAACAAACACCCCTTTTTTTTTATGAACGTTTCAGTTGATTGCTATCAGCAATGGATTGTCAAGGATTTCAACTGACGACAACAACAAACGTTTACTTTTGCTAAAGATAAAGAATACCATAAAAACAGACAATTCTGTAAGCGACAAAAATGATTTTGTGGTCCATGAAATGCTAAATCATGTCAGCTAAGAGTCATGTTCTCATATCTATCAGGCTACTTTTGATATTAGGTCTTGATGCGGTATCTAATATTAATCGCCGTATAACCCTATACACAAGAGATACAAACGTAAATTTTCAAGCTTTGCCATTTTATGAGTAAATATTCATCAATGGATTTATCAGGTATCGTAAGCATACATATATTAAAAATAATAAATAGAACCTGAAACGTGGAACAAACAACACATTCACAGTTTTAATACCACACGAGGGAAGGGACCTTCCTATGACGTACATGGTAGGGTATAATTAAACGAGATAAGAATCATATGGTACTACAATTCAAAACACCATAGCCAAAGGTAAGTCATGGGCGTGCTTCATTTTATTTCTTCTAATATATAATCTGTTACATAATATAGACAAAGCATTGTCTTGTTGTGTCGAATAAGATTCAAAATGTGACAAACGTTATACCTTTGTCTGATTTGGGGTGAAACAATTTGGATTTGAAAATTTATGTTTTTTTGCTACGTTTCGCCGGTAAACATACAAGGTTACTTTTAAACTATGACAGACAGGAAACGAATAATTATATTTCTCTTTATGAATGAACAAATATTAATATTTTCAAGAAAAGGTGAGTTTTTGGAAATATAATCTCGAAAGTTAAACCAAAATTGCTCTCCAATAGTATGAGTGGTGATCATACTTTAGACGCCAATAGTTTAATTAGCACTCCAATAGTTACATTTGGACGCCAATAGTAAAATTAGGGCTCCAATAGTGTAATTAGGACTCCAATAGTGCAACACAACCCTGTACCAAACAACACTTTTATTCTCAAAACAATATATATAATTGCGGTCAATAATAGTCAGTTTCACGGGTTCAGTTTTATCAATTTGCAGTTCTTCATCATAATCGCCTCTCCTTCGGATTGTTTAGCCTTTTCCCCCTGAATACTCATCTACGACTTTCAATAGTCTAGCAATGGTTCTATTGTATCTGAAATGGAATGCATGCAAAACAGATATTATTAAGATGACAAAAAGGAAATTTGGCGTGTTTTTCAGACATAAATTGTCCGAACTCTTCGATTACCAAGTGTTATTATAGTGACAAGAACACATCCCAGGGCATTTGTTACCAATATTGACACTGATAGCACCAGTTTGAACCATTCCAATTTTGGTTCCAGCAATTAGCGTTTGATGACGTAATCAAGTGGAATTACTGGTACCACAAACGTCAGACTGAATAGAAATAGTTCAAAGTGTCCCGGATACACATACACAATTTAGAAAACCTTTTTTTCATTCAAATTTAAGATTTACGGTTGATAGGCTTATGGAATTGTTTGACTAACGACATGTATGTGTGCACCCCCCTTAACAAAAGAATATTTACCAAGGTATGGCAGTCGATCTGTGGCCTGTTCTTTCGGTTGATAACTGTCTCTATATTCCATAATCACACTGTCTAGTGGCACTAAGAGATCGTCTTGTTCAGAATACCTCATTGAGTTTTGTAGGTTTTCGGTCTGAAAATTAATAAAATCATAAACATATTTAAATGTTTCACGTATTGCACAACAAAACATTGACTGGAACTTGATCTACAAACCTATTTTTTGGCGCACAGCTGATTGCTAACGACATGTATGTGTGCACCCCCCTTAACAAAAGAATATTTACCAAGGTATGGCAGTCGATCTGTGGCCTGTTCTTTCGGTTGATAACTGTCCCTATATTCCATAATCACACTGTCTAGTGGCACTAAGAGATCGTCTTGTTCAGAATACCTCATTGAGTTTTGTAGGTTTTCGGTCTGAAAATTAATAAAATCATAAACATATTTAAATGTTTCACGTATTGCACAACAAAACATTGACTGGAACTTGATCTACAAACCTATTTTTTGGCGCACAGCTGATTGCTTTTTTTTTTCCCACAGTCAAAAAATACACTTAATCAGATACAAAATCTCGCTATTCAACCGGTTCCCTGTCGGTAATGCAGGACGGAGGGCGGACATGGAAAAAGCGTCTAGTGTATAGTTGTAACGGGACAATAAATCGACGCACCGTGTGCTACAAGTTGCGCACGTTTAGATCCATCGACACATGAACATCGAAAATAATCAAATAATGCTGCTGTTCTGGTAAAATTTCTTATTGTACACCGCATGGTACATAAAAACCACATTTCATTTCATTTCTCAATTTATTTACCTACATTTATGTTTAAACTTGTTATTAACTATTAACAGGACTCACCTTAGAAACATATGATTTTCATAAAATTGAACAATACATCAGAATGGTTTCGTTGTTATCACTCGACTAAAATTCGAAAGCGTATGTGAGCTTTAATAATATGACGTCAATAGTAAAATGCACGTGATAAAGCTATCTAGGGCGCCAATAGGTATGATACGTGCTCAATGTACTGTAACTAAATAGGGCGCCAATAATCAAATTTAGGTTTAAGTAGGATAAACTCCTCAAACACGCCCTCCGACTTCATATAGGTCAAAACTATTGGCGCGTTTTCGGAGTTTATCCTATACTTAAACTCACCGGAAAATACTGAAAATGTTATAAGGAAGGTTCCATGACCAAACACTGTACATGTATTATAAATGTTATTTATTCTATATTTCAGTATATTTACTATAAAACACAGTAACTGTAATTCAACGTAAACCAAGATGTTAGCATTTAAAGTTTTCAAGTTTAGTCGCCCTCCGATGAAAACCGAGGAAAGAAATGGACTAAAAGAGAGAATAAAATCATGCAGATCGTTCAGGGACTCAAATTCACCTCCTTTAGAATCTGGCATAACCGAAACAGCAAAGACACAGTCCTATATAATGTCGAACCGTGGAAAGAACAGGGAAAAGTTGCAACCCTCAAAAAGCTTAACTACTCGACGAAGAACACTCTCTCCTGATGACTATGTTACAGATCGTTGTGGCCTGGAAAAGTTTCTTGCCAATGCGAAACGTGAAGTTACGAAGTCATTGTACTTATTGTCTAAAATGGAATCAAAACGAGAATATATCAGACAAAGACACTTGTTAAATATGAAGAGGAGGGAAAATCAGATACCTTCTATCATTGTAACTTCTGAATGTTGTGATGAACGCAAGAACAGAAAGTTATCCCTTTATTTAGATCTTAAAAAACAGCTTGCTTATGTTCAAAAGAAATTGAAAAAGACAGCAAAAATAACAGAAAAATTGGAACTTATAAACGAAATAATTTTTGAATTAGAAAACGAATGCGACCAACAACCAACGCAACCTCAAGGACTAGGTACCGGTGAGTCGGTACCTGAAAGACGACAAACCAGTGAGTCGGTACCTGAAAGACGACAAACCAATAAGTCGGTACCTGAAAGACGACATATCAGTGAGTCTGTACCTGAAAGACGACATATCAGTGAGTCAGTACCTGAAAGACGACATATCGGTGAGTCAGTACCTGAAAGACGACAGTTTAGTGAGTTAGTACCTGAAAGACGACAGTTTAGTGAGTCGGTACCTATAAGACGACAGATCAGTGAGTCAGTACCTGAAAGACGACAGATCAGTGAGTCAGTACCTGAAAGACGACAGTTTATTGAGTCAGTACCTGAAAGACGAGAGATCAGTGAGTCAGTACCTGAAAGACGAGAGATCAGTGAGTCGGTACCTGAAAGACGACAGATCAGTGAGTCGGTACCTGAAAGACGACAGATCAGTGAGTCGGTACCTGAAAGACGACAGATCAGTGAGTCGGTACCTAAAAGACGACAGATCAGTGAGTCGGTACCTGAAAGACGACAGACCAGTGAGTCGGTACCTAAAAGACGACAGACTGGTGAGTCGGTACCTAAAAGACGACAGACCAGTGAGTCCGTACCTGAAAGACGACAGATCAGTGAGTCGGTACCTGAAAGACGAGGGACCGGTGAGTCGATCTATTCTAAGTGACTATACCAACACTTTAAAAAAGCCAAGAAAGCAACACCATTCAACTGTTCTCCTGCTCTACCTGATTTCACAAACGTTGTTGTTAATATTTATAGTGGTAGGGTTTGGGATAAGTTGTGGTCAAATGACAGATTATAAATATAAATTGATTTTATTCCATGTATGTTTCCATATTTTATAAGAATAAAGAAACTATCTCAATATACATGTACTAGTTTTTGATACTTTAAATTAAACTGAGCTGAATTTAGTCTCCGAAAATTAAATGCATAAGATTATATATCTAAGACTGTTCCTTTTGACATTTGCTACCCAGAAAAAATGATCCACGGAATAAAAGAAAGATTTGTTATAATTGATAGGTATTTTTTAGTAAAAAGAAAAAGGTAGTCAGGAGGTAAGAAAGACTTGGGATAGACCACTCCTAGCATTATACATAGTAATAATTGCTTAGTGTGATTATGATATGACGAATCAAAATACATAAAGTTCCAAATTGTATATCAAAATTGGTGTTGGAGTGACAATAAATTCAGGCGGTCGATGAATAACTTTTTAGAATGGTAGGGGCTTAATGACTAAAAGAGATTGAGAACCCAGAAATAAAAGGCCATTATAATTTTATCGACAAACACGCACATTCATAATATTGGAAAACTTTTTAGGCACATTCATTGGTAATAATCGACACAAAGTATTTGTGCATGGCATATTAGTGTCCCTATAAATGTTGTTATTAAATAGTGTCCACAATTAGAGTGTGGAATTAGGTAATAGTGGCTAAATCAGTTAAATAAGCAAAAGGAGAGTACACATAGAAACAAGCCATATTATGTACAAAAAGATCTTGATCTTATCCATCATACACATATTTTTGGTGCACACTTGACATATTATTTTGTGCATATATCACCATCGAGAATGGGCTTTATACGAATTTCAACCCCCTTCAAAGCCCTGCCCGACCAGACAAATGTTTGAGGAGCCCTACAAGTTTCCTTTGCTAATTTTTTCGCCACAATTTTGTTTTGAAAAGATGCGCCATGAAACGCTGATTCATTTCATATGCAAACAACCCATTTTTGATCAAGCTATGACAGTTTTCTGTGCTAAAACGGGGTTGGCTTTAGAAAAATTTAGAAAAAGGGTGTTTACTCCCCTCCGGTGTTGGGTTCACAGCCTACCTTGGCCAAACTTCACTCAAGCCTCGGTGGCGAAGCGGTAAGCGTGCTGGATCCACATCTACAGGGGCCCGAGACCCCCCTCCCCCTACCCCCCCCCCCCCCAAAAAAAAACCCTTTTTTTTCTCCAAAATTCAAACACTGTCTTGATCTTATCCATCATACACATATTTATTGTGCACACTTGACATATTAATTTTTGCATATATCAGTTTGGAGGCATGGAAGCATAAGTACACTGCTATGTGCGCATTGGAGGCCTGTGCACACTATATGCGCGCATAGGATGCATGTGTACACTAATATGTGCGCTTAAGAGGCATGTGCACACTGCTATGTGCACATTGAGGGCATGTGTACACTGTGATGTGCGCATACGAGGCACGTGAACACTGTTATGTGTGCATACGAGGCATGTACACACTGGTATGTGCGCATACGAGGCATGTGCACACTGCTATGTGCACATTGGAGGCATGCACACACTCATATTTGATCATTAGGGATATGTGCACACAGGTATATGCGCATAGGATGCACGAGAACACTGATATGTGCGCATTTGAGGCATGTGCACACTGCTATGTACGCCTTAGAGGCATGTGCACACTGTTATGTGTGCTTATGATGTTCCTGCAAACACCCTTTGGTGCAGTTTTCCTCTCCAAAACTTGGTGAAACTTTAAAGTCGATTTTCTTGAAAGTATGAAAAAACTAAATTTTTCTGTTTCCGCCTGAAATGGACGTAGGGAATGTTAAATTTGTATTCTGCGCAAAATGTATACCTCTAGGATCAAAATTGGCGAATTTATGGCCATTTTAGTTTGATGTGGCCTATTTCACGTTTTTGAAGCAGCTTTAGGAAAGCTGGAATGCTGCAATTTGTACTGCGTGTGCACATCGATATGAAGTTATTTTGTGCCAAATTTCAACTTCCTACCGTGAACGGTCTGGGTGGTAGGGCACTTTTAGTTTCGGCAACTTCCTGCCAACACCGTTTAGTGCAGTTTTCCCCTCCAAAACTTGGTGAAACTTTAAAGTCGATTTTCTCGAAAGTTTGAAAAAACAAACTTTTTCTGTTTCCGCCTGCAATGGACGTAGGGAATGTTAAATTTGTATTCTGCGCAAAAATTATACCACTAGGATCAAAATTAGCGAATTGATGGCCATTTTTAGTTTGGGGTGGCCTATTTCACGTTTTTGATAAAGATTGTGTGTCTTTTATGAATTTTTATGTGAATTTATTTCTTCGAATTTTTAAGATGAATGACAGTTTAAATTCAGAACTAAGTTTTCTTAACAATATTTTGGATTCGGATTTTGACAGCGACAGTGAAGTGGACTTTCCCCGTTTAACTAGGACTAGGAGGATTCATTCTACACCAGTGGCAGCGACCAAGGGCAAGGCTTCATCGACAGCAACAAGTGACAGCGTTCTTCTAAGCGCGGATAAGAAAAACTTTGTTCTTAATCATCCCGATTTTGATTTCGACATCACGGACTACACTCACTATACCAAATCAATCGTCATTTCCTTTTCGTCTGACGAAACGTATGAACTCATAGTGCAATATTGTCTTCAGAATTATTCCTTATTTAATAAAAACGACAGTCTAAATGGCCAAATTTTCAAAACGTCATCATCTACCATTCAGCCTACCTTTAACACCACTCTGACTTTTTACCATAAGAAAAGCAAACTACATGTTCAGGGCATGGATTGCTCTCGCTGGATTACTGACGTTTTCGCGACAACAATTAGGCCTATTTCAACAACCTCAAGTAGGAATTACGGCATCCTGAGCAGTGACAATCACCTAAATTTCCCTTCTATTGATAACCCCAAGTTTTCTTCGATCGCGACTCAGGCTGAAAATAATACACTGTGTGACTCCAATACCAGTGTAAGTACCGGTATTCAAACCGATGTTTCGCCATCTGATGTTTATGAAGCTGCAATTGAAAAAATGTCTCTCCGAACAAATAAAGAACTTGTCAGTTCAGTTATCTTCAATAAATTCAGTTCAAGTCCCCAAAGCTAAATCCACTCCAACAGTTAATTTTGATGCGGTAAATGAACTAATAATGAAACAGAACATGAAGAAATCGAATGCCGGTAATCGTGACTTTACTACTCGACCAATTCAAAAATCCATCGCGTGTGCTGAAACTTTAGTTATTGGAAGCTCTGAGGTAAAATCTATGTCATCTCTTAAATTGTCGGATAGTTAAGGTCAAGTTTATTGATACCAATAGAGGATCTTTCATTTGTGAATTAGAACCTAGGCTTCATCAACTACTAAAAGAAGCTGTATCTGTTAAAAACATTGTTCTTTGTGTAGGGGGAAATAATTTAAGTAATAACTCGGAAACATTTTCTACTTGCAAACAGGACTTTGAGAAATTAATGCATGAACTTTTAACGAACTATAAGTTTAAGGGTATCAATATTTTTGTGTGTTCAATTATGCCCAGAATTACTCCCTTTCATTTTCAGTTTAGGTGCCAAAGATTTAACAATTTCTTACGACACTTCTGTTATGCAAATAGGTGTAATTGTCCCAGTTTGTTTTCGAAATTTTTTTTTTCGTTTTTTACACAGGGCACACAGCCCAAACTACAACAGCTGCAAGCACGCTTTTTGCAACTTCTAAGGTCCATTTTTTTTCGAGGTATTGCATAAATATAAATTGGAACATTTTTGCAAAAGTGCAAGTTGCACATTGCAACATCAGCAAAAACGTGTTTTTTGACCCTGAAAGCCACATTTTTGGGCTGATCTTGCTCGGGTTTTCATTTTTGGAATCTGTGACTAAATTCCGATGCGATATGAGTTAAAAAATTTAAAATTTCGAAAATTCGATGCATGTCAGTATTGTAAACAATTTGACGTATTCAAAATTTTTGCATCACTTCCGGTTAAAGTGGAAAATCGATTTTCACTTCCGGTGTAATTGAAATATTTCAACGAAATTATTTTTATCGTTATTAATCGTAATTCTACAGCCGATTTTAAAATAAAATTTAATCCGAAAAAAATACTTTGGCCGCCATGTTGATTTGATACATTTTTATAAAACGAAAAATGGGGCATTGGTGGTAAGTATGACGTGTGTGATGTTTGTATTTCTGGAAATTATAGTCGATTGCGACCAAAAACTGGGAAGCCGAATTTTGAATTTCGGTTTTCCTTTTTTGCAACTTCTGGTTAAATTTTGTCAGTTTTTGAAGGCTCATATCTCGTGACCTTGACCTTTGATGACCTTGACCTTAAGTAGATCAAAGGTCATCGACCTTGGCTACCTGATGATACTTTAATATTTGACCTCCGATATCAACTTCCGGTTTTATAGCTGTCTGAAAATAGCCGAATTCGCAACTTTGTACTGCTCCTACAGGTGACCTAATTAACCAAGAGAGTTTATTTTTGCATATTCTGAATGGGCTTTATGAGCTCTTTCAAATGACATATCACAATGTATTGTAATGCAAAAAAATGTTTTTTTTAATTTTGCAATTTTAAAAACCTTTACGCGATTTTTTGAATTTGTTGACTTTGATATATGCATAGTTTTTGATCTATTAAATTTAGAGGCTTGAAAATTGGAACATAATTGAACATACCACATATAAATGTATCCATCAAAGAAAAATTGACATTTTGTTGTTTGGAAAAAATCCATATAGACTACATTTTTTTGAAAAAATGCCTATGCACACACCAACCTCATTACTTTATCTCAATTATATCAAAATCTCAGCTATTTTGGCTATATAGTTAACAAAAAGGGAACAATGTTTATTAATTTCAAAATTTCCGATTATAGATTTTGACCTTTTTTGACTTTTATGATTGTATATCTCGTTAACCAATAAATGCAAAGGCTTGATAATTTAGCCATAGTAAGATATTATTAATATAAATAATGTCACTTAAATAAAATCTGACGTGGGCGTGGCACATCCGGGTAAAATTTAGTTTTTGTCAAAATTTTGTTTATCAAAATTTCCCTTACATTTTGCACATTTGCAAAGTCCCACTCTGTGCCATTAGTGGCTCTAGTTTTATTAATGTTTATGATTCATTTATTTGTAGTAAAAGATGGTGTCCACTTAAATAATCTTGGAACTAAAATTCTATCTAATATTATTGCAGATACGGTAATCAGACAAAATACACGAACTAATCCGTTTATTTTTCCTTTCAGGTACAATCAACGTGCATTAGATTGTATTTTAAATTCACTGTCTTATACAGCTAAACAGTTGTCCAACTAATAATAAGTTCCATAAGCGCAATTTAAGTTCTACTTAACATGCATAACTTTTTAAAAGAAAAGGGTCTTCATATTGGTCATCTAAATGTTTGTCATGCCGTAAATAAATTAACTCAAATTCAGCAACTTATTTCGAACTTTGATATCTTTGGTATTTCTGAATCGCATTTAAATTCGTGTGTTCCCACTAATTATTTCAGTACCCCCGGGTTTCATTTACCACTTCGAAAAGATAAATGTACTAAGAGTTCAGCCGGAATTCTATTTTTTGTAAAAGAACATTTAACTTGTACGCGACGTGAAGATTTAGAAACTTCGGAAATAGAATCAATTTGGATTGAAATAAATCTAACTAAATTTAAACCTTTACTAATATGTTGCATTTATAGGCACCCAAATTCTAATACATGTTGGCTAGATTCCTTTACTAATATGACCGAAAAGGCTTGGAAGGAAAATAAAGAAATTATTTTGTTAGGTGATATTAATATTGATGTAACTAATGGAAAAAATGCAAATTGGAATAACCTTCTTTCCTTATATAGTTTAAAACAGATTATAAAAACTCCTACTAGAGTTACTAAAAAGTCTTCGACTATCATTGATCATGTAATTGTTTCTAATGAAAGTAATATAACTGAAGTAAATGTTCCTACCTACGGTTTATCAGATCACTACCCCACATGTATTACATGGAATAAAAAAGGCGTACATATTCCAAAACCTAAACACATTTATATATATTATAGATGTACGAAACACTTCGATGTTGGATTATTTAATAACGATATTTTATTAGCCCCTTTTCATAAAATATATGCCTATTCTGATCCAAATATTGCTTTAGAAACATGGTACAATATCATACAGCCAATAATTGATATACATGCTCCATTAAAGTTAAAACGGGTAAGAAATGAAATAAAATCCCCATGGTTAAATTCGGAAATAATGAAATTAATGCGCACAAGAGATTACTTAAAAAAGAAAGGTAGAGATGAGGAATATCGGAAGTGTAGAAATCTAGTAATAAAATTGATTGATAAAGACAAAAAACAATATAATACAGAACTTGTTTCCGATCAGAAAAACTCCAAAAATATTTGGAAAGTTATCAACTCCGTGAATAATAATGCTACGAATTCAACTAATCTTATTCCTTTAGAACCAGAAGTCGTCAATGATCATTTTTCAAATATTGCATCCAAATTGATTAATCAAAAACATGTTAAAAGTACTATTGATAAAAGTTATTCCGATAGTAAAATAAAAGAATTTGTCACGTCGAAGTTAGTATCAAATGATGAATGCTCAATCCCCCATATAAACAAACATAAAGTTTTTAAACAATTATCATCGTTAAACGCAACTAAAAGTGCCGGTTTAGATAAATTAAATCCATTGTTTCTAAAATGTGGAGCTTTTACATTAAGCGGTCCTTTGACATATATTTATAACCTATGTATTGATCAGAATATATTTCCTGATAAATTTAAAGAAACTAAAGTTTTACCACTTTACAAAGCTGGCACTAAATCTGATCCCAATAATTATAGACCAATCTCAGTTTTATCTAGTGTATCAAAACCACTTGAAAGACATTATTCAAAACATAATATTACTAAGTTTTTAAATGACAATCAGTTACTTTATTCTCAGCAGTCTGGTTTTAGATCTCAGAGCTCTTGTCAAACAGCTCTAACAAATATAATTAAAACCATTTATGATGCAGTTAATAGTAATCATATGGTCGGTTCTATTTTCTTTGATTTTACCAAAGTATTCGATTTAATTTCACATGATATCATTATTGAAAAACTTAAACTATGTAAATTTTCCAATGGATTGCTAACTTTTAATAATTGTTACTTATCAAATCGTAAACAACAATGTTACGTCAATGGGACTCTTTTATCTTCTCGGGGCATTGAGTATGGAGTACCTCAAGGATCAATTTTAGGTCCCTTATTGTTTAATCTCTATATAAATGATTTACCATTTCATATACAATCTAACTGCGACCTATTTGCTCCGTGAATAATAATGCTACGAATTCAACTAATCTTATTCCTTTAGAACCAGAAGTCGTCAATGATCATTTTTCAAATATTGCATTCAAATTGATTAATCAAAGATAGCTTGCCAGGCAAGGTAATATACGCCCACTGGCAGCTTTGTTTGGAAAAGAAAATTTGGTAGAAATAGAGAACATCAAATATTCAACCTGTTGTCATAGAGATTACATTTCGTTCAGAACTTAAAGTGTCGTCCAAAAAAAAATTTCATCAAGGGTTCAGCATTCATCAAGTTTAGTCAAAATTCTTCTCTGTTTATGAGCTAAAACTAAAACCTATTTTGAACGAAAAGGGCAATAAGTCATATCAAATATGTTTTTGATTTTCGATAGGCTTATCGTGTGATAATAAACAGTAGTGAAGAAAGTGGGGATACTGACGACTTTTTGCTCATGTTAAACCTATGGGAGAAATTATGATGAGGCTACCTCTCGGGAGGCTACCCTCTGACGTCATCATAGCCTCTCAATATTGAAAGCGTGTTTGAACTTATTCATTAGTGTACGTACTGACCTTTTCAACACTTTCTGTTGACCTCAATAATCTGGTGTAACGTATGAGGGTCAATAGTTAGTACAGTCCACTAATACGTTAACCTTACTAAACGTTTTGACTAATGAAAGTTATTTTACCTTATAAAAACGTGATATGCACCCGAAACCCCAAACCTTAAACGCTTCATACTTATGATTCACATTTTACCAACGAACTTGTTCGACGCACTTCAGCTTCCATTCAATAATTGAACTTCTTTTCTCTATATTTTATATATTTATTTATCTCGTCTCCGTTATACTTTTTATATATTATATTTGTAACTGTAATTACAGGCGAAGCAAATATATAATATATAAGCTACCAGCCTGTTTCTGTATCGTCATTTCATATTGCACTATAATTTGTACTGCAATGCTAAATGAAATAAATATTGTTTAAATCAAATAAAAGATACAATATAGAAAATATGAACTATGTCAATAAATAATGGTTATCAATATTCAATAATTAATTGTATATTTAAATATATGAATGAAAAAATGCGAAAGTGCATAGGTGGCCACACCAGACAAGGGTCGTCATCCCCAAGAATTCCACTCGTCCACAAGCACAACGAAGCCAAACAATAATAGCCAGGCTGATCAATTGGAGACTGTGTTAGGGTTGAAAGGTAATTTGATCAGACCAGAAATAGACATAGACATATATTTGGCGAAAGGCACTGTTACATCCAATCCACAAGGATCCGTCTACTGATAAAAGAGTTCGACTTCACTACAGATCCATTAGTCTCTTAACGTGTACATCGAAACTCTATAGTAGTTTTCTTAATAGTAGAATCACTGCATATCTAGAATCAAATGACTTACTCGCTGATGAGCAAAATGGGTTCCGAAAAGCAAGATCATGCGAGGATCACATATTCACACTAAGAAGTATAATACGAAATCGTGGGTCCGTATTCGCAGCCTTTATCGATTTAAAAAAAGCCTTCGATTTTGTGAACAGAGAAATGTTGTTGTATAAAGTGTTGCAGCAGAACATAGATGGTAAAATATATAAATCGCTGAAAAACATTTATAGATATACCTCAGCTTGTGTCAGTATAAACAATCAACTCACTGAGTGGTTTGAATGTAAATCGGGTGTTAGACAGGGTGATAATTTGTCACCAACGCTTTTTTCAATATTCATAAATGATCTATCATGTGACATTAAAGATCTCAATGTAGGTATTCGAGTAGGTAATACAAATGTATCAATGTTGCTATATGCTGATGACGTTGTGTTTATTGCTGATAATGCACACAATCTCCAATTAATGCTCGACAAACTTAATGAGTGGTGTATCAAATGGCGAATGTTGGTTAACACATCAAAATCGAAATGTATACACTTCCGAACAAGCAATAGGATACGCAGTGAATTTCAATATCAGATTGGTGATCACCTGATAGAGACCGTATCGAACTATAAGTATCTAGGTGTAGTTTTCCAAGAAAATGGAAAATTTACGAATACTGCTGAAACGCTAGGAACAGCAGGGGTGCGGGCTCTTGGAGCAGTCATATCTAAACTTCATCGTATGAAACAATTTGGTTTTAAAACATTTATAAAACTATACGAATCGTGTGTTATACCTATCCTAGACTATGCATGTGCTGTTTGGGGATATAAACAATATGTACCTCTAGACAAAGTTCATAATAGAGCACTACGATACGGTTTAGGGGTCCATAGGTTTACACCAATCCAAGCAATGTATGGAGATGTCGGTCTTATGCCAAGTAATCAACGGAGATGGCTTAAAATGTTTAAGTTCTGGAACAGACTGGTCGGTCTGGACACAGAGCGACTGACAAAACAAGTGTTTGATAATGACTATGAGCTGTCCTCTAATAACACAAACTGGTGTACTGATATAAAATTTAACATGTTACAAATGTATACTAATAAGTCATTAGTTGATATTAGCGTTATCGAATCTAAAATCAACGAATGTATTCAAGATTCGTGGTACTTAAAGATTCGTAACTCTCCTAAATTAAGAACCTACACCTCATTTAAATCTGTTTATCATGAAGAAGAATACCTTAAACTTAATCTAACAAGAGCTGAACGCTCAATATTAGCCCAGTTCAGGTGTGGTATACTTCCCCTGAGGATTGAAACCGGTAGGTTCGTCGGCGAAAAGCCCGAAGAACGTGTCTGTCAAATGTGCGAACATGTCAGCATAGAAGACGAAACACATTTTATGATTGAATGTCCATTCTACGCAGATTTAAGGACTCACTGGTTCGATAGAACTCTCCCTAATGATGCATTTGCCCATTTACCAGCCGCTGAGAAATTAGTAACTCTATTGACACAATTTCCTCGTAAAAGTGCCAAATTCTTACAGCAAGCATTTTCAAAAAGACGTAGAAAATTGTATAACTGATATATTAATGTGTCTAGTTATGTACTTGTATGAATTTGTATATATGAGTGTGTATATATACTTGTATTTGCAGTGCGTTCGATTCTCGAACGCACTGCATTGTTTTGCAATTGACTATTTTTTTTTTTTTTTTTTTTTTTTTTTTTCGTTTTCTGGTCTCGCTATTTCGGTTTGAAGGGAACTTGTCACACTCAATCTGACACGATTTCCCACGATAAACTGCTGCTAGTTGTGGCTTAAATGTCAAATGACGCAGTTTTGTCCAACCGGAAATGAGGTATGACAAAACGTGTATTTTCAGTTTTTTATCATTTTTACTTACAATTTTCAACCGATTTTGATGGATATTTTTTTGTTTATTTCCGTTGTGTCTTTTCTACACGATAACCACTTAAAAACTTATAATTTTTTACTTTTGACCCTAAGTTTTGAAACTCTTTTTTCACGTTTTTTTCAACTTCCACAGTTTTATTTCGATCGCTATGAAAACTTCTGGGAATATAGACATTGTTATTGCAAACAAAACCGTGTTTCTAAAATTTTGATATCACTTCCGGTTTTGACGTCATTTGCTTGTAAACTTCAAATTTCAACTTCCGGAGTTTTGAAGATATTTGAAAATTTCTTTTTGCATTATGTTAGAAACTGTCATCATGAAAGATATTTATGATAAAATTTGACCCGGAAGTAATATGTCAGGCGCCATATTGTTGTGAGTAATTTTTATAAAACTCGAAATGGGGCCTCAGGCGATAATCGGATTTGCACAATGTTGGTGTCTATGAAATCCTTAGTCGATTGCCACCAACCTTATGACAGCGGATTTTTGAATTTCGATTTAGACATTTTTCTATTTCCGGACAAAGAATTTCAGTAACGACCGAAACTTTCAAGGCTCATATCTAGTGACCTTGACCTTTGATGACCTTTTGACCTGTACAAAAGTTATTGCCCTTAACGAGATCTATCCAATGATATATTCATTTCCGATTTCTGATGATAACTTCCGGTTTTATGGCCATTTGAAAATTGGAATTTTTAACTTTAAAGAGCTTTGTCACGTGACCTAATAAACATACGTCACAAATTTTTAGACATATTTACTATGCTAAATCTGCTCTTTCTAATGATATATAACACAAAATATTTGAATCAAAATTGCGCTTTTTAAAACTTGCAAATTTTGCGCCAATTTTCATTGTAACTGTGCGTGTTTTTTGGAAATTTGATTTCGATCGATCTGAAAACTTACAAGTAGATAAACAATTTGATTATGAACAAAACAATATTTCTGAAATTTTGATATCACTTCCGGTTTTGACGTCATTTGTTTGTAAACTTGAAATTCTAACTTCTGGAATTCCCGAATTATTTGAAAGTTTCTTTTTGCATCATGTGAGAAATGATCATCAGAAAAGATATAAATGATAAAATCCGACCCGGAAATACTATGTCAAGTGCCATGTTGTTGTGACTTATTTTTATAAACCTCAAAATGGGACCTCAGGGGATAATCTGATTTGCATAATACCGGTGTCTATGAAATCCTTAGTCGATGGCCAACAACCTTGTGGCAACTGATTTTTTAATTTCGATTTCTTTATATTTCTGGAACAAGAATTATAATTCAGACTGTAATTTTCAATGCTCATTTTTCTAAATCTATTGGTTCAAATGACCAGGAAGTAGTATTTGCCTGTAATCTTCAATTAGGTGTATCACACCTCGAGAGAAACAGCTTTAGATACTATATCTATTAACATGTGAGAGTCAGCGCTGTTGTATTACAACGTATTATTCCCTCAGCACATCATACGATTCATGGTCAGTATACCAACATCTAGAAAGTTACAATTTACCATAATGTTTCTTTTAACTCTTCTCACTGGTCAGAGTAGTATTTTAAAATGTTCAAATGCAGTTTTCTCCCTTGAACTGAGAAATGTTTGTTGTCTGTATGTTTAAATACAGTTCTCTCCCTTCAACTGACAATTGCACCATGCTTAACATGACTTTCTTTCATTGTAACTTGCATGTTTAACGTTGTAAATTATGTACTAAAAAAGATAAGCAAAAAGAAGTAGATAACGATCCAATGCCAAAAGAAGAAAATCAGTTCTAAAAATCTGGTTCTGTCATTTATTAAAATTGCATGTCTAAAAACGTTGACCATTAAAATGTTTTTTAAAAAAATAATAATGTAGATTTTTTGCAAGGTTTATGTTAAAATGACAATTTACCTAATGTGTTGCGAACTTTCATGTATGGAGGTTAACACTCAGTATTCTGATGTCATTTATTTGACATATCAAGAATTGGCTGTATCATGTAGGGAGCTGCGGGGCACAGTGAATTAGACGCTTGCTCGCTAAGCTGAAGTTCCAGGGTTCAATTCCGGCATGGGTCGCATGCCTTCGGATTTTTCAACCCGGTTTCACCCTCTCAATGATGCAGGTCGGAGGGGCTGACATGGAAAATGCGCCCAGTCGTTCGGATGGGACAATAAACCAAGGTCCCGTGCGCTATTGGCTGTGCACGTTAAAAACCCCTGACAGTTGGAAATCGAAAATAAGAGCTGGCTAATGCCGCTGTCCTGGCAGAATTTCCCTCATTGCACACTGCATGGCGTATTCCACTTCCAATGGTATAAAAATGTACATTAGTAAAAACAACGACTTTTTAATCAGATGACTTTTCACTACTGAACGTGAAATGGTTATTTACTTTTCACTCCCGAATATAAAAAAATTATATGCCGATTTTTATGTTCTGCAAATTTCGCAGTATGGATTGAAAACGCGGACGAAACCGGATGCGCACTGCCCAGTATCGTCTCACGATTCTAGTTTGTATTTGTATTTGTATATCTGTATGTATATAGAATAAGCCAAATTTATCACTAACTGATTGTTGAGAAAACCACAATTTAAAAGTGACATATAGGTCCATTGGGCCGGGTGGTCGATAGTATTGATTTGTATGTATATTTATTATAACACATGTCACTGTAATAAACAATTACTTACTTACTTACTTACTTATTCTTGATCACGACGGTTAAATAATAATTTGAGAATAAAACAGTAATTTGCTTTGGATTTGAGGACAGAATTAATATACAAGAGGGTAAATAAGAGGCATCCATAAAAATGGTGGGTATGTAAGATCAGCAGCTGAGGTAATTATAAAACGTCAGCAAGAGCGTATACACTATCAACCACTATGGTAAATAAGAGACTTCCACAAATATGGTGGGCATAGAAGATTGTCAACTAGTTTTAGTATGCAAGTGTGGTAAGTAGAAGATGTATATACATCTAGTTTTGTTGACCTCAATAACCTGGTGTGATTAAGTACATAGGTGAACATCTTCCCGTGGTCAAGTTATTCTCTTTAGCAGTGCAATATCATTACAGTGTAACTAATAATAGCAACAAAGCAAATGTACTCTAGTCTCGAGTTATAGCCTCTATGGTTATATACAACGTAGTCTTGGTTAACCAATGAATGAAAATATTGAAAAGGTGTTTTAACCTGTTCAGTATTGTACGTAGTGGCCTTTAACATGTTGATACCTGTCAAATATAACTGCTGGTTCATAGCCAAAGCTCTAGGCATTGATCTTTCCGAGATTATCCATACCCATTTACAGTTGGATGGACTGGAATTATTAGTGAAGATGACTTATTCTAGGTCATTGGACTTTCACACCCTGATCGAGAACCGAACTCTCAAACATATCGGCCTTCATTTCCTCATTTCCAAGCAAATGACGTCATGTTTGTAAAGGTCTATTAATAGAGATATCGAAACCCCCATCTAAGTATGTATTAACACTTACAGAGACATTCAATATTGATTAGCCTAGAAATAGACATAGACATATTCTTGATCACGGCGGTTAAAATAATAATTTGATAAAACAGTAATTTGCTTTGGATTTGAGGACAGAATTAATATACAAGAGGGTAAATAAGAGGCATCCATAAAAATGGTGGGCATGTAAGATCAGCAGCTGAGGTAATTATACAACGTCAGCAAGAGCGTATACACTATCTACCACTATGGTAAATAAGAGACTTCCACAAATATGGTGGGGATAGAAGATCATCGACTAGTTTAGTATACAATGTCAGCAAGTGTGGTAAGTAGAAGATGACCACAAGTATATTAGGTGTAGCAGCATCAGAAAGCAATACCAACAATTTTGATATTGATAGGTCAATATCTTAAGTAGGTATATAAGAACACGATCTAGGACAACTAGGTTACACGATCAAAAGCGGGGTAAGAAAGTAAGGTTTAGAGAGAGTATACAACTAGAGTAGATATACACGATCAACAACAGGGATAAGCAAGCAAGATCAGCATCTAGAGTAGGTATGCTAACTAGAGCAGGTATAGACGATAAACAGCAGGGGTAAGCAAGCAAGATCAGCAGCTAGAGTAGGTATACACGATCAACAGCAGGGGTAAGTAATCGAGATCAGCAGCTAGAGTAGGTATTCAACTGGAGTAGGTATACACGATCAACAACAGGGGTAAGCAAGCAAGATCAACAACTAGAGTAGGTATTCAACTAGAGTAGATATACACGATCAACAGCAGGGGTTAGACAAGCAAGATCAGCAACTAGAGTAGGTATACACGATCAACAGCAGGGGTAAGCAATCAAGATCAGCAGCTAGAGTAGTTATACAAACTAGAGTAGATATACACGATCAACAGCAGGGGTAGGTAATCAAGATCAGCAGCTAGAGTAGTTATACAAACTAGAGTAGGTATACACGATCAACAAAGGGATAAGCAAGCAAGATCAACAACTAGAGTAGGTATTCAACTAGAGTAGATATACACGATCAACAGCAGGGGTTAGACAAGCAAGATCAGCAACTAGAGTAGGTATACAGACTTTGATTCTGAGACAAAGGTTTTTAGAATCTCAACTGCCACAGATTGAAGCTTTTTACAGTACACTATCGGGAGAAGGTATAACCCACACCGGACTATGCACATGTACAACACGTATGGCAATTGTTTAACATACGGAATCTCGGAAAGTACCACGACTTATACGTACTATCGGACGTCCTTGCATTAGCTGACGTCTTTGAAAATTTCAGAGAGATCTGTCTCAACTACTATGGACTGGATGCTGCACATTTTTATACGTCACCCGGTTTAGCCTGGCAGACTGCCTTGAAAAATTACAATTGTCATGCTGGAATTATTTGTTTATAGAAAAGGGTTTAAGAGGGGGAATATCAATGATACCCCATCGTCATGCCAAAGCTAACAATAAACATGTACCAGATTACGACCCAAATCAACCCAATAATCACGTAATGTACCTAGACGCCAGCAACTTATACGAACGCAGTGGCGGTGGTGGTGGCGGTGGCAAGATTTACCTGTTTCCTACTTCGTACGATGGCGACCGATTAATACCAACTCCCGAGAAAGATTGGTTTCAATGTCGTGGCTATCTGGCTATCACCACCACCACCAAAAAAAACGTGCAGCATCCAGTCCATAGTAGTTGAGACAGATCTCTCTGAAATTTTCAAATACGTCAGCTAATGCAAGAACGTCCGATAGTACGTATAAGTCGTGGTACTGTCCGAGATTCCGTATGTTAAACAATTGCCATACGTGTTGTACATGTGCATAGTCCGGTGTGGGTTATACCTTCTCCCGATAGTGTACTGTAAAAAGCTTCAATCTGTGGCAGTTGAGATTCTAAAAACCTTTGTCTCAGAATCAAAGTCTGTATACCTACTCTAGTTGCTGATCTTGCTTGTCTAACCCATGCTGTTGATCGTGTATACCTACTCTAGTTTGTATAACTACTCTAGCTGCTGATCTTGATTACCTACCCCTGCTGTTGATCGTGTATATCTACTCTAGTTTGTATAACTACTCTAGCTGCTGATCTTGATTCCTTACCCCTGCTGTTGATCGTGTATACCTACTTTAGTTGCTGATCTTGCTTGTCTAACCCCTGCTGTTGATCGTGTATATCTACTCTAGTTGAATACCTACTCTAGTTGTTGATCTTGCTTGCTTACCCCTGTTGTTGATCGTGTATACCTACTCTAGTTGAATACCTACTCTAGCTGCTGATCTCGATTACTTACCCCTGCTGTTGATCGTGTATACCTACTTTAGCTGCTGATCTTGCTTGCTTACCCCTGCTGTTGATCGTCTGTCTATACCTGCTCTAGTTAGCATACCTACTCTAGATGCTGATCTTGCTTGCTTATCCCTGTTGTTGATCGTGTATATCTACTCTAGTTGTATACTCTCTCTAAACCTTACTTTCTTACCCCGCTTTTGATCGTGTAACCTAGTTGTCCTAGATCGTGTTCTTATATACCTACTTAAGATATTGACCTATCAATATCAAAATTGTTGGTATTGCTACACCTAATATACTTGTGGTCATCTTCTACTTACCACACTTGCTGACATTGTATACTAAACTAGTCGATGATCTTCTATCCCCACCATAGTTGTCATAGTGGTAGATAGTGTATACGCTCTTGCTGACGTTGTATAATTATCTCAGCTGCTGATCTTACATGCCCACCATTTTTATGGATGCTTCTTATTTACCCTCTTGTATATTAATTCTGTCCTCAAACCCAAAGCAAATTACTGTTTTATTCTCAAATTATTATTTTAACCACCGTGATCAAGAATATGTCTATGTCTATTTCTAGTCTGATCAAATTACCTTTCAACCCTAACACAGTCTCCAATTGATCAGCCTGGCTATTATTGTTTGGCTTCGTTGTGCTTGTGGACGAGTGGAATTCTTGGGGATGACGACCCTTGTCTGGTGTGGCCACCTATGCACTTTCGCATTTTTTCATTCATATATTTAAATATACAATTAATTATTGAATATTGATAACCATTATTTATTGACATAGTTCATATTTTCTATATTGTATCTTTTATTTGATTTAAACAATATTTATTTCATTTAGCATTGCAATACAAATTATAGTGCAATATGAAATGACGATACAGAAACAAGCTGGTAGCTTATATATTATATATTTGCTTCGCCTGTAATTACAGTTACAAATATAATATATAAAAAGTATAACGGAGACGAGATAAATAAATATATAAAATATAGAGAAAAGAAGTTCAATTATTGAATGGAAGCTGAAGTGCATCGAACAAGTTCGTTGGTAAAATGTGAATCATAAGTATGAAGCGTTTAAGGTTTGGGGTTTCGGATACATATCACGTTTTTATAAGGTAAAATAACTTTCATTAGTCAAAACGTTTAGTAAGGTTAACGTATTAGTGGACTGTACTAACTATTGACCCACATACGTTACACCAGATTATTGAGGTCACTACGTACACTAATGGACAAGTTCAAACACGCTTTCAATATTGAGAGGCTATGATGACGTCAAGAGGGTAGCCTCCCGCCTCCCAAGAGGTAGCCTCATCATAATTTCTCCCATAGGTTTAACATGAGCAAAACGTCGTCAGTATCCCCACTTTCTTCACTACTATAAACTATTTCAATAGGTTTCATTAAAATCTAATTGAAAAGAATTGTGCCTTGAGTATTTACAAACTAAAAATCAACGCGTTTTAAAGAACAAGGGCAATAATTCATATTAAATATTTTACGATTCTTTTGATTTTCAATAGGGTTCATCCTTGGGTGATAATAAACAATTTCAGCAAGTTTCATCAAAATCCGTAAAGAATTGTGACTTGTAGAGTGTTAACAAGCTAAAAATCGAACGCGTTTTAAAGAACAAGGGCAATAATTCATATAGGAGGTTTTACGGGATTCCCTTTTGACGTCATTTTGATGATGCGCGCGCAGCTGGCCGTCAACTTCGCGGCCAGTCTAACTTTGTTTATATGGCGTCACAGAAGAAGCATGTTTTCTTTCGAATTTTTGGAGGTGAAAAAGCGATAAGAAACAATTTTTTTTTAAACTTATGATTAAACGACAAGTCAGACATTCATCACTCAAAAAAAAAAAAAAATTTAAGAAGGAAAAAGTATGTTAAATAGACTCGCAAAATGTTAGTCTACACTAGCTATGTACAGTCAATGGTTCTTAGGCCTACTACATCAAAATTGATATTATTTTTTGTTCAGGAAATCATTTTTTTTAACAGTTTATTTATGGGTCTTTAAACGAGTGTCTTTGGGTCCGTTTTAGATAGCACATCTCACCCAAAAGTCTTATATTATGCGTGCGGGAAAATTATTTCGGGTTGAGACCAAATAAATATGGATATGGGCCATTGGGTCTATAACAAGATAGAGCTAAATAAAGTTAATTTTACTAATAATCAACAATTCACCAACGACGCTATTATATTCCCAGAAAGATTAAAGATGCAAATAAATAGATCAGATAACGTGTCCGGTCCGAGATTTCCGACACAGTAGAAAATAGTAGAAAAACGAATCGTGTACGCATCATATCGGAACCCGTACTCTGTGTATATTCTATTTTCTTCCGTATTGCGAACTCCCGGACCGAACTGACTATTCGAAACTTACCCCTTATTACATGCATCTAGTTAAATGTAACAAGTCAATATAAATTCACCCTCAAAATTAATACGTGTCATCTTTTTTTTGGCATCAACTTAATATAAATACTGTGAAATTATTGCCAGGACAGCGGCATTAGCCTACTCATATATTCGATTTCCACAGGGAATTATTTACCTAAATATGTCACCCAGATCAATGTTACTTTCTTCACTACCAGTATCCTGCAACTCTTTCAATATTAGACAAACTGGACAAAAATCGGAGAAGTTGTATTATTTAATTTGTTTAGCTGGAATCAAGCTGCAGGGGCTTTTAAGACAGAAATTTCAACTCAATCACTTAAAAAACTATTTTGTCATTCTAGATCTTAAGTCTTTCATTTATCAACATTAAAAATTTTGCCGTTTGCAAATCAAGTTTGATAGTATGGATTTCAAAATTCCGGAAAAACTAGAAAATTGCCTATTATTATTGGTTATCCCAGAAAGTCAAGCTAACCGATATTGCTCACCTGGTATTGCTTAAACAACGAATTATTAATTCATTCATTTATTCAAATAGTGCACAAGAAGAGGCAGATATTGAATTTAATTCTTAGACCAATATCAACCTCAAGCCCTGAATCTGAGGTTGGATCTGTATTAAAACAACCAACAACAACGCATTCTTTTCCCATGTCAACTAACTCGACAACAATGGACGCTCACTGACGCCTGACGGCCAGGTTATTTATAGACGGGGAAACACCCGGATGTGACGTCAGCTCAAAACCTCCTATTAAATATTTTTCGATTCTTCTGATTTTCAATAGGGTTCATCCTTGGGTGATAATAAACAATTTCAGCAAGTTTCGTCAAAATCCGTAAAGAATTGTGACTTGTAGAGTGTTAACAAGCAATTGTGGACGGACCGACGGACATGGGTGACGGCAATATACGCTCCACATTTCATATGGCGTATAAAAAAGAACATTTGGCAGAAAACAGAAACCATCACAACCATGAAATATTCATTGTAGTCAAAAGCCTACATTTCGTTCAGAACTTACATTAATATTTTCATTGTGTGATAATAAACTATTTCAATAACAAGGGCAATAATTCATATAAAATATTTTTTGATTCTTTCGATTTTAATTAGGGTTTATCCTTGGGTGATAATAAACAATTTCAGTAAGTTTTGTAAAAATCCGTAAAGAATTGTGACTTGTAGAGTGTAAACAGGCTAAAAATCAAATGCGTTTTAAAGAACAAGGGCAATAATTCATATCAAATATTTTTTGATTCTTTTGATTTTAAATAGGGTTCATCTTTGGGTGATAATAAACAATTTCAGTAAGTTTCGTCAAAATCCATAAAGAATTGTGACTTGTAGAGTGTAAACAGGCTAAAAATCGAACGCGTTTTAAAGAACAAGGGCAATAATTCATATCAAATATTTTTTGATTCTTTTGATTTTAAATAGGGTTCATCTTTGGGTGATAATAAACAATTTCAGTAAGTTTCGTCGAAATCCATAAAAAATTGTGACTTGTAGAGTGTAAACAGGCTAAAAATCGAACGCGTTTTAAAGAACAAGGGCAATAATTCATATTAAATATTTTTCGATTCTTTTGATTTTAAATAGGGTTCATCCTTGGGTGATAATAAACAATCTCAGTAAGTTTCGTCAAAATCTGTAAAGAATTGTGACTTGTGAAGTGTTAACGAGCTAAAAATCGAACGCGTTTTAAAGAACAAGGGCAATAATTCATATCAAATATTTTTCGATTCTTTTGATTTTAAATAGGGTTCATCCTTAGTTGATATTAAACAATCTTAGCAAGTTTCGTCAAAATCCATAAAGAATTGTGACTTGTAGAGTGTTAACAAGCTAAAAATTGAACGCGTTTTAAAGAACAAGGGCAATAATTCATATCAAATATTTTTCGATTCTTTCGATTTTAAATAGGGTTCATCCTTGGGTGATAATAAACAATCTCATTAAATTTCGTCAAAATCCATAAAGAATTGTGACCTGTAGAGTGTTAACGACCAATTGTGGACGGACGGACGGACCGACGGACATGGGTGACGGCAATATACGCTCCACATTTCATGTGGGCGTATAAAAACATGTTAAAAGTACTATTGATAAAAGTTATTACGATAGTAAAATAAAAGAATTTGTCACGTCGAAGTTAGTATCAAATGATGAATACTCAATCCCCCATATAAACAAACATGAAGGTTTTAAACAATTATCATCGTTAAACGCAACTAAAAGTGCCGGTTTAGATAAATTAAATCCATTGTTTCTAAAATGTGGAGCTTTTACATTAAGCGGTACTTTGACATATATTTATAACCTATGTATTGATCAGAATATATTTCCTGATAAATTTAAAGAAGCTAAAGTTTTACCACTTTACAAAGCTGGCACTAAATCTGATCCCAATAATTATAGACCAATCTCAGTTTTATCTAGTGTATCAAAACCACTTGAAAGACATTATTCAAAACATATTACTAAGTTTTTAAATGACAATCAGTTACTTTATTCTCAGCAGTCTGGTTTTAGATCTCAGAGCTCTTGTCAAACAGCTCTAACAAATATAATTGAAACCATTTATGATGCAGTTAATAGTAATCATATGGTCGGTTCTATTTTCTTTGATTTTACCAAAGAATTCGATTTAATTTCACATGATACCATTATTGAAAAACTTAAACTATAGTCGCGTTTACACAGCCAATAATTATCCGGGCCAATCCAGACCGAGCCCGACTCGGTAAGAAAAGTGGTAGTGTAAACGGGTTGAGCGGGCTCGGCCCGGTTCTAATTTCAAGTGGGCCGAGCCCGGCAAGTAGAGGTGAGCTCGACCCGGACCGAGCCCGGCTCGGCAAAATATTTGTGCAGTGTAAACGCGCCACTGGGCCGAGCCCACTTACCTGGGGAGTTATGCGCATGCGCGATGATGACATTGACCCTGTGACTTTATTCGCAGAAACTATTGTCGTAATAAACTACCTCGTTTGCAATAGCTTGGTAGGTAAGTAGGCATGCAAACATGAACTTTTATTATTGTGTGTCTCAAAACAAAATTAAAGCATTTAAAGAATCGTTTGAGGTTTGAATGTGGCAAAATATTAACTACGACTTCAAAATCATCGTTTTGTTTATGGCATGCGCAGACGGTGTGTACTTGATGTCTCACCATTCTGGCCCGGTGAAAACAGCGCTGTGTAAACGGTTCACTTCAAGCGAGCCAATTTTTAAGGTAGTGTAAACACGGCTTATGTAAATTTTCCAATGGATTGCTAACTTTCATTAATTGTTACTTATCAAATCGTAAACAACAATGTTACGTCAATGGGACTCTTTTATCTTCTCGAGGCATTGAGTATGGAGTACCTCAAGGATCAATGTTAGGTCCCTTATTGTTTAATCTCTATATAAATGATTTACCATTTCAGATACAATCTAACTGCGACCTATTTGCGGATGACACTACTATTTATACATCTGGTAAAACTATTACTGATATACAACTGAAATTGCAAGAAGATACTGATTCAGTCTTAAACTGGTGTTCTTTTAATGTTATGATTTTAAATGAAAAGAAAACGAAATGTATGTTAATTACGACAGCTTAATAATCAGTTAATTGCGCAAGTTGACAATTTTAAACTTTTAGGTGTTTTTGTAAATCAAAATCTCTCTTGGACTCCTCACATTCAAACCATTGCAAAAATTTTAAATTCCAAGTTATTTCAATTGCGCCAATTGATTATTGTTCTACTATTTGGGATTCGCACGATATTGAAGCCGCCGACGTATTACATAGACAACAAAAAATTGCTTTCAAATTGATTCTAGGTTTCAGATACAATACTGATTTGGCACTTAACCTTAAAAGGCTTAACATTGTAGACATTAAAACAAGACATAACTTTAATGCGTATAAATTTATTTATAAAACTCTTAACAATAATATGTCTCCATCCTACCTTTCAAGTCTTTTTAGCTATAAACAAACCCCATATTCCAGTATAAACTCAAAACTTATTGTACAAAAACCACGAATTAATATGATTAAACAGAGTATTAAATATAAAGGACCAATTCTATGGAATGGACTTGGGGATAATATTAAGTCAGCTCCAGATAATATTAAGTCAGCTCCAGATTTTAAAACTTTCCGGAAAATGATTCTTGATAAGCTTTCAAAAGTATGAGAATATGCCACTTTCGTATTTCTTTTGTTGTAGGTCATGTGTCAGCTCTGGTTATATATATTTGATTCTTCTATGATTTAACTGTAGATGCTGTGCCTGTGAGCCGTGTCTTCTAGACCGGGGGCCTTGTTCTCGAAAACTTAACTTTAGATGATTTAAGTAGCCTATTCTACATCTTATTGTTAATCACTAAAGTCGATTTTATATTGAGTTCTGTTATCAAAGCAGATTGGCGTACATCTTAAAATTCTGAATTAATTTCGGTTAAGTTTTCGAGAATGAAACTTCTATTTAAATCCCCCTCTAAAATGAGATTCTACTGCCGTTATTAATTTGTTTCTCTGTTTTATCTTATGAGTAGATGATGTGCCTTTGATCCGTGTCTTTCAGACCTGGATCCTTATCCTCGAAGACTTTTAGTATTCTATGTCTTCTGATTGGTTAATCACTAAAATTGATATTATATTGAGTTCTATTATCAAATCAGATTGCCGTAAATCTTAAAATTCTGAATTTATCTGAGTAAGGTTTTCGAGAGTGAGACTCCTGATTAAATCCCCTTCTAAAATATGATTTTACTGCCGTTAATAATCTAATTGTTCTCTGATTGAACTTATTAGTTTGTAGATGATTTGCCTTTGAGCGGTCTCTTTCAGACCTGCAGGATCATTATCCTCGAAGACTTAACTTCAGATGATTTTAGTATTCTATTTAATCCCCCTCTAAATTAAGATTTTATTGCCGTTGTTAACTTGATAGTTTCCCTGATTTAACTTCTGAGTTTGAATTTGTCGATGGTGTGCCTTTGAGTCGTATCTATCAGACATGCTTCTAAAACCGACTCTAACTAAAGCTCTCTTAGGAAATTTTAAGACCGCCATCAAAAATTGATTTATCAATACAAATCATCTGTTTGTGTTATGACTGCAAATGCTTTTGCTAAACGATTCTTTTTAAGTTATCCTCACGAAACTGTCGAGTTGTCACCTTATTTTTATAATTTATCTAGACACTACTCTTGTTTTGCCTCCCTCTATCTTAAATATTAAGCAGCTATTACTGGTGGTGTTCTAGGCAGTATTTGCTTGCCCTTCTGATAATATGGTTCCTCGTTGATTGATAGCGTACGGATTGAGTTTGTGTAAATTTGTCGTCGAGTCATGTTTGTTTCATCCGACGCTTTTTCACGTTTTTGTTTTGTAGTTTTGTGGATGTTTAACAGCTAGGACGGGTGTGGCGCCAGGCAGGGTATGCTTACTCTTCTAGACACCTGATACCACTTTTCATTATGATATACTTACTCATGTATGATTGATATAATTCCTCATATGAAAAGTTCTTAAGCTGTTACCTATGTTTCGTCAAAATGTCTTTTTGGATTTCGAGTTTCGTTTTGCGGTTCGGATCGTCAGTACTTGGTTTCTTTATTCTATACCCTCTAAGATTAGAAAACTGCCGTGGTTAATTTGACTGTTTCTCTGATTTAACATACTAGTTTGTAGATGCCTTGCCTTTGGGTCGTTTCTTTATACCCTGATTCTGTGCCCCATGGAACTTGCTGCCGTGGTTAATTTGATTGTTTCTGTTCAGGAGATGAGGGCTTTCTTCGCTACACTACCCTCTAAAATTCGAAAACTGCCGTGGTTAATTTGACTGTGTCTCTGATTTAACTTACTAGTTGTAGATGCCTTGCCTTTGGGTTGTGGTTAAATTGATTGTTTATGATCAGGAGGTGAGGGCTTTCTTCGCTACACTGTATCCTTTACTTTCTATACTAAACTCATTGAATTTACTGGCGTTGCTAAATTGATTGTTTATGATCAGGAGGTGAGGGTTTTCTTCGCTACACTGTACCATTTACTTCTATACTAAACTCTTTAAATTAGAATTTACTGTCGTGGCGAACTTGATCGTTTCTCTGATTTCAGCAATGGGTTTGTAGATGCTGTGCCTTTGAGCCGTATCTTTCAGACCTGGTTCTATGCCCTTTAAAATTAGATTTTACAGTCGTGGTTTTATTAATCTTGTTTACAGTTGTATTTGTAAATTTTTCTTCTTACAGATGTGGTGACTCTACTTTTGGTAGAGATCTCAACGAAAATATTTATTAATAGTTTTCTTTACTCTCAGAGCTACAGTGGATGTCTAGTTGAAGCAGTGCAGTGCTTCTTCTGTTCTGGTATCTTTACTATTAGATTGCAGTAGACTGTTCATCGACAATATTCAATAATAGTTATCTTGCCTCTTGCATTCAATTCAAGTAGTTCTATTCATAGCGTTGCATGGAATATCTGCTCATAAATACTTACTAATGGTTTACCTGTCTCTTGCAGTTGTGGTGTCTTTACTTTTAGACTGCTGAAGACTTCTCATCGTCAATATTTAATAAGAGTTATCTTGCCTCTTACAGTTGAAGTAGTTCTACTCAGAGTTGCAGAGGATATTTGAACTAAAATACTAACTAACGGTTAACTTTCTTCTTGCAGTTATAGTGGAGGTGCAATAGATGTCTGGACGAAGTACTTACTTATAGTCCTGTCTCTTGCAATTGTAATTTGGCTGTTCCATCTATTACAGATATATTACAGTTTGACATAACATAATTTAATTATTTCCCTTCCAGGTTTTCTATTTGGCATTATCATTTTTGGCAAACAATTCACACTTTTGGCAAATCTAAATTCATAACATACTGTCAGGGGATGAGTAAACATCCTTCAAGCTGGTCTTGAGCATGGATAAATCCTACCTCCCCCTCCAATTTAGAATAAGAACATTAATGGATTGGGTAGCCCCTCGCAGCACTTGCACTGACCTTTGGCATCACAAACAGTCTAATTGGAGTCGGACCCTGGTTTCGTTCGTTCGTTTTTTTTATCCGGTTTTTTGACCACTACATTGGGGTCTGGGAGCGAGGCGCGTTCACGTTAGCTTTGACCTTACCTTGATAAAAATGACCTAATAAACTAGTCTACAGCACTTAGGAATCCTAGAATGCACCTATTGTTCGAGAACACAATCCCAGCGCAGGAGAGGGCAAAGATCTGATTGGTTAAAACAAAGGTCATTAAGGTTGGGTCAGGGTTGGCGTGGGCGTTTGTTGTCGCGTCTCGTTCTCGGGCCCTGGTGTGGTGGTTGAAAGACCGGATTTGGGTAAGAACGAACGAGCGAAGTTGGGGTCTGATTTTAATTAGACTGACTTCACAAATTTAATGAATTTTATTTTTTTTTTTTACAATTTGTCGCAATGTACTTAATCACTTGAGGATAATATGTCCATTTAATACACATATACTTGTTTATATTGCTATATTGTATATCTTAAAAAAAATATCCAGTAGCCTGTGGTCATGTACTTGATCTCTAAATCATCAAACTCTGTACATTAATTTTTTTTTTTTTGTGTCTATATGTTGTATATTGTATTTATGTTTGTCCCCATGGGCTGGGTGTGAGACAGGACCGTTATCACTCGTGGTATTGGGCCTAATTCTGACCCATGTAAAATAAAGAGTTTATTATTATTATTATTATAAAGCCAAAACTTTGACAGACTGCTGTTCAAAAACTATCAGAGATGGTATGCTGCAATTTGTACTGCGTGTGCACATCGATATGAAGTTATTGTGTGCCAAATTTCAACTTCCTACACTGAACGGTCTGGGTGGTAGGGCACTTTTAGTGTCGGCAACTTCCTGCAAACACCGTTTAGTGCAGTTTTCCTCTCCAAAACTTGGTGAAACTTTAAAGTCGGTTTTCTCGAAAGTTTGAAAAAACAAACTTTTTATGTTTCCGCCTGAAATGGACGTCGGGAATGTAAAATTTGTATTCTGCGCAAACATTATACCTCTAGGATCAAACTTGGCGAATTTATGGCCATTTTAGTTTGGGTTGGCCTATTTCACGTTTTTGAAGCAGCGTTAGGAAAAAGCCAAAACTTTGACAGGCTGCTGTTCAAAAACTACCAGGTCTGGGTGGTAGGGCACTTTTAGTGACGGCAACTTCCTGCAAACACCGTTTACTGCAGTTGTCCTCTCCAAAACTTGGTGAAACTTTAAAGTCGGTTTTCTCGAAAGTTTGAAAAAACAAACTTTTTATGTTTCCGCCTGAAATGGACGTCGGGAATGTAAAATTTGTATTCTGCGCAAACATTATACCTCTAGGATCAAACTTGGCGAATTTATGGCCATTTCAGTTTGGGTTTGCCTATTTAACGTTTTTGAAGCAGCGTTAGGAAAAAGCCAAAACTTTGACAGGCTGCTGTTCAAAAACTACCAGAGATGGAATGCTGCAATTTGTACTGCGTGTACACATCGATATGACGTTATTTTGTGCCAAATTTCAACTTCCTACAGTGAACGGTCTGGGTGGTAGGGCACTTTTAGTGTCGGCAACTTCCTGCAAACACCGTTTAGTGCAGTTTTCCTCTCCAAAACTTGGTGAAACTTTAAAAGTCGATTTTCTCGAAAGTTTGAAAAAACAATCTTTTTTCTGTTTCCACCTGAAATGGACGTCGGGAATGTTAAATTTGTATTCTGCGCAAAAATTATACCTCTAGGATCAAAATTGGCGAATTTATGGCCATTTTAGTTTGGGGTGGCCTATTTCACGTTTTTGAAGCAGCGTTAGGAAAAAGCCAAAACTTTGACAGGCTGCTGTTTCAAAAACTATCAGAGATGGAATGCTGCAAAATTTTCATTTGATTTGCACGAAAATTGGTAGGTGGGTGGAAACTAAATTATCAAGTAAGATTTCCAATAAAGAAAATCCGAAATTTGTCCGAAACACTCGGAAATTTCCCAAAAATGTCGAAAATTGCAAAAATCTGAGTTTCGGATTATTTTTTGCAAAAATTTGCAAATTTGTTATTTCATTGAATTTGTACAACTGATATCTTCATTTTGTATATTTGCCGTATATGCAAATTCCTAACCGTTCAGCCGCCATCTTTAAAAAAGTAAAATACTACTTGTCCGCCATTTGTTTTTAATTGTACTTTTCAAAAAAATATCTAAGCCCTCTAGAAGCCCTTTTTTGAATTTCGAATTTGTCTTTGCACAACCTTCATTCAAAGTTTTTTGTAATGGGCCTTGAATATCAAGGCTGATAACTTTTAACCTTGAACTTCTGCAACCTTTAATTTTCTTCAACAAAAATCTTCTTTCACTACGCTTTCATTTAATACCACCATTTATTATTTTGGTCAAATACTTTTCATTTTATGGGGTTTTGAAAATGAACAATTTTAAATTTTCTGCAAATTATTCAATAATAAATTTGAAGATTCACGATTTTAATACTCATAATTTTTTCTATTAAAGTTACAGAAAAAATTCGAACAGTTTTATAATGTACAAATTCACAGCTTTAAAACAATGTATAAATCATTATGCATTAACAAAATTCAACATTTTTTAAAATAAAATATACTCCAATTAGGCAAGATTATGACCAGGTTATAAGGTCTTATGTTTTACTGTTTTCTATGGAATTTTTTTTTAAAGAAATTATTATTTCACATAAACACAAAAGTGCCAGGGGGTGGATGTCCTGAATTTTCAAACGCTGATAATTATGGACACAGAAAGACTTTACGTTATAGGGGTGAATGCAGGTTGACTTCCTTCTGCGTGGAACTACACTTTGGAGTTGGTGGTCTTGTCATTGTATTTGCTGTTGATTTGGTCGAGGGTTATCTCTGGATGGATAGTTAAACGTCAGCAATGCTGACCTTAAAATTCATAATCTTTTCAAAACAATTTATTTTAATCAAATATAGAAACACAAGTTTTTCTTTCCTTTACATCACATGATCAAATTTACTATGTCACAGTTATGTCATAAACTAAAAGCCTTTGTCCAATCAAAGAGGTTTCTTCTGTCAATAATGTAACCATGAATAGAAATAAAAGTAAAAGTTGTGTCAAAGTCACCCCGCATTACCTTACACTCCTATTGATTAAGTTTGAAAATTTAGATTTTTTATTCATTCTAAGAGGTTGTATTCCTTTAACAAAACAAACAGTTTTTAAGATATGTATCAAAAATGGTAATAAAATGTGTTATTGGTGAATGTTCCTTAGAAAATTCTATAGCTATGAACTTTATTTATATCGCGACGTTATAAGCAAGTGGTAAAGCGTCAAAGTAAAGAGTCTAGCCCATGAAGACACAATGAAAAAAACCATTCATTTCCGAAACAGATAATGGTTTACAAAAACTGCCGAGGATTCACGATTGATAACAAAACAAACCACACGGCCCACTGTGATCGTATTTTATTTATTTTAAACTGGAGTAACGGAAGTAGCCGTTGTAAAACAACTATGTATCAAAGCATCTAGGCAACGTGGTGCCCTCAACAGAATACGCCACATTTTGGAACCAGACTCAAAACTTGCCCTTCTTCAAGCTTTCATAGTTTTCAATTACTGCCCCTGTATTTGAAACTTTTGCAGCAAAGAGTCTGGTATCAAAATGGAGTGTATTCTGAAGAGGGCATTAAGATTTGTATATAATGATCATGAATCTGGCTATGATCAACTTCTTAATCAAGCAAACATTGATAGCCTTCACCTAAGCAGACAAAAGATTTACGCAGTTGAATGCTATACAGTAGTGGGAAAAGTGGGGAAGTTGGCGCAGTTTTGCCCATGTTAAACCAATGGCGAAATTATGATGAGGATCCCCAGTGAGGATACCCTCTGACGTCATCATTGCCTCTCAATAATGAAATGAACTTGTCCATTAATGTACGTAGTGACCTTTTCAACACTTTCTGTTGACCTCAATAACCTGATGTGATTTGTGTGGGTGTGTGTTTGTATGTATCTATTCAAGGTTTTGCTAATGTAAATAGGAGCAAGGAATTGATCTCCTTTTATATGATTGTATTAAATATTTTTCGGCTTCTTGATACCACACTAGTAATAATTATAATAACAATATTATCATGTATAATATTTAATATCCCCGTGCATGCAGACAAACATGGGTCGGAGAGCCATCCACATGATGCCTTTACAATATAACAAAATTATATATAAATGTTTTATACATCTAGATAAAGGATTAGAAAATCGTCTACCGCTCTAACCTCACGAAAAGGCCAACAGTATGCTATTTTTCGTGCAGGGGTGTAAACTGTTGAGACTTGAAGTGAGTCTTTCCGGGACAGTTAACTCTCTCAAATATTAGATAAATCGTGAGCTTTAATCCAAGAGTTAAATTTCTTTGGCCAGTTTAACCATTTCACATAATATTGTTTATTGAGTCCTTTGCCTTTCGTTTTGATGATGTTTTCAATTTTCCACATATCGTCTTCCCGAACATCCACTTTCTGCACTTCTGACTGGTAGAAGGTTCCTGAAATTTCTTCGTCTTGAAAATCAATTAGACGATAAACTGGAAGCCCACCACGTAATATTCTTTGAGATATTTTAAATATCTCTCCGCTCCATTTCTCATCGTATTCCCTGGTAAAAGGATTTCTTATGTATGTAATCCGAACTTTATCACCAATTTTTAAACGGAAAGGTTTTCGTACTTTCTTGGTCTGAGGTTGTAATCTTTTCGGCCAATACATTTTCCACCACAGGTTTGTCTCTTTAGATATGGTGACTTTATCTGGTGCCATGCCAATCGTTCTATGGAAGGTCCTATTGTAGCTGTTAGCAAAATTTTGTAAGTTATCCACATAGTCATATGACTGCTTACTGGTGATAAATCTCATGATTTTCGATTTAATAGTTTTGATAACTCTTTCAACGTAATTAGCTTTGATTTCTGTATTTTGTGCAAATAAATGTTGAATATTTCTCCTTTTTAGGAGAGATTCTACTAATCTTGATCTGAATTCTTGTCCTTTATCTGTTCTTATTCTGTTTGGTGATCTCCCTTCTGATAAAACATGTTTCAAAGCATTCGCCACGGATTCGCCTTTTTTATTCTTTAGAGGTCCTAGCCAGACATATTTGGAGAATATGTCAATCACCACCAATATGAAATTAATCCCACTATTGAATTTCGAAAATTTAGACATGTCCATCAAATCGACATCCCATTGGTCGTCTATTCCAATAACGATAACTCTGTTCCGCTTAAACGACCTTTTTAAGGGTCTTTGTAAACTGTATGGTTCCTGTCGTTGTAGCCATTTTCGTATTTTATATTTACTGAAAACGAATTTCCCATCTGTTCGAACAAATCTGTACAGTTTATCAGGTCCTGCAAAACTCGCTGGGTTAGCTGGATTGTAATAAATATTCCTCAAGTACTTTTCCCAAGAGGCCATCTTTATACATGGACTGATGACTATAAAATGATATACAGAGTACAACGTTCTCATATTTATATAGTTGAGCTATCATCGTCTTCATCCTCCCCCTCTTCACTTTCAGAACCATAAATGTTTGTTTCGTTATCAATAGCTTCATCTAGAAAACTTTCCAACATAGGTTTATATTTCCTGATAGCTACTTTAATGGCTTTCTCTTAGTCCATGCCGTCGTTAACTAATTCTGTAATCATTTTCATGACTTTGCCATGCAGTTTACCATTTTGTAACTGTAGTAAATACTTAATTAAACTACTATATCTGGACAAAAACTGATCCATATCCTCGTCTTTTAGTTTGCGATTAGCTTTACTCATGGCGTGATCTTCTTTCATGTTACCATCCATGTATTTATCAACTTTTTCTTCCCATATATCTGCATTTGCCTCTCTGGCAAGTTTAGCTATTTTTATAAAAGCCGTATCCTCCCCATCTGCAATATCAAGTTCGTTTACACGAGACTTCGTTGAGGGTATGTCTTCATCCTCATTCCCCCTTTTTCTTTTTAAATCATTATTTTCTGGGCACCACCTATTCATGTGTCTAGCTAAATCAGGAACGCTTTCAAAGACTACACCGCAATCATCACATGAAGGCATGTTCTCTCTCTCGTCTGGTAAATACGTCTGCTTACTTTGAAATGATTCTTCAAACTGAGGTGGTTCTAGTTCTTTTCTGCTAATATTCTCTTCAGAAACACTCCCACCAACCATGTTCTTGCTTTCAAATATATTAAGTTTTAGTCTGTCGTCTTCCGGTGTATTCTGTTTCAGATCAATGAATAGACTCCCATATGGTTGTTGTGTCCCTTCTTTGTATTTATTCATGAATTTCTTCGGATTATTAGGATACATCTGTCTAGCAAATATGGCTGGCCCAACTTGGTCACGTGGGTTTTTGAATAGGACTATATACTGGCTATTGATGCTCATGGTTCGACTCTCCTTTCCCTTCGAGAATGCATTTTGCATTATACAAGCTACGTTAAGGTTCCTGTGATGGCTGCCCTCTACAAATAATTCACACACATCCTTACTATTCGTGGCGTCTCTCATTAAATCGTCTAGGATGATTAAACTTGGATATCTAGAGTCGATGAATGAGTCATCATTCAGATTTTGAACAAACAAAATGTTTTTAATGGTTCGTTGCATTTCACTAAATAATTAATTTTCTGGCCTTTGATTGGTCATTCAAAAGTTTTATATCTGTTCTCTAAAGCTTGCAAAAAATGATTTCGAGAAGGATTTTTTTAAACTGATGAATAATGCAGTCTTTGGAAAGACAATGGAAAATTTAAGGAAGAGAACAGATATAAAACTTTTGAATGACCAATCAAAGGCCAGAAAATTAATCAGCAAACCAACATTTCATGCCTTCAAAATATTCAATGACGACTTGGTGGCTGTGCACATGTTGAAACAACGATTATACTTAAACAGACCTATCTACGTGGGATTCACTATACTCGATTTGTCAAAGACACTTATGTATGATTTCCATTATAATTACATGAAGGATAAATATGGATCTAGAGCAACACTCTTGTTTACGGACACCGACTCGCTATGCTACAGCATCAACACTGATGATATATACCAAGATATGATGGAGGACAAACACTTGTTTGATACGTCAGAGTACAACCCAGAACATCGGCTTTATAGCACTTTAAATAAAAAGGTGTTAGGAAAGATGAAGGATGAAACACATGGTATTCCCATACAAGAATTTGTTGGTCTTAAGTCAAAGATGTACTCATTGATATATGAGGAGAATGAAACACTCTGTGAAAAGAAGACAGCGAAGGGTATAAAGAAGAGTGTGATCAAACATGACACAAGACACGAACATTATAAACGATGTTTATTTAATAAAGAGATTCACATGTCTACCATGACACAGATCCGGTCATACGACCATACTTTGTATAATATATCTATTAACAAACTTGGTTTATCCCCTTATGATGACAAAAGATACTTACTAGATGATGGGATACAAAGTTTAGCTTATGGACATTGGAGAATATAATCATGATACATGTCAATATTTTAATCACTTTACGTCTGCCATTCGAAGGAAGTGGACGTGTTTTAAGAACTATTAAAGATGCCGAATACCTGTCCCGTGTGTAAGATAGAATTTTCAAGAAAAGATGTTATGTTGCGACACCAAAGAAACAAACACAGAATTAGTCAACCACAGTACAATGATGCATATCCACCGCCGCCGTTGCCGCCCACCGCTGCCGCCACCACCCAGCCGCCGCCGCCCACCGCCGCCGCCGCCGCCGCCGCCACCACCACCAGGCCGTCTCCGCCGCCACGACGCAGCCGCCGCCACCACCGAATGTGGTACTACATCATCCATTAACTATGATGTTGGCTGGACCTACTGGTTCGGGTAAGACGTTTTGGATGCATAAATTATTGAAGCGAGCACGGACTATGATAGAACCATCACCTGGGAGGATTATATGGTGTTATAAACGATGGCAGCCATTATTTAGTGAAATGCAACGAACCATTAAAAACATTTTGTTTGTTCAAGGTTTACCTGAAAATCTGAATGATGACTCATTCATCGACTCTAGATATCCAAGTTTAATCATCCTAGACGATTTAATGAGAGACGCCACGAATAGTAAGGATGTGTGTGAATTATTTGTAGAGGGCAGCCATCACAGGAACCTTAGCGTAGCTTGTATAATGCAAAATGCATTCTCGAAGGGAAAGGAGAGTCGAACCATGAGCATCAATAGCCAGTATATAGTCCTATTCAAAAACCCACGTGACCAAGTTGGGCCAGCCATATTTGCTAGACAGATGTATCCTAATAATCCGAAGAAATTCATGAATAAATACAAAGAAGGGACACAACAACCATATGGGAGTCTATTCATTGATCTGAAACAGAATACACCGGAAGACGACAGACTAAAACTTAATATATTTGAAAGCAAGAACATGGTTGGTGGGAGTGTTTCTGAAGAGAATATTAGCAGAAAAGAACTAGAACCACCTCAGTTTGAAGAATCATTTCAAAGTAAGCAGACGTATTTACCAGACGAGAGAGAGAACATGCCTTCATGTGATGATTGCGGTGTAGTCTTTGAAAGCGTTCCTGATTTAGCTAGACACATGAATAGGTGGTGCCCAGAAAATAATGATTTAAAAAGAAAAAGGGGGAATGAGGATGAAGACATACCCTCAACGAAGTCTCGTGTAAACGAACTTGATATTGCAGATGGGGAGGATACGGCTTTTATAAAAATAGCTAAACTTGCCAGAGAGGCAAATGCAGATATATGGGAAGAAAAAGTTGATAAATACATGGATGGTAACATGAAAGAAGATCACGCCATGAGTAAAGCTAATCGCAAACTAAAAGACGAGGATATGGATCAGTTTTTGTCCAGATATAGTAGTTTAATTAAGTATTTACTACAGTTACAAAATGGTAAACTGCATGGCAAAGTCATGAAAATGATTACAGAATTAGTTAACGACGGCATGGACTAAGAGAAAGCCATTAAAGTAGCTATCAGGAAATATAAACCTATGTTGGAAAGTTTTCTAGATGAAGCTATTGATAACGAAACAAACATTTATGGTTCTGAAAGTGAAGAGGGGGAGGATGAAGACGATGATAGCTCAACTATATAAATATGAGAACGTTGTACTCTGTATATCATTTTATAGTCATCAGTCCATGTATAAAGATGGCCTCTTGGGAAAAGTACTTGAGGAATATTTATTACAATCCAGCTAACCCAGCGAGTTTTGCAGGACCTGATAAACTGTACAGATTTGTTCGAACAGATGGGAAATTCGTTTTCAGTAAATATAAAATACGAAAATGGCTACAACGACAGGAACCATACAGTTTACAAAGACCCTTAAAAAGGTCGTTTAAGCGGAACAGAGTTATCGTTATTGGAATAGACGACCAATGGGATGTCGATTTGATGGACATGTCTAAATTTTCGAAATTCAATAGTGGGATTAATTTCATATTGGTGGTGATTGACATATTCTCCAAATATGTCTGGCTAGGACCTCTAAAGAATAAAAAAGGCGAATCCGTGGCGAATGCTTTGAAACATGTTTTATCAGAAGGGAGATCACCAAACAGAATAAGAACAGATAAAGGACAAGAATTCAGATCAAGATTAGTAGAATCTCTCCTAAAAAGGAGAAATATTCAACATTTATTTGCACAAAATACAGAAATCAAAGCTAATTACGTTGAAAGAGTTATCAAAACTATTAAATCGAAAATCATGAGATTTATCACCAGTAAGCAGTCATATGACTATGTGGATAACTTACAAAATTTTGCTAACAGCTACAATAGGACCTTCCATAGAACGATTGGCATGGCACCAGATAAAGTCACCATATCTAAAGAGACAAACCTGTGGTGGAAAATGTATTGGCCGAAAAGATTACAACCTCAGACCAAGAAAGTACGAAAACCTTTCCGTTTAAAAATTGGTGATAAAGTTCGGATTACATACATAAGAAATCCTTTTACCAGGGAATACGATGAGAAATGGAGCGGAGAGATATTTAAAATATCTCAAAGAATATTACGTGGTGGGCTTCCAGTTTATCGTCTAATTGATTTTCAAGACGAAGAAATTTCTGGAACCTTCTACCAGTCAGAAGTGCAGAAAGTGGATGTTCGGGAAGACGATATGTGGAAAATTGAAAACATCATCAAAACGAAAGGCAAAGGACTCAATAAACAATATTATGTGAAATGGTTAAACTGGCCAAAGAAATTTAACTCTTGGATTAAAGCTCACGATTTATCTAATATTTGAGAGAGTTAACTGTCCCGGAAAGACTCACTTCAAGTCTCAACAGTTTACACCTGCACGAAAAATAGCATACTGTTGGCCTTTTCGTGAGGTTAGAGCGGTAGACGATGTTCTAATCCTTTATCTAGATGTATAAAACATTTATATATAATTTTGTTATATTGTAAAGGCATCATGTGGATGGCTCTCCGACCCATGTTTGTCTGCATGCACGGGGATATTAAATATTATACATGATAATATTGTTATTATAATTATTACTAGTGTATCAATCATATAAAAGGAGATCAATTCCTTGCTCATATTTACATTAGCAAAACCTTGAATAGATACATACAAACACACACCCACACAAATCACATCAGGTTATTGAGGTCAACAGAAAGTGTTGAAAAGGTCACTACGTACATTAATGGACAAGTTCATTTCATTATTGAGAGGCAATGATGACGTCAGAGGGTATCCTCACTGGGGATCCTCATCATAATTTCGCCATTGGTTTAACATGGGCAAAACTGCGCCAACTTCCCCACTTTTCCCACTACCCTATACAATCCTCAATAATCTGCTACCTTCTTGCCTGTCTGATCTAATCAATGTTAATACCAGACAAAATGGTAGACTAATTTTGCCCAGAGTTAAATAATAATAATATTTTATTTTATTAAAGTGTAACAAATCATTACATAATTAAAACTACCTAACATGGGCTTCATACAATTAAGTTCCACATGGCAAAAATATGGAACACCCTCCCTGTGTGAGTGTGTATTTGTTCCTCATAATATTTCTTCCCTATGGAACAAAAATAACTATAATAATTTATCTCGGGAACTATTATCGTATAATATTTCTTCCGATGATATAACAAATTTTCCAGGTGAGGACTGGAAATAATATTATTTGATAGAAATGTCAGGTATAATATAATGACTGATTTATAGGTAAGATAGAGCCACTTGATAGGTCACATGGGTGCTAGAGTGTTTTGTTTGCATGTTGTAATCATTCTCCATTTTAATGAACTTTGTTACCTGTGAATGTTCAGGTAAAACATAACAATGGAGGCAGAAGAATATGATAAGATCTTCACATATTTAAATGATTTTACATTGAAGGTAAATGTTTTACATTTAAGTTTGTGTTTTGTATTGTTTGATATTGACATGAAAACTGTCTTTTGATAAAAAATATAATTTGTTGTAAGTATTAGTGTAGCGTGCAACTGGAATTATATTTCTGGGGATGGGGTTTTGCTTTTCAACCCCAGAACCACCACGCAAAATCTCTCCGTTAACGTGAATAAGTGTCAGCTCAAAAGTGACTAAGTTCTATCCCAAATGTAAGAACACCCAAAGACTCGAATGAACAAAAAGGGCGATGTTGTTCTACTGCCAAGAACACACGAAAACCAATATCTCAATTCAAACAAACAAATGTTTTATAAACAAAACTTTATATATCAAAAATATCAATAATACACAATACACTATATACACTTGTTAAAAGGGGTGAAAAATGAATAGGCGCTGCTACGAGACACAACGATATGTTGAGCCCCAAAAATGGAAGAATACGATATCGGGCCCCAAAACTGGGCACACAAAAATGGGTAAGACGAACCAGAGCACAGTCCTATACACAAATTGATTATCACTTTTTAACACAAACCATGGCACTGTCCTATACACAAAAGGCACAAAATGATTTTCACACGTATAATTATTAAATGCACAATAGCCCAAAATATTTGGGGCGGCACACACGTGGACAAATAAAACTCGATAGCCCCAAAATATTTGGGGTGGCACACGAATCACAATAAAGCACTGAAACACTGTATATTATAACATGCACAACATCGGTAACAAAAATCACTGGGGATCGCCCGATTGAAAAAGGGTAATGAGGTACCGCCGACAACACTAGTCACATAGGACCTTCGGGGTAGAGCTCACACTTGCTAAAAAGCACACTTTCTTTCTGGTCATCACACAAGATGCCTAGATGAGATACCACTGGTAACACTAGTCACAGAGGACCTCCAGGGTAAAGCTCACCGAGAAGAGTTCCAACTTCACAGTTGGAGTGCAGTGCTCATTCTGAAGAAAATGATGTCTGCATGCCCTTATAAACAAACCAACTCTAACAGAATCTCATGAGAAATAACGGTATTTATATGTATGCTAAATATTAAGGATTGAATAAGGAATATGATGGATTGACTTATGATTTTCGACAGAATGAAAACTTATAAACTTAAAATATACATCTAGATCATATAATATTAAACAATATTAAATAAAACCGTCACATTAGATTATACTGGAACTTTCATTAATTCTTGTAGACCAATGTTATCATAATAACACTTGTTCCTACTAGAGTCTTGATGGTATTTTATGGGGTTTTTTCTTTTATTAGCATGTGTTAATGTTTGAATTGTTTATACTATAGGGCTTGATGAGAATGAACGAAGATGAATCAAAAGAGGAAAAGTTTTCATTAGTTTGAACATGTAAATACGTTGTGTTATAGGTTTCAATAATATACCACTTTAAAATATTATACTGTGTTAAGTTATTATAAGTTGTGCCATTGTAGAACTTTTGTTATGTATTAATTGTTCTACACGGAATTTTCCTTATGGAATATTTCATCCAGCTTCAAATGAGATTTACCGACTGCATGGGAAATAATGTTATGGGAAAAAATCAGAATTTTTACATCATAACATCTTTTCCTACAATGGGAATATCTCTTATGAAGCCGGATGAAATATTTCATAATGAAAATTCCGTATAGAACAATAATTAATACCTAACAAAAGTTATTTGGAACAGTTATTATAGTGGAACTTATATTCCGTCACACCAGCATCGACAACCGAGGAAACCACCCTAGGTGGCTTTAAACAGAAATTAAATGACTGGCAGGGCTTCAGGTGCAATTGTTCCCTATGCAAAGGTCGATTGACACCGTAATAGCTTTTCATCTATTTACCATCCTTCCTGTTTATTTAGTACATGTATATTTATTTCTACAGTGCTCGCTGCCATACCTACCTACCTCATCCTATGTGCAATTCCATCTCATCCAATGTGCTAATAGCATTAATTGTGCCAAAATTTATGTGATATATCATATGTTTTTATTTTTATTTTTAACTTTTTATATTTTTTGCTTTATAATTTATATGTATGTTACTCGAGTCGGTGAAAATAGCCTTTGGCTAATGTTATTCTTTGTAAAAACTGACATTAAATAAAGATTTGTATTGTATTGAGCGGTAACCGACTGGAAAGAAACAAAAAGAAAAACTCGACCAGTTTCGTATTAACTGGAGTTTCCTCCCTTGGACCATGACGGCAAATAGAGAGACTCGTTACCCGATATACAAGTCTGACTAAAATGCGATTCGTACTTTTGACTTTTAAACGCTGATTGATATTCCGCATTGTTTAAATCACACGTTTTTTACAAATACAATTCTATGCAATCTTGAAATTCGAGTAATAAGGCTCGAGGAAAAGAAATTTTTAGGGAAAAACTATGCAAGAGTCGTCGGGTAAAATTTTATTTTGTGAACACAATAAAGACGACAATTTTCATCATATTTAAATTGGTGTGATCCTCAATGATGATGAGATCTTGGACAAGTTTTTGACGATCTGAAGGTTTTTTTTTTTTAGTTTATTGGCCTTGACTCAATAGATATGCGTAAAAATCTATCTGTGCATAGACAAAAGATTTAAATGCAATTTGATCATAATTTATTCTACATTTCCCAACCATTCTTGATAAAACTTGGTGTGTACATTGGAATTGATAAATCTCGGACAAATTCTAATTTTAGACGATTTGAGACAAAATTCTTATATTCATTTTCAGTGATTTTTACCTTATTATATAGGTCCTATTGACTTTGACTTTATAAATACGTGTTAACATTTGTTCCCAATTTATACAACCCAATTGTCATCATAAAACAGGTAAATTCCCTCCCCAGAATAGCCTCCTGAGCCCCCCTATTGAAGCATGCGTCATATGCCGTTAACAAGTAAACCGAGTAAACACTTCCAATAATCGGAAAAGCCTCAATTATTTTTGCTAGCACATACATGTATACATGAGAAAATGGGATAAACCACTTAGGGCCAAGGATAGCAAAAGGCATATAATAAATACACTTCTATGAAAGATTTATTGCTGGTGGGTTTGGAATCTGGACAGGCGTAACAGTATGAGAATTAAAAGAATTCCAAGCGGAGGTCAACACCATACACGAAAAGAAGATGGCTTGCCAGGCAAGGTAATGCGTCCACTGGCAGCTTTGATTTTAAACTCATTTGAGTTCTAACTTCCAGAGTGTTTTCAAGAACAAGGGCAGTAATTCAAGGTTAATATTTTTAATTTTGCTGATTTTCAATAGGGTTCATGCATGGGTGATTCTAAACACATAGCACCCAGTTTCGTCAAAATCTGTCAAGAATCGTGTAAAAACTTGAACGCGTTTTCAAGAACATGGGCAAACTATTTTACGATTTTGCTGATGTTCAACAGGGTCTATCCTTGGGTGATTACAAACATTCATACCAAGTTTCGTCAAAATCTGTCAAGAATTGTGGCTTGTAAAGTGTTTACCAGCTAAAAATTTAATGCGTTTTCAAGAACAAGGGCAATAATTCATAGTAAATATTTTTTTGATTTTGCCGATTTTCAATAGGGATTATCCTTGGGCGATTACTATAGGCTGCAACGATTCATCGGCCCGATTTTGATGCATTTAATCAACTCCCTTTTTCGACTGATTACAATGGATCCTATTTTATAAATTATGTCATAACTAAATGTTACAAAATTGCTTTTTACGTATCAATTTATTTATTATCATCTTAAATCTTTATTATTAATGATGACGATCTTAAAGCGATAGAATGAACAAAAAAATTAAGTTCTCAAACTTGGTCAATATGAGTATATATTCATCAACGATGTCCAAAGTATACAAACAGAATGCAAAAAAAAACAAAAAACACGAAACTATGTAAATTTCCATATAATAACAGGTTATAATAATTGATAAACGCCTTAAATTTGATTAAGGGTTTTTCAATTATTGTATATAAACATTGTTTTCTGGATTATCAGATTATTTAGGTAATCTTTTTGTATAGTTATGCAACCAGGCAAGTCCCTTGATGAATATAAACTCCTATTGACCAAATTTGAAAATTTAGATTTTTTGTTCTTTCTAAGAGGTTGTATTCCTTTAAGCATATAAATTTGTTACGAATGCTTGTGTGTTGGTTTAAACTCAACGTAATATAGTCATGAAATAATTTCACGAAGCTGGTTTTTATGAAACCAAAATACATTATAAATATTATTATTATTAAATAATATATATCTATTCTCAATTACGTATGTCATCAACCAGTTCTAAACAACTCTTTTCTATAATATACTCAAGAACATATATGGAAGGGGATCAGTGCCAAAAGTCTATGCTAAGTAGAAATGTCTAATTCACTAATGCTATGTAGATAATACAGATATTTTGTGTTATAAGTTAAAAGTTACCCGAACAAATACCAGTAATGCATAAGACATACGTAAAAATTCATATGTTTCATGTTTAAAGTGAAAAGATATAACACTTGTAACAAAAGTAAAATGATAAATGTTCACTCTAAACCTCTTACATAAGTATTTTGTCTTCATTCGCCTTCCATAAAACATTTGACCTTTTGAACATTTTCTTTTCTTTCCGGTTTTAAACCCAAGAATCGCGATTTGTAATCGCAATAAATCGAATCGTTGAATGTGTATCGTTGCGTATCGAATCGCCACTTCAGGAATCGTTGCAGCCCTGGTTGCACGCGATGGTTTTAAGGAAGGGAGATAGGATAACAACTGGATTGTACATGAAACTAACAGATAAGCATATGTAAGTACAGGCCAAATCATGCCACCCACAAAATGTGAAGAAAGCCATTCCGTATGGATTGGCAATAGGTCTTAGCAGAAGAATTTGTGAAGACGAAGAAGAGTACCAAAAGCACAGAAACGAACTGAAACAACAGCTGAGAAACAGAGGATACAGCCCCGACTTCATTAGAGTGACGAGTTTATTCATAACTGACATCAATTTAATAATATATATCCCCGAATATAAAAATTCTGTTACCGTTTTAACCGAAATATTTGTTACCGTTTTAACTTATTTTAAGTCAAATATGTGTTACCATTTTAACCGGAATCTGTTACCGTTTTAACCAAAAGTACATCAGTTTAAGGGTACGTCCCCTGATGTTCGATCGGAGAAGGTATGCCTATATTCAAATAAAAGATACCATTAGCCCTACTTACTGATTTATTCCCCTCTTCTTTCTTGAGATGTTCAGGGGACACCATATGACACCATGTATAATATGTAAGGACCGGAAGATTCAACACGCAATGTTAATCCAGTCAAAACGGTAACAGTTCGACCAAAACAGTAACAGATTCGCTATAAACGGTAACAAGTATTTTGGTTAAAACGGTAACACATATTTGACTTAAAATAAGTTAAAACGGTAACAATTATTTCGGTTAAAGATGCTTTCCTTCATTTTTGTTTCACATTTTTATACGCCCTCATCTCTCTATGAGGACGTATATTGTCGGCACCCCTGTTCGTCCGTCCGTCCGTCGGTCCGTCCGTCAACATTTCCTCGTAAACGCTCTAAAAACTAGAGTTTTTGACGGAATCAAATAAAATTTGATATGTGTATATATATTCATAAAACGAAGATCAAGTTCGAATTTGAGCTATTTTCGATCATTAGAAGCAGAGTTATTGCCCTTGCCCCAAATCTTAAATATGCTATTACTCTCTTAGTTTTCAACCGATTTTGATGAAACTTAAAATGGATGTTATTGGACCTAAATCGAAAGGTTTGGGAAAGTTAAGTTTTCTCCAGATTAAAATTAAAGATTTTCAAGATTTAGGCCACTTTCATCAGTTTTGAGGAGTTTTCGCCCTTTAACCTCTACACAGTAGTGCTTCTATCAACATCAATTGCTTTTAAACGCTCTAAAAACTAGAATTTTTGATGGAATCTAATGAAACTCAGTATTTATATACATATTCAGAAAATAAAGATCAAGTTCGAATTTGAGTTTTTTTCGACTGTTAGTAGCAGAGTTATTGCCCTTGCCCCAAAGACTTTTTCGTTAGGCGTATATGGCCGTGGTCCACTATCTTTGTTGTGTGTTATTGGCCAGTTATCCTAACAACTTCCGAGTACAAAAGTTAATCTGTGCGGTCCCTAATTAACTTGTAATTAGCTAATTACCGAGGGAATCCCCATGTTTACATTTCCGATCGGCCCGATTTCCAATATTCAATTTGATTGGCTATTATTTTTAAAAGAATGTGCCGATATCCTCTCGTGTATTTTGGTATTCCATTTATTTTCTCCAGCAACAGGAAATGATTTATTCAAATATCATTTTTCAAAAAGATAATTAATCTAAATCAGTTTAAACTCACCATTTCTCCTTTTGAATAGATTTATTTAATGATAATACAATACGAAAATTAATTCTTATACAGCTTCAATCACACGACGTCATATGACGTCATTTGGTCACGTGATCAAACATGGAGTCTAAATTAAGCGCTTTGAAGCTGATAAAATCAAATGAATTCCCCATGCCTTTCTACGTCCACATACGGCTAAATAACTTACAAATACATGGATTGTTCATTAGAAACACCAATTAATAAATTAGTAAGCTTGATTTGACCCTTAAAAAATGCGAAAACCCATCTTTAAAACGGTAACAGAATTTTTATATTCGGGGATATATATTATTAAATTGATGTCAGTTATGAATAAACTCGTCACCCTCCTGGCCTTATGAATGGAACGCTTATCTTTGTGTTATTTCTCTTATTAGTTCCCCAGCAAACTAGCTAAGCCGTTTGATTATGAAGGTTCAGGATTAGGCCTTCATAAAGAGCATACTAAGTACACCACGAGGTCACTTCAGATCTTGCATAACTTCCGGTTACAAAAAGCCTAATCGCAAAAATCAAGAGAACCGTTCTACCTATAACAAACATATTTTCAGGAGATATACCTTTACCCGTTGTTTTGGGAATGGAAATGACGACACGGACAGTTTTTTCGGAAACAAAACAAGATATCTTGTGAATTTAAGTGAAAATTGAAGGAAGAAAGGGTTCATTCAACTAAGAAATCATTTAGGAAGCGAACCAGATAGGTGATATATGCTGACAGTGCCTGGTAAGTGGCAGAACATAGATTGAAGCGAGTGGGGGTAAAAAATTAAAGATGTCAGCTTGCACCCTTTGTCTTTTTTATAGTAGTAGTAGAGGCCTATAATATGATTTTTATTTTCAAGTACATGTACGTCACAACCCGATATTTTTCCATCCTAAAGACAAGCCCCTGTGTTTTATACAGGTCTTAGGTCTTCGTTTTATATACACCCAATTTATATCGAGAAAATCTCGCGAGATCACAAGTTATCGTAGCAGCGTGAAATTACGTGAAAACAATAATAAAATACGGATTGAATGAGGAATATGTACAAATGAGAAAAATAAAAACGGATGATAATAAAAATAATAAATATAATATGGGACGAAGACGGGAGTAATGTTAGAAGCCAAAGGGTTAATTAAATTTTGAAAAGTAAATAAAAGGCCAAAAAGAGATAATAATAATTTTGATTCATCACATTACCCAAGCCTCCGTCCAATGCGTCCCGCATTGCACAAAGTGAAAATTTATTTACAAGATAAAACAAACAAACATTTTTACAAAAGTAACTGTTCCCCAATATCCACTTCCCAATCCGTCTCTACTCTCACTGTCCTTCTTTCTCCAGCCTCTGATACACTCTCCACCTCCACAATCTTCTTATATCTCACCATACAACACTTTGTTCCATCTTCCTTCGTCTCCATCACATCTCTATCTACTTTCCCTCCTACTTGTTCCTCTACTTTCTCTTCTACCTTCTTCCCGGCTTTCTCGCTATCTTCTGACATTTCCAAATCATTCTCAACCGTACAACTCTCTTCACTTATATCGCTGTAGAGACTAATAATCGGTTTGATGAACAAATGTTGAAAATGGGCTACAAATTAATGAAGGAATAGGAAATAAGCATTAGGACCAAAGATTAAGGAGTCTTAATTGTGAACTGTTTGGTCTTCCATAACGCTGTATAATTCCTATGGATTTTACAATTTTCGTGTCGTTTCTTCTGAAGACTATTTACAAATATTCAAGACACAAATAACCGGCTCTCTGACCCCAGTCTGACCAATGCCTACCAAATTAAAAATAAGAATCGCAAAATGAGAGTAAAAAGGCTTCTATATAACAATTAAACGAACTCTTTCGATAACAAAACACGAAAGTTATAAAGCTACACGGTTAATAAAAAATAGTCTTAATCAAGTGTATAGATTTATTGCTCTTTCTGTCGGAGAGATGGAATGAACACGAAGAATTGTATTGAATTGACCAAAGGGCCTAATCCTTCCAATTTCAATCTTGTTAGGTCGATGAAGACGTGCTCGAATTACTAATACCAAGCACGGCTCACGTGGCCTTCTTTACAATTATAGAAACAAAGCACACTCGGCTCTGTGTGAGAGATTCATTAATTCCTGCGTTCCATTACCTCCCGTGGAATGATCGATGTAATCAATGAATAAAAATAAGGTAGCTCAGATAACCGCCATCTTCGTATTTCTTCTCTGTTGGGAGTTCTAACCAATCATAACATCTGAAATTAATGACGTCAGTAAAAACTTGCAGGAACTCCGAGTCCATTATTGATCCAAGTTTTCATAGCGCGTGTTAGTCAATTCCAGAGAAGATATTTTCAATAACCATTACAATGCTCCTTTGGCATTTAGAAACGCCATATTGTTAATAGGAATATGTAGAATAAAATCGGAAAACAAAAACAAGACCCATCGACATATCTAAAACTTAATTAATATTTACAAAACCTTATTGGAGCTTGACCAAAATTTACCATGAAGCCAGTAGAACCACATCCAGTCTACCATTCACGTAAGTATATAATTAATTGCTTTTCGACATTATTATCCATGTACCTTACCTATGTTTTATTTTTTTTATATCGTCAATATGATGTTATATTTGAAAACAAATCGTTATCCTTATTTATATTTAAGGCACTGAAGTGAATAGATGAACATATTATACACCTTCTGTTTAGGAATGGTTAATTACAATAGTTGTACGTGAATGTAAAACCATCAAAAATAAATTTAACGAAATTACATTATAAAACAATATCGAAGTAAATAGCAATTGTAACTTTGAAATTGAATATTAAAAAAAAGCTACCTCATAAGTTACAAATTACATCGCATAAGTCTATTCTTGCGACTCATATTCAATTGCATTCGTTTAATATTCTTTATCAGTTTTAAAATTTTGAATTTTCATTTCATTTACTAAAAAACAAGATGATATGAAAATATCATTGGGATTTTTTTCGCAGACAATATTTCATGGAATACATTGCGTAATCATGAATGTCTTTTCTCAGAGGGAAAGTAGTAATTGTCTTCATTTGAAATACTTTATGAATTTATGAATTAACAGATACATTGATAATAATAATAATAATAGCTTATTAATTTAGCGCAAATTACTTTTCAGTTCCTATTGCGCCCTCGCTCAATACATTTCTGTGAATGAAGTAATTCTCAAGATTCATTAAAAAAGAAAGTGTTTAGGTCTTTCTTGAAGATGTCTAGTAAGAGAAAACTCGTTTGGTGACTGCCCCCCCCCCCCCCCGCCCCTCACCTGACACGGACAATTGTTATGTCATAATAATTACAGCCGACGGAGGCAAGAGACGGACAATGTGGATTTTATCTAGACCGGGCTCGGACCCTCACCCCCCCCCCCACCCCCCATCTCCCCATCCCCTTACCTCTATTAACCATAAATCCAAGCAACCCGACCAGCGCGTTGGATCCAGACTGTAGGTGTATATTTTTATGTTGGTATTAGTCTTGATGACTGAAAATAAGTGCCATTTTCGCCCTTTTTAAAAATACAATGTATTGATTCAAGCAAATTTGTTCCAGCAAAATTTGTTGTGTCCCTATGCCCCAAAATATAGGCATGATGTACGTTCTGGTATACCTAAGAAGTGATCTAAGAAGCTCTAAAATACAAAATTTCCCCAGACCGGAAGGTTCCCTCGCTTCGCTCGTTCACATAGTGCCCTTTATATCACAGCTCCTCTTTGCCACTAACATTTCCTTCCGGCGCCTGATGGTACGCTTAATCAACACTGACTTGAAGATCTTATAAGGTTCTTGTTGGATTTGAAAATTCGATCGGTTGTTGAATGTATGTTGTTTATGGCTTTGTAAGTTAGTAAGAGTACCGGTATCTTAAATTCGATTCGTTTTTTGACTGGTGACCAATGGAGATAATTCAAGACTGGGGAGATTTGTTCAAATATCCTGGTGTTGGTTAAAAATCGAGCCGCTGAATTTTGGATATGTTGTAGTTTTTCCATTTGTTATTCTGGAAGTCGGTGAAAGAGGGCATTGTGATAGTTCAATTTAGTTGTGATAAAGGCGTGGATTAAGTTTTCTTTGACGGTTGGCTTTATCTGATGGAACTATCAGTTCATTTTCAAATTGGATGTGTAGTTTGAAGTTTTGCAAGTTGTTGTTTAGTTTTTAGGACGAGTAACTCTTATCAGGATTTAATTTGAGGAAGTAGGTCGTCATCCAGATGTGCATTTCTGTCAGACACGTTTCGATTTTTTCCGTTGATTCAGATTGTGTTGATGTTTCAAAAGCTAGATAAAGTTGGGTATCGTCGGAAAATAGGTGAGCTGACAGTCCATGTTGGTGAGCTATGTTTGGTGAAAATAATGGATAGAACAGGGCCTAATACAGAACCTTGTGGAACTCCACAAGGCATTACCAATTCTGTATTTTGGAACCAGTAACATCTACAGTGATGTGGCGATTTGTTAAATACGTCTTGAACCAGTTGTAAGCATCCCCTCGAACTCCGATTTCATATCATAGGGAGCTTAGGAGGTCTTCAGTATCAAGAGTGTTAAAAGCAATAGACAAGTCCAAAAGCAACAGAACACATTGTTGTTTGTCCATAGCACGGTAGATATCATTGGTGATCTTTAGAAGAGCTGTTTCCGTTTCCGGGTGATAATTTTGGCGGTTTTGAGGTGAGGGTCAGTCATGCAGGCCGTTTCATAGATTCATTCACATGAAATCACCGTTTGGGTTAGGTGCCTGTGAGTTTTCATGATGCCAATCTACCGCATAGAGGTTAAATTTGATCGCAGTGTTTTATTTTTTTTTCTTTAGTTTTCCTATATCCAGTAAGAATCTCGGGGATCCCACTTGGTCATTTGCCAAAAGTTTTGACAAAATTGAACAATCTGGCTGTTACGATTTTATAGTTCAATATGGTTAATTGTTGAATAGATTTTTCAGTGAAATACGGTTCAAAGTAGATTTCGAAGAAGCAATGCTTTATACCACTCTACATTCGTACAAATAACTTCCCATTATTCAACATTGTAACTATACAGACGTAAGAAAATGAAAACCTCTTTCATTCGATGGAGAAAGAATCTCTTAGCAATCGTCTTTGCATGAAGAACAAGTTACTTTATTTTAGAATATTAACATTATTATTTATAACAATTCAAGTGAATCTTACAAAATTGATTTTATCAGGATCTGCTTATAGAGTGACTGACTGTAAGTCTTTAAGTTGAATCAGATATTTTGAAGAGTAGAAATCAATACATCCAGAGCCAATTCAGTTCATTTTATATATCAAATGTATTTATTTATAATCAAATAAGTATGTAAAATATGTATGTTTCGTGTTTCCAAAGTGAACTGTTGCATAAAATCTTTAACCAGTGATTGTTCCTTATGGTGCTTACAATTACTAAATGCCATTTAAAAACTTTAAGTATGTAATACTTATTTTATATTAAGTAAATAAAACTTTTACAGTCGATGTTCCAGAAAAATGAAAAATATGTCCTTTTATGTACATGTACAAAGATAATCCTGTTTAATAAACAGATTCGATTGGCCGAAGGCAGCATACTTTGCCCAGAGGTTAATCCGCCTCTGCTGATACTGTAGCTGGAAGTGAGCTTTATCAACTGGTATAGCATTATTTGAAACTGTACGGCAAGAATTTCTACAGAATTATTATCTAAAATTTTCATATAAAAACTATCTGAAATAATGTGATATGAATCATTATAAAGTAATCTACAAGCAATCGCAAAGAATTGTCATAAAATGAAATGAAATTGTCGGTTAGCAAGCGGAGGCTATAAACAATCAATATCAAATGTTATTCTGTCATTTCCTTATAAGGTATTTATGACAATACTCAAAGGTCGGAATACTGAATAATTTATTCTAAGTAAAATACACGTTGCCTTGCTAGCTTAGCCAGATTTTGGTTATTGCTTTTGCATTCAATTGTCGCATCAATAGACAAAAAATCTCCAAAAGTTCAAAACTTGTGGAATAGTAAATAATGTTAGTCAAACGGTAGCTGTTTAGATGATACGAAACTTTGTGACTGATCTAGTTTCTTGACCGATGTACAACAGGTACCGGGGATTGTTTGAAAAAATAAAATCTGTTAATAAAAACGAAACAAATCGCCATTTTGTACGATAGGGTCTTGAGGGAATAGGCACGTTAATTGATCGTTCAAATAATATTACAAAGATTTGGGCTTTAAACATCACAATCGCAAGTACCGTAAGACTTTTTCATGTATCCATAATGATCAGAGCTCATCTTATGCCAACACGTGAAGTTTTAAATATAAAATCTGATGACACCGATGATTTAAATTAAGATCAGTATCGAACATCTTTGTTTTGCGTTACTTTAAAGAAGATTTTTCTGTTGAATTTCTTTCATCTATCTCTCTTTCTCTATTTCATGATTCTTAAGAGACCAATTTAAAATTCCGATTTTGATAAACATACATATTGTTGTTTTAAGGAAAAAAACATCTACATGAAAGCGAATCTTATAAACCCATCAATGTCATAGCTTTCTCTAGTTTTTGTCTAGGGAAACTTAAGAAGAAGAACGTGGGTGGACAAGACTTGGTATTATTCCTTACTGACATCTCATTTGTAATTCTAATAGACAGTGTCTTTCTCATCTTACTCAATGGATTCATTGATTATCTTGGCCTGACGATTGTTATGGACGTGAATTTTGATTAGTTGATGGCAGTAATTGCTATATATAAGGCCATTATAAGAGAAAAATAAAGTGCATTGTTAGTATTCCACGTTTAAACGATACAAATCTGACTATAGAAATATTAAGTGAAAATTTTAATTTAAGGTAAATGGGATTATACGATTTACATGCAGTTGCAGTTTTTGAAGACTATTTACATATATATTTAAATCACAAATCAACCCTAAAAATAACAATTTTCCCTTTTGTAACAATCTAGTCTCGTTGGTGTCTACAGTACCAGAGCGTAGATTCTAAATAAACTGTTATATTTCGTCAACAATGGCACTTTAACCTCATGCACATAGAATAAAGTGTTTGAGAAAATTTTTCACGCAACACATATTTATGTACTACACAAATGACAGATTGTATTTAATCTGGTGGTAAACAAAGGCTTAGTCTGATCGGTATTCAATATTATTTTATTTGATATGTGAAGCTCAATCAATAATTCGCGTTATAAACCAGAAATAGGAGGAAAGTTAATATTCATGTGTCTTGTGTTAACAAAAATTCAATATTTACCACTATCACAATTTGGCAGACGAGCAAAGTAAAAAAATAAAAACTCACAATCCGTATCCTTGGTAACTGGCAGGCGACAGGATTATATGAATGAATTAAATTAAGAATGAAATGATTGCATTTATCACTCTTGATAGGCCATAAATTTGATATCTGAATAAAAAGGATCTGAATATAAAAACTCTGTCAGAGTTGTATTGACACAGTAAACAGTAATCATACTTTCGTTTGGTTTGAGAGTTCCTGACAATTCCAATTATAACTGTAGTCGTGTTTGTTACATTGTGTGATGAACAAGTTACGGATATATGAAGGGGGACAAAGTCAATATAGTGTTATGTTCTTTGATTATAAGTAACGTAGACGTCAAATAGTATCATCTAAGACAATCATCAATGACCACTGATAATCCGCGAGATATCTTTGACAATCAAGTTCAATGGGCCAGGACATTGAACTGCAGCTGCATCCCAATCAAGATGGGCAGTGACTGTAAACAATACTAATTTTCATGAATATATTGACCAAAGTCCAGTTGTACATCAGTTATGACACTGGAGTAAACAGTCATTACTGGATACCACGAATAGATTTGCACTGCATTGTCCGCAAAACGTATATATTCCAACGCAATCAATGCTTAATGAAGATCTACATATAAGTGGTTCAAAGTGGTTCAAAGTCAGTCAGGACGTAGAGAAAAAAGTACGAAACATTTAAATGAAACACCAATAGGTCAAAATATCAAGGAAAAATCTTTTTATTGAGAAAAAAAATTGTAACCATAATTTGTATTTGAACATACATGTTCATATGAAGACAACGGTATGTCACAAATATCAACCAGTAATTTGAAAGGGTAGGTTAACCCCTGACCTATTCAGGCGATGTTATTACTAGGCTTTTCCTGTAGATTCTAATGTGATTATTTATTCAACAATATCGTGTCCAACTTTGTATTTAATTAACGCCATAAACATAGGCAAACAACTATAAGAGATCTCAACTACACGCTAAGTTATCTGCAACCACGGGGGAGTGCTAGCTAAAAGCTTCGTAAACATCAGTGCAACATACTAAATGGCACGTACACTGAATACTAATTAAATTCACCGTTCCATTTCATTTTACTTTTATTTCTATCTGCTAAATGGTTTAGTAAACAGTTACCGAAATTGGACGATCATGAAATTATTTAATATATTATTGGTGAATTTAGGAAGATTTTAGAAAAAAAAGTTTCCATTTTTCATTAGATAAATGAACTCTAGAAAAGCTTTATGAAAGTCAAACATCTTTATGAAAATTTAACGTCATCTAAGAAACGGTGGTTTGTTTAGGACATGTCGTTTTATTTTTTTTATTATTTATCATTTAATTCTCACCGTAACTTAAAGATTTAACTATTATCTACATGAACTGTTCTTGAACATTATAAGTATTTAACAACAGTTAGAATAATTGAAATAAATTAAAAGTCTGACATAATTTTCTTTTTTAATTTCTATTTTGTCTGCTAACAATATTTTGAAGATATGTCTGCATTATAAAAAATATTACATTAAAAACCTTCTGAATAGCAATAAAACGCAGTAGAAAAATAGTCGTAACATGTGATTAATCATTATCATTGTTGATGAAATATATCTCTCTTATGGGAAAATTGGAAAATAATATCCCATTATATTGTATAATGGAAATCTCTTAAGACCTTAGATATAGTATTACAGGTATATATCCATCATTATTTACAGCTTACTAAAGGGATAATACTATTAATATATTCATTTCAAGATCTGAAATTGCCATCCGATTAAAATACAAATACATTATTGTCATTCTCAAAGAAATAATGGTAGCTAAATGTTTACCTTTAGCAGCGTATTACATATATTATAAACAAATGCCTCCACATGTATTCCTCCAAAATATCTTACGGTTGATCTTGTTCCAAGTAATGTTCAAACATTAATTCGTTCCAATGTATTTAATGATACTTATCGATGTGTATATAGTATACATGTATTTATTACGAATATTTGTTCATATTTTTCAGTGTCCGCTGCAGCTGTAAGTGGGATATGTATTGGAGCACTGGTCCTATTGATCTCTATGACAGCTTTGGCATACAAATGTTACAGACGGCGAGTCATGATGAACGCCCAAAATCGGCTGTCAACTGCTATTAAAAAGGGTCTGCAAGAAAGTACATCTGGTAGCTTCAGAAAAAGTACACCTGTGCGCAGTACAGGAAATAAAGTTATGAAGTCTAAAGGAACAAGTCCAATAACTCCACCAGGTGGTGGTGAACTGGGAGGAATAGATCGGGTCCCACAAGCTGGATTCTCTACACCAACCAGAGATCCAGGACCAAGTAAATCTGAAGTTTATATCGAAAATGAAAAGGGTGGAGCGACCCCTGAGAAGGAGGAGATGGTGAAAGAACGATATGTGAGCGAAAAACCATCGTATCTGGGATCAATTGGATTTTCTGTAGAATATGACAACTCTAAACAAGCTCTTGTTGTTACCATCGCTAACGCCAATAATCTCCCACCGCGTGATCCAAATCTCGGTGGCTGCGACCCTTACATCAAGCTGCAGCTTCTGCCCGAGAAGAAACACAAATGTAAAACTCGGGTGTTAAGAAAGACTCTCGACCCCGTGTATGATGAAACATTCACCTTTTTTGGAGTTGCCGCTAACCAGTTCACAGGAATTACCCTACATTTCGTGATATTAAGTTTTGATCGGTTTTCCCGTGATGATATTATCGGAGAGGTCATTTACCCCCTATCTGGGGTTGATCCGGAAGAGAAATTCAGTACAACACGGGACATAACCCCAAGGCATCTGAAGGTAAGATAGTTTTCTTTGATACGTCTAGAACACGTACATTTATTGGTTCTAGTTCTATTCAAACATACACACTTTTCATGGCTTGATGGTTTAATGTCCGATTTTCTGGAAATTATTCTAAAGAGATCATTAGTTACCTGTCTTTTATGTAACACGATTGTTTATTGGTCATAGATTAAGCAAAATAGAAAAGTCGTTATTCGTTACTTTGAACCCAAAGCTTAATAATCACCCGAAAATTAATTTTACAACAAACAAAATAATAAATTCTGAAAGAAATGAATGGCTAAAGGTTGAATTTTTCATACTTCTAATAATTTCCATTCTGTCAAAAATTCGATTTTAAACAATGCTGTCAGTGGCATATATGTTATCTTACCTGGCAAGTTATCTTTTTAGTTATTGCCCGTTTCAAACATACTGTTGGTTTACTTATCAAGATAATTTAATAAAGCTGTCCGAAATATCCGGGTTCATGGAAACTGTATTACATTTGAAATAAACACATTTCCCTCTCAGAGATGTAAATAACTTGTTTTCACATTGATTTATTCAACCCAAGGACAAGCTAAGATGATCAAAACATATACAGATAATAAGCATGGAATTCGGTTGATATTGCAGTCGGACTGAAGTCTTTTTGCCTACAGACATTATATCTCCAATAAACCTAGCTGAGGAACATTTTATATGACAGTTAACGTGATCAAGTGATATTACAAATTTTAATTTCTCAATTATTTCACAGAGCTGTCTGGGTCTCAACGAATTATTCCGCTTCAAACTGCAACGGTAATTTCTTCCGAAAGAAGTAGATCACCAAACAAAAGCTTTGGTCCTCAATAGAGATAAATACTTGTAAGATCTTTAATCAGACTGTCGTCTTGGAGACTGACATAAACAAATCTGATCAGAAAATTTGCTTTTCACCTTAATGAGATAGATGGATAGATTTATATTTGGAAACAATCGATATAGATTAAGATACGTTGGCTATGGGAAGTAAACATAACTATATCAAACCGGATTACTATTTTTATTTTATGGCTTTGATTCTTTGTCAAACTGTTGGAAATGACGTTATTTTAAAATTTACATTGCCTCGCGTCTTAATTTTTAATTCATTGATATTTTTTTTTAGATTTTTCATGCTTTTAATTGTGTCATATTATTGAGCGTTCGATAATAATAAATAAAATCTTTAATATAAATCCAGTTACCAGAGGTAATCTTCCCTGGAATCTACTAACTAAATATAACATAATTATATACAACGTAAACAGATACATGGTATAAAAATGTTGACATTTAATAATGATAAATTTAAAATTGATAATTTAATAATTAAAGCAAATGCTGGGGAGATTATCGTCTAACTTGCTATAATTAACGTAATAAGGAAAAATAGTGACGATATAAAATAATGTATAGATAATATTACAGGACTAAATGTAATTTGAATTTAAGATGAAAAATAGACCATGACAAATAATAATCATATGATATTACGTCTTATACACAAGAGAAGAAATACCTAAAATTTAATCTTCACTGGGACTGTCTGAATTTTTTTTTAGGTCAAAAATTTTTTTTGGCTCAAAATTTGTGAGAACTATACACCAAAATCTCTAATTATGTGTCCTTTAATGTATGTAAAAGTTTTAACTAAAAACATCCAGCTGTTAATTTTTAAACGCTAGGAACATGCTAAAATATTTAAAAACCTTACGTAAGGTTTTTAAATGTGATATGCTTTTTGAACACCGATAGAAAACTACTGAACGGATTTGAGTAAAATAAACGCCTTATTGTAGAGAAATGTCTTGACTATGTATTGTAAAGGTTTCAGTTAGAAATATCAAGCCATTATTAAGCCAGACACAAAAACTAGGTCAAACTGCTTAATTAACAATAAGTACTCCCTGTTTGTAATTAACCCTTTAAAAACAAATTCAGTTTGATCAAGAAGAAATAAACGAAATAGTTGTTCTTTTTAAACGAATTATTATTTCGTTAATTCGTTTAAACGAAATATATAATATTATTTCGTTATAACGAAATAATAATAAAAAAGTGTTGGAAATTGCGCCTAAGGGGCTCCGTACAATCGTGTTAATTGTAGAAATCTTTTGAACGATTAAAATTTTTCGACGATCAACACGATAAATATATGTATATTGTGATCATCGTTTCTGATCTTATCATATATTGAATGTTCCTGCAATTCCACTAAAACTAACGCGTTTTATGACGTCACTTAGTAGCTTCCGGTAAATCACTGTCAGTTATAAAACCGTTAGTTTTAGTGGAATTGGAAGAACCACAGACGTCGGTATGGAAATTGGAATGGCGCAAATTGATGCAATAAGATCAATGCAAAGAGGTTTGGCCAAGGACCAACTGGGAGAAACGATACGCAAGGAACCTAAGTTGTTATCATTGTAAAATATAGATGTTTCTTTCTTTCTTTCAGTTTCCCCGATACACATACACAGTTTAGAAAATCACTTTACAATTCCTTTAAGTCAAATGTTAATCTTTGTATATTACAGTCGTAGCCCAAATTGTGATAATCTATTATGATCACCACCGCAATTGTAACGTATCGTAACAGCCCATCGGTTCTTGATCAACTCTCCTGTGCGTATCTGCAAGAACCAGGTCGCCACAAAACTGCGTCAGATATAAACCCAATCAAGCTGACAGTTACCCCTGAAATTGACAAATCGGGAAGAGATCGCATCCGAGAGCAACAAATCTTATCAGAACATAAAATGAACTCTTATCTTGAGATTTCACAGAAATTCCACAAACTACCAACGGATTGCACGACAGTAGGAACCCCGCATAAGGAAAAATCCACGGATTTAATGTTCTAATCGAAAAAATAGTAAACTTGATCTCCCACTTACTTTAACATTAAAAATTTCAGCGAACTGTAAATATACTTGTAAAAAATCTGTTATTCCACAATTTACTTCACTCTACAAATCAAATGAATTTCGTCACGGATTCACCAACATTTTTAAATGGTAGATAATGGTACAAATATCATAAGTATAGGTGTTTTAAATTACAATGTATGTGACACAAGTAAAAGAAAAATTTTAAGTTATAATCCCCACCCCTTTTTTTTTTTTTTTTTTTTTAGATAAAAATATTATTTTAAGTTACATGTACGTCTTGTCTCTTATTTTCGTGACCAACTTCATTAACATTACTTTACAGACGAACTTATTCTGAAATCATGACTTGATGTAATTAATGGCCTTAAAATAGAATGGTGTTTTTGAATAGAAATGCATGGCTTGCATGTTAACTACATATTTTTCTGTCAATACCTTATAATGAAGCTTTGCCAATAGAGGACACTTAGTATTCCTCAATGTTGAATCTAGTTGTATCAAAAATTGTCTGGGAGTTGCTGGGTTGACTGGAATTAGAGGTCATAGGCCTGGATGGAGATTAATAGCCTATTCGCAACATACACCATTCGCAAATGACGTCATGATTGTACAAAACGATCAGTCTAACCGACTGAGCTATACGAATTCAAAATGAAAGATCTTGTGATTTGTGATCTTTCTGATCTATGGCTGCGGGTATGGCCCGCGAATCGTGTCATCTCCGCTCTTTCAATACAATTGGTGCCACTTTACGACTAGTTTGTCAACTGGACTAAAAAGGTTCACTTGGTGTATTCTTCATTCTATGTATCATCTATTAATTTTTGTTTGAGATTATTTTGTTTTGTTTCAATAGTTTGTAGGCCTATAATTATATAACACGCAATGTAATTTAGGATAGCGAGAATTTTAGATACCAGTAAATTACGGAATAATTATTGGAAACAATGGCACGAAATTAACCTTTACAAAGTCTTCAAATCTGATCGTTTGTTAGTCTGGAATATTAAATAATCATATCTTGAAATAACAAGATATTTTTTTTTATAATTGTCTTTATGGCAGTACATTCATGACGTCACTGCTTTATTTTACATCGGACAGAATTTAAGGGCAACTAGATTTACAACGAATGCTATAGCTTTCAGAAGACTGAAGCGTACCGACAACTGAAAATTCTTTTATATTCCGTTATCTTCAGGAAATATTGGATGTTGTCCATGAAATTTCCAGCTCTCTTGATGATCGCAGTCATTCAATTTTCCGAAAGGTGCGTGGTCGCTCATATCGATTCCGATGGGATCCTTGGGAACTTTTTCCAGACTATATTATTACACTAGTAAGGAAAAATAACATCTAGAAGCAAGCAACATTTGTTTCTGCTTTAGGGCATTAATCAGTATCTTCTTTTAGCTTATTGGAAGTGCTACAATACTTGCACTAGTTCTGTTACCATGGGAACGAGAATAACGTTGTTCATAGATAATAATTGGTATATGAAAATCAATAAGAGCTCTGTAAGTATTGTTTCATATCAAGTATGCCCTTAATCATCGTATCTTACATTTACATTATGGAAATACTAAACACAATTAGCTTGAACTTTTCGAAAAGTAAGAAAACAAAGGAATTACATGCATAAAACTTTAACTAAATCTAAATCATCGCGATGTACACATATAGTTCTTAAGTAGTGACGCTTCATTTCCAAACTTCCCCCAAATCAACGGAATGAACATAGATTCGCTATCTGACTCTAGTGTTAACGTTCACCATTATTTTGTTCGACCAATTTTAAACTTAGCGTATTTATTTTAAAGTTCAAAGCTAACTGTAAAAATTTGAGACTTAGATTCCATGTGTATAGATAATTACATGTATCTGCGTTTGAAAATTACAAAATCGACTCGTATTTTAGTGAACTACGCAATATTTAGAAAATACATATACAGAAAAAAAAAAGTTGTATATATAGCTTGAAGGATGATCTTCATAATAAGACCTCAAAATAATATTAAAAAAATATGTAAAGAATTGAAGCGTGTAAAGTGACCGCGATCAAAATTTCACAGAACAGAACGACAGACGGATTAACAGGATGATTACAAAAATACATTTTTTTTTAATATATACAAAAATCATACGCATAGGCCTACAGATGCATCTGAAATGAAATTAAACAGCAATATTCCCCAAATTTAACAAGATGTTCATTTTTCAAAATCATAGCAGAGAGCACTACAAAAACGACTTAAAAACTCCATTTCTTTATTCATAATCTTAATGAGGATTTTGCCCAATCACAATTACTTCAATTTAACAAATATAACGCAAAGCTCATTATTTATCTATCAAGTACGTCAAATATTCACTGATTATCGTAGAAATTAAACTAACAAATCAGTACTGTAGTTATGAAATCAGTCTTTAAGACTTTTTCCAAAGTAAAAAAAAAAACATAACAAATACATCACAAAGAAAATGTAATTTGTTTGACTATGATTCATGTGTAATAATTAAGATAATGATTATGTTACTTCGTCAGTAATTACGGATATTGGTCATAATCTCTTTAGCGTATCCTTTTGTAATAAACCTCAATTAGATTATCCATCTGTTCTTTGGACACATTTAATTCCAATAGACATGCGACATTTAAAGACGTTTCACTTTTCAAATAAAATTTATTTAAGAAAGTCATGATTTTGTATTTAGAACGAGAACCTTTTTATTCATTTACCGTTCATATTTTTGCTTTTCTGTTAAATAAAGTATTTCATAATCCTCTTGACTTCACGAGACTCAATGATTAAATATTATTTCATTACGCATGTATATTTAGTAATATATTATATAATCAGCTCATTCATGTAAGTTAATGCGGGGTTCCATTATCACGATTCACGACAAGATTGAAATCGTGGTCTCAATTGTGAATTAATCGTTATAAACAGATCTGATCCTTGAGACCCGTCGTAACAATCATGCTAATTGTTCAAACTCTTTCTACGATTAATACGATAAATTATTGTTACTATGATCATCGTATCAGTCGACAGGATCACCACGATTATGATCACGTTTTTGGGTTGGGTTATACCGATTAATAGGATTAAGGCAGATAAATTATACTAATGAGCTGATAAAAACCATGTTCACCTATAACTTAAAATGAATATTAGTGATACAATTTCACGATGAACAGCGCATCATGTTGATAGGTGACACGCAAGAATGAATAAAAAGACCACCAACCATCCTCACATCTTCCGATTCATCACCCTGATAAAATCTGAGCAAGCAATGACAGAATTGACCATCAGTCTGGTGGTAAGAAACGCTCCAAAAAGAAACAGTATCGTCAATTTAAGCATAATCTTGACCGCCTGAAAATCTGTCTGCCGTGAAAGTGGGAACCATACATTAAAAGTTCAAGCCCACATTATGTCAATTGATAATTGGGTTGTATATAACATAATCGTAACCCAAATTGTAATCATCCATTATCATGACCGTGAAACAAATGTCACGTAATTCATAGAATAAAGTTTTCTGTAAGGAGTATCGAGCAGTTGATAGAACTTTCGTATGAACCCCTGCGACTCCGGCTCAATGATTTTTAACAACCTCACCAGCGATGCACAAAGGATCGACAGCATATAATGAAAGAGCATTGTTAGGGACCTTGTAACATGTTAAAGGCATCGTATTGGGATGTGGAATGGTGTTGTTTGATGTTGTCGGTTAGGAATGGATGTGACGTATGGATGTTCTAAGAGTACACAGTACTTTACAGTTTGAGGTCGTGTGGTACCTCTGCCTTTGAGGTGGGTATGAATCTTCCAAATATACAGGAGGCGGTCTGAATCTGTAGGAGTTTCGATAGCTCCTTGAGCATTCTCTATAATAATAATAATAGTTTATTCATATAAATACAACAAAATATTTACATAAGAATAATAATTCAAATTGATATAATTATATATAGAAGTACAAACGTAGAGCGGAAAAGAAAAGACAATTACTAAGTTGTGTGATTTCGCTTCAAAAAAGGGTAGTAAATGAAAAAGCTCAAAAGTTGTTGAGTTTTGGGTGAAGGATCTGACATAATAGAAATGAATTTAATAATTGAAGGATGGTCATAAGCATCATATGGCAAATATAATACTGAGTATATAATATCAGAGTATAGTGGGCAGCATAATAGGAAATGATATTGATCTTCAATTGATTACAAAATTGACAAATTCGTTGATTTCGGGGATTTCCAGTTTCTATGAGTAGTTTGTGAGAACTTACAATGAAGTTTACTTAATGCATTACGATATTTGATAGTATTAACATTCGATAAATATGATTGAAATCTAAAATTACACACGTATGAGTTATACAAATTAAGTTTAGAACACAAATTTACCTTAGCAAACCAATCTTCAACAAACTGGTCTATTAATCTTACACATAACAAAGCAACATTGGAAGTATTATTTAATTGGGTATCCCATCGTAAGTTTAACCCAAAGAATTTAATAGATTTTTTTATTTTATAAGCCCAGTTAAATTTGAGCCGATTTGCTGGTTTTGTGATAGTATGTTGATATAGTACCTTATAAAGTTTGTAAACTAGATAAACTTCATTTTGATTACTCAATATATTATGCCAGTATTTTAAAGGGGAATGTTCAGTATTTTCGAGGATCGATTTGGGCCTTGAATTTATGTAAATGGTCTTCAGATTTACCTTAACTGCCTTAAAATCGCACAATTCCTTGAATTATACCCTACCAGTTTTCTTACAATTTTTGTATATGTGTTTTTAGACTATAAGTCATAGTCTTACTAAACGACGAGTCGTATTTTTTACTTTCAAACATTGATATGTATGGATACACGGGAATTTGAATTTGACTTTTTCAAGAATTTTGAGGGAGAGTTTGGAACATTATTAAGGATTAGATAAGCTAAAAAAATTCCAGGTTCTGAGATTAAATTTTTTTGGTCGAGCAGTTAGTGAACATATCCCTTTAATGTAGACTCTAATCTAATCTTTTTTTTTAACTTTTTCGTAATCGCAAATATTTGCAATATTATTGATAGTGCTTGCTGATTGGCAGGATGTGTTTTGAAATATCTTTAGTCTTTATTTAAATCTGAATGTTAGCGCTTTGATGGATAGAAATGATCTGTTATACTAGTTCTATCGAGTAAATGATAATATAAATGTCATCTTGGGTTTTTTTTCTTCTAATTTGTGACATAACCATTGTTGTTCAGTAATATTCATTGCTTTCAATTTGTCGACATAAGACATAAATAAATTTAAGCTTTGGTTATTGCATAAACATGTTTGTATGCTAACGGTTTGGACTACGAAGATCATGTGATCACAACCAACTAGAGGTTCCTTCCTGTATAACACAGATACATATAAGTATTTGAGTTAAAAGCTTAAATCAAAAGACAATAATGGTGACTGACAAACTGGTACGAGTCTTCAAAGCATCCATTTCACATAGTCTGTTTGCTTTGAAACTTTTTATCTTCAAAGAGCACACATCTTCAACTGTAACAGTTAAAACAAATTTTTGACAACTGTACTAAATGCCATCGTTACAACAAACAATGAATGAGAAATTATTTATTCAGAGATAACATCTTATCGAATTTCGATTATTTTCTTTTTAAATGAAATGAAATAAAAATATTTTGAAAAGATGATTTTTTTTTTCAACTATATTTATATCTCATGACCTTGACCATTGGTGACCATGACAGGTCAGATGTCATTAACCTTGGCTATTCGTTTATGCCTTGCTAATGGAGGGTTTAATTGCTTTTAAATAATTAAAAAAAAATCCTATTTTGGATTCTCTTGATATGTTTATGCTTTTTCCACCGATATATTATAACAATATAATTTATGATTTTTTTTCGTCCTCAATTAGCCCATACAGGTGCAGAAAAGCAGGACGTAAAACTCCATTTCATTTCTTTAAAATGGATGTTTGTCTGTATATCTCATGATAATTTAAATGTACAAGGTTTAAATTTATAATTAAATTAATTAAATCTACCAAAACCCCCCAAAAACAATAAATAAAGTTCCGGTGAAAGCCTCATATCCGGGACAAATTCCAATAATCACCTTTTTATATTTTAGGGTAGCTTGTTCAGTATAGAAATACGTAAACACTTTGCTTACAGATACGCATTTGCTTTGGCCTTAAGAGTTAGAGGTGCTCTTTTATGTAGACTATTGTGTTACTCAGTCGTAACTTGGTTGTTACTATTCGTTTGCTTTGCAGTGAGCGACTCACCGACGACCTGCTAACGACCGCTAAACGGTTCCCTAGAGCACTCGCCAGTAAAGCGCTATTTCTGTCTTTATTAAAACGTTAGTCAAACGCTCAACACACTCGCCTAACATTGACAAATCGTTCGTCACACGCCTGTTGGTCGCTATTACACGCTTCTCGTGCGTTAGACACACGCTAATCAAACGTTAGGCACACATTCATCACACGCCAGATGTGTTATTCTCGATCTAGAACGCTCAAAATTTGAACGATTGTATCGTTCAGAGACTAGAACGTCATGGTGTGACGGGCCTATATTATATTTAACGAAAGTGGCGATTTAATAAGAACATAAGCCGCAAGATCAATGTCAAAAGGTTTTAAGGGATATTAATACCAAACTCTTTCTTGTTAAAACTATTAAACTCTCGAATTTGGTATTTTGAAACCGGAAGCATTTCTCGTAACAGGAAAGAGATATGAAAACAGGAAGTAGTTGAAGACACAAGCATAGATTAATATGATTGACATATTGTTGATAAACATTGCATCGGCCTTCTTTTCTTATCGACCCTACCTCTGTTATCTTTTGTTGCTAAGCACCATGACACTACTTTTTCTACGAACCGGTAATGAAGATATATTGCTTTGCAAAGACGCAAGAACTGTAATTAAAAGAAGCAGTAAAGTTGATTTCCTTTTCACTGGCGATTTTATTTAACCAATCAATCAAGTGCGATTTAGAATAGTTTCACACAAACTTCTATAACTTCATTTATTCGAAAGTTTAAGTTGCCATCAGTGTGTTTAAGACTAAATTGAAAATTCATTTACACCACGTTCCTTACAAGAATATAAACCTTTATGTTTAGTATTGTTATGTTATGCCTCCACTCCACACGCTACGAATCCCGCGATTAGCTACGAATTGATGAATCGTAGGATTCTTGGGAATTCGTGGCAATTCGTAGCAATTCGTGGAAATTCGTGAGGATTCGTTGAATTTCGAAAGTTAATTTTCAAAATCGTCACGTTCTACGATTCTGGTACGATAGAGTTAAGAATATTCGTGTGATTCGGTTCCAATCGTTAAAATATTGTCAAGAATGCACTCCGTTTTACAAGAATCGATTACAAATACTTCAAGAACGTTTTTAGACTTTCGTGAATTCGTGACGGATTCCTAGTCGATAAGCCTACGATTATATTAAGATAGTTAAAAACTAACTACGATAGTGGAATCGGGGAGTTCGTGGTCATAACTTTGGGCAGGCACAAAATGTTGTGTGCGAATTTCAGATGACTCAAGAATTGGACGAACTGACTACGAATATATATCAATCGTTTAAGAATTTCCCGAAGTGATTTCGAATCCAAAATATAATAAAATTCACAGCTCAAAATTTTTGCGACGAATTCCCGATAGCACAAGAATTAAAGGAACTTACTACGAATAAATACTAACCTATTGAGAACTATGCGAAATGGTACGAATCCTACGATTAATCAATTCGTGGGTATTCGCGTGATTCGTAGCGTGTGTGAAGTGAGGGCATTAAATGCACTCAATTAGAGACGCGAAAAGGTCGAAAATAGGGACACATCTAAAAGACACGAAACAACCGTGCTATGAATTTGAAAGATTAATTTGTGGAAAGAAAGTTTGTTTCGACACCATCATTCAGAAAAACATCCATATTTAATTGCTTATTCCCTTATTTGAATGTCACGACTGTCTCAAGATGAACGAAGCCGCGCAGTAGGAATGCTGTGAGTTGAGAATGACTCAAACAGACGACGGAAGACATATAACCACGCGACGCCAGGACAACCATATTCGACTAACACAACACAAGAGCACAACATCCACCCGTCCAGCAATTCGTCCAGCTCTGTATCAACGTCATCGTAAGCAGTATCATCTGATTTTTCCCCTATAAAATTATGGGACGAATAGGAACGAAGATTGCGTAATCTTCAAAATCCCCCGTTACCTTACCGGAAATTGGTCCAGCGCTCGTCAACATTTGGAATAACATTCTCCAAGCGTTTCTGTGAAATCTTGTTTCTCCCATGAGACGGCGTTGTATTGCCTGCATATGGTGATCATATCCGCTACTAACCGTTGTTAATACAGAATGTTTTTCAACTTGTCCATACAATGACACTTTTGTTGGAAATGAGATAGAGATGTGAAAATTTACTATCGTTCAAAAATCATACCAAATTCCTTATCAGATATCAGAAAGTGTAAGGTTCATAAGAATTCAGTCTTTGAAACAAAATAATTATCTCTACGTAACTAAACTCCAATAAAACCTGAGGGTAACAATCGGAAGTGAGAAATGTAATTAACTTGGGTATTGATAGCGACTAGTCTATAAATAGACTTTACTGTCTACCGATATCATATAATAGCAGGAAGCCATTAAATGACCATATGAAAATGATAATGGCTGGACCTTTCAGTCGCCATATTGAATCTTAAGGCCTTCCGTTAGTCATTCTGACGTGACATGATCGTCTATATTTCCCTTGGGTACTAGATAACAATTTGATTAAAGATGAGACAATCCTTTTCTTCTGGTAATTAGATCCTATAAAATCACGAAATCTGAATGAATAACCGGCCGTAAAAACTCAAACACACGAGCGTATTTGAAGACGTAACACTTAATTTGAGATTTTCTTAATTAGGTTAAGTTTTTTTTAATATGAATATGTACGAAAAATAACACAATAGGGCACAAAACAAGTGGATTCAAACAGATACAAAAATGTTACCTTGTATACACTAGGAAACAATTTTGGATACAAATTAAGATACTTGTTCTGTAGAACTCAATCTCCAGTCCACGGTGGCTGCCATCTTGTCCAATTGAAATGATGAAAGATAGATCACATGTCACATGTCATGTATCCAAATAATTGCATTTCAAGTAATATAAAACAAGTGGACACAAATGTGTCGGCTTGTATCGAGAAATATTTAACTCTGTATACACTATCAATATTTTTGGAAACATTGTGTATCCACTTGTTTTGTTTCCTGAAATGTTACCAGTGTACACAGACCTTAAAGAGGCACTTGCGGCATTTTTGGGAGTCGTTTTGGGCCTTTGTTATATGTAAACAGTCTTCAGAAGTACTAAAGCTATAAGAAAATCGCAAAATACCTTCAAATATATCTCAAACTAAAAAATTCACTTTTATTTTATTTTTTTCATTGCTGTACGCGGCTGGTCTCCAGCCTGTGTGAAAATTGTGTGTCTTCTTGACCAAGTCTACAATTCAAAATATGGTATGCTTGTGTGGGCCTGTGCAGTAGTCTGGATGACCTGACCCGCGCTGTTGCACCACGGGAATAACTTATTTGTTATCAAGATGGCGGGACGCTCAATATGTAGTAGGGCATTGGGACTTTCAAACACGGATAATTAAGGATACACATGGATTTGAAGGCTCAAATTTCAACGGTAAGCTCTGTAGACTATTTCTAATTAGCTAAGCTAAAGATTTCACATCTTTGCAACCGTCGGATGATTGTCCGAAGCAAATGCCGCACGTGCCTCTTTAACGTTAGAATGCAGAAAATACATGTAGCTCAAATGTTTTGACAACACAATCAAAACAAAATTTTATTATTATTTTAAATGTCAAATATGTGTTACTTTTAATCTTGAAGAAATTGTTTGAAATACGAAAATGTTATACATTTTATCAGAGTTTGGGTAAACAAACTGTATAAGTAATAGTCTGTTTTAACTGATCACATTCTTGCTGACAAAGTTTTTTATTTGTCTTCCACGATAGTAGCTGTTTCGGTTCTGGCCTCTCTATTGTTATATAGAAATTTCACTTGCAGAAACTATCGGGTGTCTCAAAAAAAAACGTCCCCAACTTTGACGAAAAGTATCTCAGCTGCAGATGAGCCGATCTCTTTCAAAATTCTTACAAATTTACTTCAACATGTCTTTGCTAAACCCTGAAAATATGAAAGTCATCGAACAAAAATTGTACGAGTACTGCCTCAAACAAAATAGCATGTCAAAAAATTCAATATCAGAGCTAATAACATATTTGAATTTGTGTCCATTTTGCCTTCACCACAACCACCAATATCCAAAATTTTCCATCCTGATAAACTCTCTCGGATCACATCTAAAGGTACCACTCGAGAAGCGACCATCCTGCATTTCAGTTCTTGTTTAATCAGTGTGTTCCTCTAACCCAAGTGCAGTACACCTGTTTCTTAAGAGAATCCCATACTGCCCGGAGTCATTACCATCACCAGTGGAACAAACTGGATGAACAATAACTGAAAGGCAGGAAGGTTGCTTTTTGGGAGAAAGTATCTTAAGATGAGACCGGTGAGAGCATTTCAGGATGGAAAATGAATGATATTGGTGGTCGATGTGGTGAAAGCACAATAGACACAGGTTGAAATGTGTAGTTTGCTCTGATATTGAATTTTTTGACATGCTATTTTGTTCGAGGCAGTACTTGTACAATTTTTATTCGATGACTTTCATATTTTCAGGGTCTGACACAGACATGTTGAAGTAAATCTGTGAGAATTTTGAAAGAGATCGATTCACCAACAGCTGAGATACTTACCGTCAAACTTGGGGACGTTTTTATTGGGACACCCGATATATTAATATGTTCTTTATTTTTCTATATAATTCTACACCATACTATTAATCTCAGAAACAATTATCTTGTAATGGGAGCATTTGTAAATACATTTGTATCTTCCAATGATATTGATTTAAGCGAATGGTACGCTTTAATACGATTTGACACAGATTGAGAAGCATTATAGAATATACATTGTTAATTGCTTGCTAATTTCGTAGATGGTACATTGACGATGATATAAGTTGACAATTCAGTTGGTGAATGTAAGAAATTTCTACACAAGAATCTGAATTAGCGTTGATTTAATCAGAGGCGCTAATGGTACAGAATTCATGAAGGTTCCGTAAAAATAATAGCCATTATCGTTAGTGAAGTGTAGTAAAATCAATTGTTATACTCCTACATGAAAATGTGGACGGATATTGCCGTCACCCCTGTCCGTCCGCCTGTCCATCAACATTTGCTTGTAAACACTCTAAAAACTAAAGTTTTTGATGGAATAAAATGAAATTCGGTATGTGTATACATATTCATAAAACGAAGATCAAGTTCGAATTTGACCTATTTTCGACCGTTAAAAGCAGAGTTATTGCCCTTGCCCCAAAATCTTGACTAGGCTATTACTCTCTTAGTTTTCAACCGATTTTGATGAAACTTAAAATGGATTTTATTGGACTTAAATCCAAAGGTTTGAAACAGTTTAGTTTTGCGTTTGATTAAATTTAAGGCTTTTTCAAGATTTAGGCCTCTTAAGTCAGTTTGTGGAGTTATCGCCCGTTAACCTCTATACAGTAGGTGTTTCTATTAACATCAATTGCTTGTAAACGCTCTAAAAACTAGAGTTTTTAATGGAATCAAATGAAATTCGGTATGTGTATACATAGTCATGAAACGAAGATCAAGTTCGAATTTGAGCTATTTTCGACCGTTAGAAGCAGAGTTATTGCCCTTGTCTCAAAATCTTGGAATATGCTATTACTCTCTTAGTTTTCAACCGATTTTGATGAAACTTAAAATGAATGTTATTGGACCTAAATCGAAAGGTTTGAGAAAGTTTAGTTTACTTTTAATTAAATTTAAGGCTTTTTCGTTTTAACATCCGTATGCCGTGGTGGACGTATATGGCTTTGGTCCCCTATCTTATTACTTAAACTCGTACCTAAATTTATCACATAACCTTTCCCAGTTGAATGCAATGTGTAGTAATTCCATACAAATTTAACTCCATTTAGAAATGGTGATATCACGATATCGTGTAATAAGCAATAAGTGAACTTCTATTTGATTAAATATAAATAGTAAAAACACTCGTGTGCACAGTCACATCACAGTCCGATATGCATGTCACAAAATACCCTGTAACTATTCAAGATGGCTACACACACGGAGAGAATGTCGAAGTCAGCGTTCGATTTTGCACTGTTTTTTAAGCCGGGATCAGATCGGTCTAATCACAAAATTTAGGACATTGAAATCATTATCTCCAATGCAATATGTTGTGTTGTGCATTGTGTAAAGGGGAATGTTCAGTATTTCGAGGGTTGATTTTTGCCTTGAATTTATGCAAATAGCCTTCAGATTTACTGGAACTGCCCAAAAATCACACAATCCCTTCAATTATACCCGTACCTTAACTTATCTTTCATTTTCTATGTATTTTCTATATAAGGCATAGTCTTACTAAACGACGAGTCGTAATTTTGACTTTCAAACGCTGATTATTATGGATACATGGGGATTTGAAGGCTTAAATTTTAAGGGAGAGTTTGGAACATTGTTACGGACTAGATTAGCTAATAAATTCAAGGTTTTGAGACTAAAGGTTTTTGGTCGAACAGATAGTGAACAAATCCCTTTAATTGAAACGTTACATTTTTCCGGCTTGAACAATAGTTCGGTTATTGTCACAAAATAAATATGGCACTGAACTATGTTCATGGTCCGATTCTAGTAACTAAGTATGGTATCTTTGTTTATGCTGTGTCCATAACCACAGATAACGCTTTATTTGTCGTTAAAATTATAACGGTATTTCTTCAGGGAATTGGAAATCAAAATAGTCAAAATATCATCTGTAGGGCCTACTAAGAAACACACACACACGATTTTATTTCAACCAATATTATACCTTATTTTCTTCTGTTATGTACATGTATTTTGATTCTAAACTCTATTGATAAGACCCTGTCTTTAATACTCCATGGAAATGTCAAAATCGATTTTTGGTAATGTAAATTAAAAGCTTTTTTCTTCAAAACACATTACATCCTAACAGGCATATTTCCTCCATTTACAATCAGCAGATTTAGGTGATCGGTTTTCAAAAGAGTTTTTGTTTGCATTACTTGTCAATGACTTGCGGCACGATCTTATTATCTGTTTTATTTCAAGTTACCTGTTGTAAAATTCAATACGTTCCATGTTATTCAGTAAATGCCAATTTGAGGCTTGTGGTCATAATACATGTATATTATATTGCAAAAGAAGTGGAAAATGAGTTTTTGTAAATGCAGTGAAGACACCCGTAGGAAGTAAGGTCTGCTTCCATGTGACCGTGCGCAACTCGAACTCAACCTCTTACTCGAAATGGGCTTCAATGTGACCGTGTGTGGAATCCGCAAAGAAAGAAATAAAATCATGTGACATTGGGTCAGGAAAAAAGGGGGCGAGGAAAATCTCTCATAACAATGACGTCAGATATTGTAGGGGATTCACGAAATGGTGGCAACTTTCTAGCAGTCCGTAGCTATCCGGAAAAGCAGAGTCCACTGAGCCATCCGGTGATACGTTTGAGGGCACATGTATGCAGAAAACTGAATTGGCTAAGGATTGTGATTGGATTTGCTATGGTTCGTATTTGTTGGGTTTTTTTTCAGGTTGAGTTTGCGTGAATATTGTGTTTAATACATTCTTAATAAACTGAGGAAAAAACAAAACAATTTCCAGGAATTTATTGGAATTTTCAAAGGTTTCACTGAACAAATCTAGTAAAATACAGTTATCATGTACTAGAATGGTGGTGTATCGGATATTTGAGTCGAGTTGCAAAGTATAACCAATGGTTTTATTTGTCACTCATGATTTGATATAAATAACATAGTGTGTGAACCATCCAATATCCTGATTTCCCCAGAGGATGAAATCTGTAAAATACAGCATAGTACCAAGACGTAATTACAAACCCACTTTGTGTTCAGATATTCTATTTTAAAATATCAGACTGAGATTGCCAAGGGAATTTTAGAACTCACTTATTTAAATATATTGAAATCTGTGAGGACAAGAGTAAATATTTATTTTATATAAGTGAAACTGACTTGAATTTCTTTTGTACAACAATGCTAACAGCATAACATATAAAAAGAATAATTTAAGACTCTCGGAAGTTATTGACGATATAAACAATCTCTTGGATAATGAAATAAAAGGAGAATATTTTGGTATCTTGTAAGATGTCACCTTAACCACTTTAACAATTCTTTCGTCCTAGTACATTCATGTTTTAACGAAAATAATGTGACAGTCGTATCTCTACGAATAGCATTAAATAAAATAAAAGTGTTCTTGTTCTATAATCTCCATTGAGCACATCGATCTTTCAGTACACACATACAAACTTACAGCAACATAATCAATAAATAAGAATATTTTGTAATGATTAGTAATGAAAGGTTGTGCAGTGTGATATTGGAATATAGTGGAATAATAAAGGAGTGTATGGCTGTCAAGTAATGTTATCAGTTTAAATGGACAGAAGATTACTTAATATATCAATGAGTATTTGCTTGAATTAAGGTTTCCTGAAAATGGGTCCGTATGAACATCTTGTTTTGGATAAAAACTTGATGCTGATTTAGTAACTGGAGATAGGCAAAAGGAACAAAGTTAACAGTGTTGTCTAAAATAGGGTAAAAGAAGATTTCCGAACAGAATTCCTGTAAGAACCCCTTCTTTTCTCGTTGAGAGCGACCAACCCTTGAAAAGGGACATTGCATTCCGAGAATATTTTGAAACTAAGGTCTAGGTTTATGATTTCATGTATATGATTGATGCCTTCCGAAAAGAGTTTTCGTTGAGAACACACACCTCTTGAATAAGACAATTTTAAAAATAAGACTTGATTTCCTTGCATATCAGGCCTTTCCAAACAGCAGGAGATTTTGACAAATTTCGCCCTAAGAAAATTTGAAAAAATAGAATTTAAATTGCATCTGAGGTTTCTCTTGATCTCGTTGATAACGTTTGCCTCTGCAGTAGGTTTTAATGGGCGATTGTAACCCAAGAAAAATTTCGAAAACAAAAGCTGCTTTCCTAATGATAGAGGTCGGCGGTGTCGAAAGTGTCGTAAGCAAAATCGGGCCTAAAGTGCTCCTCTTGCGACGCTTCCAACGCTTACGATCAACAGCCGACTATAATTTGGCTCTTACGACCACCGTTCAGACATTTACGACATTTCCAACTGCCGTTACGACATAAACAAATTAGAAGCGACATCCATCCGACTGAAACGAATCCGTTACGACTGAACCAACTGGGTTACAATTGTCCGAAAGACAAACCAAACTGTTACGGCATGCTTTAACGGCATATACAAATGCCCTTACGACACATCCGAATGCCTTTACAACTGATTTGTTCTGGTCGTATTTATTATGGAGTCGACGTTTTCCACATAATTATTCTTCTGCAAGTTGTCCAACATTGCACATCTCCATATCTATGATAGATGACGACAGTTGATCAAGAATCGATTGGCTCTGTTACGATACGAGTGTTAAATCTTGATGTCAGTGCAACAGTTGGTTAATGGTTACGATAGGAAGCACGTAAAGATGTATGGAAGATTTTTTTAAGATGCTATCTGTTACGCTTTGTCATTATATGATCAGATCTGATACGATGATCACAATAAACAATAATTTGTGGAGTTGATCGTAGAAAATATTTAACTGTTCAAAAAGATTCTACAATCAACACGATTGCCACAATAGATCTGATCTGATCAGATCTGATTGGATCACAATGATTAGTTCACGAAGGAGATAACGATTTTAATCGTCTTGAATCGTTATAGCTGGAACCCAGCATAATTTAGAACAGGCATACATAATTACACAATTTTTTTTCAATGGAAAGTGATTCATACTTGTAATGATAAAAAATAGAAACTTAGCGGAATAAAGTAGGAACGGCAAAATAACATGTATAAAAGAGCATTTGACCTAGACATTTGATTGATGGCATCCATTGGCATCACGCCACAATGACTATTCTGGTTGATATTAGATTTAACCTATCTAATACACAATGACGTTTGAAATGAGGTTGACATGAGGATTTATCCACTAGTATATTGTGTAATATTTCCCGTCGAGGCAGAGTTGAACATATCATACCTGTTGGCGGTTGATAAATGTCAAACCAATGAATTGATATAATATGACCATATTTTAAACGGCATTTTACACAGTTTTTATTTATAACAAGTATTACGAATAAGTCTGATATTTCAGAATGTTTTCATCTCTGGTAAACGGAAGAGTATTGGCTTACACAGTTAAACATGATTCTATTTCACACTAATATTCATCGAAAAAACGTACATTTATGGTAATAAAATTTGGGAAACAAGCAACACTTAATGTCAAATTAAGTTCGACATACTCAATAACCTCTGGATATTGATCTTTTCGTATAGTCCATTTAAAAATAAGGAAAAATGACTTTCACTTGAGAACAGATGACTTTTGCATTTTCGCGAACCAAGATATTTAACGAAAATACGGAATCCAATTTCATGCAGAGATAACATACATGTATATTATGATCTGACCGTTTTGAGGTACTTAAGTTTTTATACGCCCACATGAAAATGTGGACGTATTTTGCCGTCACCCCTGTTCGTCCGTCCATCAACAATTTCTTGATAGAGACCAGAGTTTTTATCCGATTTGAATGAGAAATATCTCGGCTTAGTTAAAAAATGGTGCGATTCCATGAGATATTGCCCTTGACTTAGTGAAAAAGCGTTCAAATCAACTTGTGTTTGTGATAGAAGCTAGAGTTTTTATCCAATTTGAATGAAACTTGGTATGTATATTCCTTAGATAAGTATTGTGCGATTCCAGTCGTCTTTATATGAGTAGTCGCCCTTGACTAAGTTAACATTGACTTTTACACACGATAGAGGCTAGAGTTTTCATTCGATTTGATTCATCTAAATATCAGCTCAGATAAGTGCGATGATGGTGCAATCAACTTGGAATATTCAAATGTGCTGAAGTGGGCGTATGTTACCTTGCCTGGCAAGCTATCTTTAATATAATTTTAGAAAACCTTTATATTGAATTTTGATGAAGTGGGTTGTCTTTAGATTGGTTTTAAAATATCATTATAAAGTCTAGGAAAATAAATAGCCATCAGGAATAATGAAAGTTGAATTATAGAGTAGAAGATATGATTTGTCCGTTTCAGTGCATTTGGTTTTAAGTTGAACCATTCAATTATACTGACGATAGTAATTAATTATTAATTATTCAAAATTATATTAAAAGTTTCTCAAACATTTACAAATTTTGATTTCTCGTTCCCATCCTTTTTTCCAAGATGCTGGTAATACACTTAATAATAATAATAATAGTTTATTCAGTAAAGAGGCCAACAGGCCCATAGATACAGAAATTCATAATTTACAATATTTACAGCAATAATAATAAAAATATAATAATTGAATCTGGATTATGATATGGTAAATAATAATAAATAATAATGAAATAACCAAAATGTGACAAAAGCATCTTAACTTATCAATCAGTTATCACTTTGATCTAAATGCCATTGCCTTATCTATATACACGGAAATATATCTCAATTGAGTTTCATCATTTATTGAACATAATTTAACAAATTTATAAAGGTTACTTGACTCTATAAAGTAATGAGGTATAAAAGTACTTCTAATTTCTTCATAACCTGGACATATTAACATAATATGAAAAATATCTTCTTGTGCATAACCACATAATTGACAAGATTCATTGCTAATGAGATTGCGTCTATACAAATTCGAGGCTGTGGGAAATAAATTTAAACGGAGTTTAGTGATATTACGTTTAACATGATCATTTACATTTGCAGTGGGGTAAAACTCTTGACACACATCATACTTAAAGAATGAATAGTACTTAAGACTTTCACTATTCTTAATGTTACAACTCCATTCCTGAATATTTATATCAAATAAGCGACGTTTTATAATGTTCAGGAAACTGGCTGCATCTCCAATATTTTGAAAGTCCCATGCATAGCCGAATCCAATTGAAGTAAGAATAATCCTGACCTTGGTAGCCCAGGTTATTCTGCCAGCAGAATCAAGTCTCTTTAACATAATAAAAACTTGCTTTGGGTTTCTATTATTAGGCATTTGAGTAAGTTTTATCCAGTATTTAATACATGAAAGCGTATAATATATGGCAAGATCATGACGACCACATTCCCCTAAAGTTCCTGCTGTGGTACTGGACTTATGAATTCCGAGCACAAATTTACAATATTGGGAATGTACTGTTTCTATTTCATTTCTGACTTCAAATCCCCAAATTTCGGATCCATACAACAATATAGGTTTCACAATTGAATCAAATATTTTAAAGCTAGCATTTGCTGATGGACGACCACATTTACGAAGTAAACCTTGAATTGGTATAAGAGCTTTTTTCGCCTTTGCAGCTAAATTTGAAACTGCTTTTGTCCAGCATAATCTGGACGAAAATACAACACCTAAATAATTGTAATAAGTAACACAATCAAGTTTCATATTATTATAATAAAATTTTTCATATGAACGAAGAGGTCCACCATTTCTAAACACAACAACCTTTGTCTTAGAAATGTTGACTTTTAGATCGAATTGCAGACAAAATTTATGCAAGAGATTAATCTTGCGTTGAAGGTCTGGTACAGTATCTGATACAATGCTTAGATCATCGGCGTACAAAAGAATGAGAATATCTTCAACTTCTTTGTTTGTAAATATACCTCTTATATCTGTGGTGCTGCGCATACAGTCTATTAATTGATTAATATATAAACAAAAGAGTAATGGACTCAATATACATCCTTGTCGTACACCTGACAAGCAATCAAAAAAGGGAGTTAAATTTGAGCCAATCTTTACACAGGATGAAACTGATCTGTACATATTTTTCAGAGCGTGAAACATTTTTCCATTTACACCTTTATCTTGCAACAATTGTAACAGTTTTGATCTATTTATGGTGTCAAAAGCAGAAGAAAAATCGACATATAAACTGTAAAACCGACCTCCCCGTTTTGATATATACTTCTCCACTAAACCTTGAAGCGTAAATATTTGATCGATGGTAGAATAACCACGTCTGTACCCTGCCTGTTCCTCATAATATTTTCCCTCGATCTCAGACCAATTTTGTAATCGTTTATTTAAAACTGCACTATAAATTTTTCCCATACAATCGAGAAGTGAAATGCCCCTATAATTCTTGCAATCAACAACCGAACCCTTTTTATGCAGAGGAGAAATAAGGGCCTTTGACCAACTTTCTGGGTAACAACCTGTGTTAAAAACAACATTGAATATCTTAGTTAACAGTGGAGCAAATATATCAAGACATGCTTTATAGTAGTCAATACCGATACCATCTGGTCCAGGGGATGTTCCGGCTTTCATTTCCGTCACACATTTTCTAACTTCAGATTCTTGTATAAAACAATTTAAAATATCATATTCTGGATACGAGATATCGCAGTTTGATACGATTTGTGAAAAATCAATTTGTGACGTCATATTTGGATTTAATACAGTCTGAAAGTGTGTCATCCAATCTTGTGGATTTATGGTTTTTGGAACAGATGACTTAGGTCGAAATTCTTTAATAGTTTGCCAAAATTTGTTGGGATCATGCAAATTGTTGCACAGAGTGGCACTAATTGATTTTTCATATTCTTCCTTCTTACTTTTACAAAGAGACTTAAATTTATTTTTACTAGAGTTGTACAAAGTCAACTGATCAATGCAATTACTGTTTCTGAATTTATTCAACAAGTCATACTTGATTTGCTTCTGAATTAAGCATTCGTAATCGAACCACAATGGTTGATTGTTTTTAGTTTTTGCACCTGAATATGGTTTGCTGATCATTGATTTTGCACATAATCTTATATGGTTTGTTAGCTTGCAAATAGCATTATTTACATCATGGTCGAGAAGATACTCAACAGACCTACAAATTGGTTCAAAAGTATTTAGAATATCGTTTTTAAATTGTTCACAAAGTTCAGGCTTCCAAATCAACTTGGAGTATGATTGAGTCTCTAAGTCTGTATAAGCATTATTTGACACAATATTTACCTCTAAATTCAATGTCAGTGGTTGGTGGTCTGATTCTGTTCTATTGTCTACTTTAAAATATTTGATAGTTCCAAAAATATCAGTCGATGCCAATACGTAATCCACCACACTTGCTCCATTATATTTTATTCAGGTAAATTCTCCGTTTCTGTCACCTTCAACACGTCCGTTTACAATATGTATATTATATACAAGACATAAAGAAAGTAGTTTTAGTCCAAATTTGTTGATTTCTAAATCTTTTGAATTCCTCGATTTTTCAAACGTATCAATTGAATAGTCTGCTTCATCCAAACCCGGAATATATTTCACAGAATCACTAATTAGATAGTCAGTGTTTTTTCCTGTTCTAGAATTAAAGTCTCCAGATAGTAATAAGTTCGCGTCACTCCATTCTGAAACAACTACAGAAAGATTGTCTTCAAAATTGTCAAACCCACACAAATCACCGTATATTTTAGAACCCTGGGGGGCCAAGTACACAAAATAAAATATGATAGATTTTTGCCATCCAAAATAGTCTTTGTCAAATTTAAGTAAAATAGATTCCTTATAATTTGGTTTGATTCGTTCAATTCCACTAGAAAAGTCGGTTTTATACAATACAACTATCCCACCCCTTTCTTTACCGTTTCCTCGGATACACCAAACATCTTTAAAGTCTGGAAAATATTTCGTAACATTAATGTCATCATTGCACCAAGTTTCAAGTAAACATATCACATCGTATTCGTTTACATATCGAATGAAGTCTGGGTGATCTAATTTTGATTTGAGACCATTTACGTTCCAAGTAATAAGTTTTAGTTGACTACGTAAAACCAAATCACAGCTAACGTGAACAGTTTTATTAAGTTTTTGCTATCTCCGCAACTGAACAATTTGATCAGTTTGTAAATCAAAGGTGAACACGTCTCCGTCTATTATCAGCTTATCGTATTTTAGATAGGCGATCACTGAAGCGTTGTTTTCTTTAGCTTGAACAAGTTTAGGGATGAGACTCTTTCTAATTTTACGTATCTGGGGTGAAAAGTCTTCTCCAACACCAAGATCACTTTTATTAGTTTTTAGATACGCCCTGGCTGTTTTCAGTATGGCGTCTCTGTCCTTGAGTCTATTGAACATAGTTAGAATAGGCCTAGGTCTTGATTTGTTCGATCCTAATTTACCAAGTCTGTAACATCTTTCAATGCCGATTTCCGGATCAGATTCTGCCCCTGATATTCCAAACTTTCCCACCAAAATTTCTCTGATCACTTTTTCACTGTCTTCTCTTTCTTTTGACTCATTCACACCATAAATAATCAAATTTTTCTGTTTCGCGTGATTATCATTGATATCTAGTCTACTTTTCAAAACTGCATTATCCGCTTTAAGATCACTTACATCCTTACATATTTTCACAACTTCTTCCTTGATATTTAACTCTTTCACTTCGTCTTTTAAGTCTTTAATCTCACTGCGTAAAGAGCTTATGTCCGATTTAAGTGACTGTACCAATACCGTTAATTCGACGACATTATCGTTGTTATTGGGATACACAACATCTCCAGATTTGGATATCTGACCTTGGCGGGTAGTTAATGGGCCTGGATTTGTCTCTACATCCCCACACAAGGTGATAAGTAATAATGTTATTGATAGTAGAGAAAGTAGATTTTCTGATTTCATACCTTTAAAAACTTTTCCTTTGTTCGATGCCATTTTGTGATGATAAGTCCCAATGATGGCTCTCCATGTTGCAATGTCGACAAACATCTTATATAGACAACAAGTCACAATTCGTTTAACAAAGATCTCTATTATCCAAATTATGTCAGTAATCAACTAGAAAACACATGAGAAAGAATCTGTTCTACAGACAGTTCAACCGTTGTCAATGAAAACAATCACAAGCTGGTCCTCTAATCCATCAAATACCGGCCTTAATAACAATCGGCGCACATTTTCGTCTGATACAAGATGCAGAAGATTTAAGATATCATAGTATGAACCTTATACCTGGTTTCATCTAGGTTTTCTCTCGAAATTATTCAAAATTGTTAGAAATTTTCTTGGAGCGAAAAACAAACACGTCCATTACCGCGCATGCGTATTGACTATTAGCATCATTTAATGTTGTTTTCAAGTGGAAAAAGTCCACCATAACCCTGGAATCTGGTAATACACTTTTAACCTATGGACTTCAATAATTTGAACTTAATTAGTTGATAGTTGATTATTTTTAATATCGTAAGAGAATCTCAAGCTTGATTTTGACATTTTAACTTATCTAAACTAGAAGATATTTTTTTCAATTCATTGCAACGAAATAAATCACCAAATGAAGTGAGATACTGGATCTATGTCTATCGACTTCTCATGGTAATGTCTTAATTTATCGACTCTTTCACCTTGGAATTTTAAAACCTTTCAGACAGCTCACTATTTAATACATCTTTAAGTCAAGACTAGCAAATATAAATCTGTCACAGAAGACCGGCAAGTTATTGCTTATAATCCCAATAGATAAAAAACAAGACAAATTTCTATGCGTAAAATATTATAGCGTCTAGTGGACAATAAACCGTCCCTTGGCTACAGGTCATATAAGTAACAGGTCCATTGTGCAGAACAGGACCTGTTGTGGTGGATGGCACTATGTCTCGATTTACACATCTCTTTCAGAGATCAAAGACAACGAAACGCGTTTCCACATTATAATGATATCCAACGAAAAAATTCAGGATTTATAGCCTACTATATCGTTAAGTACTTCCACAGTACTTCCATACACAGTTTACATAACTCTTAAATAATTGGTTTTATAATCATGCTATTCTAATTCTATTCCATCACCCTTTACTTTGATATTGTAATAAAACCAAATACTTAATCCACTTCTTTGTTTTGTCACTTTTTATTTTTGTGCTTTAAGTTCCCAGGGCTATGAATTGTTCGAGAGCTTTTCAACGTGATGTCATGTATTAATATATTTACACTTCAGAATATATTGACATTTAAATCTATGTCCTTCATTTAATGTTTCAAATGTCTAACATTTTAAATCTCTAATCTTAAAAGGTCATTTTGTTGCTAAGAAAATGTTAATGTATTTAATGTCACACTTCTAATTACAATATAGCGTCATATTTTAAATGATTTTTAGCCATTAATAATTGCGGAAGTTAAATATTTTGTTTTGCAGAAGAATTAGATCTTTCTTTCGTGATCATCGATACAATCATCTTAACTGGATCCTTTCTCCCAGCTGATCCTTGCAAAAAGGTTGGAACCCACTGACTTATTGTTGTGACCCGAGCATGAAAAACCAATGAACGCAAAGTATTTTGAGTTTAAAAAGCTAGCAAATACATCTGAATTCCTCAATTTCTGTCCATTTCTTGTAATGATATTAATAAGAAGCCGTCGCCAGAATGATTCAGTACTGTATCTACGCCGCAGCAATTATGAATATTGATAAATTTAAGAATTAAATATTAGAAGCCCTAATTTTAGGACCAGCCTCTTATTTAATAGTTGGAAAAGCTTGACGTAATTTTCATTAACATGATGATAGCAAGAACTTTCATTAGAAAGTGGTTTCCTTTCTATAAGGTGTATAAGAACTAACGTATTCAAGACCTACGCTTGATCAATTTTGATTGAAACTAGTGGAGGATCTATAGAATTCTAATATAGTTGAAGACAATTTCAATTGACCTCTTATAAAAACGTGAATTATTTGAAAGTGAAGCTGCGAGTCAAGTTGAAGGGAGAATATGTATTTTTATGAAGATGAATGCAAGTAAAAAATAGAACAGTGTCATAACTATTGATTGAAGTAGAGTGTTATTTTCTACTAAAATCCATTTAAATGCAGGATCACAAAGTGTTCATAGAAATCATCCCTTTTACCGATAATCGCTGATATTTTCGACAATATCCATACTCAAAATTTTTACGGAATATGAAACCATCCGAGATTAGAAGTTATGACATATCCAAGATATTACGAATCTACCAAGTAGAGCTGCAACTACATTTACCCATATAAGATATAATTTTATCTATCTTTACAGTTCACCCCTTTGTTGACGTTATTTGCTTGGATACGAGGAAATGGTGGTCGTTATGTGTGAGAGTTCGGTTCTCGATCAGGGTGTGAAAGTCCGATGACCTTGAATAAGTCATCTTCACTCATAATTCCAGTCCACCCAGCTGTAAATGGGTACCGATAATCCGGGAAAAATCAATGCCAAGAGGTTTGGCCATGGACCAGCTGGCAGAAATGATCCTCACGGAACCTAAGTTGTTATCCTTGTAAAATTTAGATGCTTCTGTCTTTCTTATTTGACTTTATGCACCAAATATCGTAAAAATCTGAAAGCCAGTATGAACCAATCGAAAATGACAGCATACCAGTGTTACCTATAGGCGCATTAAGGTTTTATCGAATGGCAACAGAATTAACAGAAACAAACTTAAAATAAAACAATACGTGGGAGTTAGAAACTGACAATTTGAAGATACTGTGAAATTATCCCAGAAAGGTTACATTCTCTAATGGGAATTAACTTGTAAATAAAGGTTGGTGAAAGTGTATCGATTGAAAGAGGTTATATTACCATGCCATCATATCTCTTGAAAAAATATTGATAGGGCACTAAACGCCTTTATATTAATTAAATACATTGGGTTTTATTATCGAAAACTTGACTGAAAGGGAAACAGTCGGCATTTTTTATTTGCAGTAGTGGATTTCGGTCTTGAATAATTATTGTTACGATTTCTTTAGAAGTAACAGAATATAGGGTTCTAAATTTCTCTATCTTTCGACTTTTCATCTGCAATAAAACCAATGATTTAAGTCGGTAAGATGCATTGTTTTTCTTTAAATTCACACGTGTATTCCCTGCTCCTAACCGCTCTAGCTGTTTTGCTGTCCATAATTGTTTGTATGCAATCTAAAAGTTATATTTTTGACGGACTATTAGAAACAAATAATATTGTCGTTATAATCTTATAGTTAGATCTCGTAACTGAAGCCTTGGTCACATCATACTGCCGCGAACGTACTTGACTGCAATGATGGGGGTGGAGTGACTGTAGATTACCCACTACGGTCAACTAAGTTAAAGACGGCAGAAAACGAGCTAAAGTTAAAATAAATAAGTTGAACCACGTGTTAATACGATCAAGTACATAGAACTAAGTGCAACTAGGAAAGATTAGATAGAACCATGTGGCCATGAGTTTTTATATTCAGCATCATTTAACCCTATTTTACCCTACTTGAACGTATTTGAAACGTAGGTTAACCCTATAGTAGTTCCCGTGTTGACCTTACCTGATCTTAGTCTAAGGTCAAGTCTTGGTATCCCAAGCTCACCGTAGATATATTTTCAACATGTTGAAAAATGTGTGACAACTACGGCCAAATCGTGAGTTTCCTGAAGTTCAAATAAAGAAACCAAGTACTAAAGATCCGAACCGCAAAACGAAACCCGAAATCCAAAAAGACATTTTGACGAAATATAGGTAACAGATGAAATGTTTGCAATTAAATGCTCTTAGACAAATTTGAATTTTTATTTTGCATTCGCCACACATATCTTGAAATGATAGAGGGTACAGTTTTATAATAATATGATCCTTTATCTTGTTCAAATGAGATCTATCTTTATGCTATCTTGAACGTGGTATACAATGATAATATTTTGTCAACTTTGAAAATGATTATTTTCAGTAAAGCAACAAATTGTTTTTACAAATTTGTTCATTTGACTCCATTGTTAAACTAGTTATTTTTAGCTGTCTATGTATAAACATATTGTTAGAAAATCCCATTGAGGATTGAAGTCAGGCGTAATCAAAATTTCCGTAGGATCAATAAAACGTCTGGTACAATTTCCAAAAGATTCTAGTTGTGAGTTTCAAAATAATATTGACCGTTTTAAATCAAGCACTTTAAACAGATTTAAAATACAGATGTGACGTCACCCTTTGTTCTTGAGGGTCCAATATTTAACTTATTGGTACGGGCATTTTGCCAAGAGTACATTATTTTTTCAAAATGGCGGCAAATTTTGGACCGCTGTGACATCATAAAATGATTGAATAATGCTCACTGTTGGTGATTTGGTGACCTGTTTCTGATTGATTTTGCTCACTATATCTTTTGGCTTCAAAAACATGTATGAATCGCTGGGTGCGTTTTGCCGCAGTGTACCAAACTGCACAAAATTGACCTGTAAAACGAAACTTGTGGTTTCTGAAGTCTTGAAACTATTTCCTTTTTTCCGCCAAAATAAAAAAACACAATTTATGTCTTAAAAGTTTGTTTTTGCAGAGGACAATTTTCAGTTAAACATTGTGACCTTTTCTGGTTGAAATTTCTTAGAGAGAAATACATTTCCAATTAATGTAAACTTACAAAAATTATATTCATTATATTCGTTATATAACAGTAGCAGTAGTGTGAAATCTCAAAGAAAGCTTTGTTATGTTCGAAATTCGAAATACAATGCATAAAATCATTGTCCTGAAGACTACAAAAAACAATATAGGCATGCCATATGAACATTACGATCGTTTAAAGATTAAAATGAAAAGTGAAGCAATAAAAAACTACAATAATTTACCCGATCAAGAATATTTATAAATCCAATCCAAACATCTCGAGAGTTTATCTGCAATTGTGTGTTATGGCACGTGAGTTTATCTCGTGTGACCTATAATAATGCACGTGACTGAGTAGGTATAATGACATAGTGATGGGGGACGCATGAATTTACAGTGAGCTGTTTTTTGGTTGATCTGTATTTTAAGTAGGTTAATGGTCCTCAAGCAGTCCAATGCGTTCAATAATGACGTAACACGCGGACCTTCGGTCCTTGTGTTACGATCATTATTGAACTTATAGGACTGCTTTCGGCCATTAACCTATACGTAATGTTAATTGAAGTCTAGTATAATGGTTTGGCAAATGGAATCTAGTCCAATATTGGAGTCCGAACTCTTGGTCCGTTGCAAATATCAAGTATATTTGACCAGTTTCTGTAGAGTGGATGACGACAAAATCAAATAATATACAAGTAGATATTATGAAATCCTTAATCATCGATTGAAATGAATGACAAAGTAATAAAGAACAAGTCTTGAACTTGAATAATTATATTTTAAATAATTCTGTGATTCTGTATTTATGTGCTCAGCACCTGATTAGATCCTATGTGACCTACAACATTGTACTTGCCTGTGTATACCTTGTTGTTTGTGTAATAATGTGACATCAAGCAAAGCAACCTGATCTAAATGTAACATGATAAAAATGTGTTGTGTAATTCAGTGTTTTTACTCGTGGGATTAATCTACAACCATAAATATTGATATTATTGACAATTTAATGCTTTTAGACAATGGGATATGTTGAATCCAGTCGAAATCGGCTAAACTGTATTCATTATTCACTTATTGATTTTATATCATAGTATTTTTTGTTTGAAAGGCACCCAATGAATGACGTTTCAAAACATTAGCTATTGTCCACGTCAAATTAGTGTTAAGTGAAAGTCAGAATTTTTCATGACCAAATGTTTTTCAAAATATTATGTGATGGATAATGGCCGAAGACTGTCCATTATGTAAATAGAAAGAACAACTGAGGGGCGTCAGCCCCGAAGTTGTTCTGACTATTTACATAATGGACAGTCTGAGGCTATTATCAAACTTAAAACATAGCAACATAGAGATCCAAAATATCTCAAAAACATCATGTCATTACTAAAATAATGGACAGATTCTTAAAACAACTCAGTATGATATGTATTCACTCATAGAGGTGGTAACTACATATCAATAAGCAAGATGTCTTCCAGTGGACACTGTAGTTATCACACAATCAAGTATTTAGGTAATGATAATATTCTACGTGATTTGAATAATATATATTGCAAAAAATTACATACCAGTTACAATAATCATTCTTTAATTGGATATTCTATGATATGATGTAATATTTATATTATGAAGGATACATCAAATATATTGGTGAAAAAGGTTAAAGATTGATAATAGTCATGTAGCGAATATCATATATAGTGAGACTAAGCGAATACACAATATGGATATAGAAGGAGAAATTTTTAGTTTAAGGTATATTTGAACGGATTATGTGATTTTCCTGCAATACAAGTTCTTCTATATTCAGAACCCCTGAAAACCGTACCCTTTATGGAAAAAAAGCCTGCAGTCATCCAACAAGATAATCCAGAAATCAAAATAAGAAAACCCTCAAGGTTATAACGTGAAATATACATTGATTTTGTGTACAGTGTTAATAATTTTTTTTCACATTGGTGCCCATTTTGCTATTGCCCTCTTATGTTTGAGAAAACTGTCTATTATTAAGAAATCTGTCCCTTATTTAGAAAACTGTCCATTATCTAGAAAACTGTCTATTATTAATCGCAAATAATGGACAGATTTCTAAATAATGGACAGAACATCTACTAACAGTGTCTATTCTCCTATATAATGGATAAAAACAACAAAGTATGACGTCATAACTATGTTTTAATATGATTTAATATTTATTTGAGTTCTTTGTATCTATTTGACCAACCCGAATTTTGTTTTAAAGGGTAAAATTACAACAAAAAAAAAAACCAGAATATGCTTTGTAAGTAAGAGATTCAAACTAATTTCATTATTGGAAATTAAAAGCTCGATATTTTCAGTAGAAACTGGAGTAACAAAAAGAAATATTTTTTTCTGGCGTCTATTTTTTTTAGATATTGGGTCCGTTCACCCTTTCGTTCATGAATGATTCATGGAACTCAAATTATCAATTAATAAGCTTAAATTGACAATTAAAAAAGAAAATCTTCTCAAACACGTACCCATTTGAACCAATAAATAAGTCTTCTTCGGTTGTTGGTGCAGCTTGGTATTAGTATGTCAATTGACGAAATGTTATGACTTCAGCTGAGTGAGCGTATGTTAAATTTTCCCATATCTTCAATACCAAACGAAGATTGCATGCCAATGATCAATCAATCTTAAAAGTACTACAAACTTATTTCAGTTGAGAAGTCAAGGTCGTGGTGAACTATTGGTATCATTATGTTACCAGCCAGCAGCCAACAGATTGGGCGTTGTAATATTGAAAGCGAGAAATCTACCAAAGATGGATATATCAGGTCTCTCAGGTATGTACTACTGTGTGCAAGTATCTCCACAAATCATAATATTTTTGTTAACATATTATTATGCCATCCTTCTATTTCGCCATTATCAGAAAAATTATCCCAACTGAGAACGGCATTTCTACTGTCCATTCTTGTGATTGTAAACAAGGAAGACATCTCGTGTTTAGCTTTATTCATTAAAGGATGTTGTAGTCAAAGAGATTTTGGGCTCATCCGGGTACAATCAAAACAAATACAAAACCAGTCCATTATATTTTCAAGGGTATAAAAGTATCTTATTTAGAGGGTTGTTTGTTTGGCAAGTTACAGCAATACCCTTGAAAATATAATGGACTGGTTGTGTATGTTTTGAATGTACCCGGATGAGCCGAAATATCTCTTTTTGACTATACAATTTTTTTTTTTAATATAACATTGATGTGATTTGTTGTTTTTTAAAAGGTAAATTGTGAACAGGTCTGGCCTAATTTATAACATAATAATAATTAAATTTTTGGTGGTTGTGTGAAATTGTGAAATGAATCTGTTTTTTTTATAGTTTATATATTACCTGATAATTTACATTATAGCGATACTAGCTATAGGACCATTGATTCTAATTTGAAAGTTTTAGTTTACGTAATTTCATATTTAATAATTGGTGTCTGGCTAAGAATCTAATAACTAAAAATAGCTACTGCTTAAAACTAAATTATAAGATCAAGAAACAATTATTGATTTTGTATTTTTTTTAAGAAATACTTCTTTTAGAAAGAATATATTAATCAAACAACAACAGTATATATTCATCAGTAGATGAACCTAACGTCATAGATAACATAGCAGAATCGATCAAATTCGAAAACAACTAACGTTTTTTAATAATAAATTAGTTATATGAATTTGTCAGATTATACAGGGATTCTGCTGAATATTTCTGACACTATTTAAATCTACTGATGAAAATATACCCTGATTTACATCGTTTAAGAATTAAAATTTTATGTCTACTCAAAAGGTAGTATTCAATGTAGATTACACGAATACTGTCCATCTGTTTAAAACAGGTTTACTAGATAATGCCAGTGTACAGTTTCTTCAAAGAAACTCTCCTTTCAGATATTGTGACAGTTATTTAGAAAATTCAATAAAATTACCATGACAACCAAGATTTAAAAAAATCAATGATCATATTGTGTAAATCCAATTTCTACATAGCAAGTTTGTTGATGGGCTTCAAGTCGATTTTAAGATCGTCTATACAGAAGTACATTGAGATCTAAATTGGTGTGTGTGGTGAGAAAGTTCTTTTATAAATCTCATATCAATAAAGATTCAAGGTATCATTGCAACCAATGTTAATATATAATTTGTTATCAGTAAAATGACATTAAAAAAGGCTTAGATAAACTTTTCAAACTAGCCCAACTTGCTCAGTCGTTATAAAAGCGTCTCAAAATCGGAATTTAACCCATTCTCTAGGCATTGACTTTTTTTCGCAAACGATACGAATTAAGTGTTAATGTATGACCCAAGGGATTAGTTTAGATAATCTGTTGGTATATACATGGTTTTGGTAATTTAACTTCTTGACCACCGTCAAATTTAACGTCAAAATAAGTAAAACTAGAACCGTGAAGACGGTGCCGAGCAGTGCGCAACCCACTTGATACATGGATGAAATGCACATTTTTCAACCAATGATAAAAGCGCACTTGTCAAAATACTCACTCAATTTTATGTGTCAGTACTCAGTAGAGAGTACACTGGAAGATATGTTTGCAGGGTTGATTAAAGGGATGGCAGGCAGATTAACTAAAAGAGATGCGGGAATACCAGCAGACAGACAAACGAAACACCTGTTTGACTATACCTGTAACGATCGAATTAAAATTTGAAAATAGAATACATTTCTCTCCTAGAAATTTCAACCAAAAAAGGTCAAGTCAAGGGCAATAACTCTTAACCCTTTTCGAACTCATCCGAGATATTATCAAGATAAATACACATCCCAAACTCAAATTGGATAATAACTCTAGCCTTCATTACATACACAAGTTAATTTTAACATTTCCACTAAGTCAAGAGCAATAACTCATAAACCGGCCACTGGAATAGCGCCAATTTTGAACTGATCCGAGATAGTATCAAGATGAAGACACATACCCAGTTTCATTCAAAACATATGAAAACTCTAGCTTCTATCGCGTAGACAAGTTAATTTTAACGTGTTTTTTTTTCACTAAGTCAAGGGCAATAACTCTCAATCCTACGACTGTAATCGCTCCATTTTCGAACTCATCTGAGATATTATCAAGATAAATACACATACCAAGCTTCATTCAAATCGGATAAAAGCTTTAGTCTCTATCGCGTGTACAAGAAACTGTTGACCGACGGACGGACGGACAGAAAGTGGTGACGGCAATATACGTCCATATTTTCATGTGGGCGTATAAAAAGGCAGATAAAATGGATTCAAAACTACCAGCAGACAGACTAAATAAAAGGGGTGCAGAACTACAAGCAGTCAGACCTAATAAAAGGGGCGCATGGCTACCAGTATACAGGCAGGTTAACTTAAAGGGATAATATGCGGGAATACCAGCAATACTATCAATATTTTCAAATTCTAAAACGCGGAATTATGATTCAAATACATATTGTCATATATCACGGGAAAGCGTAGATCAAGCACAATACGAATCAAAAATAATTTGTGTCGTATGTCAATTAGGTCACGTGACAGAGCTGTTTAAAGTTAAAAATTGCAATTTTCTGACGGCCATAAAACCGGAAGTAAACATTGAGCATCTAAAATGATTATGCCATTGGATAGATCTCGTCAAGGGCAACAACTTTTGTTCAGGTCACTCAAGGTCAAGGTCACAAGATATGAGCCTTAAAAGTTTTGACTATTACTGAAAATCTTAAACCGGAAATAAAAAAAATTCTGAATCGAAATTCAAAAATCGGCTCGCCATGTTTTGTTAGCAATCGATTGATGATTCCCTAGTCATCTTTTTTATTCAAATCGGATGATTCCCTGATTCTGAATTTCGATTTAAAGAAAAATTATAAATAATCTGGGTCAGATATTACCATTTCATATTTAGGCAATGGTTATTTGTAGCACATTGCAAAAAGATTTTTTCGAATATCTTAATTATTCCGGAAGTTGAAATTTCAACTTTACAAGCGAATGACGTCTAAACCGGAAGTGATATAAAAATTTTGAAAATACCATTTAGTTAGAAATCAAAATGTTTATACATCTGTAAGGTTTCAAATGGATCGAAATAAAATTGCAAAAGTTAAAAAAACGGTTAAAAAAGTGCTCCAAAAAGTCAGCAACGAATGTCTAAAAGTGCATTTATGTTAAGGCTATTATGTAGACATGAGAATAATGAAATAAACAAAAAAAGTTCCATCTAAATCGGTTGAAAAACAGAGGTAAAAATTGTAAAAAACATAATATGGGTTTTTCTGTCATATGTCATTTCCGGTTAGACAAAAAACCGTCATTTTACATTCACGCAACACCGAGCAGTTAGTTACCGTAGGAAAACATGCGAGATAATGTGTGGCATGCTCCCTTCATACCGAATTAAATACAAGTGCAAAACCGTGAAATTGTATGCTATAAGTACATGTAGATAAAGTGATTAAGTATTTATAAGGAATGTTTCTGACGTGTCATGTCAAGAAAATATCAATGAACACTAATAGTAATAAAAAAGATGATTTATTATTGAATCGTCATATCATAAAGTATATTCAGACAGCATAATTAAAACTATGTGAAGAACATTGTTGAAATGTGGACGTACCATGGCATAGTTCATGCGTCTGTTAATCTGTGTAGGATCTTCTTTTCAGTCATTACCGTACAGTAAATAACCATAGTTGCTCTCTATTTTCAGATCCATACATCAAAATCTACTTGAATTACAATGGTCAGAGAATCGCCAAGAAGAAAACACACGTAAAAAAGAGAACGTTAAACCCCGTGTTTAACGAATCTTTCCTCTTCGACGTTCCCTATAATGAGGGACTACAAAACATAAGTCTGGAATTCTTAGTATTAGATTGGGATCGCATGACTAAAAATGAAGTTGTTGGCCGTTTGGAGATCGGATCGAAGACAGGACCAACCGAAGTATCTCACTGGAATGAAGTGATGAATTGTCCTCGAAAGCAGATTGCTGAATGGCACAAATTAAGAGAGTGATTGAATATGACTATGTTGATCAATATTGTACTGAGTTATCGGTCTTTCCAAATAACTAGCTTCAATTGTATCTCAAGGACGTTTTAACAGTTGCGCAATTCAATATCGTCATTATATCGCTTTTGTTGACAGCTAAGATAAGAACATTAATGAACAAGTACGCTCTATATTTTAAAACCAATCTCTATATTTTACATAAGTAAGAACTGGTCTGTCTAATATTTGATATGGTCATGCTTTGTTTAGAATGTATGACGGAAAACAGAAAAACTTATATAAAGTGGTGAGCGCAATTTCTCGTTGTCATTTTTGTTAGCATAAACTTAAATTTAGTCGAACTCTTTCCGACACATAATCACCATATAGGTCGTCTCAAAATACTCAAGGAAAAATACGACAGAATAATTGAAACCAGCTCTTTTGACCGGACCTGTGACATGGTTGATGTCTGTTAATATGCTTCTGTTCTGTGATTAGTCTAATCACTTATTCGAATAAAAAAGCCCCAAGTACAACCAATCCAAAGAAAACTTGAAATCCAAAAAATCGTATCGGCAATAAAATGGTAGCAACAATTGAACTATGTATATGATATCATTACCAAATGAGTCCAAAGTAAATTTACTGTTCAAGGGAGATAATTTTTATATTTGACACATAATAGAAACCTCTAAAGGTGGGTTTATACAGAACGCGAACGCGACTTTTCATCAGTTCAGTCATTCAAATAGAGCACAAACACGAACGCGGAAAACCGTCGACGGCAATGCAAAATAAATTGAATTTTTTTTAATCACACACCTGTCAGTCCAACCTTCTCTCCGATTCCCTTCCAAATATCTTTCTTTTTTACTGTGTCTTTGTAAGATTTTTCAGCTTTGTCAAACAAAACTGGATTCTTTTCAACTTCTAAAATCAAAACTTCAGTTTTATCCATTGTTTGTACCCTACAAGCAAATTGGAAAAACCATGTGCACAAGTTTCTATTTTAGGAAATGATGCAAGGGAGGTGGTACAAGCTGATTGGTTGATAGCAAGAAAGCCGCCGCGACTTTCTGAAAAATTCGCTCTTGGGGCAATCTCGGCGGTCGACCGCGCGAACAAATATTTGTTCGCGTTCGCGTTCGCATTCTATTTGAACGGTCCCTCTATAAAATGATGAAACCATTCCATGACGAAAAACCGCGTTCGCGTTCGCGCTCTGTATAAACCTACCTGAAAGCGCCATCAAAGCGCCGTTGGTGTGATTTATGCATCACCACTTAACTTTGTTAAGATGTCTCAAAATGTACTGTGGATCAAAAGCGACATGTTATCGGCGATCCCGAAATTTGGCAATGCGTAACAGAGCTTAACAATGCACGACAGAGCTTGATACTCGTATCAGAGCGTATCAAGGCCTGATCAAATCGGAAATAATTTGTCTCCAAAGCGTAGCGAAGCTAATCAGAGCGTAGCATTACTTAGGAGATCTTGATATTTTTGGAAAAGTAATGGCGCTTTGCTCGCCGATTTAAAGCGCGGTATTCGCCTTCGGTGTGAACTATGCATTAAGCTTGTTAGGAGATTATTATCAAGTTCGCTAGATTCTTGAAGCATGATTTACTACACACTTTGATGCCTATGTACGAGTATAACATGTGTAAGAAATTTGAAATTAATGAAAAATCGTTACAGCACTGATAATCTATTGAATTTAAATATTTAATAATTATTTAAACTACTTGTTATGCGCATTTAAATATGTGATCTGTGATCTGATATTGTATGATTGATTATTTGATCACAATATGTTAACAATTTAATATGCTTGATGTTTTATTCACTTCGCTCCCAAATTTTGGTTTAGTTAGCGATTGTTATGAAGAATGAACGAAATAACCCACCACTATGTAAATAGTTATAAGAGATGCCAAGTCATATTATCTAGGTTTATATTGTTTGACAGGCCCGTGTGCAATTCTTGTCTCAGATCTAAACTCTTATTCAATGTAAGTAATTATACCTGTAATCCTTTCAGTGCAATCTGTGTGTACTCATTTGAATGTCAATTGCATGCGATCTGTTTAAGAACGCCTTTGGGTCCATGAAAATAACAGTTGTGAAAAATATTCATTTCAAATACTCTTCCTTCCTTAAAGAAAACTAATGTGAAATTGACAGAACCAATATTTTTTCTGTAAATCGAAATTTATTTCATTGGTTGGCATTTTCATCAATCCAAAGACAGTCTAAGACTCTCAACACTATTTGTATTTGGAGGTTGATATTTCAATTAACAAAAATAATAGGAAAATGCAATTCAGTTAACCTTCGTTATCCTGTTTTGAAATCCTAAACAGAATGAGATGAGCTCTTTTCAAATACACTTTAAGAATTACTGAAAGATTTATATTATAAATTAATTAAAGATAAAAAAAAATAACCACAAAACAGTTGGTTTTTAAAAAAATGAGCTTAAGATATATGTTATCTGTTTATAAGTTTTAAAAAGTCAATAATTTTGTCTGAGAAACATGGGAGCAAGGATTAAGAGCGGTAGCCCTATTCACCTAAATTACTACACGTATTTCTGAAAAGACAGAAAAATTTCATTTCATGTTTAAGTAAGTACGCTGTTTATTATGTAAATTAGTAGACCGGTGTTATTATTTTCCTTACCATTTTAGATTATGTTAATTCTTGGTTACGTTTTCGTTGTAAATTGTCCTGTATAAGGTCAGTGTTATTATTATTATTATACACCAATTATTGTTGGTGGTGAAATAGAGTTTGAGAAAGAGAATCTATTTAAAACCAAACATGACAATTAAAAGTAAATTTTGTGATTTTTTTCACAATCTTTTGGTATAGTTTTGTTTCAGCGGATATTTCATGTACACTAGACAATTGATCGAGAAATACAATATCAAAATATACAAATTATACTATACTTTAAAGCATTCTGACAAAAATAAAACAAAGTATATCAATTTGTTCTGGTAAGTGATCTTATATTACTATATCTTATGGTTGATGCTTCATATATAGTCATATAGATGCAGCTTGTTTAATGCGTATAATAAGAGTGAAATTTTGGAAGAACGGCTGCTTTTCAAATATTTGGCGCCTATTTATTACGCCATGCGTCAGACGAATACCGCTTTATTACGGACTTGCAACATGTAAAATATGCGCTAACACATCGGCCTACTTGGTGAGATAAAGCTTAAGGGTTTAGTGAGAGTTTTCTTAGAGCAGTTAGAATGTGAATATTGCTCGAGTAGGACCCGGAAGAGATCAAGGTCAACTGTCAAGTTGAAATTGACGGCCGTGACCTTATCTTTATGATTCATAAATCATAAGAAGTCTTTAATATGCATATCTTATCTATCCCAGTCAGATCCGCTTGGTCAGGTAACAATATAAACTGATTAGGTTATCTTTTGGATTTTCTCTGAGAACATGACAGCTTGTTGCGTCATTTCTAGATTTTTATGTCCATTTTATATGAAAAATTCCATTCCCATTTGAACTCGATCTTGGAAATAGCAAAGTCCATCTATGTTTTCATTTAGTTTCCAAAAGTAGTTACAGGTTGACAAATAATTTAAAATAGTTTGAGGTCGTTTCCTGGTGTTTCTTGGTCCAGGGGCATAGCGTGACCAATTTGACTGGGGGGTGTAATTTACAGTCCACGTTTTTCCACTGGTGATGGTAATGACTCCGGGCCGTATGGGAATCTCTTAAGAAACAGGTGTAGGCCTACTGCACTTGGGTTAGAGGGACACACTGATTAAACAAGACTGAAATGCAGGATGGTCGCTTCTCGAGTGGTACCTTTAGATAAAGAAACCAAGTACTGACGATCCGAACCGCAAAACGAAACTCGAAATCCAAAAAGACATTTTGACGAAACATAGGTAACAGCTTAAGAACTTTTCACATGAGGAATTATATCAATCATACATGAGTAAGTATATCATAATGAAAAGTGGTATCAGGTGTCTAGAAGAGTAAGCATACCCTGCCTGGCGCCACACCCGTCCTAGCTGTTAAACATCCACAAAACTACAAAACAAAAACGTGAAAAAGCGTCGGATGAAACAAACATGACTCGACGACAAATTTACAAACTCAATCCGTACGCTATCAATCAACGAGGAACCATATTATCAGAAGGGCAAGCAAATACTGCCTAGAACACCACCAGTAATAGCTGCTTAATATTTAAGATAGAGGGAGGCAAAACAAGAGTAGTGTCTAGTAAAATTATAAAAATAAGGTGACAATTCGACAGTTTCGTGAGGATAACTTAAAAAGAATCGTTTAGCAAAAGCATTTGCAGTCATAACACAAACAGATGATTTGTATTGATAAATCAATTTTTGATGGCGGTCGTAAAATTTCCTAAGAGAGGTTTAGTTAGAGTCGGTTTTAGTTCACATCTTTGTAGTAGACTAACACACTACAACTTAAAGACAGAAGCATAAAATCGCGTCAAATAAAATTAGTGACCAGACGACAAATGTTAAAAGTTCAAGGGACGTAACTGATGAAAATATCCAATTTCTACAATTCAAGGGACGTAACTGATCATAATAATTGCAATGTTATGATAATAAAAGGGGGGTGGCTGAGTACGTCCGAATAAAGGAGAACAATTCAATGACGAAAGGTGTTACCGGTGAGAAGAAGGGTCAACAAATACTATCTAGAACAACACCGGTAATAGCTGTTTAATATTGAAGATAAAATAGGTAGGCAAAACAATTAGTAGTGTCATGTAAAATTAGAACAAAAGGTGAGTAATTTCGTGAAGACAGGTTTAAAAATGAATCGTTAAGCAAAAACATCTGTAATTATAGCAGAAACAGATATTTTATATTTATCAATTAGTTCATGATGGCGGCCGTAAAATTTCTTAAGAGAGATTTTGAGTCGATTTGGTAAATATCCTTGTAGTAGTAGCTTAGATGTTAGAAGCTTCGATCTAGCTAAGAAATCATCGTAGAAAGAACATGCTCTAGAGTATCGAACTAATTGAGACACATATACTCCATAAGCTGGCGAATGTGGAATGTTGCTGCACATAAAAGGAAAATTGACGATTGGAAAATCAAAATCATCACGTTTATCATATAATTTTACACTAAGTCTCTGTTTTTTGTCATATTCAAGACGCAGATCTAAATACGATGCGTAGTGTACGTTATCGGTTGTGTTTTTAATTTCTAATTCATCGGGATAGATGAAATCTAAATATTCACTAAATTTAGGATTATTTAAAGAGAGGACATCATCTATATAGCGATAAGTGAAATTAAAACGCTTACTTAGTCGTTTGTTATTTTTTACGAGTGCTTGCATGAACTCTGCCTCGTATGTGTATAAAAATAAATCAGCAAGTAGAGGCGCGCAGTTAGTGCCCATAGGGATGCCTATCACTTGTTGATAAATATCACCGCCAAATTCCACAAAAATGTTGTCTATTAAAAAATCCAACATATTAACAACATCGTTGGCGGTAAATTTGTTAATGGAATCACTATGGTTCTGAACAAAATATGTGAAATTATAATTGACAACAATATATTTAAATCTTACATTGCCAGTTTTAGAATGGAAAACACTATAAATAAGATCTTTTAAACGTGCTTTAAGTTTACTATGTGGAATTGTAGTGTAAAGAGTTGAAAAATCAAAGGTTTGTATAGATGAAACTCTTGAAAGTGATTGAGACTGTAAATTTTCTAACAATTCTTTTGAATTTTTCAAAATCCACATTTGATTGATTCCATTGCGGGAGTATATAGTGTTGCAGTACTGAATCTGTAATATATATCAACATATTTTTTCTGATATCTTGCGCCTAAACTGGTACCGGTGTTATGCTTTGAACTTTGTTATATTTTCTGTTGTGGAGCTAGTTTTATAAGTTTGTTATTCATACCCCCGTCCATCAGTCCCGTCAGTATAAAGAAACCAAGTACTGACGATCCGAACCGCAAAACGAAACTCGAAATCCAAAAAGACATTTTGACGAAACATAGGTAACAGCTTAAGAACTTTTCATATGAGGAATTATATCAATCATACATGAGTAAGTATATCATAATGAAAAGTGGTATCAGGTGTCTAGAAGAGTAAGCATACCCTGCCTGGCGCCACACCCGTCCTAGCTGTTAAACATCCACAAAACTACAAAACAAAAACGTGAAAAAGCGTCGGATGAAACAAACATGACTCGACGACAAATTTACACAAACTCAATCCGTACGCTATCAATCAACGAGGAACCATATTATCAGAAGGGCAAGCAAATACTGCCTAGAACACCACCAGTAATAGCTGCTTAATATTTAAGATAGAGGGAGGCAAAACAAGAGTAGTGTCTAGATAAATTATAAAAATAAGGTGACAACTCGACAGTTTCGTGAGGATAACTTAAAAAGAATCGTTTAGCAAAAGCATTTGCAGTCATAACACAAACAGATGATTTGTATTGATAAATCAATTTTTGATGGCGGTCTTAAAATTTCCTAAGAGAGCTTTAGTTAGAGTCGGTTTTAGTTCACATCTTTGTAGTAGACTAACACACTACAACTTAAAGACAGAAGCATAAAATCGCGTCAAATAAAATTGGTGACCAGACGACAAATGTTAAAAGTTCAAGGGACGTAACTGATGAAAATATCCAATTTCTACAATTAAGGGACGTAACTGATCATAATAATTGCAATGTTATGATAATAAAAGGGGGGTGGCTGAGTACGTCCGAATAAATGAGAACAATTCAATGACGAAAAGTGTTACCGGTGAGAAGAAGGGTCAACAAATACTATCTAGAACAACACCGGTAATAGTTGTTTAATATTGAAGATAAAATAGGTAGGCAAAACAATTAGTAGTGTCATGTAAAATTAGAACAAAAGGTGAGTAATTTCGTGAAGACAGGTTTAAAAAAAAAAAAAAAAATGAATCGTTAAGCAAAAACATCTGTAATTATAGCAGAAACAGATATTTTATATTTATCAATTAGTTCATGATGGCGGCCGTAAAATTTCTTAAGAGAGATTTTGAGTCGATTTGGTAAATATCCTTGTAGTAATAGCTTAGATGTTAGAAGCTTCGATCTAGCTAAGAAATCATCGTAGAAAGAACATGCTCTAGAGTATCGAACTAATTGAGACACATATACTCCATATACTATTATCTAACACGCCGTTTTTAATGATCTATTTTGAAGTCAATCAAGTCAATGCACATTCGACAGTCCTTGTAAACCCTTAACACCAAACACAAGAAGGGTTTCACATGTTTTACACATAGTTTGCTTATATTATTTACCTCTATCGTGGCAGTATCACTCAAAACAATCTCGCTTTCTTCGTTTTCCCACTAAATGTCAGCCATGACACTACGTCATAGAAATATTACGTAAGGTATTCCACCAAGCACGTGTGACGTCACTATATAAACAAGCAGACGACGGGGATTCCGCAGTCTGGGGTTGGACTCGTTTACGGCAATACCTCTAGCTCATCGAAAAGGCCAAACTAGTGTCAACTCGACCAGTTTAGGATAAATCGGAATGGTAGGATTATTTTCGAACCTTTAATCTTTCATATTAAGTAAATCTTCATACAATAGCTTTTAACTAGCTGAGTTTTACCAGCTGTCAAAAGCCTAGTGCCACATATTATTTATTAGCCTATCATTAGGCCTACCATTATAATTCATTAATATTATTAGCCCTAAAGCCTAAAGGGCACTTACTTGCATTTACTTCACTGCAAGATATTAAGCGGTGATAACTAATTAGCAACTAGCTGTAATTACCTTTCTAAATTCCATTCAGCGCTACATTTAGCACTAAAGCTTAATTACTAGCCTATTATAGACCTAGTAATTCTGAACTTTGACCATTTTAATATTTCACAATTTAAGGGTTATTTAGGTTAGTTCCTATCATGCCCATGCATGGTATAACCTGGCCCTTGTATTAGTTGCTCATTAATTTATCCAATTTAACTGTGATAATCATTATCTCAGGTTTATTCACACTGTTGTCACTGTTCCAAGCATCCTCGGACCCTTGGAAATTTAGACCTTTTGTTGTTATCAAATAATTGTTGATCATTTATAAATCTGTACAAATAAATTCTATATTTATGGTTCTTTAGTTTTTAATTCCTTGATCAGAGTGCTAGGCTGGGACGAGCTCTCATTGCAGCCAACGCTAGTATAGCGTGGGGCGCAACACTGGTGTCAGAAGTGGGATTTTCAAACTTCTTTTTGTGAGGAAGTTCTGATTATTCCAGCGTCTAGTGGATCTAGGAATTTTAAAACTATTTTAAAAATTAAAATCTAACAAATTGGCTGTAGTTTAAGAATACATTTTATTCATTCAAATATGGATGATTCAGAAATAACTTTTCCAAAATTACAAGGCTCTGGGGAGGAAAATTGTAAACAATCCTTTCAAGTTGTTGATGTAGACAACACTTCGATTTCACAAACTGAAATTAGAAAAACAAATACAGATTTAATAGACAACCTAACCGTACAACTGAGCACATTTACAGAACACTTAACAAATAAAATTGAACATATGCAGAGAGACATGGGTAAAATTCACAATGGATTTGATTCTCTTAAAGAAAAGGTATATGACTTAGAACACAGGGTTTCAAACACAGACCATCCCTCAAGGGGCGATTTTCATAGCTCACCAATAACCCCAGAGAACATTAATGAGAACCACCAAGGATCTCCCATACACAGGACACATCAACATTTTGGTCACAACAATAAAGGGGTTAAATTAAGGCCACAGAGCTATAATGGGGAAGAAGATTTGGATGAATATCTTTCGCAATTCGAAATTGTAGCTCAACTAAACAATTGGGACTATTGGCAAAAGTCTTCCTTTTTAGCCAGTAGCCTGAATGGAAATGCTAGGGCCATTTTAACTGAACTATCCCCTGTAGAAAGACAAGATTATGATACATTAGTTAAACTTTTAAGCATAAGATTTGGGTCAGTGGAGCGATCTGAAATGTTTAGGGCTAGGTTACAAAACCGTACAAGAAGTAAAAATGAATCCATATCTGAACTTGCACAATCTATCAGAAAGTTGACACGTAAAGCATACCCTACAGCTGATATGTCTGTAACAAACATTCTTTCGTTAGATCATTTTGTAGACGCTATCAACGATTCAGAAATGCGACTTCGAATAAGAGAGCTACAACCCAAAAACATAAATGAAGCTGAAATACATGCATTAAGGTTAGAAACCCATCGTTTGGCCGATAAACAAAGGGGAAGGTCCGTTCACATGATTGATCAAGCTGATCAACTTGTTTGTGAGGTACAGCAAACTACCCCAAACCCAAAGCATAATGAAACAAATTTCAGTACGTTAAACAATTCCATTAATATGCTTGAGAAAACTACTAAACAATTAATCTACACTCTAAATAATAATCACTCAAATTTTGGAAATCAACAAAAGGGAACTCAGCGCAGATACTGGAATGGAAACCCACAACAAAATAGGGAAAACCAAAGCTTTATACAAGATAAAAATACATACCACAATCCATCCTCTTATCACAAGTATCACAATGCTGGTTCCCCTGCTCAAAACTCTAGACAACATACTGCTCCTAATAATAACAATAATAAATATTTTAATAGTAACCACCAAGGCAACTCTAATTTTACAAAAAAAACTAACCAAGGCAGATGGGGACCTGTCTCACAGGATGTCCGTGCAATACAGAGTTCAGACTATGAGACTGACACCTTTCAGACGGAAAACTAGACCTTGCTGAATTCGAGGGTCAGAATCCAGCAGGTGATATAAATGGGCCCAGCTCAGATATTATAATTAGTAGTATTAATGATCAAAATAAGGGGTTATTTGTGTGTGCTACAATTAAAAGTGAACATATTTCTATGCTTTTGGATTGTGGTGCATCAGTTAGCATTATAAATCTTAAAGTTTTTAACCTACTACAAACTATATTTAATTTCAATGTCACGCCAGTTAAACTTAACCTTGTCACAGCTACAGGGGAAAAGAAACCATTTTATGGAAAGTCGACTGTCGAGATAAAATTAGGCTCTAGGGTTGTTAAACATGAATTTCTTATTGCTGACATAGTGCAACAAGGAATTTTGGGAATAGATTTTTTGACACAACATTCTGTTGATATTTTATTTGCAAGTAATTGTGTCACCATGGGGGGAGAAACAATTCCTTGTTATAGATACCAAGACAAGGGTGAATTCATGTGCAGTCGAATCACTGTATGTGAAGATATAATTATTCCTGCTAACACCGAAATGGTGGTATCTGGGAAGATAAAAGATCCCATACCTACAGGAAATAATGTTATGGTAGAGCCAACAGATAAGTTCATGGAAAAACATGATATTCTTCTGGCTAGGATCATTGCTAACCCAAATCGAGGCACAGTTCCATTAAGATTTTTAAATAGTAACGATACAGAGTGTAAAATTCATAAGAACTCTGTTGTAGCTACTATCAATGCAGTGGATAGGTGTATTGACCCCGTTTCATCAGAGACCATAAATCAATTAGAAGTCTCTAATTACGATCGGAAGATTCCAGACCACTTACAAACCCTATTTGAAGAGTCAAGCAAAGACCTCAGTTCAGATCAAAAAGAGGGTTTGAAAGCGGTATTGATAGATTTTCAAGATGCTTTCTCTAAACACTCAAATGACTTGGGTTTGACAAATTTGGCTGAACACAAAATCAAAACTGATGGGGCACAACCTATTAAACAAGCCCCGAGGCGAATCCCTTTAGCTAACATGGTTGAAGCTGAGAATGAAATAAGCGATATGGAGGCTAAAGGGGTAATCGAACGTTCAGAGTCCCCTTGGTGTTCGCCGGTGGTCCTTTGTCGAAAAAAATCGGGAGAATTGAGATTCTGCATTGATTACCGCAAGCTCAATTCAGTCACTATTAGGGATAGTTTCCCCTTACCCAGGACAGATTTTGATGCCATGTCCGGAGCAAATTACCTATCAACGGTTGATTTAAAGAGCGGTTACTGGCAAGTAAACGTTGCCAAAGAGGACCGTCCTAAAACAGCTTTCTCAATCCCAGGGAGTGGGCTTTGGCAGTTTGTAACTATGCCTTTCGGGCTATGTAACGCACCTGCAACCTTTGAAAGATTAATGGAAAAAGTTCTTTGTGGACTCTCTTTTAAAATTTGTATGGTTTATTTAGACGACATTATCATATATTCTAAAACATTTGAGGAACATTTAGAAAATTTAAAGCTCATTTTCGAGAGATTGCTAAATGCCAACCTAAAAATGAGCCCTAAAAAATGTAAACTATTTAAACATGAAGTCTCATTCCTTGGGCACATTGTAAGTTCAAATGGCATTGCCACAGACCCGAGCAAACTCAGTGCCGTTACAGAATGGCCTACTCCACAAAATGTTAAAGAAATAAGGCAATTTTTAGGACTCTGCTCATACTACCGGAAATTTGTGCGGAACTTTGCAGACATAGCCAAACCATTACATAAATTAACAGAAAAGAACAGCAAATTTCATTGGGGGGAGGAATGCCAAATTGCTTTTGATACGCTCAAGAAAACTTTAACTTCTGCTCCCATTTTATCTCTACCAGTACCAAAAGGTCAATTTATCCTTGATACTGATGCCTCAAACGTTGGCTTGGGTTGCGTTCTATCTCAAAATCAAGATGGAGTGGAACGAGTCATTAGCTATTATAGTAAAGCATTTAGTAAATCTGAACGTAAATATTGTGTTACACGCAGGGAGTTATTAGCAGTTGTATCTGGCATCAAAAATTACCATCACTACCTCTTCGGTCAATGTTTTCAAGTAAGAACAGATCATGGTTCTCTCACTTGGCTTATTAATTTCAAAAATCCAGAGGGACAACTTGCACGATGGTTCCAATTCTTGGCCACATATCAGTTTGAAATAGTTCACCGAGCAGGGCTTAAGCATGGTAATGCTGACAGTCTCTCTCGTAGGCCTTGTGTGCATTCAGAATGCAGGAAATGCATCAAAGCGGAACAATTTGATACCGAAAAGGAAATAAAAGAGGAACCGAATACTAACCTTTTAAATTACATTAACGAACTCATCTTTTCTCTTCATTCCTCAGTCCCCAGTACCTCTGAAAATACAACACAATTACAAACTATCAATATAAAGCATGCACAGCAATCAGATGAATCCCTTAAACATGTCCTTAATTGGGTAAAAGCTGGGAAAAGGCCTACATGGCAGGAAATTTCAATACTTGATGAAACCAGTAAGTTCTACTGGATGCGGTTTGAATCACTTGAGCTAAGAGATGATGTCCTTTGCAATAAATGGGAAACTGTCATTAAGGGAAAACCCCCTGTTTATCAAATTGTGTTGCCTCAAGCTCTTAAGGAAGTTGCACTGTTTCAACTGCATGATAGCGTTACAGCTGGCCATTTGGGACAAAAGAAAACTCTAGCCAAAATCAGGGAGAGGTTTTACTGGAACCAGATGTCACATGATGTGAAACATTGGTGCAATAAATGTCACAAATGTAACTCCAGAAAACACCCACATAAGAAAGCCCGGGGACCACTCCAGACTTATAATGTTGGTGCCCCTATGGAGAGATGGGCAGTGGACGTTTTAGGTCCGTTGCCAACCACAAGGAAAGGTAATTCGTACCTTCTTGTGACAGCTGACTACTTCACTAAATGGGTTGTTGCAGTCCCAATGCCTGATCAAAAGGCAACAACTATCTCCCATGCTCTTGTTAAAAACGTGATAAGTATATATGGAGTGCCAATGGAACTTCATTCTGACCAAGGGTCCAACTTTGAGTCAGAAGTGTTTAAAGAAGTCTGCAAACTTCTGGGAATTGATAAAACTAGATGTACACCCTATCACCCCATTTCTGATGGTATGGTTGAAAGAGCGAATCAAACTATCGAAGCCATGCTTTCAGCCTATGTTTCTGAAAATAAAAGAGACTGGGATGAATACATAGACTTACTCATGCTAGCATATCGTTCTTCCAAACATGAAGCTACTGGGGTCTCTCCAGCTGAGATGCTTTTTGGGAGGAGACTCCTTCTGCCCGTTGATTTGGTTTTGGGAAGAGTTGAACCTGAAAAAAATAATCCCAATGATTATTCACATACACTCGCAAATGTTCTTAATCACATACATAAATTTGCTAGAACGAGAATAAAAACCTATTCTGAAAATATGAGAAAAAACTACAATAAAAATATTGTTCATAACATATACAAAACTGGGGATTTAGTTTGGCAGTATCAAACCAAACACAAAGGGCCTGGATCTAAGCTAAGACGCCCATGGGAGGGACCATACATTGTGTACAAACGCATAAACGATGTAATCTATCAAATACAAAGAAATTCTAAAATCAAAACAGTACACCATAATCTATTAAAACCTTACAAAACTGAATAGTTACAAGACGAGTGTTGTCTACATTAACAATGATTCTAATTGCATTATTACTCATTATTTACCATAACCATACATATATTTTCAGGCCCTGCAATTCTTCTGCACTCTATGCGAAACAGTGAAGTTTTCCAGAATCAGCTACCTGGAGAGGCATTTGTTGAATGTACACTCAGGGTTCACCTACCGATGTAGCAACTGCAAACATTTATGTCCCCGTCCGGAACAGAAACACGCCAGCTGCCCAAATGCTACTTTTGAGCTTGTTAAAAGATCGAATATGAAATATGGTCCAGAAGAGGACAGAGAATATAATGAATTCATGGCCAAGATTAAGACTATGATCAAAACAGTACCAGCAACTTCCACAACAGTACCAGTAACTTCCACTACTATAAAGACCTCAACCTTGGTTGCCACCCTAAGAAAACCGACAAATCCCCAAGCTACAGCTATGCCTCCTAAAGCCTGGACTGCCAAACCTGACACAAAAACAACCAAAAGAAATATCCCTATGGCAATAGATGCAGCTGGTGATAGAGATGTAACAAACTTACCTGAAGATTTAAATTTGTCTTCATCTTCATCATCTTCATCTTCATCATCTGCATCCAGTAATTCTCCTGTTCCACCAGCAGCACCAATACCTGAAGAAGAAAAGATATACCAACCATCACCTATTAGACCACTTAACACATCCACACCAATAAGCTCTCCAAACTACACACCAACCTGCAGGAAGAAACTGAAACTGACTACTTTAGCAAACGCACAACTTAGTCGAGTAATTTTCAATGTAGGCGGGATGAAATTTGAGACAACAAGATCAACGATTAATAAAGCAGAAGACAACTTACTAACAGCTATATTGGAGAGTGTAAAACCCTACCAGGTGGATAAAGTTGGACCGGCACAGATTCACCACTTCTACATCGACAGATCACCAAGACATTTTAATCTAATACTCGATTATTTAAGGGACCAAGGCCAGGAACCAATAAGTAGGATTCTACCATCATCACCAACTTATCTGGAAGAACTTTTACGTGAAGCCAGGTATTTCGAGCTACATAACCTAGAGAAGATAATAAACCAGAAATTAAATAAGTGTTAGGGTAAGATAATATGGTGTAAAAATATTATTATTGTTATTGTATATAGTCATACTCATATAGAATATTACATTCGAGACGAATGCTAAGTGAAAGAGGGGGCAATGTTATGCTTTGAACTTTGTTATATTTTCTGTTGTGGAGCTAGTTTTATAAGTTTGTTATTCATACCCCCGTCCATCAGTCCCGTCAGTATCTAACACGCCGTTTTTAATGATCTATTTTGAAGTCAATCAAGTCAATGCACATTCGACAGTCCTTGTAAACCCTTAACACCAAACACAAGAAGGGTTTCACATGTTTTACACATAGTTTGCTTATATTATTTACCTCTATCGTGGCAGTATCACTCAAAACAATCTCGCTTTCTTCGTTTTCCCACTAAATGTCAGCCATGACACTACGTCATAGAAATATTACGTAAGGTATTCCACCAAGCACGTGTGACGTCACTATATAAACAAGCAGACGACGGGGATTCCGCAGTCTGGGGTTGGACTCGTTTACGGCAATACCTCTAGCTCATCGAAAAGGCCAAACTAGTGTCAACTCGACCAGTTTAGGATAAATCGGAATGGTAGGATTATTTTCGAACCTTTAATCTTTCATATTAAGTAAATCTTCATACAATAGCTTTTAACTAGCTGAGTTTTACCAGCTGTCAAAAGCCTAGTGCCACATATTATTTATTAGCCTATCATTAGGCCTACCATTATAATTCATTAATATTATTAGCCCTAAAGCCTAAAGGGCACTTACTTGCATTTACTTCACTGCAAGATATTAAGCGGTGATAACTAATTAGCAACTAGCTGTAATTACCTTTCTAAATTCCATTCAGCGCTACATTTAGCACTAAAGCTTAAAGTGCCACATGGTTGGATCTCAAATAGTCGCTCTATGTATTCCTGTAATATTTGTAAACACATAAGAAAAAATTTGAAATAAAAAAAATTCATAATAAAAAAGATATACGTCTTTTAATATCGCGCTCAATACTACTCAACAAAAACGGTAAGCGTGTCGGTAGTTTCCGCCACATTCCGTAATAATTTCTTTCTGTGACGTCACCGGGGGTCAACAGATTTCTTAATATAGCCAGCGGCCATATTGTTTACTGTAGTTACGATAGCGCTAGTCCAGTTCACAATTGTTTCATGGTTCGTTTGCTCATTTTCTTAAGATAAAAACATGGTTAAAGAATGTGTTGTAGGTGGGTGTTATAATAGAGCAACCAAAGATGTGAGTTTACATCGTTTTCCACTTGACAAAGCAATTAGAAGACAGTGGACAAGAGCCGTGCAGACGACTCGAAAAAACTGGGACGGACCGAACCCAACGAGAAATGATGTGTCCTTGGTTTGTTCTGAACACTTTACTGATGATTGTATTGATCCCAGCTATAAAATGAAAAAATCTTTGGGATTTAAAGTTCAGAAGAGTCTTATTAAAGGGGCGGTGCCTACTATATTTCGACAGGATCAACGAGAGAAACAAGAAAAAACGGTGTTGAGAGGTGCTTATGAAAAGAGGGAAAGATCCAGGGTAAGTTTACTGTTTTGATTTGATATGTTTTATAAAATGCAAGATCTATAACAAAGCCTATATGAAGCATAGAAAGAATGATATTTTATTATTAAGACAAGCAGACTTACAACATGAACAAGGCAAGGGAAAAATTAAAATGTCATTCATGTTTAATTGTTTATAAATAACTCTATGGCCTAGGCCCTAAATTAAATTCTAAAACTAACAGGAGGGGAGGCTTGTTTTTTTTTATTGTTTTTGTTTATTACCATTGCAGATTATAGAAGAAGCAATAGAAGAGCTGAATATTAAAGCTTTACCAGTTCCTGAAATCATGGATGAAATGACAGAATCAGATTCACTTGATATAGGCCTAGATAATGGTATAGACATAATGCCTGATGAGACTGTAAAAACTGAAAGCATTTCAACTCAGGTATGTTTTTAAAGTTTATAGCCTAGTTTAATCAATACTTTTCTCATTCTATGATTATGGACCCTGATTTATGAGAGTTGTGAACAATATTACGGAGTAGAATAGCTAAAATAATTCAGATTCTAAGACCAAATTTTTTTTGGTTGAATAGTTAATGAACATATCCCTATAAGGCTGTGGTAAAATCTATAATATTGTGATATTTGTGTTATTTTCTTACAGGTGTCCCCAGTGATGGTGAATGCAAGTTTTCAAGTCAATATACAACCTCTAAAAAAAAGTAAAAGAACACAGATCAACCTCAAGCCACTTATTGGTAAGTGAAGATAAACAGTTTACAATACAATATTTATGTATAAATCAGGTACATCTGACGGGTCTGACTTGTTGAAATTATATATTTTTTCCAATGTTGAAAAATTCTAGCACTCTGAGATTCATAATTTTTTTTTTTTTTACAGTTGAATCGAAGAAAATAACTTACAGAAGTAAAGCTATACAGTGTGACCTTCTTAAGGCTTCAACTCCAAGTGATATCAAAACTGAAGTATTTCCCGAGCCAATATCGATGTCAACACCAAAGAAAAGGAGACTACAAGAGGAATATACCAGTAGCAACCAATCTTTTTCGTCTTTGCCATCTGAACGTGTAAAGGAAAGCCTTGATGTTTCATACGAACCAGCCGAGGAAGTATTTTCGGACTGTGACTCCTCCTTTTCTGATTCAAGGTAAATATTTTTTTTCAAATTATGTATGAATACGAAAAATAAAGAGCTATTATTCTGAATCAAAACGCTTACAATAGTCCTCCAAAGCAATATGTAATAATGTTTGGGATGCAATGAAGAACGATATGTCATTTCTAAAATATTTATTCTATGAACATTTGAAGACAACATTGGATGACAAACATGTTGATGGCAGTGTCGAGCAGACAACCGAGTAATGTTCCGTACCCAATTCAAGTCGTTCGGGGCAACAAACCTGAACATTACTAGTAGTCCGAAACAACAAATAATAAGTTTATTTTTCATTTCAGTGCTGCTGATGACATTCCACATCAGAGAAAGTATTTAGTGTTTGAAAGTTGTCTCTTGGCATTGTTTACCATCTGCCTCTCCTGTTATTCAACAACCACAGCCTCCATTAGTATGGTGAAAGGAACCTTTGTGTCTGTCTGTCAAGAATGTTCATGTGGCTTTGTACGAAAATGGAATTCACAGCCTTTTGTTGGAAATATTCCAGCTGGAAATATTCTACTTTCCTCTGGAATATTGTACACAGGCTTGTTGCCATCGAAAATCATACGTTTCTTTAATAACATGAACATTGCTTGCATCACAACAGGTACTTTCTTTCAACATCAAAAAGCTTTTCTGTTTCCAGCAGTAGAAAACCTATGGAAAGGTATTGTCAGTTCATTGCTGAACAGAATTGTTACTAATGGTGGCAGTGTTGTTTTGGCAGGGGATGGGAGGGCAGACAGCCCAGGACACTGTGCTAAATATGGCCTTTACACCTTGATGGATGTTGAGAGTGGAAACATCATAACTATGGAATTAGTACAGGTAAGTTTGTATGTTATTTATCATCCAAAACTGGTTGCCACAGGAGATATTGCTTGGGTGAGATCAAGCTACTATAGTGTAGATATCGCTTTTCTGAATCACTGATTGGCCAATATTGTCACATGATAAGCATTTCGCCCAATGACGTCTTAATAACAATGACATCATGACGTTTGTAATATTACATGTCATTGATTTCGCCCTTCGAAAGTTCTTTCAATAATCTGCAGTTCACCCCTCGAAAGTTGTTGTTTCGCATATTTCGATTTTAGAATGATATTGGATGATAAATAAAATCTCATCCTTGTGTCTCGACAAGCCTCAGAGTTTTTCCACTTTATCAACTTGTGTTGATATATCTGATATCAAAAGACACTCGGGTGAGATTCCCTATATATATCAATAATTTTTTTTTAATTCACTCATCACCAAAATGAAAAACATATTTTTATTTTGCTGAAATGTGTTCTTTTTTTTATTGCAGAGTAATGAAGTCAAGAGCAGTGGAGCTATGGAAAAGGAGGGCTTAATCAGGGCTATTGATGTATTGAAATCCTACAATATATCAATTTCCATGATTATAACTGACAGACATGTACAGATCCAGAAGTGGTTGAGGGAAAATTTGCCGTCTACACGTCATTGTTTTGACATCTGGCATGTGGCTAAATGTAAGTGAAATGCACTTCCACCATTTCAATTATGCTGTAGTGCTCTGTAGTCCTATGAAGGAAGTTCGGGAATCCTCATTCCTGCTGTTTGAACGCCTCTCAGGTCTTAACAAATAGGCCCACCTCTATAAATTTATGTTTTTCGGAATTTGCTCATCAATGGAATTTAAAACTCCCAAAATTATTGTCTGACATCAAAACAAAATTTGGCAGTTTTTTTCTGACTATAGTCCTCTGGTGCCCAACTAAAAGATATTCATTTTTTTTTTAGCTTTGAAGAAAAAGTTAACTGCCATTTCAAATGAGAAGTTATGCCAAGATGTTAGGCCATGGATTAAGAGTTTAACAAATCATCTATATTGGTGTGCTGCCTCATCCCCAGATGGAGATGGTGAAATGATTGTCTCTAAGTGGAAATCTGTGGCAAACCATATACAGAATATTCACCAAGGACATGACGGAGTCTTTGTTTCATGTGAACATGGAGATCTGGACAAAAGAGGCTGGCTTATTCCAGGTAAAGTATTTAATGTTGTCTTGAAATAGTAAATTTTGTTTTCACAATCTTTCTGATCATGTTATAATAGTTGATATGATTATAGTTTTTAGAAAAAATAGAAAAGGGTGGAGTAGTTTGACGAATGTAAATATCCTGTTATCCTTATGGGGAAATACACGCTGGATAAACCAGCGTTTACACATGAAAGGGGCACATATCTCTAGATTTTGGGGTACAGTTTTCACAAATTTGAGCAAAAAATCAGACTCTCCCTTTTTAAAAAAAATTCCTTGTTCTTTATTATTGAAGGTACAAGATCTTGCTCAAAGGTGGAGGAAGTTGTTTTGAAAACAAGATTTTGCAGTGATGTGAAAAAACTGTCCCAAAGCTTCCAAACCTCTGGATTAGAAGCTTTTCACAGTGTTCTAAACCAATTTGCACCAAAGATGTTTTCGTTTTCATTCCATGGAATGCAGTGCAGGTAGGACAAAAACATTAAATTTAGTATATAGTTAACATAAAAAGCAAAAAGTCCATTTTAGATTTATTAGACCATGTCTATTACCATAGTAAATATTTGATTTCCGGGGCAAGTTTGAAAAAATCCTATCAATTTTAGTGTTCCAATAATCTGATTTATAAACCAATCACATTACTGTATTTCTTTAAATCTGAATTTTATCTTAGTTAAAATTTTGTGAAACTTGGTCCTGATTAGCTCATTTTTTTTTCCAGGCAAATACTGGCTGCACTACATTACAATGAAAATGCTAACAGAGAAACAGCAGTTAAAGAGGATGGGGAAAAGCGGTACAAACTTTGCTTTCCAAAATTTAAGAAAGGTGACTATAGTGTACGTGAGATCAAGACAGATAGCACCTATCAATATGTTGAAACATTGATGGAGAAGACTTTCTCCATATGTGAAATGGGAATGTCACAGTCTCTAAGCACGACTTCCCCACCACCTTTAACAGCTAGTATCAGCAAACCAAATAAGGAAGAAGCTGTATCTATGAAATCTTCTAGATTTAGGTCCCATTAGTTTGTACATAATAAAATTGGTATAGTCAAACAGATATTTCGGCTCATCCGGGTACCGTCAAAACATATACACAACCAGTTCATTATATTTTCAAGGGTGTTGCTGTAACTTGCCAAACAAACAACCCTCTAAATAAGATATTTTTATACCCTTAAAAATATATTTGACTGGTTTTGTATATGTTTTGACGGTACCCGGATGAGCCTAAATATCTCTGTTTGACTATAGCAGTATTCTTTGTATATATTGTCAATTTTTCAGTTAGTTTGTACATAATAAAATTGGTAGCAGTATTCTTTGTATATATTGTCAATTTTTCAGTTAGTTTGTACATAATAAAATTGGTAGCAGTATTCTTTGTATATATTGTCAATTTTTCAGTTAGTTTGTACATAATAAAATTGGTAGCAGTATTCTTTGTATATATTGTCAATTTTTCAGTTAGTTTGTACATAATAAAATTGGTAGCAGTATTCTTTGTATATATTGTCAATTTTTCAGTTAGTTTGTACATAATAAAATTGGTAGCAGTATTCTTTGTATATATTGTCAATTTTTCAGTTAGTTTGTACATAATAAAATTGGTAGCAGTATTCTTTGTATATATTGTCAATTTTTCAGTTAGTTTGTACATAATAAAATTGGTAGCAGTATTCTTTGTATATATTGTCAATTTTTCAGTTAGTTTGTACATAATAAAATCGGTTATTGTTATGTTGTGAAATATCAAATGTGTATTTTTTTTTATTTGCTGCACGATTTTGAAGTTAACCAGTTTCTGTTTCATATGCCAATATTCTATGTTGTATCGAATCTTGATCGAGCTATAATTGATTTATGGGTAAAAAAGAATCGTAAAATTTTCAAAATTATTCTATTTTATTATCAAATCCAACATATGAATCTGAGGGAAAGTGTCTTCTTATTGCTAAAACTGCACATGAGGGTAAAGTCACCCTCACATCTTTGCCCAAATAACCCCAACACCATCTTGCAAGCTGTCGATAGCCTGTATATCTGCGTTGCCTGAAATAATAATAATAATAAACTCCTTATTTTACATGTGTCACAATTAGGCCCAATACCACAAGTGATACGGTCCTGTCTCACACTCAGTCCATGGGGACGAACATAGATACAATATACAAAAACACAAACAAAAAAATGATGGACAGAATAATAGGATTTAGTGATCAAGTACATGACCACAAGATGATGTACAGTCAACTGGTTAATTAAAAGATATTTATAAGATATACAATATAGTAATATACACAAGTACATGTGTATTAAATAAACAGATTATCATGAAGTGATTACTACATTTCATACTTACTCCATTATATTTTTTTCATTTTTTGCAACATCATAATGTTGTCTATAAGTCAGGTAGGCAGCTTCCAATACAGTGCGATTTAAACACAATGGCTCAAAGCCAGGGTGTTCGGTTATACATTTTAAGTCTTTGTCGAATTCAGCTTCATATTCCTGCATTCTCAAAACTACTTTATGTACTTCCTGACAGCATTTGGATTCTACTTCAGTTGGCATTTCATCACAATGTCCACACTGACACCTTCAAACGAAAATAAATTTAATTTAGTTGTAGTAAGTATGTCTCCCGTTTGTGTCATTCTATCTTTAATTTTAAATTAAACAATCTAACACAATATCTTATTACACTTATAAGCTAGGTTATTTTCTTCTTCGTCAAAACAAAAAAATTGGAACATCATTGTAAAGTACAATGGGTGGGTTCGTTTTGCCGCATGCCCAACTTGCCACATCGTGCCCAACTGCACAAAATCTAGGCAGGGTCAGGGTTAGGTTGGGTTTGGGTTGCTTAACCTACCTAACCCTAATAAATGGTCATTCCGGATTTTATCAGAAACTTTAGTTTCGTTTTAAAAGTCGTTTTTGTGCAGTTGGACATAATGCGGCAAGTTGGGCAATGCGGCAAAACGAACCCACCGTTAGACAATAGCAACCGACACCAGATCCGATATTTGACCCAGTTTAGAAGAATCGGAAAATCAATTTTCTTTCACCCTTGCATAACTCCCCATATTAGATACATAACCTATCATTGATTTATGGAAATGTTTGGCTTTTGTTGTTTCACACTGGATACCTTGAACTTCGAAAAAGGCAGTGGTTTTTGACTTAAAGATTCGATGCTTACCAATCTTTGTTTCCAATACGCCGATTCTCTAGAAATTCTTCTGCTGCATTATCGCCATCGGAATCATTCTCGACATTCGGCGCCGTTGGCTCAAACATATATGGACGAATGCAAAGTTGAGGATCAATGTTATCTTCTTCAGCAGAACTAATTGCACCGTTACTCTCAAAGGAGGAGGAACAACACTCCCATTCACAATCGGAAATATTGCTATTGGAATCGTCGGCCATGTTGTCTTGTACTGTAAATTTACCATGACCCCTCATGACGTCATAGCTATCCCAGCGGTACCTAACAGTAACCTGATACTTATGACGTTTTAATAATTATCGTTTCCGTAAAATTCGCGTTCAGTGCCACTTTGAACGCAAATAACACGCTTAATATTTTTTTTTTTTATAAAAAAATGGAAAATAACCCTTTCAATCATTTATGTTTATGACATATATTTTTTAAAATTTTCAACCATGTGGCACTTTAATTACTAGCCTATTATAGACCTAGTAATTCTGAACTTTGACCATTTTAATATTTCACAATTTAAGGGTTATTTAGGTTAGTTCCTATCATGCCCATGCATGGTATAACCTGGCCCTTGTATTAGTTGCTCATTAATTTATCCAATTTAACTGTGATAATCATTATCTCAGGTTTATTCACACTGTTGTCACTGTTCCAAGCATCCTCGGACCCTTGGAAATTTAGACCTTTTGTTGTTATCAAATAATTGTTGATCATTTATAAATCTGTACAAATAAATTCTATATTTATGGTTCTTTAGTTTTTAATTCCTTGATCAGAGTGCTAGGCTGGGACGAGCTCTCATTGCAGCCAACGCTAGTATAGCGTGGGGCGCAACACCGGTACAAGTATGTTTCTGTCAATCTGGCTATCATGGTCGCACCGTGGTCAGTTGAATAAGTAACTTAATCAAATAAAACCTGCATAGTTTCGCATTCGTTTGACGTACACAATTGTGACGTACGTATGTGTGACCAATGCACGGAGCAAATACTTGCGTATGCGAAAAGAATCTTTTTCGGATCCGTTAGTACTGCGAAACAGCCCAAACATACTTGCTTTTTGTTCCATTGTGTCAATACGTTTCTTTCATTTTCGTCATGGATGTCGGCCCTTTAAAACATAATGGCAGCCCACTGCCACCCTCTGGCCTACCCCCACTTATAAATTTTTTAATGTCGTTTTCAGACATAATTCGTCGAACTATTTTATAACTTAATTGACAATCAGTCCGGTTTAGCTAAAAAACAAACCTATAAAAATATTGTGCATAAAGCATGCTGTTACAATGATATTGTAGTCTACATACTAGCCTCGTCTACACGATCTGTTTAATCTCGGATTAATTGTCTACACGGACCATAACCCGAGTTTAAAAAACTCGAGATACATTTATCCCGAGTTTAATCAAAATTGCAACAGGTGGATGGTATATTAAGCACCAGCGAAATTAAACTGGGACTAACGCTGTATAGACGCAAAGTCATAATAGTCAAGAGTTAAAAAGGCAATTTGCTATTGGCATAATAGGTGGCGATACTAGTACTGTTTCCGGTTTCATGTCGTAATTTAATCCAACTACCGTAGTGTAGACGCGACAAATATCGTCTCTACTTTAATAGACTCGGATTTCAGATAGTCTTGAGATTATAGATCATTCGTGTAGACTAGGCCCTTGACTATTATACAAATACGACTAACAGTAAACACAGGTCTTCGACTTTTTCGGAGGTAATAGCCTTGTCTACACGATCTGTTTAATCTCGGGTTAATTGTCTACTCTACACGGACCATAAACCGAGTTTAAAAAACTCGAGATACATTTACTTTAAGTTCAATAAACAAGTGGCAAGTGGATGGTTTATTAAGCATGAGCGTAATTAAACCAGGACTAACGCCGTATAGACGCAGATCCATAATAGTCCAGAGTTAAAAGATAGCTTGCCAGGCAAAGTAATATACGCTCACTGGCAGCTTTGCCTTTAAACAAATATATTGGACAGTTACAAGAAAAAATATTCAACCTTCACCTATTTTTTGTGATAATACTGAACAATATTATCATATCCATCAAGGATTATGTATTCGGCCAAAAATCGATTATGTTTTTATGAATAAGGGAAATAATTCATAGTAAATATTTTTCAATGTTACTGATTTTCAATAGGGTTCATACTTGGGTGGTAATAGATATTATCAGTATGCTTCGTCAAAATCCGTAAAGAATTGTGACCTCCAGAGTGTTTACAAGCCAAAAATCGAACGCGTTTTCAAAATCAAGGGCAATAATTCATAGTAAATATTTTTCGATTTTGCTGATTTTCAATAGGGATCATCCTTGGGTGGTGGTAACAAACATTATTAGTAAGTTTCGTCAAAATCCGTTAAGAATTATGACCTGTAGAGTGTTTACGAGCCAAAAATCAAACACGTTTTCAAGAACAAGGACAATAATTCATAGTAAATATTTTTTCAATGTTGCTGATTTTCAATAGGGTTCATCTTTGGGTGGTAATAAACATTACCAGTAGGTTTCGTCAAAATCCATCAAGAAATGTACCATGTAGAGTATTTACGAGCAATTGTGGACGGACCGACAGACATGGATAACGACAATATACGCTCCACATTTAATGTGGGCGTATAAAAAGGCAGTTAGCTATTGGCATAATAGGTGGCGATACTAGTACTGTTTCTGGTTTCATCGGTCGTAATTTAATCCAACTAAATTTCGTCTCGGGTTTAATAGACTCGGGGTTTCAGATAGTCTCGAGATTATGGATCATTCGTGTAGACGAGACTATTACCTCCAAGGAAGTCGAAGACTGGAAAGCCAGAATTTCAGACCCTTTATCCTAATTTCTTATTAAAGTATTTATTGTTCATCTATATTTTTACAAGGATAACAATTTAGGTTCCATGAGGATCCTTTCACCCAGCTGGTCCTTGGCCACACATATTTGTAATGAATAAAGAAACCAAGTACTAACGATCCGAACCGCAAAACGAAACTCGAAATCCAAAAAGACATTTTGACGAAACATAGGTAACAGCTTATGAACTTTTCACATGAGGAATTATATCAATCATACATGAGTAAGTATATCATATTGAAAAGTGGTATCAGGTGTCTAGAAGAGTAAACATAAACTGCCTGGCGCCACACCCGTCCTAATAGAACACCACTGTTTATTTTACCACGTCCTATAGATCGATGCACTAACCACTGGGCTATCGAACCTCACATGCTTGTTCATGTGGGAGAATCAAACCCTCTCTAATCCGAAATCTATATCAGAATCTACTCTGTTCCTGAAGTTTGTAGATATGTTTTACCATTTAAGGTGAAATGTGGTAGAGACAAATCTGTAGAATTGCCTTGTTGGATCTCAGTTTCTATTAAAAGCTTTAAGAACTGCCATTAACCCGGCAGTGTTAGCTAGCAGTAATAAAATCCGTACAATCAACCATACATTACAACCGCTAAACAAAAACCGGCATAATGACTGGATAGTAGTGGACTTCCCAAACGAAGGTGTTTCGTAAAGAGTAAGCATGATCTGGTTCTGCCCCTACTATATAAGTACAAAACATGAGGCGCAACGAGATCAATTCACGCCTGACTAAACATATCTGCCAAAATAAAAGACGCAAACTTGTCGTACTTGTCAAGTAGTTCTTCGCAACGACCATAAAATGTCCTGCAAGAAATTTGAAGTTTGTGTGTCAAGTAACCCTGTTTCAGAACTTCAGGGTTAATATTCGACCTCCCACCAGAAAGTCCTTATAAAAAGAACAAAGTTTAGCATAGAGGATGTACACGCCATAAGCTGGCGATTGTGGTATGTTAGTGCACATGAATGGAAAATTAACAATAGGAAATCAAAGTCGTTTGTCATACAATAATAAAACCGAAGCACGAACGATCTCAACCATCAACTCTCCTCGGTCTCTAAGAGTGGAGTTATTCAGTGACAAAACGTCATCTATGTATCGGAAAGTGGAATTGAAAGAACTAGCTAGTTGTTTATTGTCCTTGTTATGGAGGCCAATAATATTACTAATTACTCCGGCTGGTAAATAAACTATTACATCATGAGGGAGAATTCTATCGAACCAGTTGGAGCTATATATAGCCCATTGGGTGCTGGTGCTCCTTATTACATTTCATTTCATTTCTATCGAACCAGTGTGTCCTTAGATCTGCATAAAAAGGACATTCCAGAATAAAATGTAATTCATCTTCTATGTTGGCATGTTCGCACAAAGACGTTCTTCGAGTATTTCGCCAACGAATCCCCAATCTTCAGTGGAAGTATACCACACCTAAACTGGGCTAATAATGAGCGCTCCACTCTTGTTAGATTTAGTTTAAGGTATTCTTCCTCCTAAATGAGGTGTAGGTTCTTAGTTTTAATTAGGAATTTGAAGGTAACACGAATCTTGAATGAATTGATAGATTTAAGATTCAACCGTGTTAATATAAACTAATGACTTATTATTATACATTTGCAACATGTTAAATTTTATAAAAAAAAAAACAAATTAATATCAGTGCAATAATTTGTGTTGTCAGTCGTTCTGTATCCAGACCTATCAGTCTGTTCTAGAACTTGAACATTTTAAGCCATCGTCGTTGGCATGAGACAGAAATGTCCATACATTGCATGGATTGATGTAAACCTATGGCGCCGATTAATCTGGCTAAAGAGAATGGTGGCATTATGCTGCTATTTCAATCCCATACAACCCATTAAATTCAACCTCCAAATATTTTTTTTTCCAATCCCTTAAACACTAGCATAACATTGAGATAGGCCTAGAAAACCTTCTATGGGCGTCCAGAAGACGTATTCACCACAGGTTTAAACGAACAGTTGGAACAAAGGAAGATCTGGAAGTTAAAATGAAGCAGCAGAGTGATTAAATGGAAAATAAGGCCAGCTTAGAAACAAGGGAAACAAAAGGTTTGACGAAGAAAGCCAAAGCGAAGTCACTAACAAGAGAAATGTTGTTAAGTTTTATTCAAAATAAAAATTACATTGATAACTTCTATAAATTTCATCCTTATTCAGTTTATATGGATAATTTTATAAGCTGATTATTGTGAAATTTACTATCAGTTTGACTTAATTACTTGTCAAATTTTATTCACCAGGGCTTGCCAGGCAAGGTAACATACGCCCACTGGCAGCTTTCGGAAATGATCATATTTTAATTAACGATAATACAAATTTTATTATAAAAGTCAAGGGCAAAACTCAAAAACTCCAAAATGCATCAAGTTAGAACTTGTTCAGGATCTTATCAATTGCAATGATCACACCAAGTTTCATCAGAATCAGTTCAAAATTGTAGCTTCAATCCTGCTCACAAACTATTTTTGACGCATTTTGACAAAGTCAAGGGCAATACCTCAAAATCCATTCATTAAAATTGTGTCAAGTTAGAACTTGTCTGAGATATTATCAATTCCAATGATCACAATAATTTTTAATAAAATTGGATGAAAACTGAAGCTTCTATTGTGTTAACGAACAATTGTTTACGTGTTTTATGAAAGTCAAGGGCAATAACTCAAAATCTGTTCATCAAAACTATGTCAAATTCCAACTTGACCGAGATCTTATTAATCTCAAGGAGCATACGAAGTTTCATCGAAATTAGAAAACTGTAGTCTCTAGAGTGCTCACGAATCAAATTTGACGCGTTTTTACAAAGTCAATGGCAATAACTCAAAACCTGTTCATCTAAAATTCGTCAAATTCAAACTTAACCCAGATCTTATCAATCCAAAGGATCAAAGCAAGTTTTATCAAAATCAGATGAAAACTGTAGTCTCTTGAGTGCTCACGAACAAAATTTGACGCATTTTTTCAAAGTCAAGGGCAATAACTTTAAAACCGTTCATCGAAAATACGTCAAATTAGAACTTGACCAAGATCTTATCAATCTAAAGGATCATAGCAAGTTTCATCAAAATCAGATGAAAACTGTTGTCTCTAGAGTGCTCACAAACAAAAATTTACGCATTTTTTCAAAGTCAAGGGCAATAACTCAAAATCCGTTCATCGGAAATACATCAAATTCGAACTTGACCGAGATCTTATCAATCCAAAGGATCATAGCAAGTTTCATCAAAATCAGATGAAAACTGTTGTCTCTAGAGTGCTCACAAACAAAAATTGACGCATTTTTTCAGTCAAGGGCAATAACTCAAAATCCGTTCATCGGAAATACGTTAAATTCCAACTTGACCGAGATCTTATCAATCTAAAGAATCATAGCAAGTTTCATCAAAATCAGATGAAAACTGTTGTCTCTAGAGTGCTCACAAACAGAAATTGACGCATTTTTTCAAAGTCAAGGGCAATAACTCAAAATCCGTTCATCGGAAATACATCAAATTCGAACTTGACCGAGATCTTATCAATCCAAAGGATCATAGCAAGTTTCATCAAAATCAGATGAAAACTGTAGTCTCTAAAGTGCTCACAAACAAAATTTGACACATTTTTGCAAAGTCAAGGGTAATAACTCAAAAACCGTTTATCGGAAAAACGTCAAATTCGAACTTGATCGAGATCTTATCAATCCAAAGAATCATAGCAAGTTTCATCAAAATCAGAAGAAAACTGTAGTGTCTATTGTGCTAACAAGGAATGTTGACGGACGGACCGACCGACGGACCGACGGACAGGGGCGACGACAATATACGACCACATATTCATGTGGGCGTATAAAAATAAAAAATAACTTGATAACTTCTATAAATTGAATCCTTATTCAGTTTTTATGGATAATTTTGTAAGCTGCTTATTGTTATAAATTAGCTTGAAATAAGTAATGTATATACAGTCAGAAATCAGAAATTGGCCCTAATTAAAAAAAAAGAAAAAAAAGAAACAAACTATATGAATAGGAATCTATATGTTAATGTTTGATTATAATTATGAGATTATGATCTCTTATTGTTATGTGGTAATTATTAGAAAACACCTAGTCTGTTTTCTACTTTTGATTTCTTTAAGAGCAACTGTTTGTATGAATTCATGTTTGTTGCTAATTGCTTTAATAAGCAACAGTTAGACCAAAAACTCTCTTTTTTTCTACTCACCACTTCTCATTTACTGCATTATTCTAAAAATCCTATACACATATATGCACAACCTATACACATATATGCACAAACTATGGCTTTATTTGATTGTTTTGATTGTATGTTAATATTATATATTGATCTATGTAACCTACGGCACATGGCAGACATAATGATTTATATTAATGACTGATTTAGGTATACTATCATTAAACGTAAGAGGTCTCAGAGATAAGGTAAAACGAGAGAAAGTATTTCGATGGTTAAGAACCCAAAGGCAAAATCTAATTTTTCTTCAAGAAACACATAGTTGTTCCAATGACGAGGATGGTTGGAAAAAATCTAATATATACTTTTCACATGGCAAAACCAACTCATCTGGAACAGCAATTTTAATTAATAAAAGTGACTACACATTTGAAAAGAAAATTTATGATGAATCTGGCTATTATCTTATATTAATTACTCAAATTCTAAACTTTCAGTTGATCTTAGTCAATATTTACAGCCCTATCTCAAATGGGGATCAACACATTTACTATAATAACGTATTAGATGAGTTAATTAAATTACAAAATGAATTTGAAAATGCAATATTTATTCTTGGCGGAGACTTTAACAATATCATAGAAGAAAGTCTTGACAGGTATGGGGGGAACTATAAAGCTAAAAGTAAAGGAAAGGAGGGAATAAATAATATTATAAACAATTTAAATCTTATTGATATATTTAGGCAATTACACCCTCGTGAAAAACGCTTCACATGGCGAAAAGAGAAACCCATTATCCAAAGCAGGCTTGATTACTGGTTCATCTCAGAGGAGATCCAGGACTTTGTAAGAAAATCAGATATACCGTCTTTTTTTCCGATCACTCTGCAATATTTTTAGACATAGTTTTTAGAAATTATAAACATGGACCAGGTCTCTGGATATATAACTCAACTTTGGTTCAAGATAAAAATTATGCTAATATGATACACGACTCAATTCAAAATTGGAAAAATAAATTTCATGACGATTCGAATAAAAACGCTTTATGGGATTACATTAAATATAAAATAAAAATGGCAACTATATACTATAGTAAAACAAAAGCAAAAAGTTAAACGCAGATTAAAAGAATGTCTGACGAACGAACTTGGTGTGGTTGAAAAGCAACTTAACAATATAATAACAGATGGAAATGTATCTGAACAAATATATTCCAAGCATTCTTATTTTAAAAGTAAATTAGATACAATATATACAGAAGAATCGAATGCTGCCCGTATTAGGTCAAAACAATGTTGGTATATGGATGGCGAAAAAAACACTAACCTGTTTTTGAATCTTGAAAAACAGAATAATTCAAAAACTACCATACATAAATTATTGAAGGGGAATGGTATATATACTCACGACCCTCTTGAAATAAATAATGAAATATATAATTTTTATAAAACTCTTTACTCATCTAACCAACACATAATCCTCTAAGTATGACAAATTTATGCAAAATTCGTTAGATCTTTACACTTTTGAAGACTACGAAAAAGATATTTTAGAATATAAAATCGATGCAGATGAAGTAAAAACAGCTATAAATTCCTTCAAGCCTAATAAATCTCCGGGAAATGGTGGTTTAACTTACGAATTTTATAAGGCATTTTGGCCTTCAATTAACCCATTTCTTATGAATTCAATAAATTACAGTTTTGAAACTAATCTATTATCTACGAATCAACGTCAATCTATTATTAAATTAATTCCAAAGGGTAACAAGGACAAAACTATACTAAACAATTGGAGACCTATAACATTAATTAATTTGGATACTAAAATCATAAATAAAGTTCTTGCAAATCGACTTAAACACTTTTTAAATAAACTATTACATCCCAACCAAGCTGCCTTTGTTCCTAATCGCCATATACAGGAAAACATTAGAATTTTAGACGATTGTTTTGAACTAGCCAGACAAAAAAGAATAACAGGCTTTCTATTAGCTATTGACTTTCAAAAAGCCTTTGACAGTATACAGCACAATTTTATTTTTGATTGTTTAAAAAAGTATGGTTTCGGTCCAAACTTTATAAGGTGGATAAAAATTTTATATAAAGATATTCAATGTTCTGTCATTAATAACAAATTTACAACAACCTATTTTAAAGTTTTAAATGGCGTTAGACAAGGTGATCCCATGTCTTCCAACCTTTTCAATTTAGTTAAAGAGATTTTACTTCAGGCTATAAGAGAAAATAATGAAATACATGGAATTAACTTTGGTTCAAAATCGATAAAAATAATTAGCTATGCAGATGACTTAACAGCACTTTTAAAAGATTTCTCCTCAGCACGTCATTTATTTGAAGTCTTAAAACTTTTCAGCTTAGTTTCAGGTTTACAAATAAATATCAATAAAACTGAAGCAATAAACTTGAATATAAATACTAATAGCTTCAAAGACTGTATGAAAACACTTAGAGTTAAAATATGCGATAGCTTCTTAAAGATATTAGGCATATATTTTTCAAAAAACACAAAATTAATGATAAAATTAAATTTTTCAGATAGATTTCAAGAAATTAGGTCGATAATTAATAATTGGAGTAAACATAACTTAAATATCTCAGGAAAAATTCAAATTATTAAAACGTTTATCATTCCAAAAATCTCATTCGCAGCTCTCTCGATTCACCTCCCACGAAATGTTTTAGACGATTTAAATAAATTAATATATACTTTTCTATAGAATGGTCCAGACAAAATTAAGAGAGATGTGATTTCACAAGATTTTCAAAATGGGGGTCTCGGGATGGTAAATATTTATGAATTTTTTAAGTGTAACTGTCTTTTCTGGGTAAAAAAGATTATATCAGGTGATGAACAAACCTGGTTGATTCCATTTGAGTATATTTGTTCTCGCTATAATGGTAATCTTCTGCCATTCTGTAACTATCCAGAATTTCTTGACTTAAATAGTCCATTTTACAAAGATATTTTTCATGAATGGAACTTAATATACACAAATCACATTAATGAAATAAACAATATAGAATATCAAATAATTTGGAATAATAAAAATATAAGAATTGATAACAATTGTATTCTTTAATTCTAAACTGTTAAAATATGATATAGTATTTGTACAAGATGTCAATAAAACGGATAACGGTAACATACTAAACAAACTAAACAAACTAGAACTAATCTGCATAAAGAAATCTATAGACAAGAATATTCAAAACTTTGATGTGAATAAAGATGAAGTCCCCTTAACAAAGTGCTGTAAGATAGATTTACTTAATAACTTATCGACACTCTATAATCATACTCTTAATACTATTAAACCTAAACATATTTATGATACTTTAATCAAGAATTACTATATTAAACCAAACGGAATTAAAATATACCTTTGAGAAATTAAGAAAAGTAGTTAAAAATATACAAGTCAGAGATTTCGAATATAAATTACTACCTCGCATTATATTCACGAACGATCAGCTTTGTAAGATTGGTAAAGAAAGTAGCTCCTTATGTGACTTTTGTAGTGAAAATATTGAATCTATCGAACACGTTTTTATATTTTCTAATAAATCGCAAGTTATATGGAATTACCTTTCTGAAATATTTGTAAATAAGAATATTGAAATAAAACTAAATACATATATAAAGGTCTTCGGAGTTCCCAACAAAGATCCGTTAATACCAATTCCTTTATGGCTTTTTATAAACCACACGATTATTCTAACAAAATATTTTATAATTAAGATGAAACTTGAAAAATCACCAATAACTATTTCAAAATACTATGCTTATCTAATAAACATAGCTAATACAGAAAAGAACTTGTATAGTGATGGAATTATGAACCAAAAATGGTCCTATTATATCTTCCTGAACCTCTTACATCAAAATATTGATAATTTGAATGGTCGCTTGAACTACCACTGCCCTATGATACATAATTGATTATACTTAAAATTGAAATCAATACTGTAAAATAATGATGTACGTGGAATGCAATGATATTCATGAAATGTAATGTAATAACTTTTGTAAATGCATGTAAATATGAGAGTTTATTGGAATAAAGGAAAACAAACAAAAAACAAAAAAAAACAAGAAACAAAGAAATGTTGTGGTAGCTGATAATAAAAATGCCCTTTAAGTATTGTCCCTCTGTTGCAAAGATTGATTACCGATGAGACGACGATGCTGCTGCTGATGATGATGCTATTGCTTGGTGTGCTGTGAAATTGTTTTGAACAGTCGTTCTAAAGAGACCTGGTTACAGTAAGGACTGTGTTGTATGCCATGGATGGTTGAATCTTGAATGCCTTCCTGGTATTGGATCAGTGTATTTATGTCACCAGTGTGAACTTAAGAGTTAATGTTTTTTCCCGTTTAATAAATGTTAACGGACTTTATATTCTTGCTTGTCACTTCTCTTACTATCTTCTCTCGTCCCGTTTTCTTCATGTTAAAATGAAATAAAGATTGTCGCTGTCTGGTGTCTAAAATGATTCAATAGTTTCGTACTGTCATAATAAGCTTTATTTCATGTATACAAGGCGAATTGCCCATAGTACAATTTACAAACAATTACATAATGTTTAAGAAAACAACGAGAAACAACGTGAATAATAGAACATTGTATAAATATCATATTATTTCAAGTCATTTTCACACTATATTTATACAATATGTTTAACTATTACACAAATTCGTTATGTATATACAAGGAACATTTTATAAATAGATATATGAATAAATGTAAATATATATTTTTAAATATGTAAATAAATATAAAATATAAAGCATAGTAATTACATACAATTAAGGTAATCTAGTAAATATATACATACATATGTCTCACGTATTTTGACGTTCTAAAATTTCATTTCTAAGGTTGTTAGCAATATAAATATATTTTGAAACATTTAATATAACCTATTGATGTTTGTTTGACATTAGGTTTATAAAAGTTTGGTGACAAGGGATATTGATATATTGACTAATATATAAATTACGTATATGATTATAAACAGAACATTTGACTACAAAATGGAATTCATCTTCAACACTTTTCACATTACATAATGTACACACTCTTTGATTTAAACAATAATTATTTAACTATTGCAACTATTGCGAGGTAGGTAGCTATTTCTTTCAATTTCTTGCAATTTTTGCAATTTTTATATATTGTTGTTGTAAATAGCTAGCAATTGCTGCAATTTTTTTAATTACTTCAACTATTGAGAGGTAGGTAGCTATTTCTTTCAATTTCTTGCAATTCTTGCAATTTTGTCTATTATTCCAATTATTGAGAGGTAGGTAGCTATTTCTTTCAATTTCTTGCAATTGTTGCAATTTTTATATATCGTTGGTATAAAAAGCTAGCAATTGCTGCAATTCTTGCAATTGTGTCTATTATTGCAATTATTGAGAGGTAGGTAGCTATTTCTTTCAATTTCATGCAATTCTTGCAATTTTTATATATCGTTGGTATAAAAAGCTAGCAATTGCTGCAATTCTTGCAATTTTGTCAATTATTTCAACTATTGAGAGGTAGGTAGCTATTTCTTTCAATTTCATGCAATTCTTGCAATTTTTATATATCGTTGGTATAAATAGGTAGCAATTGCTGCAATTCTTGCAATTTTGTCAATTATTGCAACTATTGCGAGGTAGGTAGCTATTTCTTTCAATTTCATGCAATTCTTGCAATTTTGTCAATTATTGCAAGGTAGGTAGCTATTTCTTTCAATTTCATGCAATTCTTGCAATTTTTATATATCGTTGGTATAAATAGCTAGCAAGTGCTGCATTTCTTGCAATTTTGTCAATATATCTTAATTTATGCAAGTCATAAGAGCATGTTTACTATAACTATCGTAAGACAACTTTGATTTACATGTCGTTATGATAGTCATGCCTAAGATGGAAATTTAACCTGTATTACTACCAATAAATATTGGCTAAATAATTTCCAAAGTAAAAATCTTTAATGTTGAGGGTGTTAATATAATTAGATAGTAAAACAGTTTGTTTTGTTAATTAGATAGTAAAACAGATTGTAGGCCTAATAAATTAAAAATCTATTATTAAAATCATATTATGATCATATGTTTAACTGTATTTATAATGGTGCTAGTTATAACCCATGTTTAAACACGAACCACCCTAAACCTGCCATTACTGTCAAACACGCGGGGAGCGTAGCGTGCTTTGCACGCGGAGCGGGCGTTCTTAGGGTCAAAGCTGCTTAGAGAGATTTTTTTTTAGCCTGTCCGTACTTGCTATCCACCTTTTGTCCATTTGGCAGTCTCGCAGACGTCTGATTGGCTGCTTAGTCTGACTTTACGGTCCGAAGGGACGTACTATTACGGTAAACTTAAAACAGTCGTTGCGAAGTAACGAAGCAAAAAAATCTGATCTCAACACCTATTCAAACAATAATTGACATTTCAAAGTGAAGAAATTCCAGTCTTACAAATTCTTTGTGGTGCGTTGCGGGGGAGTCATGATTTTAAATAAGTTATTTAGTTATATTTAACTTAAATATTTAAGGTGCACGGACAAAAGCAACACTTCAGTTCAAAAACCCCAGGGGACAAAAGCCCCACAATATAAATTTACCTATTACAAAAGCCCCACTTTGAAAAAAAAAAAATAGTAAGGTAATAAGAAGAAAATTAAAAATAGAATTATAATTTTAAATCATTTGCAGATTGGATTCACTTGTAGATTTAATGTTGAGGGTGTTAATATAATTAGATAGTAAAATAGTTTGTTTTGTTAATTAGATAGTAAAACAGATGGTAGGCCTAATAAATTAAAAATCTATTATTAAAATCATATTATGATCATATATTTAACTGTATTTATAATGGTGCTAGTTATAACCCATGTTTAAACACGAACCACCCTAAACCTGCCAATACTGTCAAACACGCGGGGAGCGTAGCGTGCTTTGCACGCGGAGCGGGCGTTCTTAGGGTCAAAGCTGCTTAGAGGGATTTTTTTTTAGCCTGTCCGTACTTGCTATCCACCTTTTGTCCATTTGGCAGCCTCGCAGACGTCTGATTGGCTGCTTAGTCTGACTTTACGGCCCGAAGGGACGTACTATCACGGTAAACTTAAAACAGTCGTTGCGAAGCAACGAAGTAAAAAAATCTGATCTCAACACCTATTCAAACAATAATTGACCCTTCAAAGTGAAGAAATTCCAGTCTTACAAATTCTTTGGGGTGTTGCAAGAATTGCAGCAATTGCTAGCTATTTATACCAACGATATATAAAAATTGCAAGAATTGCATGAAATTGAAAGAAATAGCTACCTACCTTGCAATAATTGCAGTAATTGACAAAATTGCAAGAATTGCAGCAATTTATACAAACGATATATAAAAATTGCAAGAATTGCATTTAATTGAAAGAAATAGCTACCTGCCTCTCAATAATTGCAATAATTGACAAAATTGCAAGAATTGCAAGAAATAGCTACCTACCTTGCAATAGTTGCAATAACTGACAAAATTGCAAGAATTGCAGCAATTGCCAGCTATTTATACCAACGATATACAAAAATTGCAAGAATTGCAAGAAATTAAAAGAAATAGCTACCTACCTCTCAATAATTGCAATAATTGACAAAATTGCAAGAATTGCAGCAATTGCTAGCTATTTATACCAACGATTTATAAAAATTGCAAGAATTGCATGAAATTGAAAGAAATAGCTACCTACCTCTCAATAGTTGAAGTAATTGACAAAATTGCAAGAATTGCATGAAATTGAAAGAAATAGCTTCCTACCTCGCAATAATTGCAATAATTGACAAAATTGCAAGAATTGCAGCAATTGCTAGCTATTTACACCAACGATATATAAAAATTGCAAGAAATTGAAAGAAATAGCTACCTACCTCGCAATAATTGCAAAAATTGCAAGCATTGCATGAAATTGAAAGAAATAGCTACCTACCTCGCAATAGTTGCAATAGTTGACAAAATTTCAAGAATTGCATGAAATTGAAAGAAATAGCTACCTACCTCGCAATAATTGCAATAATTGACAAAATTGCAAGAATTGCAGCAATTGCTAGCTATTTACACCAACGATATATAAAAATTGCAAGAATTGCAAGAAATTGAAAGAAATAGCTACCTACCTCGCAATAATTGCAATAATTGACAAAATTGCAAGAATTGCAGCAATTGCTAGCTATTTACACCAACGATATATAAAAATTGCAAGAATTGCAAGAAATTGAGAGGTAGGTAGCTATTTCTTTCTATTTCATGCAATTCTTGCAATTTTGTCAACTATTGCGAGGTAGGTAGCTATTTCTTTCAATTTCATGCAATTCTTGCAATTTTGTCAATTATTGCAACTATTGCGAGGTAGGTAGCTATTTCTTTCAATTTCATGCAATTTTTGTCAATTTTTATAATTGAAGAAAATAGCTAGCTACCTCTCAATTGCTGACAAAATTGCATCAATTGCAGCAATTGCTAGCTAATGATAGAATTGCAGCAATTATTGCAAAAATGGGTTAAAACTCAGATCCTGCACCTAAGTGGAATTATTGTGGTTGAAAAAGAATTCTTTGTCTCACCGATGAGATAAATGATGTTGCTAGTGGTGCAACTGAGTTTTTCGTTCACCTGGTAAATGTAATCTGTTCTGTGATTTCGGAAAGAATTTGTTGGTATAATGAACGAACAAGTCTGACAGCGGGCGGATAAGCACAGATTAACCGATGAATTAGGTATTACTACTGTATGCAGAGTTTTTAGCAGAAATTTCAATTAATGTGGAAAAGATGATTTGAATAAAGGTTGGTGGGTGTCAGTAGGCTTGAAAAAAACTTTAGTATCTAATTTATTGGTTTCATGAAAATTAGTATCTTTAAAGGGACAGTCTGAATTTTTTTTAGGTCAACAATTTTTTTTGCTCAAATTTGTTGAAACTTTACACCAAAATCTGTAACTATGAGCCCTTTAATGTATCTGAAAGTTTTAACCAAAATAATCCAGCCGTTAATTTTTAAACGCCAAAAATAGGTTAAAATTCTTAAAAACCTTACGTAAGGTTTTTAAGTATGTTATGTTTTTGACGCTTATAGGAAACTACTGAACGGATTTGAGTAAAATAAACGCCTAATTGTAGAGAAATGTCCCTCTTGTCTATTGTAAAGGTTTCAGCTAGAAATTGTGAGCCATTTAAAGGGAAAACACCAAAACTGGGTTAAATTGCTAAATTAACAATAAGTACTCCCTGTTTGTAATTAACCCTTTAAAATCAAATTCAGTTTGATCAAGAAGATACAGAGATACAATAAGCATACTTTAAAAATACTCTCATGATGCATTTGTGATTTTTTTGATAATGGAAACTTTTTTCAAAAAAGCAGAATGGCCCTTTAAAAATTCTGGTTTCTAGAAAATCAATGTGCTAATATTATAAGTTAATTTTACAGAAGGGTGGTGGTTATTGAGAATATTCCATTTTAAGAGTGTGTCCCGATAATCGTAGTCAGGCATGTTATGTAAGATGTGAGAAAATTATATTGTCACTTATGTCACTATAAAACATTAGTAGACACCGTATCTCTTTGGCGTGACCAAAGTGTTCTAGTCTACAATTCATATTTTACGTAGTTATCTCTCTTGAATTTGACTTTTAATTGTTTTTTTTATAACGTTGGATGGGTTTACCTTTTCTATATATATAATGTTGAAGAGGTTTCCTTATGCTTCCCAAGTACCATTTAAAATAACACACACCAAATATATAAAGTTACTACTTCTACTATTTACAGGTCATATAATATATACAGTACAACTACATCATTTAATCTTACATACTACTTGAACAGCGGACTTCTTCCTCCTCCCCTAAATTTGGATTCTTACTGATATATATATATATTTACCTGAGAAAGGTGATCAATACTTTAATTAATAACTAACGGAATTATTAAAGATATTCAAAAGACCATACACAAAGGCGTTAAGCTAAATACAATACTGTACACCATAAGGTGGACATTTCAATACACCACGTCTGCATATTGCACATTTGAACTCTGATCTTAACTCCGTCTGTTATTAATCCTATTGACTTCCCCAAATGAATATGATACACTGTTACAGTAAATTGCACATACATGTCGAATAAACAGTTATATGAGAGTGTTGTAAACCACAGTTTTACTAATTACAATGAAAATTGCAAAAATGCCTGAAATATAACACAAGGTCCCAGAAGTGGGACAACGGACACAAATGGGTACGCGTTCATGCATGCTAGATTCGTTAGCATTTTGTATGGTATTTACTATTATTATATTAAAATTTAGAGTTTTCAACGTCCATCTTCTCAAAGTAAAAAATATCAATCAGTAACTAAAAATAATTCAACGAGAAAGAAGTCCAGAATGGCCTCAGATGCAGGCAAATCAACAAGCCCTGTCAAGGAGAATGCTGTTCAGATGCAAGGACATTTTCAAAATTTGCTCGAGTAATATTACCCCCATCGTCAAGGAAATAAATCTGAAAACGTTTTGGGTACAATGTCCCCAACCCACTTCAAGAGATGGCAGTTGTCAACAAGAAATATGTTTCGGAAAGACCTCAGATGCAATGAAATTTACCCTAATTTTAAAAATTTGCTCGAAGTATATTTCCCACGCCACCAAAAGGTGGGCGCTGTCAACGAGAATAAATATCGAAACCAGGTCGCAGATCTAAGAAAATCAGCCTGATTATTTCCGAAAACTTTTGGGTTCAATGTCCCCAACCCAATTTCAAGAGGTGGGAGATGTCAACAAGAAATATGTTTCGATGCAAGGAATTCCATCCAAATTTTCAAAAATTTGAGAGAATCTATGAACCCTTTTTCAAAAGGAAAGCGCTTATCTCACTGTTGACCAGTGCTATATTCTTTTTATAAGATGATGACCGAGGACGAGTTTTTACAGAGTTTAGAAAACCCGAGAAAGAGAAAGGCAGGCCTTAGAATACTCGAAGGCAAAGCGTGGAGTTATTTGGCCTCACTTTTCGATTTCAACATATATCTTTAAAGAAACATAAGGCTATATTATAAAGTAGGCCTATAACCTAATGTGATAAGACGTTGTATGGATTAATACGGGTTGTGGGAATCAACTTTAGTTCCGATTGGTTTTGAAAACACTACAATTATTCCTGTAATAAACTTCAACTGCACCAATTACTTCAAACTTATAATATTAGAAGACAGAATTTTTTTTTTTACTGAACTTGGCCCCAAAAGTAAAACCTGTCCTTCAAAAGTAAAATTTTCGCCTCAAATATAAGCTGGTCTATCAGGATCGGGCTTTCGCTCGAATGCCTGCTTTACAGCGCGTAATCCTGATTGTGTCAATTTTAGTGTACATGGTTTGAACGTCTAATAAAGACACTAAGGGCCATATTCCTGAAGACTGACTAAATTAGACTATGATTAGCCTTAATCTAAGATCAGCTCATCAGAGATTAGAGGATGACTAAATTTGGTATTCCTGAAGCTCTGATCAGCTCATCTCTGATTAACAAATTTCCTAAATCTCAGATTAAATAACCCCTTAAAACTCAAATGTTAAAGTAGCATAAATCAGTGATTATACTAATCAGCGTTTTGTAAATCATTGATTTGCCTTTTTTATCAAGGTCCTAGGGGGCCTTTTCAAAGAGAAAAAATGGCTGCCCCCATGAATTCATTTTCAAGTGTCAAACAAAAACTAAAAAGAATGTCAAATTGGACTCCTGATGAAAAAGAAAGTTTATTAAATCTCATCCAAAGTCATGTTCAAGAAATTGAGGACAAGAGAACTGATGGCAATGCATCTAAACGTAAAGATGCAGCATGGCAAAAAATACATGACTTGTTTACAAGAGAACATGGATTTCGAGAAATAAAAAGAATCCGAGAAATGTGGAAACGCATGAAAGATAGTGCAAAAAAAGAACATTCTTTACACCAAAGAGAACTGAAAAAAACTGGTGGTGGAGAAGGGCCAGGAGAACTTTCAAACTCTACTCAAAGAATTCTGGATTTGGTACCAAAAGAATTTCATGTGTTTGAAAACAAATACGATGATGATTATGTGATGGCTAGTGATATAGAGGTTGAAGATAAAAACAATGAATACTGCAACATAGAGGAAGATGATGATGAAATCGGAACTGTTGCCAGGCCTATAGTAGATGAAGTAGTGAATGAATGTCCTAATATTGACCATGAGGTATCAAATTCACAATTGTATTTACCAAAACTGATGAAAAAGAGGTTAGACATAAGTTTTTTACAGGTTCAAATTGTTTTTTCCACAAAAATTTCTTAAAAAATAGTATCACTTTTTGTTGTCTACACTCAGACTTTAAAGCATGTGATACTGATAGTCCAAACATTAGGTTATCTGTCACAATCAACTTATTTTTTCAAAAATTTTGAATTTCATTTCAGTTTATTGCATAATATTCTCTTTCTGTTTACCTAATAAGATATGCTAGGTATCACTTTTTTAAGGTTGGTTCTCAATTTTGGTCAATTTCATACAAATTTAGAGATAATTTATAGAGTATCAAGGGTTGAAACTCACATGAAAATGTGGACGTGTATATTGCCGTCAGCCCTATCTGTCCGTCTGTCGGTCCGTCTGTCAACAATTTCTTGTGTATGCGATAGAAGCCAGAGTTTTTGTCCAATTCGAATGAAACTTTGTATGTGTATTCAACTTGATAATATCTCGGATGAGTTAAAAAATGGTGCGATTCCAGTCTTCGGTTTATTAGTTATTGCCCTTGACTTAGTGTAATAACATTAAAGTTGACTTGTGCACGCGATAGAAACTAGAGTTTTTATCCGATTTGAATGAAACTTGGTATGGGTATTCATCTTGATAATACCCTGAATGAGTTTGAAAATGGTGCGATTCCAGTTGTTAGTTTTTGAGTTATTGAAAAAACGTTAAAATTGACTTGTGTAAGCGATAGAGACCAGAGTTTTTATCCAATTTTTTATATCTGGGATGAGTTTGAAAATGGCACGATTCCAATTGTCGGATTATGAGTTATTGACCTCGACGTAGTGAAAAAATCGTTAAAAATTAACTTGGTATGTGTATTCATCTTGAAAATAAATAAGTTCGAGAATCTTGCTTTGCTAGTTGTCGGTTTATGAGTTATCGCCCTTGACTTAGTGAGAAAAACGTTAAAATTAACTTGTGTACAGTACACGGTGATTCATCTATATATCAGCTCAAATAAGTGCGATGGTGCAATCAACTTTTTCAAATATTCAAATTTGCTGAAGTGGGCGTATGTTACCTTGCCTGGCAAGCTATCTTTTTTAAAACAAAACAAATAAGAGTAAAAGTGTCATCTGTTTTGTGATTTCAGTAGAAAAGTGAGTATTCCAACAGAGAAAAAAAGGACCACGCAAATGTGTTCAAATTCATCATTACCATCACAACCAAAAAACGATATAGAAGCAGCAATTTTAGGCTTTTCAGAAAAGGAACACATTTTCAAAATGGAAATTTTAAAAACTGAACATGAGGCTAAAATGAGTGTTTTAAATTTAAAAAGAAAAATTGCTGAAGCTAAGCTTCAAGAATTATGTGTTCCCAGTTCACCAACTGAAAGATCTAGAAATAATAGCCCAACTATATCATATTTGGAATTGCTTAACACCAGTAACTGATTTCGGACTATAGCCTATATATAGCCTACACCTCAAGTCAACTTCCAATCATGTTACTTGGAAACCATTTATTGTTTTGAAATTTTTTTATATTTGTTTTGAGTTATAAATAATAACATTCTTTTTATTTGTAAAACAAACTACTATGTCTGTTATCTTCATATCTAACCTTCACAAATGTGCACTATTTGATTGAGTGAGTAAGATTGGTCATTTTATATATCATTAAGTGATAATTGTATAATTGTATGGGGAAATCAGTAAAATAATAATCTGCAAATTTATTACTAAGAAGTATTTGTAACTAAACTTTACTTTCTAAAACATTTTAATGGCATACCAGGCATTAGCTAGGTTAAATCAGATAGATAACCATAGGAGGGTTTTGAATCCAGAGCGTGTGTTAAGAGATAGAATAAACCCATTCGATATATTTGATGATGATGAATTTAGGAAAAGATACAGATTTTCAAAACATGGAGTTCGTTACATCCAGGATTTAATAGGCGAACAATTAAAGAGACCGACTCACCGCAAAAGAGCTTTGTCACCAGAAATTCAAGTTTTTACTGCATTACGATATTTTGCCTCTGGTTCATTTCAAATAGATGTTGGTGACCTTAATGGTGTGTCTCAACCTACTGTCAGTAAAGTTATAAAAAATGTATCAAAGCTTTTAGCTGAAGCAAGAGCCGATTTTATTAAATTTCCCAATGATGTGAATAGCATAAGGCATATTAAGTCTAAATTCTATGAAATTGATCAATTTCCAAATGTTGTGGGTGCAGTTGATGGGACACACATTAAGATTTGCAACCCAGGGGGAGAAGATGCTGCAAGGTTCATAAATAGAAAAAACTATTTTTCTATTAACACCCAAGTTATTTGTGACAGTGATCAAAACATTTTAAATATTGTAGCACGTTGGCCTGGTAGTGCACATGACAGTAGAATTTTTACTGAAAGCAGAATCAAAGAAAGGCTTGATAACCATGAAATTAACGGATTTCTCCTAGGCGATCAAGCCTATCAATGCTTACCATATTTAATGACACCATTACAAAACCCCATTACACGTGCTGATAAAAGATACAACAAAAGTCAGGCTAAATCTAGGGGGGTTATTGAAAGAATGTTTGGGGTATGGAAGAGAAGATTTCCTGTCATGAAAATCGGAATTAATACTAAACTAGAAACAACATATATAATCATCGTTGCATTAGCCGTGTTGCACAACATTGCCTTATTTTTAAATGAGCCTGATCCTGAAAATTTAGAAGATTTTGAAAATGATGATAACGATGATCTGTTTAATGTTGAAAATAGGAGAAATCTTGCAGGCTTTCACATTCGAAGAGAATTGATCAATAACCATTTTGAAAATTTATAATTGATGACCTTATTATGTTCATTGATAATTTGTTTTATATAATATATGCCTACATGAAATTGGGGGGTGTGGGGGGGGGGGGGGTATATTGTCGTCACCAATGTCTGTACGTCCATCCGTCCACACTTACTAATATACACACTACAAAGCCCAATTCTTGAAGGATTCTTTTGAATCTTGGTGCAGTGTTCACAATCACACAAGGATGAAAAATCAGCAAAATCAAAAAAAAATATTTACTATGAATTATTGCCCTTGTTCTTGAAAACCTGTTAAATTTTTAGCTCGTAAATACTCTAGAAAGCACAATTTTGTAGGGATTTGATGAGAATTGATATAGTGTTCATAATCACCCTATCAGCAAAATTGAAAAATATATATTGAGTTATTGCCCATGCTCATGAAAACAGTCATTATTTTTTGGTTTATTAAACATTCTAGAAGGCTCAATTCCTTACAGATTTTGTAATGGTTCATAATCACCCATAAAAGAATCATATTGAAAATATGATATATCGAAAAAAATTCTTTTAATGCACAATTATTTTTCAATCAATTACTAACAATTTTTATAAGTAAAAAAGACGGTATGCTTGATTGTTATAGTATCTTTAAGCTCTTTAACAAATTTTACAAAATTCCGTATATGTTTTTTTTGTTCAAACAAAGCTGCCAGTGAGCATAACCTTGTCTGTTGAGCTATCTTTTAAGTTTGTTTAAAATTGGTGATAGGAAGTTTTATTCATTACATTTTTATATAAATATTATTACATTATTATATATTCCGACATTACATGTATGTTAGATTTTGTCAGTTTGGGTCATTCCATTTCAAATCACTAAAATTCCAAGGTCACCCTCTCAGAAAAAAAAAATTCACAGGTACTCCTGTACCAAAGTAATATAAAAATCTCAAATATCAGGTCTGTAGGTCAAAAAATGTTGTTACAACAGCCCCTCAAAATTTTAGGTCACCATTTATTTTTTGCAAACAAGCCTCTCAGAGCTAAAATTTGTGGGGGCTGTGGTTTCAACATTTTTTTTAGATACAAACCTAATATTTGGGATTTCTACATATCTTTGGTTTAGGAGTTCTTGTGAATTTGTTCATCCTTTGCAACATTTTAATGGCAGGTACCATCTTTATTTTTATTTTATTTTTGATGTTATGTTTGTTTTGTTAATAGTTAATAAAAAGTTTTGATGACTTAACTTAAATTAAATCTTAATAAGTATTTGGGAAGACGAACATATAGACCAAGAGAATGGTATAAACCATAGTTTAATTGCTGCAAATATTACAATATTTGTTCGTGTACTGAACGCGCCATAGATTATGTCTTGCTTAGGGGTTGTAGAGTAAATTTATCAGAATGAAAATGCTTTTTTTTTTAAAACCAAAGCAAAGTGATAATTGTTGTATAGCTTAATTTTAGCATCATACCTGATTAGGTTCCAAAGTTCTACGAATCTCCCCTTGACATCAATAAGCCAGATTCTATTTACAAGCTCATTAACAAGATGCGAGGTTACAAAACTGATGTTAAAAAAATATGCCCCATCCACAGGATAATGTGGTTGACAGGATAACATAACTTTGGCATATTCCTATATTCTGACATTATTTTTGTTTGCGTTTGAACTCTCCCATTGACCTTCATGTCAATTATTTTTTAATAAGTTTACAATGAAAATTTGAGAACAAATGCCTTAAAACTCCATTTAGACTAGCCCCCTGGAGTGACTAAATTTTGGCATACTTTAGTCATTGATTTGCTCTTAGTCAGCCTTGAAGAATACCAGACTTTAGACCATGAAATTAAACACAGATCAAAATAATCATAGATTTAGTTAAGTCATTGATTAAAGAAGAAGAAGAAGAAGAAGAATTAGTTTATTAATGTGTCACATATCGTACAACTATAGTAAAATACAAAAACGTTGGCAGAATATAAAAAAGTACGATATCCGGCCTTTGAGACCTATGAGACACAAATTAACAATGTATTAAATCATTTAAAAATATGTATAATAAAAACATCTTAAAATCATAAATATACCTGTAGTGTGCAAAACAGCATAAATATATCACAGTTTGAAACCAGTTTTACGTTTGATAAAAACAAATATAATATTTAAATATATACGGAATAAAAATAATAACATGACATAGAAACATTATGATAAAATATCAAAATAAAACAGATCATATCACTATAAAAGTTGAAATATTTAAAAAACGCAGTATTTTCTTCGGAAAAACATTTTTTTTGAGGTCCTTGCTAAACTTTTTGCCAGTGAAGGGCAAGTCATAAGAAAACATATTTGGTTGGCAGGCGATAAATAGGCAAAGTCTTGGAATTCTGCAGAGGCTACATCCCATAGATGCGTTCTAAGGTCAGAGTACTTCGGACAGATACACAGAAAATGCGTCTCGTTCTCTATTGCAGACAAATCACAGTAACGACAAATTCTATCATGAAGTATTGTAGCTGGTTTTGTGTATCGTCCAGTTTCCAGGGCTAGGGGTAACGTACCACAGCGAAGTTTAGCTAAAACACTGCGCTGGGATCTCTCTAGGATACAATGTGCATATGGCTCGACACATAAAGTATTTTTAAACAATCTGTACGTTCTGAGTTTATTGCCATTAATCAAACCCCTATCGTTCCACAGCCCCTGAAGCCATAGTCTCTGGTCATGTTCCCAAAGAGTTTGTTTGATAATTTTAAAATCTTGTTCCCTTATATCATGTAAATCGGGTATCGGTATCTTAAGTTCTGATAAAATACGTAAAACAGCATTATTCCATGATTTTCTAAATTTAAAGGACCATGTTTTAACTTTACTGATTAGCCTCGAGGGCTCTATTTGACATAACCTTCTCCAAAATCTTACAATTTCTATTTTTTGTTTAGTCAAGTTAGTTGTCCAGCCCATGTCACCACGTACCGCTAGGGTTGGGGTTTTATTTCCGACACCTAGAAAAAAACGACATGCTTTATTCTGGATATTATTGATACACCTGAATTCTCTGATACCCCAAATTGCGGTTCCGTATGATAAGATGGGTTGAACAAGATTAGAATATAGAGTATTAAAAACATCGTATGACATTCCACCCACACATTTGAATTTCGTAATAAGTGTTGACAAGGCTCTATTGGCTGATTTTGCTAGCTCTTTAGCAGTATGTATTGGATCGAGGCTTTCATGTAACCATAAGCCGAGATACTTGTAACCGTGGGCGTAGTCAATTGTGTTACCATTCACATCAAAGGTTTTATCTGCCTTACTTTTGTTTTTTGGGCGGTAATGAACTACTTTGGTTTTAGAGACATTAATTTGGATTCGCCATTTCTTACACCACGTAGATACACAATCCAACATACGCTGCAGTGAGTTTTCATCCGGAGCCAATAGAGCTATGTCGTCTGCATAAAGTAACAAACTAATATTAGTATTATCTATTTCAATGCCACATTTTAATTTGTTAATTTCGTCGACTAAATCATTGATGAAAACAGAAAATAACGAGGGTGATAGTACACAGCCCTGTTTAACACCACTCTGGATAGAAAATTCATTAGTCAAGTGTCCGTTGACATTTATGAGGGATTTATTATTTTCGTACAGTGATACTACATTTTGGTAGAATTTTCCACTTACACCTAGTTTCATTAGTTTGTACCACATACAGTTCCTATTGACTCTATCAAAAGCTTTCATTGCGTCGATATAACAGACGAAGGTAGATTGTTTTGTGGACTGTCTGTTTTTTAAGATAGAGTATAGCGTAAAAATATGTTCGACGGTACTCCGTTTTCTTCTAAAACCATTTTGTTCGTCTGCTAAAAGGTCATTTGTTTCTAGCCATTTCGTGAATCGGGAATTAAGTATTTCTGCAAATATTTTACAGGGGATGGATATCAGGGAAATTCCTCGGTAACCAAGCGGGTCACGTGGATCTGAACCAGGTTTGCATAGAGGCTTGATGATGCTTGTTTTCCAAACGTCAGGAAATACATGGTTTTCGAAACAATACGAGAAAAGTTTGAATAGTATATCGATACACTTACTGTTTTTAAGCGCCTCCGACGGTAGACTGTCAATACCAACCGCCTTGCCACATTTGGCCTTATTAACAGCTGCAATAACTTCATCTCGATGTATCGGTGAATTAAGGGTACTGCAATCGTTTATTTCGTTTTGTGCTAGATTATTGTTAAAGTTAAACAGTTCTTCGCGGACTTTATCTAAATGGTCATCATCAAATACATTGGCGCATTTGGGGTCACTATTATACAGGGTTTTGTAAGCATTCTCCCAGGTTTCTAGTACACATTTTTTGTCGTTTATTACGCACCCGTCTAGCACAACCTCCCATGGAATGTCGTCTTTTCTATCATTAGATATACCTATTTTACCGATAAATTTCCAGAAGTCCCTAGAGTCTGTGTTTTCACACTTTTCTAACAATGATTGCTGCTCCCGTAGTTGATAGGATCTCTTACACCGCCTTAACAGTTTATCGAATGACTTCCGTTCAGTCAGAAACGCTGTCTTCAGCACTCTTCTTCTATTGGGCACTTTACCTTTCAACCAGGCTTTCTCACTAGACACAGTAACGTCCCATTGTTGCTGTAGTTCATCGCACCAATAAGGTTTGTAACGAGACTTGGAATTAGTCACGTTATTATTACGACGTTTCCGGAGACCAGCTTTGTCGAGTTCACCGTGAAGAAGGGAAACAAACTCGTTGTACGCACTGTTGACATTATTTTCTATGGCTAATTTGACTTCAATGTTTCTAATTGTTGCCCTGACTTTTAGTTGAGATTCACTGTTCATAAGAAAGTCACTACTGATCTTTTGTTGGTTATAGCGTTTTAGTGTCTGAAAATTAGGCTCCGATTCCTCATCTTTAACAGCTAAATTGACTGGAGTCGAAAGGCTCCATGTAAGAATAGAGTGGTCTGGAATTACATCCGGTACGTTTTCACCGTTGACTAAGTCAGAGATTTTAATAACATTGAAATTATCATATTTAGGCAGGTCTTCGTGTGGAGTGATAACATAATCAACAACGGACCTACCGTTTTTTATATACGTGAAGTCCTGTTCACCCAGACGTCCGTTGAGCACACACAAATTACAGTTCACTAAAAAGTCAATTAACGACGACCCGTTAGAGTTTTCAGTGTAATCAATTATCTCGCGTTCTGAGATGTTGTCAACTCCTTGAATGAAATCGCACTCCGAGCCCATTCTTGAATTAAAATCACCACATATAGAAACAATGCCGTCATTTTGATAAACATAAAACTTTTCAAGCAATATTTCAAAGAATTGTTCGCAATCATTTGGTCTAGTAGAACAAGCAGGGGGGAGGTAACACACACATAGAATAATTTTAAAATCCAAATTTTGGCGCGACACAATTTTAAACCAAATAATGTCTTCAAATTCATCGTCTATAACCTCAACACTAAACGACTTTAAAAACGAATTTTTAAAAAACGCACCCACACCACCTGAGCCACGTTTCGCCTTTTTATTACAATGTCTTCTGTTATTGCCATACCATGTGAAATCATCAGCAGCTAGGATGTCATTATTTTTTAAGAATGTTTCACATACACCAAAAATATCACAGTCAACATTTTTAAGAACATATTCTCTAAAAGTTCTATTATTACACTCTCTCTTAGGCCACCCCGCTGAATTCCAAAATCCTAGCCGCACGCACCCCTATTCTTTGTTCAGTACAAGCCTATTTCCCTGGAATCTGAATTCGCGTTCCTTGCCTAGACCTTTCAATAGGGTATGGACATTTGATCGTTGAGAAAGCTCGTTTCTAGAGAGTGCGTTATTGATATAAATGTCTTTAAATTCGTCAGTTTGGCGGAGGCATTTTTTGGCAGACATGATTTTGCTTTTGTCATCGGGGGATGCTAACTTAACGATAATGATACCAGGACTACCGTTCGCTCGTTTATTTTTACGCTCAGCGTCAACCACGGTTATACCAGTCAACTTGAGACCATTTTGTATCACATTTATTACAGAGTTGCGGGTAATTTCGGGGTTTGCCTTCTCATCGTCGCTCTGTTTAACGTTTTTGATTACCACCGAACATTCAATGTCTTTACTTGTGTCAATTTTCCTAACTTTAGTTTCTAAATTTTGATTATTCTCGCTAATTGTTTTCAGTTTTTGGTCAAATTCCGATTTCATTTTGTCTAATTCTTTTCCGACAGTATCACAGACACTTCCCTTGATTTGTACCTCTAATTTTTTCATTTCAGAAGAAAGTTTATTATCTATTATATTGACCACTTTTTCTTCTATCTGTTTGCCCATCTCGTTCATATGACTTGTCATTTGAGTATGAGTAATGTTAATTTGATCACTTAGACTAGAGACCATTTTGACTAGCTGGTCGAACCGGGAATTAAAATTGTCATAACTTACTTCTTTTTCGGGCTTTGCTTTTTTCGTTGCGTTTTCATCTGTTTCCAGTTGTTCGGAATGAACTTCTAGTTGTCTTTTACAGCTATTTATTCTTTCTCGTCCCCTATTAGGATAGCCTTCAGACTCGTCGGCAACAGATGAAAAGACGTTATTTCCCGATGCCATCATCACTTGATTTACAAATTCTTCAGATGCAGCTAATTCCATCAATAATAATGATTCCACAAAGTAATTGAACAGTTAATCCACATAAATCAAAACCAAATATCAAAAACACAGTTTAAAAATGGCGGTTTACAAACTTTTGATAAGTAAATCACTATCCGAATAATCTTCGTTAAAGAATATCATTTTTGGTGGTATTCCAGAACGATGATTAATTCCCAGATTAGGCAAATCATAGTTTACTTAAATCAGTGATCAAAATTTAATCAGTGTTAAGGAATATCCCCTCCAACTTAATCTAGGACTAAATCACTGACTATCCCTAATCAGCCTTCAGGAATATGGGCCTAAAATGGCATCTGCTGGGATCCTATAAGTTGTTCTTTTTGACAAAATCGTTAGTAGGCTATCTTTTAAGTAGGTTGGATGTGTTGAAGCCAGTGGCAGTAAAAATTGATCAATATACTCTGATACCTTGTACGACTCGCTTGCACGATCAGAAATTATAGGGCGTCCTTTAGGAATTCTATTCGGTAAGAACCACTCGGATTCAGGATTTTTGGAAGAGTGTCTTTTAATTTTTAAAATGTTTTGTAAGTAAATAGGATTCTGCAGGATGTTCAGGATTACTTAACTGTGTTTCGGCTTCAACAACATAATCCTGTCTATTTATTAACGCAACAACTACTCTTGAAAACAATTATGTTCTAATTGTCATTTTTCAAGATGTTCAAAGCAGTAGGCCTACGTATAACGGCTGGGGCTTAGACTAGATGTATCTTGAATCTTGTAACTTGTGTACAGGAGGGTTCTTGCTTGTTTCCCGGGTCGGCCGTGTTAGATAGTTCGTTTGCTTACTGAACCCCAAAGAGAGACTTGAAAGAGAACGTTAGATAATGATAATAAGTTTATGTAGAAATAAACAACATAACAACATTACAATCCATTTGGAGTACGTAAAACTTGGGTGATATTTCTTGGGAAAAGTTTCTTGAATAAAATAGCGCTTGTTTACAACTAAAAACTAAGGATCGGCTGAAGACTTCAAGATAGTCTTAATAAGGGGAGGTAATTACGGGAGTTTGAAATTACGGATAAAATAAAGAATACGGCTTAATCTAAAGTCGTTGCACTACGCTCCGCGTGAGAAAGATCGTCTTTCTCGATTTTTCTACAAACTTGGTAATAGGACCACGAGACGGCGTATTTTTTATAAAAGTAGTTCAACTTTTAGATTTCTCTGAAATCTTTTGGTGGCATCAACTAATGGCATATAGGCCCTATGTGACGAAGCTTTCTTAGACGGTATAAATTTGGGTCTGACAACCACGTGCGATAGAAAAACTCTGGTTTTAACCAATCAGATCTTTGCCCTCTCCCGCGCTGGGATTTTGTTCGCGAACAATAGGTGTATTCGTACGAGGGTTCGCACGTGGTTGTCAGACCCTAATGTAGTGTCTAAAAAGCAGGATTTAAAAAACTAAACGAAATTAGGGTCTGATTTTAATTAGACTGTATTGTAGTCTGCTATCACCAGAATTACCTCCCATCAAAAGTCAATATTTTATTGATTTATATTTATATTATAAATATTAATATTGATCTATTCGGTCTTTAGAGTATTTTCTATGTGTAATTTTTGTTTCAAAAGTCCAAAAGTCACAAGGCAAAAGGTTGTCAACAAAATCATATTAAATTACGGTATTACGTATATCATCAGAAAGATTCAGACTTTAACAAAAGGGACAGATTACTTGGTCAATATCTGTATCTATCGATTCTGTCGTCAGAGAAACGATGTAAATAGAATGTCAAAGATGGCCGGTGCAAATATATTTTCTTGTTGATATCTTAAAAGATAACCAACTACCAACAACTGTTCTATGACTACTTAGTTTGTGATATCATCCGCTGAAAGCTAACTTTAACTTGTCATCTACCAACCATCATAAAAGATTATTAGTACGGTATTATAAAAGTACGTATGTGGATGGTAAGGTAATGGTTAATATTCGAATTAAATAAGTCACAAGGTCAAGGTAGGCCCTAGGTCTAGTTGGTAGACTTGCCATTGTTTTCATAATCAAAGAGGTCAATCAAATATTTAGTTGATGATGATTTGATATTATAATCATCAATTTATTAGAAATGCTAATCAAAAATTGAAAGATACCCTTCAACATTTTAGCCTAGTTGGTTATTGATTTGGTATTGTGTTGCGTCACTGACTAATACAATTATAAAAGAAAGTAAATCAATGGCAATGTTAGTTCTTGGTAAAAGTGTGAATCTAACAGAGCACTCTAGAACAAAAGAAGACTACTCTCGTGTTGTCAAGAACGTAAATTCGAATACAGCCTATTTTTTAGTGCACTCGACCATGCGCTCCACAAACTTTCTAGCCAATGGATACTAATATTATGGAATCCCTTATGAAAATAATATCTTATTTTACCATGGTGAAATGGGATTTACCATGGTAAAATTGGGTTTTACCATGGTAAACAAGATTTCACCATGGTAAATTTGGATTTTACCATGGTAAACAAGATTTCACCATGGTAAATTGACTGAAATTTTCATAAGGGATGACATTTTGTTATAATAATACGAAATCATTCTAACCCCAGTTAAATAATTGATTAAAATATTTACATATTTCAAAATACAGAACTGGTAAATTACTTAAGGGTATTGTTGGGCTAGCGTTCGAGAAAAAAAACATGAGATGGAATTTTTGCGAATTACTTATTATTTTTGGGCTCAGATTGTAGATAATTATTATTACTTTATTTGTAAACTATATAGAATGAAAGAAACCGACAAGAAATTAGGTATTTCGTTAGTTTTTGCTAAAAAATTAGGAAAAAGTAGTAAAATGTGTCCTGGTTGGTACAAGATTTCTCAGTCATTTTTTATTGGATTGAAAGCTTATTCAATAAGGATGAATCGTACAGAGAGTTTGTTTTCAAAAATTCTAATTAGTTTGGCCCCTGGAAAATGTTTGCCGTACCTACGTGTAAATTTTCGTATTTCCATGGTAACCACCAAAACAATAATTTTTTTTGGAAAATTGCTATACGTTTCTCAGCAATGTAATTGTCTACATTTATGCCAAGTTTGATGTAGATTGATCCATTCACATTTTTTTAAACTGGTATCAAAGGTTTGAAATGTCCAATTTTTATGACATGTTTGAAAGGGCTGTCAACTCATTAAAAAAAATCTGATTGACATGAAATCAACCTTAAACTATCAAGAAGGACCCCAAATCATCAACAAATGCACAACAAGTCTCAAGAAATCATTATTTCATATACTTATTCCATTTTTTCATAACGTGAAACACTATACTAACGACACGGTTTATTTTTCAACATAATCTCCCCTGTGGTCCACACACTTCTTCCAGCGGTGTTGGGGTGCTTGGATTCCGGTGGTATAGAAGCTCTCATCCTGATCACCAAAAAAGTCAGCCCCCCCTCGTATATCACTGACACAATCAGTTTCTGTTTAAATATTGCAAGCAAACAGTCAGATTTCTTGTCAATACACTGGAATCAAATTATGATGGCCAAAAGAATGTACATAAGTATTTTTGTAAAACACATCCAAATTGGCACATTTTCATTATTCCAAATTAAGCATGTTTTGGTTTTGCGACAAAATTTAATCTAATGAAGATATTGATAAAATTTGTGTGTAGGAAGTCATTTGAACATCTGCTTCACCATGGCTGCATGTGTTTTTTCTTGAATTCCAGGCCAGAAATATTTGTCAGAAAACTGTCATTATTATTAAATGTATTTTTCAAACAATAAATCACTAGTAAAAAGTCTGAAGTGACGGGAATTCGGCAAAACTGGTGAGTGGAGGATATTAAAGGGCCATTCTGCTTTTCTGAAAAAAGTTTCCATTATCAAAAAAATCGCAAATGCTATGTGAGATATTTTTAAAGTATGCTTATTGTATCTCTATACCTTCTTGATCAAACTGAATTTGGTTTTAAAGGGTTAATTACAAACAGGGAGTACAGTACTTATTGTTAATTAAGAAATTTGACCTAGTTTTAATGTTTGCCCTTTAAATGGCTCAATATTTCTACCTGAAAACGTTTAGAATACACAAGAGGGACATTTTTCTACAATTAAGCGTTACTCAAATCCGTTCAGTAGTTTCCTATCAGCGTCCAAAAAACATAACACACTTAAAAACCTTATGTAAGGTTATTAAAAATTTTAGCATGTATTTAGCGTTTAAAAATTAACGGCTGGATTTTTTTAGTTAAAACTTTCAGATACATTAAAGGGCACATAGTTACAGATTTTGGTGTAAAGTTTTCACAAATTTGAGCAAAAACATTTTTACCTTTAAGTACCTATTATGACACACGAACATACCACACATTATCTAAGATGAGTTCCTACTATATTTAACTGCATGGTGTTGCGTGAATGTAACCGGAAATGACGTATAAATTTATATTTGCAAACAATAAGCAATTTTCAAAATTTCGATATCACTTCCAATTTTTCGCTCTGAAAGTTGAAATTCCAACTTCCAGAATTTTGAAATTTTTTTTTTGCAGTATGTTTGTAATGTAGAAACAAAAGTATGTATACAAATGATAAAATTTGACACAGATGCAACAGATAAGTCGTCATCTTGAAATGGTATATTTTTATGAAACTGTAAAATGGGGTCTCAGGGTGAATTTTGCATAATTTTGATGTCTGTGGACCATTGTCCCCAAAAAAGTTTTCAAAAGTTGAAATGTATTTCAAGTATTCCTGAGTGCCCTTGAAAAGACCATATCTTTAATGTAATGCATTGGTTGCTATATGTAATTGTAGTGATTTAGGATGGAAAACTTTGAATGCCTTTTTACCAATAACTGCATTTTTCAAAAACTACTGGAATATCATAAACAATTAAGCATAGATTTTATACTAAACACGATATTTTTTAATGTCGGAATTTCTCATTAATATTCGGAAAATGCAAAAAAAAATTTTTTTCTAAAAAGTCACGACTAAGGTTAGACATGCGCGCATGTCTAACCCTAGCCCTTAGATACGATTTTCAGTTTCAAAAACGTCATTAGAGAGGGTTAGACATGCGCGCATGTCTAACCTTAGTGCCGATTTTTGAAAAATCGTTTTTTAAAAGCTTTTGTCAACTAACGGATCATCTTTTTTTTTTCAAGTATTTCATACGTGCGGTCGAGATTTCATTTCTTTTTCGACAATCGTCTCATATTCTTAGAGAATTCTGTATTTGAAAAAATCTCTGTTCATTCATAGTAAAAAAAATAAAAATTGAAAAACATCAACCATGAATGGTTGCCATGCACGTTTTACGACGTCATCGGTAAATGACGTCTTAATTCTTACTCAAAACGATGTTTTGAAGATTTAGAAATCAAATGATTATTTTACTTTCAAGCTCTTAAATATGTAGAAAAAAAAATTTCACGCTATCGGGCCGTAGTTTCAGATATTGTCAAACGACGGCATTATAAAAACAATGTGATATTTTGAACGGTCAAAATCCGTTAAATTTTACCGTTAATCGCTGCGCAGTTTTGTTTTTAAACGGAGCTGAAATCTGAATCTAAACATGCTAAATGTGATTGCAAAAAAAAACAAGAACAACACTACCACGGACTCAAATTTCATTTCAATTATCCCAGCTATAAAGTTTACGCTCTGTTGTTTCGTGAGATGATTTTTCCAACAATTATGTCGGAACTTGAAATATGAAAAAAGAAAAGCCTTTCAAAAAAGTCTGAGACGCCGGTCAAGATTTTATATAACTGACATTTTGTGTACAAATTTCGTACGGATAAACGTCTTCTATTATCATAAGGAGCCTACGTTAATAATACCAAACTGTTTTAGCCGCAATCACGGGCGCAGATCCAGAATCAGAAAACCTGATATCCTGTGTCCCTCTTCCACCACAAACGGTCAAGCTTGATTGAGTAGAGTGTCTGTATTGGATTGATTTAGCCACAATTTTGCATCCGAGAACATAAGTCCCGAAATACTATTGAATGACAGAAAGACCATGCAGAAACCATAGGCGTACGGGAGGTTTTGAAACTGGGGGTGCGGGAGAGATTTGTGCCCGAATCTTGGACTCTAGCCATGACTTGATGATCATTGTTGACAATCGCTACCTGTATGGTGTCTCCTAAAGGTTAATACCACATTAAGGAGGATTTTAACACCTGCTAGGCCAATTTTCCGTCCCCTTTACAACATATTATGTAAGAATGCATTTCCTGTATGATGGCACTTTAACAATCACATCCAAAAGATGAAAAAAAGAGAGTACCGGTATAACAGTTGTATGGTAGTGTATCCAGGTTCAAATAGATTGTTGTTCCGGGTTATACTGACTTCCTTGTTACCAGAAGATCAAAGAGAAATGCCACCTTCATATTGACTCCCACCAGTTAAAGGGGAGGTTGATAAGAATTTATTTTCGTTTAAAGGGACAAGTTAGACTATTTGTCCGAAACTCGCTTACTCTATTGCCATCCTTCGATAGCTATTTGGACGGGTGTATAGCTGGGAGATATTCAGAAAAACTAAGCCTAACCGATTTTCCACACCTTAGGCACGCAGCCAATAGCGACCGTTAGATTTATGCATGGTGTAGGGGATAATGATGGTATGAATGAACTACAAAATTATCTATCTTTAAGGAATGAATGTGGATCTTGTTATCGTTATGGGTAAATAAACGCTGGTTTATCACGTGACAAGATAAATGACCCGGCGAAGCGGGTCATGTACGTCTTGTCACGTGTAAAGGCCGTTTTCCACGAGACGATTTTTTTCTCGCGAAGCTATTTTTTTCGCACTCACGCATGCGTATTGATAGAGGTACTCAAATTTGCTACGAAAAAAATCGTCCCGTGGAAAACAGCCTTAAACCAGCGTTTATTTCACCCATAACGATAACAAGATCCACATTCATTCCTTATATTTACATTCGTCCAACTATTCCAAAATGTTTTATTTTTTCTATGTAAAAATACTCAAAATACTGTTTTTTCCAATTCAGCGGTATCTGTCAATCAAGTGGACGGCCCCGCCTTGTTTTACTTTGTGCCAATAGATTGTGAGCATACTTTGACGACGTCATAAAATTAAAGTCACATTGCGGGATTCGTTTGTTTACAAAATGAAATTTATGGGATTTCGGGACAAAAGGTATTCTAGCTTAATCTCTGATGTTTAATTAAGTCAAAAAACTAAAATTCACGGCTTTGGGTACTCAGATGGCTTCGATGCAGCTGGATTTAAAATCGGGATCTAATAAAATGATTTCCATAAATAAAATGCTAATGAGGTCAAGCGGGGGGCGTGTTAGTTAAATGACGTCACACTCCAATCTCCAGTAGCACGTGCTAGTAGTGGGCGGAGCTTGTGAGTTATTGACGTCTCCCTCAATCAACTCGGTGTTGAAATGTAAACATTCAAAATTTCCTTCAAATGGCTGTAGAATTAGAACCACGAAAGGGAATCGATTTTTTTTTAGTTCGATATTCATTTCTAAGTGCTAACTTTAAAAAAAAACCATGAGAAGACTTTTTCTCAATGTCCAAGTCTGGGCTTATGTGGCTTTAACGTTTGCTTTGACAACGCCAAAGAGTCACGTGACAAACTAGCGTTTATTGAAAAATAAAAGCTAGTTTGCTAAACTGGTTCATTGAAGGGAGTGATAGTTGAAATGTAAATATTTCCATATAGCCTATATATATCGTGTTTTTTTGTAGATTCGAGATATATAAATACGTTTAAAAAAGAAACCCCGCACGGTGCCGAAAATCACAGAATTTTGTGGCTAACATTTTCAGAACCGACGTGAAACTGAGGTACATTGATTGATATTGGATAAAATATTTGACAATGGGCCTCTTCGTGTCCAAGTTAGATCTATCGAACTATTTTAGGGGGTCAACTTCACACGATCTACAACAATTTTTAACAAACTTGTGTTAGAATTTCAGATTTGGCAAGAAAACATTTCTGCAGAAAGAAAATAAAAATTGCGCTTATTCAATGATATCACGTCATAGGCATGTGACGTCATCATTGCAAGAACATTTTGCTGTAATATTTCCCTCAGATTTCACAAAATTTTGTTTTCAGGTATAATAATCAGCCGTAATTTTTTGTTGCAATTTTAACCCAAACTTTCACAACCATTAGCTAACAACACCAAAAGATGACCGTGAAATTCTATAAAACCGGAAACGTTAAATTTTGTCGATTTCAGGTTCGGCATTGATGGTAAGCTCAACGGCAGGTTTTATCTGACTACATTGATGGATCCATAGGCCTACTGAGAATCATTGGCTCATGTCCATAGTTTTTTTCAATTATGGCTACGCAGTTTTTATAACTAGGTCTACTAAAAAAATCCAAATCGATATGAAACTATCAAATTTTTTATTATCTCTAAATTTGTTTTTAGTTTTATTGCCTACATTGCTGGGGTTAATAAAAAGTTATAATAAATGGTAGAAACAAATTCTTTCCGGACCTACCCCGCTTCGTTCTTTTGACCAATCAACGACTGATTTTGCTACGTCCAATCAAATTTGTTGCATTTTAAAATTTTTTAAAAAGTCCGAATATTTTGCGACTTAATTATGATATTTTAATAATTTATCTTATACCAAGCAGAATTCCACTTCCAGACTGAATATTGTAAAGACTCCTTCAAGGGATGTTTTTTTTTCCTTAATTGGGCATCATACTACATCTTCAGAGTAAGATGTCAAGTGGATGAGGTGAAAGGTCTCACTGGCGCCTTACCTTGTGGGTTTTTAAGACAAGAACATTGCATGTTATATATTTCATATCACAATTTTTCTATTTTTTATCATAAGTCGCATATCACTTTAGTGACTAGTATTCCGTGCCTAATGCTTAATAAACGTTGTTTCATTTCGTGTAATAATTAACCATGTGTGTGGGTAAGTTTATCTATTTGCATGTTTTGCTTTTATGTACCCTTAGGCGCTTAATCATCCTCTGTAAAATGCTTACTGGCTTAGTAACATATTACAAGTTGAACGTTCTCTATATATCTGGATGCTTTTGGTTTGTTGCATTTCTTAACCTCTTTGTGAACTGCTTTATATGCATGTATGTATAGTCTGCACTCGAGTAGTATTTAGATCCTTTATTCACCACTTTAACTATTTTTTCATTCTTGTTATCAATCGCTTTCCAAATGTAGTTAAATGTATTTATGAATTAGACGATACAACCTTTCAACGATTTTAGTTGATTTTATCAGATTAAAGGCTATGAAAAATATTTTTAACTATGAAAAGTCAACAGCATCCTTTGATAAACCGTATGCGCCTTTAACTGGGCAACTTCAGTAGAGGAGACCCAGGGGTTCCAGTGAGAGAGCAGGACGCAATTTTATGGAAACACAGCTGTTACGAACTATTATGTGCACATTTCAGCACAAACATCTTCTCTGCTTACACTTTTAATTGAGACCAACATTGTAAATTTTGGTCAAATTGTTTTGAAAATGGATCATTGTCCTAAATCTCGTAGGCCTATTTTGGAGGATGTAAACTTTCTAGTGGTGTGTTTAAATATGGCTTGGGACTTTTACTTCTGAAAATATTTCATAGTTAGCAAAAAAGTTTTTTTTTTAAATTATTAAAAAATCATTTAATAAGGTTCGAATAATCGTAGGAACATTTTCAAATTAAATATAATGTACAAACATCAAATATATATAAACAAAACATGGTACATGTCGTATGTGTAAGCAACGCTAAAGAAATTACAAAAATACTATATACATGCTTTCAACATAGCTAAACCATGCTGAACTAATCGAAACTGAAAATAAGAAATAAAATTTAAACATTATATACAAAGTACAGCAACCCTAACCCTAACCCTACCTAATCCTAACCCTACCAACGCTAACCCTAACAACCCTACCTAACCCTAACCCTAATCCTAACCCTACCCTTACCCTAACCCTACCCTAACCCTATCCCTAACCCTACCTTACCCTAACCCTACCTTACCCTAACCCTAACCCTACCCTAACCCTAACCCTAACCCTACCCCTACCCTACCTAACCCTAACGCTACCTAACCCTAACACTACCCTAAACCTAACCCTACCCCAACCCCACCTAACCCTACCAACCCTAACCCTATTCTACCCTAACCCTAACCCTACCCTTACCATAAACCTACCTAACCCTACCAACCCTAACCCTAACCCTAACCCGAGTTTTGTACGTAACCCTGCTGGTTTAATGGTACTTGTCGTATGTGTAAGCAACGCTAAATAAATTACAAAAATACTATATACATGCTTTCAACATAGCTAAACCACGCTGAACTAATCGAAACTGAAAATAAGAAATAAAATTGAAACATTATATACAAAGTACAGCAACCCTAACCCTAACCATACCTAATCCTAACCCTACCAACCCTAACCCTACCAACCCTAACCCTAACCCTACAAACCCTAACCCTACAAACCCTAACCCTACCCTAACCCAACCCTAACCCTAACCTAACCCTAACCCTAACCCTAACCCTAACCTAACCCTAACCCTAACCCTAACCTAACCCTAACCCTACCAACCCCAACCCTACCCCTACCTAACCAGAAAAGCAGTATCTCCTAGAAGATATAGTGCAGTTGATAATGCTTTTTATCATACAAGCGATATCTACTGTAGAATACCTTATTGGGTGATAAATATTATTCTTCCTTTTTTTTAGACAAGACATAATTAAAAATTTCCTTTTCAATTTTGTCCTTGTGTTTTTTGAGAATTCTTTGTAAAACTTCATCTTCTTCCGTCCTTATCCTTTTTCCATTTAATTTTACTTTTATTTTTACTGAAATATCCTCACTTATGGTACTATTTTGCACATCTTTACAAAAGTTTACAAAGGCATGTGGAATATTCCCTCTATTGAAGTCCATACCTAAATATATTGAAATAATTGATAAGAACCATATCATTTGCTTGCGAAAAGCTTTTAATCACAAAATAATCCTGTTTTAGAATCCCAAAGAATAGTGTTTTTGATGTAAAAGTTCATTGTAGAAATCAATCTCTCAAATCGTTGCGGGCTTTTCTGATAAATTAGATTATTTGACTATAATTGATTATCAGGACACAGGTTGGATGCATAATTGAATGAATGCGCGCTAATTAACCTTAGGTTAATGGAAAAACAATACGGCAACTGTAAATAGTATTAGGTATTACATTTTAGAGACTCATTTTGAAGTCAATCATATTTTTACCTGTGAACAACTCTAATTCGGGTAATCTTTCCCCGTATAGAAGTTCTACTTCTTCTTCATCACATTCTGTTATTTCGATGAATTTTCTTTTTATCAAGTTTTTTTTCTTTTTTTTTTTTATTTCTTTTGTAATTTCATTTAATGTTGATACACACGAGATACGTTTCATGAAATTAACTTTCGTGTCTTCATCGAGTCCCTGTAGGGCTTTAAACACCTAAAACATACAATTTAAAAACAAATTTGTGTTATTCAATCAAGAAAATTACTTTCACTCCCTTTATATATTCTATAAAGAACTTATCTACAACTTGAAGTTAATATTTCTATAATATGAGTACACATTATATGTATAAAAACTATGTCGTTGTCTAGGATTTATAAATTAGCTGGAATATAATACATAATAACTCTTGTAGTTCTGATAGTTAAATCTTTGAAATATATATCTCACTCATCGACAACGATTTATTCTTAAGCTATAATATTTTACATGGGAGATAACTCTTGTAGTTCTGATAAAATAAACCACAGTTAAATCTTTGAAATATATATCTCACTCATCATCAAGGATTTATTCTTAAGCTAGAATATTTTATATAGGAGATAACTCTTGTAGTTCTGATATACTAAACTACAGTCAAATCTGTGAAATATATATCTCACTCATCATCAAGGATTTCTTCTTAAGCTATAATATTGTACATGGGAGATAACTCTTGTAGTTCTGATATACTAACCCTAACCCTAATCCTAACCCTACCCTTACCCTAACCCTAAACCTAAACCCTAACCCTACCCTAACCCTAATTCTACCCAACCTAACCTAACCCTAACCCTACCAACCCTAACCCTACCCTAACCCTAACCCTAACCCTAACCTACCCTAACCCTACCCTAACCCTACCAACCCTAACCCTACCCCTACCTAACCAGAAAAGCAGTATCTCCTAGTAGATATAGTGCAGTAGATAATGCTTTTTATCATACAAGCGATATATATCTCACTCATCATCAAGGATTTATTCTTAAGCTAGAATATTTTATATGGGAGATAACTCTTGTAGTTCTGATATACTAAACCACAGTCAAATCTGTGAAATATATATCTCACTCATCGTATAGGGTTTATTCTTAAGCTATAATATTTTACATGGGAGATAACTCTTGTAGTTCTGATATACTAAACCACAGTCAAATCTGTGAAATATATATCTCACTCATCATCAAGGATTTCTTCTAAAGCTATAATATTATACATGGGAGATAACTCTTGTAGTTCTGATATACTAAACCCCAGTTAAATCTTTGAAATATATATCTCACTCATCATCAAGGGTTTATTCTTAAGGTAGAATATTTTATATGGGAGGTAACTCTTGTAGTTCTGATATACTAAACCACAGTTAAATCTTTGAGATCTATGTCTTACTCATCGACAACGATTTATTCCTAAGGTAGAATATTTTAAATGGGAGATAACTCTTGTAGATCGGATATACTGAACCACAGTTAAATCTTTGAAATCTATATCTCACTCATCATCAAGGATTTATTCTTAAGCTATAATATTTTACATGGGAGATAACTCTTGTAGTTCTGATATACTAAACCACAGTTTAATCTTTGAAATCTATATCTCACTCATCATCAAGGATTTATTCTTAAGGTAGAATATTTTACATGGGAGATAACTCTTGTAGTTCTGATATACTAAACCACAGTTAAATCTTTGAAATATATATCTCACTCATCATCAAGGATTTCTTCTTAAGCTATAATATTGTACATGGGAGATAACTCTTGTAGTTCTGATATACTAACCCTAACCCTAATCCTAACCCTACCCTTACCCTAACCCTAACCCTAAACCTAAACCCTAACTAACCCTACTCCTACCCCAACCTTACCTAACCCTAACCCTACCAACCCTAACCCTACCCTAACCCTAACCCTAACCTACAAATATACGAACAACCCGGTATTGATACGAAGAAAATACGATTAATTCGAGAAAACTATTGGATTACAAAACTACAAACCATGCATCCTTTCGGAATGAATATTCAAGTTGACTTCCAAATTATACCATTTGTTATTCAATACAGCAGTACATCTGGTCAAGTTCCAAGAATAATAATTCGCCTCTATAAAAAATTACAAGAAAAATTCCCAACTGTTTTTACAAATGATTTGGTGATCGCTTATACCCGAAATAAAAACCTTAATGATATCTTAGTCCATGGTAGATTACCCCTTCTTTCCTAGATTTACTACATTCTCTATTCTCCATTATGTTAATTTTTATATAATTATATAATATAACCCATTATCATTTATGATGTTTTATGATTATCCCCCCCCCTTTTTTTCTGTAAAAGTGCCTGGTGGTTCATACAATTCCATTTAACAAAACATAAAGTTTGAGTTTAATATTAATGTTCCTGTGGGAACCAGTATTTTATCTTTATATTTCAGTTTCTCAAGATTATGGATTACTGTTTCATTAGATTTTAATTTTTTAAACTAACTGCACAAACAACTCTTTCACTAGAGGTTATGCCTACATACCTGTGCCTGTGCTTTCGTAGCATTACTTCATTGTAATGTTACAACCTACAATTCCTAACCTACCCTAACCCTACTCTAACCCTACCAACCCTAACCCTACCCCTACCTAACCAGAAAAGCAGTATCTCCTAGTAGATATAGTGCAGTAGATAATGCTTTTTATCATACAAGCGATATATATCTCACTCATCATCAAGGATTTATTCTTAAGCTAGAATATTTTATATGGGAGATAACTCTTGTAGTTCTGATATACTAAACCACAGTTTAATCTTTGAAATCTATATCTCACTCATCATCAAGGATTTATTCTTAAGGTAGAATATTTTACATGGGAGATAACTCTTGTAGTTCTGATATACTAAACCCCAGTTAAATCTTTGAAATATATATCTCACTCATCATCAAGGGTTTATTCTTAAGGTAGAATATTTTATATGGGAGGTAACTCTTGTAGTTCTGATATACTAAACCACAGTTAAATCTTTGAGATCTATGTCTTACTCATCGACAACGATTTATTCCTAAGGTAGAATATTTTAAATGGGAGATAACTCTTGTAGATCGGATATACTGAACCACAGTTAAATCTTTGAAATCTATATCTCACTCATCATCAAGGATTTATTCTTAAGCTATAATATTTTACATGGGAGATAACTCTTGTAGTTCTGATATACTAAACCACAGTTTAATCTTTGAAATCTATATCTCACTCATCATCAAGGATTTATTCTTAAGGTAGAATATTTTACATGGGAGATAACTCTTGTAGTTCTGATATACTAAACCACAGTTAAATCTTTGAAATATATATCTCACTCATCATCAAGGATTTCTTCTTAAGCTATAATATTGTACATGGGAGATAACTCTTGTAGTTCTGATATACTAACCCTAACCCTAATCCTAACCCTACCCTTACCCTAACCCTAACCCTAAACCTAAACCCTAACTAACCCTACTCCTACCCCAACCTTACCTAACCCTAACCTTACCTAACCCTAACCCTACCAACCCTAACCCTACCCTAACCCTAACCCTAACCCTAACCTACCCTAACCCTACTCTAACCCTACCAACCCTAACCCTACCCCTACCTAACCAGAAAAGCAGTATCTCCTAGTAGATATAGTGCAGTAGATAATGCTTTTTATCATACAAGCGATATATATCTCACTCATCATCAAGGATTTATTCTTAAGCTAGAATATTTTATATGGGAGATAACTCTTGTAGTTCTGATATACTAAACCACAGTTTAATCTTTGAAATCTATATCTCACTCATCATCAAGGATTTATTCTTAAGGTAGAATATTTTACATGGGAGATAACTCTTGTAGTTCTGATATACTAAACCACAGTTAAATCTTTGAGATATATATCTCACTCATCATCAAGGATTTATTTTTTAGCTAGGATATTTTACATGGGAGATAACTCTTGTAGATCGGATATACTAAACCACAGTTAAATCTTTGAAATCTATATCTCACTCATCATCAAGGATTTATTCTTAAGCTATAATATTATACATGGGAGATAACTCTTGTAGGTCGGATATACTAAACCACAGTTAAATCTTTGAAATCTATATCTCACTCATCATCAAGGATTTATTTTTTAGCTAGGATATTTTACATGGGAGATAACTCTTGTAGATCGGATATACTAAACCACAGTTAAATCTTTGAAATCTATATCTCACTCATCATCAAGGATTTATTCTTAAGGTAGAATATTTTATATGGGAGATAACTCTTGTAGTTCTCATATACTAAACCACAGTTAAATCTTTGAAATCTATATCTCACTCATCATCAAGGATTTATTCTTAAGCTATAATATTTTACATGGGAGATAACTCTTGTAGTTCTGATAAAATAAACCACAGTTAAATATTTGAAATCTATATCTCACTCATCATCAAGGATTCATTCTTAAGCTGTAATATTTTACATGGGAGATAACTCTTGTAGTTCTGATATACTAAACCACAGTCAAATCTGTGAAATATATATCTCACATAATATTTTACATGGGAGATAACTCTTGTAGTTCTGATAAAATAAACCACAGTTAAATCTTTGAAATATATATCTCACTCATCATCAAGGATTTATATATATATATTATTTAAGATAGCTTGCCAGGCAAGGTAATATACGCCCACTGTCAGCTTTGTTTCAAAAAGAACGTTTGGCAGAAAAGAGCAACATTCACAACCATGAAATATTCAACCTGTAGTCATAGGTCTACATTATGTTCAGAACTTGAATTAAGAGTCGTCTAAACATTTCATTTCTCGATTTCTCATCAAGGGTTTATGAGATAAAAACTAAAAGGTATTTCAAAGAAGAAGGCCAATAACTCATTCGATAGGGTTTATCGAGTGATAATAAACTATTGCAATAGGTTTCTTTAAAATCTATCAGAAATTGTGCCTTTCAGAGTGTCAATGAGCTAAATATCAAAGGCGTTGAACAAGGGCAATATTAAATATTTTCAGTTTTTTTATTGATTTTAAATTTAAATAAAGTTTATCCTTGGGTGATAATAAACAATTTCAGTAAGTTTCGTCAAAATCCGTAAAGAATTGTGACTTGTAGAGTGTTAACGAGCTAAGAATTAACGCGCTTTAAAGAACAAGGTCAATAATTCATATCATATATTTTATGATTCTTTTGATTTTAAATAGGATACCGGTATATCCTTGGGTGATAATAAACAATTTCAGCAAGTTTTTAATATAATTTTGGCTTGTAGATTGTTAGCAAGAAATTGTGGACGGACATGGATGACGGCAATATACGCTCCACATTCCATGTGGGCGTATAAAAATAATTGAGAATACCTTTTGAGGGCAATCAATTCCTCTGGTTTGAAGAGTGTCAAAGATTCTTTTTGTTTCTTTGAATAAACTCTCACTGTAACTTGCCACACTAAATAGTGTCACCAGGCTATTCTTTGAACAACTCTTATTGTTAAAAAAAAAAATATTATTTACCATGTGTTTTTTTTATCTATCTATTATGTTTTAAAGGATAAGTAATTTGTAATTTGATTCAAGCACCAAGTATTAACATTCGGGGTACCATTCGATTATATAACATTGTGACTTTTATAGTAGCAATGGGTTTTGTGCATGGAGTAGGTCATGCTTACTCTTTTCAAAACATCCGATGGTACTTTTCTTTAGAGCAGTCGACTAATATACCAGTGTTAATCACAAAAAATCAAAATTGTTTTATACTATATTACCGATTGTCCTGATTCCCTCAAAACCTTGGTTGCTAATTCTTTCCAATCTTTTTTTCCGGAAAGAAACAGGCTTCGAATTTGAATAACTTTATTCTGAAAAATACATAATACTTAAATTGTGATGTTCATTAGTCATCTTCATTCAAAAAGGGTATAGAGGGAATGATGTATAATTATGCGTCATTAAACGCCATCTTTTAACGTTAACAATAAAATGTTCTCTCACTTATATGTTTCGCTTCTTCATTTCTGAATAAGATAGCGTATTGAAATTAAGGAATGGTGATATCATAAGGTTTGAATCCAACGGAACAAAAACAATTAACAAACCAGTACCTGAAAAGTAAGATTCAATGTTTCTGTTCTTTTATTGTGCAGGTTACCTATCAATTTTGCTTCTTCGTCCTGAAGCCCAATATATAGCTCACACATAACCTCACTGCAAGGTAAAAGATTAAGCATTTGAAATTGAAAACAAAAGAGACACTCATGGAATGAAATGGAGTTTTGCGTCTGTTTTAGGCTGGAGGAATGGTATAAACGCTGAACCTCTTTTTTATCGGCAGTGGTATAACATTTATATTTTTAATTGTACCTAATAGATGTATCAAAGGCAGGCAATGGATTATATTGTTTTAATTATTTTTGAAAATAAATGAAATGCTATAGAAAATGTGGACTTCTTTTCATCCAAGTTACAACGTGTCTGACGATTTACTCAAAAAGGTAATACATTTGTATAGACAATGTCAGAATTATTTACCCGTATTTCCTAAATAGTTCATTGTCTGGTTCTTCATTGATGATTTCCTTAAAGGCCTGTATAGCATGATTCCCCCCCAAAATAAATAATTCCGAATTTCTAATCATAGTCTCCCTGAATTGGGATGGATCATCAATCTGTCAAAAAAGGAAAATAGTTTAGTTTATACAATGTATGTGATTCTACTATCTAGAATATTAGTTTCCATACGCGAATACGTTATGGGTAATGAATGCAAAGGCATATTTGTATAAAAATATAAAAATGAAACTCTCATCATTCTGATTTACTTCAATAAATCCATTGCAACCCCGGTCACTCGTCTAGGGTTTATTCTTAAGCTATAATATTTTACATGGGAGATAACTCTTGTAGTTCTGATATACTAAACTACAGTTAAATCCTTGAAATATATATCTCACTCATCATCGAGGGTTTATTCTTAAGCTATAATATTTTACATGGGAGATAACTCTTGTCGTTCGGATATACTAAATCTATATCTCATCGTCAATGATCTCTTCTTTAGAATATTGTACATGAGAGATAGTTATCCTTTAATTAAAATATGATAATAATAATAATAATAATAATAAACTCTTTATTGTACATGGGTCAGAATTAGGCCCAATACCACGAGTGATAACGGTCCTGTCTCACACCCAGCCCACGAGGACAAACATAGATACAATATACAACATATAGACACCAAAAAAGAAAAAAGAAATCAATGTACAGAGTTTGATGATTTAGGGGTCAAGTACATGACCAAAGGCTACTGGATATGATACACGGGATATAACGGCCATGTAACAACTGTGAGAGTGAAACATATATCCACTTACCAATGAAGATTGTATCAAAACAGGAAAGATTGTAACTGGATTTCCTGGTGCGTCTTTGATCGACTTTTTAATTTTTTCTACCCACTCCCTATCTAAACTTCTGCAACTGAATCAATAAAAAAGAAAAAAAATTATCTATCTCATCGTAACCAGGTACAAGCGCTATTGTATTGTTACAATTGTTTTTCAAAAAATATGTTGCAGATGAACGTGATTTGAAGTTCCCTCAATGTCAATAGCTGTGTCATGAGCACATTATATTATTCTAGTTCTAATATTTCAACGCATGCATCTTCGATAGCGATATTGGCTGATTGCGACCATTGTCAATATATAACCACGTTCGATTATAATTTGTATTTATATTACCTTATTCTTTCGGGTGCCATTTGTAATTTGTCTATACTGATCTTGTATTCGCCTGAAAGATGATAGTGGAAACAAACTTTAGATAAGCTAACCTTTAACACTACTAACGATTAACTACGCAAAACACAAATCGAAATATAGATATTGGCAATACATGGGTAGCAGTGATATCATTATAACCTATCTAGACTGAAATTGAAACTGTATGCCTTTTATTGTTTTTTTCTAATATGATAAATCAAACAATGCCAAAAAACAAAATCCTACAACATACCGATTCTTTTGGTATTCACTGCATAAATTTCCGTTGGAGACTCTGTTTCCTCTATTGCAAGAGCCTCTAAACTACCATTATGTCTTTCTTGTGGTACCGGTACAGGTACGGAGGTATTCCTCCGTGTTATATTTTGATACGTACTAGTAATACTATTTATAAAACTAGTATTACTAGTACTATCGATTTTCAACCCTGCAACATGTGCGAATTTCTTTCTTGAAAAGCGTTTACCACCACTTGTTCCCTCAAAGTGTATCTAGAGAAAAAAATGAAAAAAAATGAAGAAAACTAATTTCGCCGCACTTAATGATTAGGTCTAATAGTTTTGATTACCGGAACTGTATCAGTAAGATCGCAGGATTTTCGGGACAATATGTCTTTCAGTTTCAAACTCTGTGCATGTACAAAACAAATATAACCCTAACCTAACCCTAGCACAAGGCAGCTGGACTAGACAGTGTTGTATATTAACGTCTTACCCATAACTCCTCTGCTGTACGACCGCTATCTATATTAATAATTCTACCATAATTATGTCCATTTTGAGGATTGATCGCCTTTTTTCCTGATAATGACAAGTGCAAATTACGTCCTTCCGTTATTACCGACCACTCCGCCATGTTTCTTTCGCATAATAAAACTATGACGTCATTAAAGCATTTCCATTGGCAACATCAGAACAACAACTTTGTTAACCCTAAACCCTAACCCTAACATAACCCTTTCTCGATATTACCCTACCCTATCCCCAACCCTACCTTACTTTACTAATCCTAAACCTACCCTACCCCTAACCCTAACCCTAACCCTACCTAACCCTAACCCTACCTAATTAACCCTAACCCTAACCAAACCCTAACCCTAACTACCCTAACCCTACCTAACCCTAACCCTAACCCTACCTAACCCTAACCCTAACCCTAACCCTAACCCTAACCCTACCTAACTAACCCTAACCCTACCTTAACCCTAACCCTAACTCTAACCTACCAATCCTAACTTATTTCATGCTATTTCTACATAAATGTGCAAATAAAAATAACAAAGTTGTCTTTAAATAGCCAATTATAAAGCATAAAGGAGTTTTGCAACATCAAAACCCTCCAAAAATGGTCACGTGACTAAAAACCGAATGGAAATAGAAAGTTCGCACTCTCCGGACTACATAATCGAATCGGACCACAAAGTCATTATAATGAGGAAACAATGACGTCATTTAAACAGTGACGTCATTTATATTAGTAACAGCAGAGCACTTTATTTTCCAAGGATTTTTTATTGTCTGGTTCATTGTTTTCTTTGTTTTCAAAGGTAAGATAGAAGTTTTGTATGTTTTAGTTTGTTTTATTTTCGCTCTCATACACATTAACCAATCCTAACCTCGTCAAAGTAAGAACAATTCTGATAACACGGCCAATGCTTTCGAGGGTCGCCCCAAACCCTAACCCAACCCTAACCCTACCAACATAAACCTTACTAAATCGTAATCTATCCTACCTAACCCTACCCTACCCCAACCCTAACCCTAACCCTAACCCTACCTAACCCTAACCCTACCAACCCTAACCCTAACCCTACCCTAACCCTAACCCTAACCCTAACCCTTACTAACCCTAACCCTACCCTAACTCTAACCCTAATACCCCTAACTTTGAAGCGTTATTTCCTAGTAGATATAAACCGCGTTTCCACTGAGAATTGTGAAGGAAAGCTAGCTCTAAGCTAGCCTAGAGCTAGCTTTATTGCCGAACATGTTGCGTTTACAATGAGTTTTTCTGGTTCCCGAACGACTTTAGTCTCGATTATAAAGTCATCAATATAGCAAGCACGCGATCTACAAGACTTAGGGTTACTAGTTAATTAAGAGCGCGCGCCCCCGTATGCCGAACGAGATAAAGCCGTTTTTTTTGTGTTTCCACTGAGTAAATGAAAGCTGGCTTTCATTTGGCCCCCGATATATTGCCGAACGCGAAAAGCTTCAATTGCTGAACCGTTACGGTTCCCGAACCGTCACGGTTCGGCAATTCGTCAGTGGAAACACAAAACAGCTAGCTTAAAGCCGGCTTTTTATGTCAGTGGAAACGCAGTGATAGTGCAGTAGATAACGCTTTATATCATACAAGCTATATCTACCGTAGAATTCCTTATTGGGTGATAATACATAATAAAGATATACTGTCACTATTATTTTATTTTCAGAACAAAGAACTATGGAGTATGGGAACCTGTCCGATTCGGAAAGTGCAATAGAAGATACCACCATGTCCATTAATGGTACAATATACCATAAGAGATATTTTTTATTCAATTGAACACTAATTTACAAATATATATACTGTCACTGACGTACCAGGAAAGATAATAGATAGATAGAATAAACTTCGACTATCAACTAAAATCCCAAGTGCCAAAGAAGTAGACAACTTTGCAAATTTTTATTTTATCGTAAATAAGCTAAAATAGTGCGGTTATATATAAGCTACTATATAATTATTGCACCCGATTTTTAACTCATATTTTAGGTCATTGACATAGGGTATCAACTGAAACATTCATATTATGGTCTGGTGACTACTTCCGGTTTTAAAACCTTCTTGAGAGTTGAGAGTCGATGTTTTTTTTTCAGATTCTGTTCAGCAAATTTATACATTTGCAAAGTCCCAATCTGTGCCCACTCTGTGCCACATGTGGCTCTAGGTCTTTTAATTTTCATTTCATTTTTAGAAGATGTCCTTCCAATAGTGATCAAGAAAAGAAGATTTCGTGGTAAGTTTTACGCAACTATTATACAAAAAAATCAATTAAGACTGTTAAATCGAGAACCTTACTTTCCCATCTGAAAACAACAATTATTACTAGTAATTAATGGCAACATACGGTGACGAAATATAACTCTTCAAATTAATTATCAGTGTTTACATTATTGAAATTTAAGAGATAAGTGGTAATTGGTTTGAGCCCAACCAATCCATATTTGATGGAGATAATGTTGATAATGGTGATGAATGTGATTTTGAAGATGTTGAATGTGATATTGATGATGATGGTGATGATGAATATGATGATGATGATGAATGTGATGATGATGATGATGATGGTGATGATGATGACGACGATGATAATGATGAATGTAACGATGATGGTGATAATGACGATGCTGAGGAGGAGGAAGAAGAAGATGGATTGAACGGGAAGGAGAGAGAGATAGAAACACCGAGTCGTACGTATAAGATTTAGTACCGGTATTTTATTATTTACATGTATAAGAAATAATAGTTTTGGTCATGATAAACATTACCAGGTAACAGTGGCGTTTCCAGGGTTAGGTAGGGGAGGGGGCGAGTTGGTGCCAAATAATTGTCAGGTTTCTAAAGGTTGATTTTTTTAAAATACCGCTATGTGCTTTGTGGACATGACGTAATGATTTATGATAAAGCTTATAAATAAGACAACCTTTTACGACCCCTTAAATCTCATCATTGCAGGAAAGAAAAGGAAAAATGTATTGCACGAACCAGAAGTACTACGGAGCATTCCATGCTGTGTCATGCTGTGCTTGGCAGGTGAATTACATATGTTTGGTGTTTTTTTCTCCTAAATAATCTGATAAATCCAGAAAACTATATTAAATACAATAATTGATAAATAACGGAACACAATTTTATGGTATACTACTCCTTAGTTTGTGAATTTTTTATTTTTCATTTTAAGACGTAGTATCGCTTTAAATTTCTAGTACCTCTGTACTTCTTGGAAATCATATTATCAAATCTAACAAATGAAGCCTGTTATTGTAGGATTAACGCTAATCAGCCTGGTTAGCTTTAGGGATATGATATATAAAAAATCATGTACTGAAAAGAGCCAGTGGTTGCTGGAATATCTGAGATCACACTCAAGGTACGTTGCAAATCAAATCTAGATGTAAATTAACGCCATGCTATGTACAATGAGGAAAATTTGGCCAGGACAGCGGCATTAACCTGTCGATTTCCAACTGCCGAGGGATGAATTGCACAACAAAAAAGCACACGATACCTCAGTTTATTGTCCCACCCGAAAGACTTGTTAAAGTCCATTCTACCTGAATCACTGACAGGGTAAACCGGGAGATATTGGCTCTTAATGAATATGTTTTTACTTTCAGCATGAATCAAGGTAAAGTGGTTTTCAATTTTGTAATCGGAGGTACGTCGGTGTGTTTGACAGCTTGGCTGTTGGCAACAGGAATTGCTAAATCCACATTCTATGACATGAAAAAACGCATGATTGGTATGTTATATAAATGTTATAACCTATTACATATATATCTTAGGTGACCGTCTCTGTATTTAAAAAAGAACTATATGTTGATCTGTAAATAAGTTAAATGTGTTATGTTTTGTGATTGTTATTTGTAATTTGTAATTTGTGATTGTGTTCGTATTTTGTATGTTTTATATGTCTTCGTGAATAAAGAGTTTTCATTTGATTAGTCATGCTATAAGCTGATAGGATATAGAGACAACTGATCTTTTAATTAAAATATCCAGTCTAATTAAAATCATATCAAACGCAGATAAAAACTGTAGCAAAAAAATTTTCCTAAAATTTTGATATCACTTCCGAATAACGATCCAATGCAAGAAGAAAATCCGTTCTAAAAATCTGGTTCTATCATTTTTTGAAAAAAAGTTTTAAAATTACATGTCTAAAACGCTAAGTTTATTTTAAAATGCTAATTTACGAGCTGTATTGCGAACATATCTCTTACAAAATATATTAAATGATGTGGATTATAAAATATATAATTCACAGAGATTTGATGAAGTTATTGCAACCTTTCACAAACTTGGATGCGTACTGCCCAGTATCGTCTCACGATTCTAGTTTTTTTTTTATTGTTGTCATCTATATGTTGTATATTGTATTTATGTTTATCCCCATGGTGTGAGATAGGACCGTTATCACTCGTGGTATTGAGCCTAATTCTGACCCATGTACAATAAAGAGTTTTATTATTATTATTATTATTATTATTATGTTAACTGTATAGATATAAATAGAAGCTGTCGTTAGCTTCCCTCTACTAACGTCATATTTTACATTTCGGTGGAGGGAGGGTTTGAATCTCCCAAATGTACAGGCCTAGGATGGAATTTCCTGAAATTTATTTAAATTGAGCGATGATTATAAAAAAAATGTTCTTCTTGAAATTAATTTCAATAATTTCTTTGTAAATTTCTCTTAGATGGTGTAGTAAGCATTGGAAACCGTGGGATGAAAAAGGGCCATTTAAGTGGAAAGGGTGTAGCTGTAGTATCATGGTTAGAAGAATTTGCGAACAAATTTGCGGATAAGATTCCAAATTCTGCCAAATGGCATCTTCCGCCGTGTATGACAAAAATATATCTTTTTGATCTGTTCAAAGAAGAATGTGGCAACCATGATCTTGAAACGATTTCTAAAACACAGTTTTATAAACTATGGAGAAATAAATTGAAACATATTTGCATTCCAAAAGTAAGTCTATATCAATATTGTTTCATCTACAACAATTAATATTTAATATAATAGAGTCATTTCTAGTTGAGGGTTAAAGGGCCATTCTGCTTTTTTGAAAAAAAGTTTCCATTGTCAAAAAAATCGCAAATGCTACCTGAGAATATTTTTAAAGTATGCTTATTGCATCTCTATACCTATTTGATCAAACTGAATTTGGTTTCAAAGGGTTAATTAGAAACAGGGAGTACTTATTGTTAATTAAGCAATTTGACCTAGTTTTGGTGTTTGTCCTTTAAATGGCTCAATATTTCTAGCTAAAACCTTTCTAATACACAAGAGGGATATTTCTCTACAATTAGGCGTTTATTTTACTGAAATCCGTTCAGTAGTTTCCTATCAGAAGTCCAAAAAACATAACACACTTATGTTTTTAGCGTTTAAAAATTAAAGGCTGGATTTTTTTAGTTAAAACTTTCAGATACATTAAAGGGACCATACTTACAGATTTTGGTGTAAAGTTTCCACAAATTTGAGTAAAAAAAAATGTTGACCTCCTAAACTAAAAAAAAATTCAGACTATCCCTTTAAGTAATACTATCTGGTCAGACACCATATTTAAACAAAAGATACAATGATGTTGCGACAGATTTCTTGATATTTTCCAGAGATCAAGATTTACAAAGTGCGATAAATGCACTTTAATAAAAAACCAGCTACTGGAAACGCAGGATAAAACCGAACGACAAAGGTTACATATGAAACGCGAAATTCACTTACAACAACAGAAGTAAGTTAACAAAATTATAAATCATAGCTACCTCCCATACATGCTATTTTGTTCAAAGATTGAGGTAGAAGTGAGATATATATTTCAAAGATTTAATTGTGGTTTAGTATATCCGAACTACAAAAGTTATCTCTTATCTCCCATGTAAAATATTCTAGCTTAAGAATAAATCGTTGATGATGAGTAAGACAGATCTCAAAGATTTAACTGTGGTTTAGTATATCAGAACTACAAGAGTTATCTCCCATGTAAAATATTCTACCTTAAGAATGAATCCTTGATGATGAGTGAGATATATATTTCAAAGATTTAACTGTGGTTTGGTATATCAGAACTACAAGAATTATCTCCCATGTAAAATATTTTAGCAAATGAATAAATCCTTGATGATGAGTGAGATATATATTTCAAGGATTTAACTGTGGTTTAGTATATCCGACCTACAAGAGTTATCTCCCATGTAAAATATTATAGCTTAAGAATAAATCCTTGATGATGAGTGAGATATAGATTTCAAAGATTTAATTGTGGTTTAGTATATCCGAACTACAAAAGTTATCTCTTATCTCCCATGTAAAATATTATAGCTTAAGAATAAATCCTTGATGATGAGTGAGATATATATTTCAAAGATTTAACAGTGGTTTGGTATATCAGAACGACGAGAGTTATCTCCCGTGTATAATATTATAGCTTAAGAATAAATCCTTGATGATGAGTGAGATATATATTTCAAAGATTTAACAGTGGTTTGGTATATCAGAACTACAAGAATTATCTCCCATGTAAAATATTTTAGCAAATGAATAAATCCTTGATGATGAGTGAGATATATATTTCAAGGATTTAACTGTGGTTTAGTATATCCGACCTACAAGAGTTATCTCCCATGTAAAATATTCTACCTTAAGAATAAATCCTTGATGATGAGTGAGATATAGATTTCAAAGATTTAATTGTGGTTTAGTATATCCGAACTACAAAAGTTATCTCTTATCTCCCATGTAAAATATTATAGCTTAAGAATAAATCCTTGATGATGAGTGAGATATATATTTCAAAGATTTAACAGTGGTTTGGTATATCAGAACGACGAGAGTTATCTCCCGTGTATAATATTATAGCTTAAGAATAAATCCTTGATGATGAGTGAGATATATATTTCAAAGATTTAACAGTGGTTTGGTATATCAGAACTACAAGAATTATCTCCCATGTAAAATATTTTAGCAAATGAATAAATCCTTGATGATGAGTGAGATATATATTTCAAGGATTTAACTGTGGTTTAGTATATCCGACCTACAAGAGTTATCTCCCATGTAAAATATTCTACCTTAAGAATAAATCCTAGATGATGAGTGAGATATAGATTTAGTTTAAACTGATTTTATTGTATTATGGTAAATTAATATAATTATATTACCCGTCTTTCGATTTTGAATTCATCTTTACATAACTTTTTGAACAATTGCTATTTCAGCGCAGAACGCCAGAAATACTACAAACACGCTAAAAAGGGGAGAAACCATCCTGACAAATACCTGAGTGTTATAATTGACTCAATGGATCAAGCCAAAACTTTACTTCCTCATTTCCTGAACTTGGGAAAATCTACGGGTAACATGTGGAAGCTAAAGGTGAATGTTGTTGGGGTTATTGCCCATGGCATTGGGATATATGGATTTTTTGATTATTTTCAGTATTCCCATGGCAGTAACCTCACCATAAACATCCTTAGCTCCATGTTTGCCATGTTGCAAAATTTACCACCTGTTTTATACTTGCAAATGGATAACTGCTATGGGCAAAATAAAAATAGGTTAGTCTAATCTAAATATCCAACATATCGAGACAAATAGAATCTAATTTGAGAAAACAATTATATATAAAAAGAAAAACACTTAACTTATCTGAAATTTGTAACAAATAATAACTAATACTTAATTTAAAGATCTATTTTAAAAGTCTGAAAATCAGACAACGCCTAATTTTTTTTATGTTTAAAAACGCCAAAAAGGTAAAAAAAAATATATAGTACTACATAAGAGTTTGCAATTGATTATAGAAACCTTGTTATCTGAAGATAATTGAAAATTCAAGGTGGATTTTTTATTTTCATTTTTTTAGATACGTTCTTGGTTTTCTATGCCTCTTAATAGAGCGAAATATTTTTAGAAAAATCAAAATAAGTTTCCTGATGGTTGGTCATACGCATGAGGATATCGACCAGGTCTTCTCAAGGTATAGTCTATTGCGAAGTTAATTGATGGGTGTATTTGCTATATGAAATCTTGCAATGTCGAAATTATTAAGGTGGTGACAACAATTTTAACTTTTTATTAACATTGAAGAAAATTGATGCTTGGCCTTTATCTCCCAAAACAGCAATGCATGATACAAAACAGTTAATATTAAGACAGATTCAGTTTCATTAGAAACTGGTTTCCATTGATCAAATAAATTTTGTACTTATAATAATAATTGTTTTTTTTTTTTGGAAGATTCTCTATGAAATTAAACAAAACCAATGCTTATACCCTGGATGATCTCATGGCTGTTTTCGAGAAGTGTTACTCTCCGAATCTAACTGGTATTAATAACATTTATATACATAACGCGCATTTTTCAATATATTTGTAAAAAATATGAATCATTTTAAGATTTACACACCACTTCGGCTGTTGAGTCCAACTTTTCATTCTTAAATGTTTTTGACGTATAATGTATCTCCTCTCCGCATTCCTCATGTTTTAAAAGTTCAAGAATAAAAGAAAATGGACAAGTATGCAGTTAGCTTTAAGGAATACAATTTCTTGAAATGAACAAAAAAGTTATCAAACTTGGTCAATAAGAGTAGGGTTATTCATCAACAGTGTCCAAAGTATACAAACAGAATCAAATAAACATATAAAACTATGTAATTTTACATACAATTACAGGCTATTATTGAAAAACGCTTAAAATATGAGTAATTGTTTTTTCAATTATTTAATATATACTTTACATAATTTTCTGGATTTATCACATTATCTAGGTTATCCACCAAAGTTGTCTAGTTATGCCACCAAGTACGTCTCCTGGTGAATATACTCCTATTGACCAAGTTTGAATTTTTTTTATTTATTCCTTCAAAACTCATAGCCTACATTTAGTCATTAATTCGTCAATTGTCTTTTTTTTGCAGCAATATTAACATCCGATGTTGCAAATATAGCGGGAATCTTAGAAATAAATAAACTTTCGAACCATTCCCAGCCTCATGTTTTCAAGTTAACGAAAGAAAACAATAAAGCAAAATTATCCTACAAAAGATGGTCGACAGATAATGTAAGGATGAAATAAATTTTTTACTTCTCACTCGTTCAGATTAAGAAATGATTGTTAATTATATCAGTTTAACAAGAGTTATCCCCCATTTAAAATATTCTAGCTAAAGAAAAAATCCTTGACGATGAATAAGATATAGATTTCAAAGATTAAACTGTGGTTTAGTATATCAGAACTACAAGAGTTATCTCCCATGTAAAATATTCTACCTTAAGAATGAATCCTTGATGATGAGTGAGATATAGATTTCAAGGATTTAACTGTGGTTTAGTATATCAGAACTACAAGAGTTATCTCCCATGTACAATATTATAGCTTAAGAATAAATCCTTGATGATGAGTGAGATATATATTTCAAAGATTTAACAGTTGTTTAGTATATCCGACCTACAAGAGTTATCTCCCTTGTAAAATATTCTACCTTAAGAATAAATCCTTGACGATGAGTGAGATATAGATCTCAAAGATTTAACAGTGGTTTAGTATATCAGAACTACAAGAGTTATCTCCCATGTAAAATATTATAGCTTAAGAAGAAATCCTAGACGATGAGTGAGATATATATTTCACAGATTTAACTGTGGTTTAGTATATCAGAACTACAAGAGTTATCTCCCATATAAAATATTCTACCTTAAGAATAAACCCTTGATGATGAGTGAGATACATATTTCAAAGATTTAACAGTGGTTTAGTATATCAGAACTACAAGAGTTATCTCCCATGTAAAATATTCTACCTTAAGAATAAATCGTTGATGATGAGTGAGATATAGATTTCAAGGATTTAACTGTGGTTTAGTATATCAGATCTACAAGAATTATCTCCCATGTAAAATATTCTAGCTTAAGAATAAATCCTTGAATTACTAATGGATGATACCTTTATTTCAATATAGGAATGGCTTCCAACAAATGATTACCTTTTACTGAATTCTACGATAGATTCTCTACAGAAAGCACCATCCAAGTTAGACGACTTGGATTTTGAGAGGGTGAAAGCAGACATAAAAAAAAACCAAATGTTCTTGCCGACAAAAAAAGTGGAATGGTGGGATTCATTCTTTGAACGTGTTGAGAACAGCGGAGGTGAATAAGATATTATTATATCATGACGATATTAAATTTGCTTTATTGAATACTTTTTGAAGGTGAACAGTCTAACAATATGTCATTTTATTGCAAGTGGAGTATCCCATAACCCACTGAAAGGAAATTGACAAATATAAAAGTGCTACACTCTTAAGTTTGGAACTGCAGTTGAGTTGATTGAGTTAATTGATATTATTTTATTGTTCTGAACAGAGAATGACAATTTAGAAAGAGATGTATTGAAAGAAGTGTTAGAAAAAAGTTGTAGGTCTGTATCAAAAGAAATACAAGAGAGTGTTAGTATACCAAATGAAGAAGTAGCAATAAAACCAGTAAGTAATTGACTTGAAATACAAGAAATACTTCCCATATCATTATATAATTCAGCGACGAAATCCTTGACGATGAGTGAGATGAGGATTTCAAGGATTTAACTGTGGTTTAGTATATCAGAACTACAAGAGTTATCTCCCATGTAAAATATTCTACCTTAAGAATAAATCCTTGATGATGAGTGAGATATAGATTTCAAAGATTTAACTGTGGTTTAGTATATCTGATCTACAAGAGTTATCTCCCATGTAAAATATTATTGTTAAGAATAAACCCTAGACGATGAGTGAGATATATATTTCAAAGATTTAACTGTGGTTTAGTATATCCGACCTACAAGAGTTATCTCCCATGTAAAATATTATTGTTAAGAATAAACCCTAGACGATGAGTGAGATATAGATTTCAAAGATTTAACTGTGGTTTATTTTATCAGAACTACAAGAGTTGATGGGTTAGGGTAGGGTTAGGGTTGGTAGGGTTAGGGTTAGGTAAGGTTGGGGTAGGGTTAGGGTTAGGGTTAGGGTAAGGGTAAGGGTAGGGTTAGGATTAGGGTTAGGGTTAGTTAAAAGATTTTAAATTTAACTGTGGTTTAGTATATCAGAACTACAAGAGTTATCTCCCATGTAAAATATTCTACCTTAAGAATAAATCCTTGATGATGAGTGAGATATATATTTCAAAGATTTAACTGTGGTTTAGTATATCAGAACTACAAGAGTTATCTCCCATGTAAAATACTCTACCTTAAGAATAAATCCTTGATGATGAGTGAGATATATATTTCAAAGATTTAACTGTGGTTTATTTTATCAGAACTACAAGAGTTATCTCCCATGTATAATATTCTAGCCTAAGAATAAATCCTTGATGATGAGTGAGATGTAGATCTCAAAGATTTAACTGTGGTTTAGTATATCAGAACTACAAGAGTTATCTCCCATGTAAAATATCCTAGCTAAAAAATAAATCATTAACGATGGTGAGATATATAGTCGTTATGGATTTAACTGTGGTTTAAACTACAAGAGTTATCTCCCAAGTACATGTAGTAAATTCTAATTAATAAATCCTTGACAACTTGTGACTGTGCTGATGTAAGAAGTTTAGCAGATTTGGAATTATCTGTTACCATTATTATAATTATTATTATCATTATCATTTAAGGTACTTATTGGCAAGAAAAGGGGAAATATAACTACTAGTCGCATCGAAATTGGTATATTTGTCCTAACGGACTTAGCGAAATATCCGGATGAATGGCCCCAAGTAGGAAGAGTTATCCAGATATGTGAAAATATTCAAATAGTGTGGTATAAAGGGTCCAAGACAGGACCCTGGTCGGTGTGCACAGTTCGGATACCCGGAGAACGAGGGAAGAGGCAGGAATGGGTAGAAAATATTAAGGCAGAAGAAATTTTGTTAACTTTTAAACTAACACCTGGCAAATGCCTACCAAAATCAGTGAAAGACAGACTTGATGATTACAGATTGTAGTTTAAGCATAGAAGTAGGCATGAAAAAAAAATTCTTGTTATATTTCGCTACTACAGTTAATAAAAAGTAATCGATTACCACCAGTTAACAGTTTTCAACTTACGCGTTGCATTTAAAATTTCAATTTCAATTTTTGTTATAGGCGATCACCAAATCATTTGTAAAAACAGTTGGGAATTTTTCTTGTAATTCTTTATAGAGGCGAATTATTATTCTTGGAACTTGACCAGATGTACTGCTGTATTGAATTAAAAATGGTATAATTTGGAAGTCAACTTGAATATTCATTCCGAAAGGATGCATGGTTTGTAGTTTTGTAATCCAATAGTTTTCTCGAATTGATCGTATTTTCTTCGTATCAATACCGGGTTGTTCGTATATTTGTTCAATTGGAATTATCTTGAGATCTGCTAATTGGTGGTCAGGTTGATTAAAATGCTTCGAAATGGTTTTATTGATTTTTTTCAAATTTATATCGGATTTATGGTGGTTAAACCGCATCCTTAATGAATTCATTGTTTCACCAACATATTGTTGATGACATCTTGTACAAGAATTCAAGTATATTATATTGTTGCTATTGCAACTTAATTTTTCATTTACTTGAAAGACAGAATCTGTTCGTGTGTTACGAAATGAATTAGTAGGTATGATGAATGGACAGGTTTGACAGCGAGGGTAAATTGTTCGAATTGTTTTTAGCAGTGATTTCAGCAACTGTTGAACTTTTGATGCCTCTCAAAAATCTCCGAGAGTAACCTTGTTCACGTAACTATTTGAAAACGATAGAACAAGTGAAATCTCAAGAGATTTGTGACTTAATAATTCCAGAAAAAGTATGTTTCGGATGAAAAGATGATTTGAATAAAAGTTGGTGAGTGTCAGTAGGCTTGAAAAAAAACTTTGGTATCTAATTTATTGGTTTCATGAAAATTGCTGTACTTTGTATATAATATGTTTCAATTTCATTTCTTATTTTCAGTTTCGATTAGTTCAGCATGGTTTAGCTATGTTGAAAGCATGTATAAAGTATTTTTGTAATTTCTTTAGCGTTGCTTACACATACGATAAGTACCATTAAACCAGCAGGGTTACGTACAAAGCTCGGGTTAGGGTTAGGGTTAGGGTAGGGTTAGGGTTAGGGTAGGGTTAGGTAGGTTTATGGTAGGGTTAGGGTTAGGGTAGGGTAGGGTTAGGGTAGGGTTAGGGTAAGGGTAGGGTTAGGATTAGGAATTATAGGTTGTAACATTCCGGTTAAGCAATGTTACGAAAGCACGGGCACAGGCAGGGTTAGGGTTAGGGTTAGGTAGGGTTAGGTAGGGTTAGGGTTAGGGTTAGGGTTAGGTAGGGTTAGGGTAGGGTTAGGTAGGGTTAGGTAGGGTTAGGGTTAGGGTTGCTGTACTTTGTATATAATGTTTAAATTTTATTTCTTATTTTCAGTTTCGATTAGTTCAGCATGGTTTAGCTATGTTGAAAGCATGTATATAGTATTTTTGTAATTTCTTTAGCGTTGCTTACACATACGACATGTACCATGTTTTGTTTATATATATTTGATGTTTGTACACTATATTTAATTTGAAAATGTTCCTACGATTATTCGAACCTTATTAAATGATTTTTTAATAATTTAAAAAAAAAACTTTTTTGCTAACTATGAAATATTTTCAGAAGTAAAAGTCCCAAGCCATATTTAAACACACCACTAGAAAGTTTACATCCTCCAAAATAGGCCTACGAGATTTAGGACAATGATCCATTTTCAAAACAATTTGACCAAAATTTACAATGTTGGTCTCAATCAAAAGTGTAAGCAAAGAAGATGTTTGTGCTGAAATGTGCACATAATAGTTCGTAACAGCTGTGTTTCCATAAAATTGCGTCCTGCTCTCTCACTGGAACCCCTGGGTCTCCTCTACTGAAGTTGCCCAGTTAAAGGCGCATACGGTTTATCAAAGGATGCTGTTGACTTTTCATAGTTAAAAATATTTTTCATAGCCTTTAATCTGATAAAATCAACTAAAATCGTTGAAAGGTTGTATCGTCTAATTCATAAATACATTTAACTACATTTGGAAAGCGATTGATAACAAGAATGAAAAAATAGTTAAAGTGGTGAATAAAGGATCTAAATACTACTCGAGTGCAGACTATACATACATGCATATAAAGCAGTTCACAAAGAGGTTAAGAAATGCAACAAACCAAAAGCATCCAGATATATAGAGAACGTTCAACTTGTAATATGTTACTAAGCCAGTAAGCATTTTACAGAGGATGATTAAGCGCCTAAGGGTACATAAAAGCAAAACATGCAAATAGATAAACTTACCCACACACATGGTTAATTATTACACGAAATGAAACAACGTTTATTAAGCATTAGGCACGGAATACTAGTCACTAAAGTGATATGCGACTTATGATAAAAAATAGAAAAATTGTGATATGAAATATATAACATGCAATGTTCTTGTCTTAAAAACCCACAAGGTAAGGCGCCAGTGAGACCTTTCACCTCATCCACTTGACATCTTACTCTGAAGATGTAGTATGATGCCCAATTAAGGAAAAAAAAAACATCCCTTGAAGGAGTCTTTACAATATTCAGTCTGGAAGTGGAATTCTGCTTGGTATAAGATAAATTATCAAAATATCATAATTAAGTCGCAAAATATTCGGACTTTTTAAAAAATTTTAAAATGCAACAAATTTGATTGGACGTAGCAAAATCAGTCGTTGATTGGTTAAAAGAACGAAGCGGGGTAGGTCCGGAAAGAATTTGTTTCTACCATTTATTATAACTTTTTATTAACCCCAGACCGGAAACCGCACTTCGTCTAATCGCTCCAGTTGTGTCTTTGTTATAGCCATAGAGTTATAAATATTTTGCAATGTAGGCAATAAAACTAAAAACAAATTTAGAGATAATAAAGAATTTGATAGTTTCATATCGATTTGGATTTTTTTAGTAGACCTAGTTATAAAAACTGCGTAGCCTAATTGAAAAAAGCTATGGACATGAGCCAATGATTCTCAGTAGGCCTATGAATCCATCAATGTAGTCAGATAAAACCTGCCGTTGAGCTTACCATCAATGCCGAACCTGAAATCGACAAAATTTAACGTTTCCGGTTTTATAGAATTTCACGGTCATCTTTTGGTGTTGTTAGCTAATGGTTGTGAAAGTTTGGGTTAAAATTGCAACAAAAAATTACGGCTGATTATTATACCTGAAAACAAAATTTTGTGAAATCTGAGGGAAATATTACAGCAAAATGTTCTTGCATTGATGACGTCACATGCCTATGACGTGATATCATTGAATAAGCGCAATTTTTATTTTCTTTCTGCAGAAATGTTTTCTTGACAAATCTGAAATTCTAACACAAGTTTGTTAAAAATTGTTGTAGATCGTGTGAAGTTGACCCCCCCCCCCCCCCCCCCCCCCCCCCCCCCCCAAATAGTTCGATAGATCCAGGGTTTTGTTTTTAAACGTGGGCCTATATATCGGGTGGGCCTAAAGTAATGTCCCAACTTTTGACCTTCACTATTTTCCAAAGCATTTACTCAAATGGACTGATATTTTGCATATGATTAGTTTATTATATTATCTACCTTTGGTGCAAGTTTGAATGATATAGCATCATTAACCTTTAAATGGCATACAAAACTAAATCAGAGGTCGAAAAAAACAATGCCGGACAGAGTCTTCTGAAATCATCCCTGCATGTGCATGGTGCCATGGTTTCAGCTGTTAATCAAGTGTCATATGGGATATTCGTGGGTTTGAGGTGCCAAATTGTCTAGACAGAGGGTTTAGATGATGTTAAGACATACACTTCCCAGCTAGATTTTATACCCCTAGCTAACAACATGGTCTACAGTAGTGCTGATCGGGATTTTATTAAAACATGTTTTGTTGAGAAAGGATGGAGAGGAAGACGTATAGTAAGAGAATTTCCTGGAAAACATTGGTGTTATCGTTCATTCTTTGCCGCCTCAAACCCACGAACATCCCATATGACGCTTGATCGACAGGTGACACCATGGCACCATGCACATGAAGATGATTTCAGAAGACTCTGTCCGGCATTGTTTTTTTCCACCTCTGATTTTGTTTTGTATGCCATTTAAAGGTTAATAATTCTATATCATTCAAACTCGCACCAGAGGTAGATAATATAATAAACTAATCATATGCAAAATTTCAGTCCATTTGAGTAAATGCTTTGGAAAATAGTGAAGGTCAAAAGTTGGGACATTACTTTAGGCCCACCCGATATATATATTTCGAATCTACCAAACCACGATATATAGGCTATATATGGAAAGATAGAGAATTTTGTAGTTCATTCATACCAATTTTATCCCCTACACCATGCATAAATCTAACGGTCGCTATTGTAGGCTGTTAAAGCCCGGCGCAGACACGAGCCTTCATTCCTGCATTTTTCCTTAAGTTAAGGCGATAGCTTCCGTGTGCGGGTAAATTTATGTAAGATTTTAGTCATTCGTGGCGAAAAGTTGAAAATCAAACGTGTTTGATATTTTTTTCCACGAATGAACAAATGCTTGTGTGTGCGCGTAAAAGAGTTGCCGAATGTTGTTTGGTCCCGGTTTTTAAAGGAAGTCAAAAATTGATTTGATGATTTGGACTTTCTCTATTTCTGGAATCTGACATTTCGTGATTTCGCAGATTCAAATTTAATCTAAAAAAGGCCTATCGTGTATATAAACGATTACCGAGTTTCCGCCGCCATGTTTTGTGGGTAGCAAACTCGACCTTGACCTTAGTACGTTTTTAATGTTTTCTGTAACCTGCAAAGGTGTTATTTTAATAAAATTATAATATTTCAATCCTTATACACAAACGGGTAGGGTCGAATTTAATTTTTGATTAATATTAAATGAATAATAGCGGTCGAAACGGGAACGAAAGACTCGTTGACAGTGTTATCTAATGGCGTTTGACTAAGGTCAAGGTCGAGTTTGCTACCCACAGAATATGGCGGCGAAAACCCGGTAATCGTTTATTCTAGACATTCTAGGCCTATGCACTCAGCCAAAAAAACTTACATAATCACATCCGTTTCATTAATACCGACAAATTTTACTATTTCCTTGTGTGCTAGGTCTATTTTTTTGTTGGCCTAAAAACGACGCGTAGTTTCACTACACTTTGTAGGCTTTTAGGCCCAAATTATTACCAAAAATCAATTTAAGAATCCATCATTATTAAATTCTGATTGCCCATAAAACATGTTAATCTCATCATGTAACGAGATTATCATTGTCTTATTAAAAAATCCCCTAATTAAGATGATTTGATCTATAAGCACATCATAACACGTGGCATATGTTTATAACCATAACCGGGTATTTTCACTTTAACTTTTATTATCGAAATTTTACAGTAGACTAATCTGTAGGCCTACCATAAGACGAAATTTTGAAGACTTTTGAAGTTTCATTTTTATATTATAACATTCAATCATCAATATGACGTTTGTCAACATCGTTTAACAAGTCTTTCAATTATCGGCAGATTATTGAAGTACTGGAAGTACAAATCTAGTGCATTTGTAACTTCGTTTCATAAAATCAGTTTATTTTTTAATATTTACATTTCTATTATCACTTCCTTCAATTAGCCAGTTAAGAAAACTGACGTTCATTTTTCGATGAACGCTATAGTTTGTCACGTGGCACTATGACGTCATCCAAGCACAACAATGACGTAATCTAAGATTTCTGGCAAGATATCAAAAGACACAAGGGTGAGATTTTATTTATCATCCAATATCATTCTAAAATCGAAGTATGCGAAACAAAAACTTTCGAGGGATGAACTGCAGATTATTGAAAGAACTTTCGAAGGGCGAAATCAATATGACGTCAATGTTATTAAGACGTCATTTGGGCGAAATGCTTATCATGTAACATTATTGGCCAATCAATGATTCAGAAAAGCGTTATCTCCTTGTAGATATAGTACGTTATATCTACTGTAGAATACCTTATTTGGTGATACAAATATAAGAAATAGACGTTGGTCTCATTAGCATTATTGGTGTGTAAACGCAATAGATCACGCCACAAACATACTTAAAATAAATGACTTCTCATTTATTCAGTTTGTCACGTGATCTATTGCGTTTACACACCAATAATGCTAATGAGACCAAAGTTTAATTCTTAAATGTAGCCTGTAAACATTCAGCTCATGACCGCTTTTACAGGCCTACAAATACTTAGTATATGTCTTTCCATGTCGGCTAAAACGAGTTTTCATCGCCAAAATAATCGTCATTCATTTTGTAATAAATCAGGATAGGATTGTAAAGTTTTAGAAAATATGAATTACACTAGGGAATGTAGCTGCAGTACAAGAATAAATATAACAGAGCAAGTACTAGTCTAGTCTGCAGTCAAATGTTACTGCCATGTCTTGAAATTTCATATAAAGTCTCCCACTTTTTCCACCAATCTCCCGATTTTTCATGGCCTGTCTCCCGTTTTTTCCCCTGACCTGAAGGTTGTTGTTGTAGACTGATTCAAAATTCCGAACCATTTCATTTTTTTTTTTTAAGACATAAATCGAAGTTTTTGTTCTTTCTGCTGGACCAGTGCCTCGTCTAAGGAATCGTTACTGGGCGGCAGTTAATTGAACAGGCGAATTTGAAAACTAGATCGCCATAAATGCATTCAGTGATACAGACATCAAATAGTCTCTATGGAATGCGGCGATATTTGATATTTATTTGAAACTAAACACGGCGAAAAAATAACAGAAGAATTATTCCGAAACTAACATATTATTCTTATTTATGTTATGTTATGTTAGTTATATTTAGAATTTCGATTGCTAGCGATATCTTAACAATATAGGACTGCCGACCGGGACTGACTTTTGTGTTCACTGGGCGGCAGAATACCGCGGCGTCACAGTGTTAGTCGAGGCACTGTGCTGGACTATGTAGCTATTAGAAACCATATTTGATGGTAATCTGTGCTCCAAAAATGTTGTGTTAAAAGAAAATGCATAGACTAATGTAACAAGGAAGTCAGTATAACCCGGAACAAGAACCTGTTTAAAGTGGCTGTAGCGTGGATTTTGGGGAAATAATACGCGGGAACCTTTCGCCAACTCCTTCAGAAGGGAGGGGGTGAGGGTCTTGGTCTTCCCAATCACAGTAGGTCTAAGAAAGATATTTTCGAAAAATGAAAATCAGAGTAGAAAGTCCGACTGAAAACTCCGACCCCAGAATATGCCCATCTTTCAGAATGCACCAAACCGATGCCATTTTTCCACTCTTTTACTGTATAAGGCATGGGCGCAGATCCCGGTGGGGACACCAGGACCGGTCCCTACCGCTGAAAAAAGTGGTGGGGACACAATATGGTTGGTCCCCACCACTTTTTGTGACTATTATAATTACCAAAATGCATAAATCCGTTCTAAACCATCGGATGCTGAAAAATTTGCATGCAAATTAGACTTAAAAACCGTTTCCGGTTCAACGTAAACGTAAAATCCCAGACAGATAATGACAGTGGAAGAACAACGCACAATTACAAATTTGTGGAAGAGGTGTACCGACCACAGTTCTACAAAGTGATAGACAGCGCAATATCTAATTTGGATACATACATGTACTTCACATCCACCGATCTAACACTATATGGAAAGTTATCTGATATGTTGTTTTCGGGAAAGTACCATTCAGACGTTGTCGGCCGTTACCTTGAACTCGCTTCCGAATTGCAATACGAACTAGGCTTAGATTTTTCAAGCGCAATTATACAGGATCCAACATTAGTGAATTTCGGGAAATTTTCGAGAAAATGAGTCCTGAAGTTTGGAAAAAGTTTCCACAAGTTGAAAAAATCATTCAAGGCTCATTCTTGTCTATCTCATGTTAATAATAATAATAATAATAATAATAATAAACTATAAACAGTTCTGTGGAAAGATCTTTTAGTGCACTCGGGCGTCTTAAGACTTGGCTACGCAGTACAACGAAACAGTCCAGACTAAATCACCTTCTCTTAGGCCACGTTCACAGTGATATGCTCAAGCAAGTCGAACCACTCAGTATAGCCTTAAAAGTTATTGATCTGGTCTGCATTATTTTTGGTAGTAGATATCTATTTCATTGAATTATTTGAATCGTTTCCGTCGATTTATTTGATTTTAAAAATCTATGGGCCCCTATACCCCCCCTCCCCCCACCTTTCCGCACTTGGGCTTTGGCGTCCGTGTGCTATTACATCTTTAAACAGATAGTCCCAACTTTGACCAACTTTATCAATGGATCTGCGCCCCTGGTATAAGAGAGGACTTATATAAAGTCTCGCGATTACGGTGCGTCACGACGTCCTTGGACTCTAATATCTTGATGGATTAAAAAAGGCAAAATATGTGAGCACATCGACCAAGAAAGTTAGATCTACTTTAGTCTGTCAAAATGAAGGAACATAGGCCTACAGATTTCAGATATTGATATGGTGGTATATAGTAAAAGATGTACCGAATTAATATGGAAACATATGGCCTGCAAAAAAATATCTCGTACATCTAAATATTGTGCTGACTCTGTCTTCTCGATGTCGCAAAAAACATGGCAGCGTGGAAGATTTAGATGGGATTGAAAGATTCGACCTTTGTGGCATCATGTTTTTACATTAGCCTACTACTAGAACTATTGTACGCGCGAAATTTTACATAGCTTTGCGAAAGGTTCGGTTCAGATCTTGACAGTCGTTAAGAAAGTTTTAATTTTTTTAAAAAGATTTTCAATTCTTTTAAAATTGTTGAAATAACATCTCGATAATCCTGGAACGTAGGCCCACAGTCGACCGGGAACCATACTTTGTATATTCGCGGCTTAAGTATTGTCTTTCTTATAGCCTTATTTTAGCATTTACTTGAGATTGTGAATGAAAGTTAGTTTAGAAATCACTTTTAGAATAATATTAATATTATTAATAAGGCTTTTGGCTTTAGATTCAGATTCGTTTGAAAACAAATCTGCACAGCGATTAACGGTAAAATTTAACGGATTTTGACCGTTCAAAATATCACATTGTTTTTATAATGCCGTCGTTTGACAATATCTGAAAATACGGCTCGATAGCGTGAAATTTTTTTTTCTACATATTTTAGAGCTTGAAAGTAAAATAATCATTTGATTTCTAAATCTTCAAAACATCGTTTTGATTAAGAATTAAGACGTCATTTGCCGATGACGTCGTAAAACGTGCATGGCAACCATTCATGGTTGATGTTTTTCAATTTTTATTTTTTTTACTATGAATGAACAGAGATTTTTTCAAATACAGAATTCTCTAAGAATATGAGACGATTGTCGAAAAAGAAATGAAATCTCGACCGCACGTATGAAATACTTGAAAAAAAAAAGATGATCCGTTAGTTGACAAAAGCTTTTAAAAAACGATTTTTCAAAAATCGGCACTAAGGTTTAGACATGCGCGCATGTCTAACCCTCTCTAATGACGTTTTTGAAACTGAAAATCGTATCTAAGGGCTAGGGTTAGACATGCGCGCATGTCTAACCTTAGTCGTGACTTTTTAGAAAAAAATTTTTTTTTGCATTTTCCGAATATTAATGAGAAATTCCGACATTAAAAAATATCGTGTTACTAATTGTGTTCGAAATGTGAATGAGGTACCAAATGGAGATAATAGATAATTTCATTGGGATTACAGAAATGTTAATATCCCATGTCATTCAAAATGAGACTTAAGACCCATTTTGATGTGATGAGTCATATATCTAATTGCAGTGCGTTCTAGCAAACACACATGTTCCTTCAGCAACGTTAGACATTGGCATTATCTACCGTTGCTGGATTGGCAGGGTTTACTCGTCATTAACAACTAATAACCTTGTTTTAAAAACACTACCTCACATTCAATTTATGACTGTTGAGACTCGATTATCACAAGGTAAATTTACTACAAGAAATTTGACGTCTGGTCATTCGAAAGTTTTCCCGCAATAATTTGTTACAAGGAATATAACTGGTCGAACAATAATCGTTTGACCAATCAAAATTAATGACGAGAATATCTTATCATGATAGCAATGTAATGAAATGAAACTAGAACCGTGATGACGGTACCGAGCAGTGTGCATTTTACATAGCTGAAACGTGGCATTTTCTATGGTGAGAGTTTAACAAATAAATTAAACAGTCTGATAACTTAATGATATTGATTTGGTAGTAAAAAGTCGAATAGCTAGTGATTGTTCGGTAGTGAAAAGTCCCTTGAGTTTATAAGACTCTATTGATAATCGCTCTTAGTTTATTTGTTGAGAGTGATAGTCACTCACAATCAGTTTATACAGCAACTCCTATGTTTGTATTACGTCCGATGCTGTTACAAGAATATATCGGGTGTCCCAATAAAAACGTCCCCAAGTTTGACAGTGAGTATCTCAGCTGTTGATGAACCGATCTCTTTCAAAATTCTCACAAATTTACTTCAACATGTCCTTATCAGACCTTGAAAATATGAAAGTCATCGAATAAAAATTGTACAAGAAATGCCACGAACAAAATAGCATGTCACAAAATCCAATATCAGAGCAAACTACACATTTCAACCTGTGTCTATTGTGCTTTCACCACATCGACAACCAATATCAAACATTTTCCATCCTGAAATACTCTCACCAATCTCATCTTAAGATATTTTCTCCCAAAATGCTACCTTCCTGCTATTCAGTTCCTGTTCATCTAGTTTGTTCCACTGGTGATGGTAATGACTCTGGGCAGTATGGGATTCTCTTAAGAAACAGGTGTACTACACTTGGGTTAGAAGGACACACTGATTAAACATGAACTGAAATGCAGGATGGTCACTTCTCGAGTGGTACCGTTAGATGAGATCCGTGAGAGTTTATCAGGATGGAAAATGTTTGATATTGGTGGTTGATGTGGTGAAGACACGATGAACACAAATTCAAATATGTAGTTTGCTCTGATATTGAATTTTTTTACATGCTTTTTTGTTCGAGCCACTTCTTGTACAATTTTTGTTCGATGACTTTCATATTTTCAGGGTCTGACAAGGACATGTTGAAGTACATCTGTGAGAATTTTGAAAGAGATCGGTTCACCAACAGCTGAGATACTTACCGTCAAAGTTGGGGACGTTTTTTTTGGGACACCCGATATGTCTTGACATTTCTTATTAAAACTTTAAACGGGTCAAAGATTACATGTATACAACATACAAAAACGCGTATTTTAATTCATTTTGGAAATAGATTTAGATTGGATTTTCTTCCTTTGGACTTGTAAATTCATATATCGCATTAGGATATTTTTCAGTGCCATTATTTCATACTATAAAAAAAGCACACACAGTTACTAATGAAGAAAGTTAAAATTTTATAAGGAACAATTTTGATTCAAATGTATTGTGTTATAGATTATTAGAAAGAATAGATCGAGCATAGTAAGCCTGAGAAAGAATTTGTGTCGTATGTAAATTAGTTCACGTGACAGAACTTTTTAAAGTTAAACAATGCAATTTTCAAATAAATTTTTCCGGAAGTTAAAACAGCACATCAAATATAAGGCTATCATTAGATAGATCTCATCAAGGGCAATAACTTGTGTGCAGGTCAAAAGGTCACAAAGGGTTAAGGTCACAAGATATGAACCTTACACGTTTTGACAATTACTGAATTTTTTAACCAGAAATCAAAAATTAAAATTGAAAAATCGGCTTCCCATGTTTTGTAAGCACTCAATTAAAGATTTTATAGACATCATATTTATTCAAATCGGACAATACTCCGTTATTAAATTTCGGGTTGGAAAAAGAATTGGTAAATCCAAGATGGTGACTAATCTAAATCATCCAGATCAGATTTGATCAAGTCAGATATATAGTTTGACCATTCCAAATAAATTGTAAAAATATTTTTTCTGATATCTTGAGAATTCCGGAAGTTGGAATTTCAAGCTTAAAAGCGAATGACGTCAAAACCGGAAGTGACGAAATTTTGAAAACAGATTTTTGGTTGTCATCAAAATGTCTATCTGTATGTTTTCAATTAGATCGAACTAAATTTTGAAATTTGGTCTCGGTTGATGTATCCATATCCTCATCACTAAGCCCATCTATAGTATGTAAATAAACTGATCCATTGCTACGACATGACTTAACCAACATAGATCTAATACTATCTCTATCTATACTATTTACATTAATCTTTGAAACAGGACAAAAATTGTCAACATTACTGTTTTTACGAAATTGCAAGTCAAATACTTTCGTTGGTACAGATACTTGGCGTGGTCGATCCCAAATGCATTTAACATCAGTTCCAACCTCAGTTCCTTTGTCTTGATGTCTTTCGTTAAATGACTGGATAGCAAATAACAGAGCAATACAGTGTTTACAGCTTGAGCTACCATCATCACTGTAAAAAAGATTGCTATATTAATAGAATGTTTTCAACTCATTAATGAACATCCTGAAATTTTTTTTGCTAAATACTGGTACAATAAGCAAAGGAAAGCTATAATTACTTGCTTAGAAGAAATATTGCACAGATCACAATGATGAATTTATAGTTCAGTTGATGGGAAATCGTTGATTGTAATCGTCTTCGCCTAAATTGTACCTTTAGATTAAGCTCTCCGGCTGTTTGATGCCCTAAATAAAGTCACGTGACGCCAAAATCACGTGACTTTTTGTTGTCAATCGACGAACTCCGAAATGACGTATTTGCAGTACATAAAGTTAATAAATGCAAAGAAATAAAAAATATCAGCTCATTAATAGAATTGTATCGGCTTTAATCCGACTAATACGTATAACCCAACTAATCCGGATTAGAAAAATTTAATCTAGATAATCTGCCGGGAAAGTGGGAACACCCCTTTTTATACACTCTACAGGTCACAATTCTTGATGGATTTTGACGAAACCTAATGGTAATGTTTATTACTGCCCAAGGATGAACCCTATTGAAAATCAGCAAAATTGGAAAATATTTACTATGAATTATTGCCCTTGTTCTTAAAACGTGTTCGATTTTTGGCTCGTAAACACTCTACAGGTCACAATTCTTGACAGATTTTGATGAAATTTAATGGTAATGTTTAATACCGCTCAAGGATGAACCCTACTGAAAATCAGCAAAATCGGAAAATATTTACTATGAATTATTGCCATTGTTCTTAAAAACACGTTTGATTTTATGCTTGTAAACACTCTACTGGTCACATTTCTTAACAGATTTTGACAAACTTGCTGGTAACGTTTATTATCATCCAAGGATGAACCCTATTGAAAATCAAAAGAATCGAAAAATATTTACTATGAATTATTGCCCTTGTTCTTTAAAACGCGTTCGATTTTTAACTCGTTAACACTCTACAGGTCACAATTTTTTACAGATTTTAACGAAACTTGCTGAAAATGCTTATCACCCAAGGATGAACCCTATTGAAAATCAAAAGAATCGAAAAATATTTATTATTAATTACTGCCCTTGTTCTTCAAAACGTGTTGATTTTTAGGTTGTAAATACTCTAAAAGACACAATTGAAATAGTTTATTATCTCATGATAAACCTTATCGAAAATCAAAAAATATTTGATATGACTTATTGCGTTTCTTCTTCAAAATACGATTTAGCTCATAAACACTCTAAAAGACAGAAGGATTTTGACTTAACTTGATGAATGCTGAACACTTGATGAAACCGAGAAAAACAATATTTGGAGGACACTTAATTTAAGTTCTGAACGAATTGTAGGCCTATGACTACAGGTTGAAAATTCATGGTTGTGATGGTTGCTTTTTTCTGCCAAATGTTCTTTTTTTAACAAATCTGCCAGTGGGCGTATATTACCTTGCCTGGCAAGCTATCTTGATAAAACTTGGTGTGATAATTGGAATTAATAAGATCTTGGACAAGTTCTAATTAAACACTTTTTTTATGGTTATGGAGTTATTGCCCTTGACTTTGTCAAATTGCGTCAAAAATAGTTTGTGAGCATGATTAAAGTTGCAATTCTGATGATCGAAACTTTGTGTGATCATTGTAATTGATAAGATCCTGAACAAGTCTTAACTTGATGCATTTTCGATGAACTGTTTTTGAGTTATTGCCCTTGACTTTGCCAAAACGATTAAAAAATAGTTTTGTGAGCATCATAGAAGTTAAACTGATTCTGATGAAACATGGTGTGATCACTGGAATTGAGAAAATCTCAGTCAAGTTCTCACATGAAGCATTTTCGATGAACAGTTTTTGAGTTATTGCCCTTGACTTTTTATTCTTTTGATATAATAAAATAAACTTGTTATTACAACTTTAGAAACTTGTAATTCGGTGTGATTGATTAACATAAAACATAAACATAAAAACATAAAAGATTTTCCCATTTTGTAACTATATTTAGTCATGGGAATCCCCAATCTGAGCTACGTACATCTTTATCACTTCGGTTTTCTAGAATAAAACGATAAACACTTAACAGAGATTTTATTAAAAATTTCTAAAGTAATGATTATGGTTATTTAACATTGCGCGACTAATTAAACTATCTTTATCGATGAAATAATGTAGCTTTTTATTACATTCGCGTTATTTAAATTGTCATTAAAAATAATAATCTGGCAACAGGGGCTATAATTATATGAATACAATGAGAATTATTTCCCTTCTGTAGGCAAAAAAGCGTGGCAAATTTTACGTTACATTAGCACCTGCCGATACAATTTAAAATGAATGCTTCTGTTAACAAATTCAAGAAGCTGGTCACCGACATGTCTACTTGTGTATGTGTCAATGTCCCTGTCCTCATTGAAAAATATGTTAAATGACGTGGATATGTTTTTCCAACTTGACGATGTATGTTTCCAGTCATGCCCTAAATCCCCTTTATCCACCAAATGAACTCCATTTTCTGAGGGATTGACAGGAGGTACTGAAGTTTTATCATATTCCACACTTGATATGAGTTTATCAAACTTTTCTGTCGAATTCAAAAATCGTGGACGTTCCATGTTGATTTTGTTAAAGAAGGGGGATAACTGATGGTTACTTTACTATTAAAGTAGATGGGTAGAAAATACCATAGGCCTAGACCCAACACACATTATGAATAGGTTATCACAACACAAGTGGATTTCTTACACTCAGGACACGTCTTTGAAACGGACGTATTGAAGACAAAAATTTAACAAGAGGGAAAATTTGCTATGAAATGCAATTATTGTTAATCGTGAACAGTTTGAGATGAAGGGCATTTCACACCCTCCCAGACTGGTTGGTACGTGTTGCCAGATAAATTTATAAGTATGAATAATCAGAAAGAAAAAAAACTACTTATCAGTGGCCTATTTAGGGATTTATGTATTTAGTGACTAATAACATTAACTGTAGCCTACCAGACTTACAAACAGATAGTCAAAACCACAAGATTCTTCTTTCAGGGTTCAGTTTCGTTTTTGAGTGTGTAATATTGCAAATCATAATTTTTAATGAGACATGTTTTGATGACGTCAAGTTTTATGTTTTATGTTAATCAATCACACCGCTTGTAATTACACCTCTACAACTTGTAATTACAACTTTCATATAAAAAATGTTACCAAACAAATTGGCCCTAACAGTAATAGGCTTTCTTACATGACAAATGATACGTGACACAATATTATATTTGAATCAAAATTCTGCATTTTAGATTTTGAAAATATTTTGCCAACTTCGTTTGTATCTGTAGGTGTTGTATTTCAATCATTCTGAAAACTTACATGTAGATATACATTTTGATTGTGTATTTTCAAAATTTCGACATCATTTTCCTGTTTAAACATTATTCGCTTTTTAACCAGAAATTCCAACTTCCAGTAGGCCTATGGATTCCAGAGAAAAAATTTACCTCATCAACTCATTGGAAGTTTTTACTCAGTTTGATAGTTTTAGCAGTATGGCGCTGTATTTGGTTCAAAATAGGATCCAAATCCAAATTCTTAAAATCAAGTAGACATTTATATGGTAGAAAAGTATGTTTTACGTATAATATGTCATATTTCATGACTTTAGTCTTTCTAGAATGTAATTTAGACTGTAGACTTTGTAGAACGCAGAACGCGGATTGTAATGTATGGAATATCACCTCTGGATTGTATCAACTGAATCGTAATCTTTAGAACTTCACCACTGGATCGTATCAACTGAATCGTAATCTTCGGAACTTCAACATTGAATCGTAATAACTGAATCGTAATCTTCGGATCGTAATTTAGAGCTTTGAATATCACGGAAATTAATTTAGACAACGTGACATTTTCTGCATATCATTATTGCTCTTGTTGCTAACGGATAAATGATGGTGTTGTTATTATTCCAACAAGCTCCGATTACTAAGATATTCCTACAGATTATTTTGAGCTATTTTTTCAATTAAAAACTACTTATGACACTAGCTTTTACAACCGGGTATTATGAAATGAAAGATAAATGGTAATTCTTTGACAAACAATAAATCGACACCCCATGTGCTACAGGCTGTGTAAGTTAAAGATCCTTTGGTTATCAAAATAAGAGTACACTAATGCCGCTAGACAAAACTCCCACTGCAATGTTGCAGAAAAGCAGGACGTAAAACTTCATTTAATTTATTAAGCCGTTTGAACGGGTTAATTATAGGTGACCATGCTATCTTATTTTAAAAATTACTGGGGAGGATTAGAATACAAATTTTCAACTCGGACTAAGCTATAGCCTACCATCAAAATCTTGAATCTTCAAAATTGCTTCTATACTCTTGTGAACCTTCATATTATTTGGCATTCGCATGGTAGAGCCTTTCTTTAAACAGGCATTTTGGATATTATGTGGTTTATGGTTCATTCTTTGCTGATCCATCCATACTTATTTTGCTGAAACAGTGATAATCTAGGATTTCCATCACGTGTCAATTCTAATGTTGAGCCAGTCGACTAGAGTAGTTTCACAAGGCTCCCATTAATGAGTTGTTGCTGACCTCTCTCTTAGAGAACGTTTAATATTTGGGAGACCAACATATTGTAAATTTTTAGGCCTACATTAATAATTCTGTTCCTTGATTATGAGGTTATATTATTAATTATTGAGGTATCCTATCGCAATACATATGGTTTGTAATTGAATTGTCAGTAAAAAAAAATATATATATACCAAACGGCCCATAGACGACATCAAATGCAAGTAGCACATTGCAACATGAGTAAAAACAGGTTTATCAACTCTGGAAGCTACATTTGTGGGCCGATTTTGCTCGGGTTTTCATTTTTGGAATCTGTGATTAAATTCTAATACGACTAAAGTTTAAAAATTTCATATTTCGGATATTCGTAGTATACATTTTTTGGCCGATTTTCGAATTTTTGGACTATTTTCCTTCTTTTTTTTGTTGTTGATTAATCTGAAATTTTAATAAAAGATTTTCGCGGCACTTCCGGTTAAAGTGGAAAATCGATGTTCACTTCCGGTAGAATTACTTCAGGTGTAATTGCATTATTTCAACGAAATTATGCTTATTTTAATTCTACAGCCGATTTTAAAATAAAATTTAGTCCGAAAAAAATACTTTGGCGGCCATGTTGATTTGACACTTTTTCATAAAACTCAAAATGGGGCTTCGGGGGAGAATGGGATTTGTCAAATTTTTAGGTTGGTGTATACTTAAAGATGGTTTCCTTCATTTTTGTTTCAAATTTTTGTTGTGTGTCAAACTCTTATTTAAATCGATTTGCCAGTTATCCTAACGACTTCCGAGTACAAAAGTTAATCTGTGCGGTCCCTAATTAACTTGTAATTACCGAAGGAATCCTCATATTTACATTTCCGATCGGCCCGATTTCCAATATTCCATTTGATTGGCTATTATTTTTAAAAGAATGTGCCGATATCCTCGTGTATTTTGGTATTCCATTTATTTTCTTCAGCAACAGGAAATGATTTATTTAAATATCATTTTTCAAAAAGATAATTAATTAATCTAAATCAGTTTAAACTCACCATTTCTCCTTTTGAATTGATTTAATTAATTCTTATACAGCTTTAATCACAAGACGTCATTGGCCACGTGATCAAACATGGATTGTTCATTAGAAACACCAATTAATCAATTAGTAAGCTTGATTTGACCCATAAAAATGCGAAAACCCATCTTTAAGTCGATGGCGACAAAAACGTTGCGAAAGGATTTTTTAATTTGACTTTTGCAACTTCCGGTCGAATTTTTTCAATTTTTGAAGGCTAGTATCTCGTGACCTTAACTTTTGATGATCTTGACCCTTAGTAGGTCAAAGGTCATTGACCTTGGCTATCTAAGTTGATACTTTGAAATTTGACCTCCGACATCTACTTCCAGTTTTATAGCTGTCCGAAAATAGCCAAATTCGCAACTTTGTACTGCTCCTACAGGTGACCTAATTAACCTAGAGAGTTCATTTTTGCATATTCTGAATGGGTTTTATGAGCTTTTTTGAACGATATATCAAAATGTATTGTAATGCAAAATTTGATCTATTTTAGATTTTGCAATTTTGGAAACCTTTAACCGATTTTTATACACCCACATTGAAATGTGGTAGTATATTGCCGTTGCCCCGTCCGTCCGTCCGTCCGTCCGTCCGTCCGTCCGTTCTTGCCAGAGCCACCTTTGGAGACTTTTTATACGTTCAAAAAGATCTTGTGCGACTTTTTTCTGCATAGGTGTTTAGTCCCATAAGAAAATTTTTTCCAGTATGTCAGTTCGGTTCCTGTGGGTCTAAGAAGCACGCATGCAAAAGTCTCATAAGAAAAGCGTCCGTCACTTTGTCCATAACAATTCTGTCGATATACGGATGATTCCACTTTTCGTTTTGTGTCGGTATTGAAGGTATCATATACAACCATTTTTCAGCCAATGAAATTGAATGATATATCTATGGAAACGCCTTTTAAAATGCCATTATCCAATGGACGCTTTTGATTTCGCGCATGCTCATATTATGTCCTGGAGAATTCTGTGTAAACAACCAAAATGGCGACCATGCCGCATTGATTCAGTGAATTTTTAATCAAATTAAAATTACGTAAGTATTTTTCACAGTTTATTTATTATAGATTCACAGATGTATTAAAAATCCACGAGAATTTTGTGTTACGTTTGGATATGGATTAAAAAAGGGCATTACTTCTAAATGCCAACAAATTTTAGCACGTGGCTTACTGGCTTATAAAATTAAAAGTCGCACATGGTCATGGTCATCATGGTCTATGGTGAATGGCTTACCGATTTTATCTAAAATCATATATTAAATAGGCTACCGGTATTTCAATTTAGGCCTATGGTGATTAGCCTATTGGTATTTTCATTTCCCTTTGAAAAAATTAAGAAATTAAAGGCCACAGAAAAAGTATTAATCACAGTACAGTATAAATTAGGAGAGAACACTAGTTTTTGGGGGTGCATTGCACTGGCCTTGAGATAGGTCTCAAATATTTTAGAAATGGAGTTTGACATCCCACATTATTAAGCTTATGCCAATGAAAGATAAACTGGAGATGAACAAGACCATGCACAGTGTACAAAAATTTTGCCAGTACAGCATCATTTGTCTACTCTTATCAATTTCCAACTGACTATGGCCTTGGTTTATTGTCCCATCCGAATGACTAGAGGATTACGTCATTATCTCAACCTCAGCTGCGATCGAACATTTGACCCAAAGGTTAGCAAATTAGTGCAAAAAGTTTCATTTGGAAATGTTGACAGTGGCCCTTGCCCCCTTCTCCTCAGTGCTTGTGTACAAATGTTATATTGTCATTTATATTTTTTCTTTCAGACTGATTTGATTTAATTCTCTTAAAAAATTTTGTTTGGGCAAAATTAAAAAAACACTCCAGTGTTTTGGTTTGCCAAAGTTTTACATCATGGGATGATAGCTGCAAGAGTATATACATGTATATATGTGAAAAATGATGATGCAGAGTAAGTAATATAGCTTACAGAATTAAATAATCCTTCTATTTCTTTGTTAACTTATAAAAAATTTATTAAAGAGTGTAACTTAAGCTTATCCTACTATAGTAATAGGACTTAAAGGGGAATGTTCAGCAAATTTGATTTTGGCCTTGATGTTAATAGCCTTCAGATTTACTGGAATTGCCCAAAATTTGCACATTCCCTTCCATCATACCCGTATAATCATGCATTTTCTGTATATGTGTTTTCTATATAAGTCATCAAGTTTCAATTATTTTGATTGTTTACACACACTGGGGGTGAAACAATACAGTAATTTGAACTTTGATTCAACATTTGACATCTGCTTTATTGCACAAAGCCAAAAGGCAGTATTGTAAGTGATAAGATATTAGATGTTGAAAGTTCTGATAGTGTTTAAAACCATGTTTTGTTAATAAGTCATTTATTGATCTTATGACAGAAAATTGTGTACTGTGTATGACTTTTGTATTATATTGAATCGAATAGCGAGATATTGTTTCACCCTTGTGCACATGGCTTGCCTCAGAAACTTAAAAATAGTGTTTCTTCTAAAATTCAATGACATCACCTAAATGAAACTGAATTTTTCTAGGTTCATTGAAAACGTTGAAAATATTTTCTGAGATTTTTGGGTATGTGACTGCTAGTGCTCACACTAGTAGTCAAATAATACAATTCAAATTTTTCCTGTTAATTATTCTAAGCCAATTTAATATTTGATTACTCATGCAGAAATTTAAGTTTTATTTTGAGAAAACCGAATGGATTATTGCCAGTAAGCTTATATCGAGAGACTGTATCAACTGTAATTTATTTTTCAGAAAAGCTTCATGAGAAAGGGATGGTTTCCACTTTGAATTGTTTTCAAGAAGATGTCAAATGGGCAACAGGTGAGAAGAAAATTTCGTTGTTATCTCCCAGAGGTTTGATACTTTTAGTCTCAAATGCACAAGTATTGTTTTATCTGAAATTGTGATGCTACATTACTCTGTAAGTCATGAATAATGAAAGTTTCTAAGGAAGAAAAGTGAATAGTCATTCATATTGAAAATAAATGATGGTCCTGAAGCTTTGCATTTTGAGAATCATTTGATATTTTGAATTTTGAATTCTTTAAGTAGACAAATTCTGTAGTTCTTCACCTGCATGACATTGGCTCTCTCCAAATAGTTTCATTTGTGTAAAAAGTTGAGTTGTTAACTCTATTTCATTTTGATTCTGTCTTATTGTGTGGAAGTTTGCTGTCATGGCCACTGTCTTCTGTCCACAATTGTATGCATACAAGATAACAGATCTTAATTCTGACATGGAAAAAGGGACTTTTGGGACAATAAACCTGGGCTCTGTGCACTGAGAAGCCACAATATTCTTATCCGATTTATTGAAACTTGGTATGATACTGATTCACTGATGAGCCTGTTCATATTAATTTTTGCCTTTGAAACTTGCTTCTTAAAGAAGATAGAATGAAGTTTTTAACCGATTTGATTGAAAATTGGTATATGTGTGTTATATTAAAAGGAAGTAGAGGTAGTAGTATTACACATCCTTAATTAACTCGTAAATGAGCTAATTACAACAAGGATTTCCTCTTTAGTACCCTAAATTGTCATACAAAAGAGGACGGTTCGATTTCGGCGTATCTGCTATGGAATTCTCTTTTAACCCTTGTCAGTGATGCAGGACAGAAGACTGGCAAGGAAACCGAGTATAATCTTTCAGTTATTCTGTTATTTTGGAAATTACCTCAATGAAGATGGGGTGTGTTGTGTTCTTAATTATCAAACTCATTACATCTGGAATGTTTTGATGGGACTTTGAATTGCGTCTAAAATTTTAAATAATTTTGACATTTGAAACAATTGACCATTCATATCGATATGATTTGTTTTGTTTTTCTCTTCAGTTTTTCTTCAGAAAGAAATTAGGAAGAAGGAAAATCTGGAGATGTAGAAATGATTCCTGCCGAAATTATATATTTCTGAAGTAACTGGTAAACGTAAACTACTGAAGATGAGACCGAACCAATAGCAAAGAAAGCTAAAAAAAAGAGTACGATAAACTGCAGAACAAACAAATGAACAAATAATTATTTTTCTTCTTACTTGATATCAAAAACCGTGCCACAAAAGGCAGAATGCATAAAAATTCTTTAAAAAAGTGAACATTTAAAAATCGAAGCATTATACAGATATCATTTAAAAAATATCTAATATAAATCACAAATAACATCTTGTTTAGCCTACTCAGCTCCAAATTGTCTTTAGCCTTTAGCACAGAAAAATGCCTTGATCTGCAAAATTGAAATGACCTTACAAAAGTACATTTATATGAGAAGGCTTATTAGTGTCCAATTATGTCTAAGATCATACTGACTAAAAAAAATATTTTCTCAAACAGATTTTCTCATTTTTGTGTCAAATACTTCCAAAATCCAAGGATCTGGGGTGGGGTGGGGTATTCAGCAGACCAGTCTCTGTGTAATAGTTATTACCAATTACTTAAGTGGATAAATATATGCATGAAGGTTCCCCATGGATAGAGAATGAGTTTGATGTTTTGACTAGGCACACAGATGTATGGACGTGGGGTTGGGGAATGTTGTCAACTACTTAACTACTCCATAACCGAACACAAGTCCCAGAAGACTAGCAAGTAATTACACACAGCTTATGTGTCTGGGGTCCCCCCCCCCCCCTCCCTCTTAATAGAAAGTTGAATAATAGACCACTGGAACATTTCTTTCACCCTCAGACCAGAATATTACTCTAAAACATACTAAATAGCATATGGAAATAAACATAAAAATTTTCAGTATGAAATGGAAAGTATGTGTTGGGCGAAGGGAAGTGGTCGGCTAGTTTGTCTATTTACCACGGGCTGTGGTGAGATTTTCTCGTTAAGCCACGAAAGAATAAAAAAGATAGTTTATAGTCCCATATAGCGGAAAAGTCTCATAAAGTTTATAGTCCCATATAGCAGAAAAGTCTCATAAGATTTTCACTTTTTCTTGACTGGTGATGACAGTCCCATATACTACTGTAGGGATGTTTTAAATACATCTTGTGGCCAAAGGGCAGATAATTGAACAGATAGTCCCATAAAGACAGAAAGAGTAAAATCCTATTGGTTATGCATAAGCCAAATTACGAAAAACAGAAATAGTCGCATATAGTATAAAAGTCTCATATGATGAAAGACCCACATGAATGTGTGAACCACGAAAGAATAAAAAAGATAACATGGCGTCCCAAATTATAGTCCCATATAGTGGAAAAGTCTCATAAAGTTTATAGTCCCATAAAGTGGAAAAGTCTCATAAGATTTTCACTTTATCTTGACTCGTTATGAAAGTCCCATATACTACTGTAGGGATGTTTTAAATACATCTTGTGGCCAAAGGGCAGATAATTGAACAGATAGTCCCATAAAGACAGAAAGAGTAAAATTCTACTGGTTATGCATAAGCCAAATTACGAAGAACAGAAATAGTCGCATATAGTATAAAAGTCTCATATGATGAAAGACCCACATGCATGTGTGAGCCACGAAAGAATAAAAAAAATAACATGGCGTCCCAAATTATAGTCCCATATAGTGGAAAAGTCTCATAAAAGTGGTCGGCTAGTCTGTCTATTTACTACGGGCAGTGGTGAGATTTTCTCGTTGAGCCACGAAAGAATAAAAAAGATAGTTTATAGTCCCATATAGCGGAAAAGTCTCATAAGATTTCCATTTTATCTTGCCTATCTATGAAAGTCCCATACACTACTGTAGGGATGTTTTAAATACATCTTGTGGCCAAAGGGCAGATAATTGAACAGATAGTCCCATAAAGACAGAAAGAGTAAAATCCTATTGGTTATGCATAAGCCAAAATAAGAAGAACAGAAATAGTCGCATACAGTAGAAAGTCTTGTATGATGAAAGACCCACATGCACGTGTGAGAATGTTTTTATTGAGTCCTGTGGTCTAGGGGGAGATAATTTTTCTGACATGACTATGTTCGTGAAAATAGTCCCAAATGCATTCATATAACATTGGAAATAAAGTCTCGGAAAAACTTAAAGTCTCATAAACGCTAGGTTGGGACAATAGTCCCCTTATGCATATTGTAAGAAAAAGTCACAAAGGAAAAAAGTAATCGAAGGTGTCACTCGTAAGAAACGATAAAAAGTTTCACAAGAAAAATCCCATAAGAAAAGGTTGCATATTGTAGCATTCGTGCGTCCGTCCGTCGGTCCGTCCACAATTGGCTTGTGAACGCAATAGAGACCACAGTTTTGCTTGAATTTGAATACAATTTTATGTGTAGGATTATATTCAAAAGATCTCGGAAAAGTTCGAATTTGGGTTCGATTCGATTCACAGAGTTTTACACCTAAAATACGTTAAAAATGGCTTGTGAACGCGATAGAGTCCACAGTTTTGGTTGAAAATATTGTATGTAGGATTATATTCATAAGATCTCGGACACGTTAGAATTTGGGTTTGATTCGACTAAAATTCACGGAGTTTTACACCCAAAATGTGTTAAAAATGGCTTGTGAACGCAAAATAGAGAATACAGTTTTGGTTGGTTTGAATAAAATTTTGTATGTAGGATTATATTCATAAGATCTCGGACAAGTTTGAATTTGGGTTCGATTCAACAAAAATTTACGGAGTTTTACACCTAAAATATGTTAAAAATGACTTGTGAACGTGATAGAGACCACAGTTGTGGTAGGAATTTAATAAACTTTTGTGTGTAGGATAATATCCATAAAATCTTGGACAAGTTGAAATTAGAGGCTTTATATTAACAATATATATATAATATAAAGATAGTAACATTCCTTGATATATTGACAATTTATGTAGTAAGTGGGCGTATATTGCTAGGCAACCACTTGTTTGAATATATTGACATTAATAAATGCACATCTCATGATCTTTTAAGTTCGGAGGCTTTAGATTTGGAACATAATTAAACATACCCAATATAAATGTATGCATAAAAGAAAAATGACGTGGGCGTGGCACATCCGGGTTAAATTTTCATTTTGTTGTCTGGAAAAAATATATATAGAATACAATTTTTTGGAAAATGCTTTTGCACACACTTACCTCATTACTTTAGCCCAATTATATCAAAATCTCATATGTTTCGGCTGTATTGTCCGAAAAAGGGGTTTTAGAATTTCAAAAATTTCAATTTTAGATTTTGACCTTTATCGACATATATATGATTGTATATCTTGTTAACCAATGGATGCAAAGATTTGAAAATTTAGGCATTATTAGATATTATTATTAGTAATTAAGTCACGATAAAATGTCGGACGATGGAATCAAATGAAATTTAGTATGTGTATACATATTCATAAAACGAACATTAAGTTCGAATTTGAACTATTTTCAATCATTAGAAGCAGAGTTATTGCCCTTGCCCCAAAATCTTGAATTATGCTGATACTCTCCTAGTTTTCAACCGAATTTGATGAAACTTGAAGTGGATGTTATTGACCTAAATTGAAAGGATGAGAGAAAGTTTAGTTTACTTCTGATTAAATTTAAGGCTTTTCAAGATTTAGGCCTCTTACGTTAGTTTTGAGGAGTAAGGCTGTAACGTGTAAGCAAAAATGTTTAGTCGAAATTGTCGAACGGTTAAACGAAAATATACTTCGTTGAATGATTAATATTACGCTCAGTCGTAGACGGGAACATCCTGTCTCAATATTTCACATGTCGGTCTAGATCAGCCATTAGCCGCCCTTACCCACAGGAAGCTATGAATAAGCTACAATTAAGCTATTAAAAAGCTACTACATTTATTTAAAAAAAGCTACACTTGAAGTCCCATAAAAGCTACTGATCAAACGTAAAAGCTACAATTAAGATACACTAAAGTTACAAAAAAGTTATGGGTCCAATTATTTAAATGAAGCATTTTTGTAACTTTTTTTTATATGTAGCTTTAATATAGCTTTAAATTAAGGTTCCAAACATGTAGCTTTTATGTAACTTTTCTCATATTGTTGATACTGTAGCTTTTATGTAACTTCTAGTGTAGCTTTAATGTGGCTTTATAAGTTGTTTTTGATTGTATTAAAAAGCTACTTAAAAGCTATGGGCTAATTATGCATTATTTTTCCCAAAAAAAGTTACGTTAGTGGGTAAAGGTTCCCCCCTTGAGATGTTTACAAATTTCATTTGAATTTCAGTGTTGTCAATTTTCTTGGTAGTAGTAAAGTAACATTACAACATTCTTCTCAAAAATCCACTATGTCTTCATAGAATAGTCATCTTTATCTTGGTTCTAATACTAAAGAAAAAAATGAAGAAAGATGGAAGAAAAACTCCACTTCACTTCACTTTTCCAAAAGCTGTTGATCCATTCATCACAACCACATTTATGCATAGTCCAAAGATACAATTTGCTATAGATCAAATATGTATTGGTGCTTACTAAACTGCAACATGTTTCAATTAAGATCACAAAGGCCCCCTTCCTTCTTCAAAGAAAGAAACACTTAAAATGACAATTTGAATTCAGTGATGTCACTTCCCTTAGTAGTTGCCAAGTAACATGACAACATTCTTCTCATGACATCATGGTTTAAATGCAGTAGATTCTTTAAAGCTACATAAAAAGTCCCTATTAAAGCTACTTAAAAGTTACTTCTCCTGCAGTCTATTTTAAAGCTACTAAAAAGCTACTGTTTCTCAAGTCTATTTTATAAAAGCTACTAAAAAGCTACTCCTCCTAAAGTCTATTTTATTAAAACTACTAAAAAGCTACTGTTTCTCAAATTTATTTTATTAAAGCTACTAAAAAGCTACTGTTTCTTATGTCTATTTTATAAAAGCTACTGTTTCTCAAGTCTATTTTATTAAAGCTACTAAAAAGCTACTGTTTCTCAAGTTTAAATTATTAAAGCTACTAAAAAAGCTACTGTTTCTTATGTCTATTTTATAAAAGCTACTTTTCCTAAAGTCTATTTTATTAAAGCTACTAAAAAGCTATTTCTCCTCAAGTCTAGATTATTAAAGCTATTAAAAAGCTACTGCTCCTCAATTCTTTTTTATTAAAGCTACTAAAAAGCTACTTTCTCTTGAGTCTATTTAAAAAAAAGCTATAGAAAAGCTATATTGTCCAGAATGAAGCTATGAAAAAGTTACCAATATGAATAACAAATTGTATAAAGCTACAATAAAGCTAGTAAGTAAAATTACAATATAACAAAAGCTATGAAAAAGTTAGTAGCTTTATAAAAAGTTAATAACTTTTTTTGAAGCTATTAGCTTCATGAGGGTAAGGGCGGTAGACTTACACCCGTATGTAAAGTGCATACCCGTAGCCAGGGGGGGTTCGGGAGGTTCGTACGAACCCCCCCTTGAAAACAAATAAGCACTGTTAAAGAAGACATTCTGTTTGAATTGTAACTGTTAATGTTGATTTTGATTGCTTTGCGAGTCCATATAACCCCCCCTTGGAAATTGCTGGCTACGGGCCTGAAAGTGTAAGCGCTGGTGGGATCACAGGGGCAACTATTTATATCCTCATATAGTCCTCAAAGCCAACTGCCGAACTGGGGCATTTTGATCCAGGAATGGCGAGAGAAAAGTGGGTAGCAGGTATGCGAGATTTGAAGCCTATGACTATTTTTAATCAAAAACCAAACTCTTGCTACAAGATTCCCTCCAAGTATGCAATACATTGCCGAAAATGTCACAAGCATCTTTCAATAGTACTAAACGAAAGGTGATTGTAGTTGGCAATGACATCTATGAATAAGATGTCATTGGTGGTTGGTCTATAAATAGACTGTTCTCTTTCCCAGATTGCAAAACGCAATCAAGCATATTATCATAGATATATTAAGTTATCTATCGATTTGATGAACGTAAATATAAATGTAAATATAAAAATTAGTGATGCTTTTTAAACGGCATTTATAAAAAGGGTTTTTATTTTTAGACATTGCGAATTGATAAAGTAACAGGTCTACTTTGATTTTGTTCAATGTCACATGACGTACAAGAAAATGGCAGAAATGATAGCCCTCATCCGGAATTCTTAGACTTACGTTCATCCCTTGTCTGTCTTGAAGAATTACAATGAATTTAGTGGGCATTTCCATTTTTTATAAGCCCACACGATAGTATGGGCGTATATTGTGGTTACCCCTGTCGGTCCGTCGGTTCACATTTACCTTGTGCTCACTCTACAGGCTACAATTCTTCATGGATCCTTTTGATATTTTGTATGTGTGTCAATATCATTATGAAGATGTGCACTGTTGAATTTGGTGATGATTCGATGATTTTCTTCCGAGACAACGCGTAAAACTCTGATATCGCGTTCATTTTTTTGCTCGTGCTCACTCTACAGGCAACAATTCTTCATGGATCCTTTTGATATTTTGTATGTGTGTCAATATCATTATGAAGATGTGCACTATAGAATTTGGTGATGATTCAATGATTTTCTTCCGATATATCGCGTAAAACTCTGATATCGCGTTCGTTTTTATACGCCCACACATAAATGTCTGTCCGTCTGTCTGTCCACAATTGTTGTGGACACGATAGAGAGCTGGTTTCTTGATGGATTTTGATGAAACTTGCTGTGAGTGTTTGTTATCACCCAAGGATGAACCCTTTTGAAAATCAGACAAATCGAAAAATATTTCATGGGTTATTGCCCTTGCTTTTGAAAATATCTTGTGGACACCATAGAGAGCTCGTTTCTTGATGGATTTTGATGAAACTTGGTATGAGTGTTTGTATTGACCTTGGGTTAAACCCTATTGAAAATCAGAAACATCGAAAAATATGTTATGAGTTATTGCCCTTGTTCTTTAAAACGCGTTAATTTTTCAGCCTTTAACAAAGTTAAGGACATGATAGAAAGATGGTTTCTTGATGGATTTTGATGAAACTTGCTGTGAGTGTTCATAAACACCCAAGGATAAACCCTATTGAAAACCAGACTAATCGAAAAATATTTCATGAGTTATTGCCCTTGCTTTTGAAAATATGTTGTGGACACTACAGAGAGCTGGTTTCTTGATGGATTTTGATGAAACTTGGTATGAGTGTTTGTATTGACCTTGGGATAAACCCTATTGAAAATCAGAAACATCGAAAAATATGTGATGAGTTATTGCCCTTGTTCTTTAAAACGCGTTAATTTTTCGGCCTTTAACAAAGTTGTGGACACGATAGAGAGCTGGTTTCTTGATGGATTTTGATGAAACTTGCTGTGAGTGTTCATAAACATTCAAGGATGAGCCCTATTGAAAATCAGACTAATCGAAAAATATTTCATGGGTTATTGCCCTTGCTTTTGAAAATATGTTGTGGACACGATAGAGAGCTGGTTTCTTGGTGGATTTTGATGAAACTTGGTATGAGTGTTCATAATCACCCAAGAATGAACCCTATTGAAAATCGATTAATCACAAAATATTTCATGGGTTATTGCCCTTGTTTTTTAAAATATGTTGTGGACTTGAGTTGGTTTTTTGATGGATTTCGATTAAACTTGGTGTGAAGTTCACTGTGAACGTTTGTAATTATCCATTTTGAAATTCAGAAAGATCAAAAAAATATTTAACATAATAAGGTTATTGCCCTTGATTTTAGAGAAAATGTCATTCTCAGAATCTTTCATTTACTGACAACTCTTGTCAACACCCCGGACGAATTGGCTGCCATTATAAAAGTGGGCGTATTACGATGGCCATCGCTATTTTTCTAGATTTAGACCTCTTACGTCAGTTTTGAGGAGTTATCGTCCTTTAACCTCTATACAGTAAGTGCTTCTATTAACATCAATTGCTCGTAAACACTCTAAAAACTAGAGAATAGAATGTAAAACTGACATGAATAAAATTTTCAATACAAGAACAGATCCTGAAATCTCAAGGCTTTGAAAATGGCATTTTGCTTATAACAGAATGCAGAAGTGGGCATATATTTGGTTCAATATCTTAAAAATATTTTTTGTTTTTAGCGTACATGGCTGTGGTCGACTTTATTTTTCTGTAACGTCAAATATGTTTGTTTAAAATCAAAGCTAACAATGCCATTGGGCGTATATTACTTTGCCTGGCAAGCTATAACTTTATAATTAGCGTTAAAGTTTCAGTTATGTAGAAAAATATGCCTTGGTTGTATTAGATTATTAAAGTCATTTAAATGTGAACTCATTAATGTAATTGGGTAAGCTTATATAATATATACTGTACTATCATTATGTTTTTCAGCATCATCATGAAGAATTCATGGGCATATATCAAATCATACAGTTTCCAACCTATGACGATAGTACTGGTTATTTACTTGATATTGACTTCGTATTATTTATTGTGTAAGTGTAACGATAACCTTAATCTTAAAGATATAGTTTGAAAAACTGATAATGAAATAAAAGCATAACAGGTGTTTGTTATTGTTCATCTCTTAGTTTGTCTTAACGTCACTTACTGCAGATGCATGCTAACAGTCACTTTCCTATTTAATGAGACATCACGTTGTAGATAGATATGATAAAAAAGCAACATTTATAGCATGAAAATACCTCATCAATGAATCAATGATCTGACCCTGATTATTAATATATCTTATGGAATTGAAATTGGACTTGTAACAGTCAAGACTAGTATTGTGATGACTATGTAGCCAATAGAATTTGAAACCTTTTTATACGCCCACATGAAATGAAATATTGTCGTCACCCTTGTCCATCCATCTGTCGGTCCGTCCGTCTACAATTGCTCGTAAACACTACATGGCAAAATTCTTGATAGATTTTGCCGAAACTTACTGGGAATGTTTATTATCACCCAAGGATGAACCCTATTGAAAATCAACAAAATCGAAAAATATTTACTATGAATTATTGCCCTTGTTCTTGTAAACGCATTCGATTTTTGGCTCGTAAACACTCTACAGGTCACAATTCTTAACGGATTTTGACAAAACTAGCTGGTAATGTTTATTACCACCCAAAGATGAACCCTTTTGAAAATCAGCAAAATCGAAAAATATTTACTTTGAATTATTGCCCTTGTTCTTGAAAATGCGTTCGATTTTTGGCTCGTAAACACTCTACAGGTCACAATTCTTAACCGATTTTGACGAAATTCACTGATAATGTTTATTACCACCAAAGAATGAACCCTTTTGAAAATCAACAAAATTGAAAAATATTTACTTTGAATTATTGCCCTTGTTCTTGAAAATGCGTTCGATTTTTGGCTCGTAAACACTCTACTGGTCACAATTCTTAACCGATTTTGACGAAATTCACTGATAATGTTTATTATCTTGAAAATGCGTTCAATTTTTGGCTCGCCAACACAGTAACACTCTAGATAACATAATCTTTGATGGATTTTTATACGCCCACATGAAATGTGAAGCGTATATTGTCGTCACCCATGTCCGTCCGTCCGTCCACAATTGCTCGTAAACACTCTACAGGTCACAATTCTTGACAGATTTTGACGAAACTTACTGCCCAAGGACGAACCCTACTGAAAATCAGCAAAATCGGAAAATATTTATTATGAATTATTGCCCTTGTTCTTAAAAACGCGTTTGATTTTTGGCTTGTAAACACTATAGGAGACACAATATTGGACAGATTTTGAAGAAACTTGATGTGAATGTTCTTAATCACTTTTCTTGTAACTGTCAAATATATTTGTTTAAAGTCAAAGCCAGTGGGCCAGTGGGCGTATATTACCTTGCCTGGCAAGCTATGTTCTCTTAAAAAAAAACAGCTTATTTGTGTGGCACCTTTTAATAATATTACATACCAATCCAATAAGGTTGCATTGTTTACATTTCTATCTATGACGTGACATCATAACCTAGCACAATTATGTTGATGCCATGTTAAAACATACTCACTCATGCACAAATAATCCATTTTGGCCAAAAATTCTGTAAAAAATTCAGGTTCTGTAGGTACGAAATTGCCAAATTATTATATTTGAAAGTTTGAACACTTTTAAGCGCCATTAGAGATGGTATCTCGACAAATCTGGTTCCTCCAACATGATATAATGAGATGTCAAAGCTGGTATGACATGAAATGTTGATTTTTTGGGGATTGGCTTGGATCCAGTTTTGGGTCACTATTTTTTTTAAAGCAAAAAATGATTAAAAGCAAATTTTGCATAAGTTTACCACAACACAGTCCAGAAGTATGTTTTCCCTTCTTTGTACATGACCGTAAGTTATTATATATACAAGGATTTCTTCATATGTTGTCCCCAATAGTAAGTAAATATCTACCATATCTACAAATCGCATGATCTATATTGTGGGTAAATTATATTTTGGGAACAAGAAAGAGAAAATCATACCTATTGAATGTTTTGTGGTACTTGGGTGCACATTTAGATATCGTCTGGTAATGTCTTAATGAAATGATAAATGGCCAGATTTGTCAGGGCTATATAGAGCTGTGTATTGCCAATTATGGTGTATACGATATGACAATTTTCTCGTTTACAATTATATACAATTGGGTTGAAAGTTAACTCTTTCATTATATATTAACTCTAATTTGTATGTGATGTATATAATGTGATGTATAGGAGCAATAAACGTCTTATAAATAGTAAGCTGCAATTTCAGTAAGTGAGAAAAAATGTTGCCAACTTTTTATTGAATTTAAGGCATATTTTTGTATTGATACACATCTGTAATAAGATGTGATACAATATTGTGGCATGTCGTAATGTGACATTGTCATCTTTTGTACAACTATGTCCGTGGATAAATGTGTGATAGTATAGATTGTAGATAGAGATTAAAGCTAAGATTCCATTTAGGCAGGGCTCAACATTAACTTTTTAAGCTACTCGGCATGGCGGGAAAGTAACATTTAAAATCTAGTTGCCCGGAAAGAAAGTTACTTGCCACATTGTTTAATGTTTTATAGACATCATAAGACATGACCTGATACAAATTTTAAGTACAGACAGTCTAATTAAAATCAGACCCTTTTTCGTTTCGTTCGGATTTTTAAATCCTGTTTTTTAAACACTACTTTAGGGTCTGAGAACCATGTGCGATAGAAAGTATCTACGTGCACTCTGACCTTACCTAGATAAAAATGACCTGATAAACTAGTCTACAGCACTTAAGAATCATAGAATGCACATATTGTTCGCGAACAAAATCCCAGCGCGGGAGAGGGCAAAAACCAGAAACAGTGTTATGAACAAAGGACATTTTTTATAAAAAAAAAATCAAAGTTACTATCTTCGATCTTTGGGGCGGTGCTGTCAGCCGTTTAACAAGATACACAATGTCCAGCTGTTAGCGAGGGTATGTTTAAGAGCACGTGTTGTGTAATTTCAAAGATGAAGACCGGGAGAAATTGACAACAGAAAATTTGGTGCACGAAGGATCTGATGACGTTTAACGACTAGTCCGAAACTGGCTGACTCTAAGCCAAGCCAGAAAAGTGATGCCACAAAAATTGGGGAATTTCCAAACCTTGTGCGCGAAGCCATTTAATCGCGAGCCACAGATTTTATTTCTTGGAAAACAACTTTGATGGACTCACATAAATGGTCTGTATGTCGCAGGGGGATAATGATGGTATGAATGAACTAAACCAAATATATCGAAGTTTTGTGGATTCGAGTTAAAGAAATATGTACATTATAAAACTTTGCACCAGAGGAGATGCTGAAATCGCAAGTTTTTGGGGCCTAGTTTAACGACAAGATACATATTAATCTAATCGTGCTCGACAGTGACATTTACTTGCCATTTCCAGTCGGCCAAGCGTTAATTGTTACGGATGTAAAAACGTCCGTAATCTAAATTTGAAACCCTCTGGAATCTAGAACAAGGCGACTAGCAATATTAATATTTATTATTGGACACGAAGAAATAATGAGCAAATCAAACAATCTAACAATGTCAATAATAATAATAACTGTAATTCTCTAGCTGTTGTCTTCCAATTATCCTATAAATCTTCAATCTCAGTTGACTAAACCAAATCTCCTGTCTGGTAGCCTCAACTCCACACAACCACCAAATCTCCTGTTTGGTAGCCTTTAAATTAAACTTAACCACCAAATCTTCTGTCTGGTAGCCTCAAATTAAACTAACCACCAAATCTTCTGTCTGGTAGCCTCAAATTAAACTAACCACCAAATCTTCTGTCTGGTAGCCTCAAATTAAACTAAACCACCAAATCTTCTGTCTGGTAGCCTCAAATTAAACTAACCACCAAATCTTCTGTCTGATAGCCTCAAATTAAGCTAACCACCAAATCTTCTGTCTGGTAGCCTCAAATTAAACTAACCACCAAATCTTCTGTCTGGTAGCTTCAAATTAAACTAACCACCAAATCTTGTCTGGTAGTCTCAAATTAACCTAACCACCAAATCTTCTGTCTGGTAGCCTCAAATTAAACTAACCACCAAATCTTCTGTCTGGTAGCCTCAAATTAAACTAACCACCAAATCTTCTGTCTGGTAGCCTCAAATTAAGCTAACCACCAAATCTTCTGTCTGGTAGCCTCAAATTAAACTAACCACCAAATCTTCTTTCTGGTAGCCTCAAATTAAACTAACCACCAAATCTTCTGTCTGGTTGCCTCAAATGACGCACTTTTGAACAACCGGAAATGTATGACAAAAAGTATATTTTAGGTTTTGTATCAATTTAACCTACAGTTTTCAACTGATTTCGAAGGAACTTTTTTTGTTTAGCTCATTTATCGCTTATCTGAACGATAAATATTTTAAAACTCGAATTTTGACTTTTGATGCTGAATTTTGGAACTTAATTTTTGACCCTTTTTTCAACTTTCACAATTTTATTTCGATCGATCTGAAAATTTACAGGATTATAAACAATTGTTATTGCAAACAAAACGGTATTATCAAAATTTCGATATCACTTCCGGTTTTGACGTCATTTGCTTTTAAACTTGAAATTTTAACTTCCGGAGTTATTTGAAAAAAAAATTCTGCATTATGTTAGAATTTGTCATCATAAAAGATATTTATAATAAAAATTTGACCCGGAAGTGATATGTCAGGCGCCATGTTGTTGTGACTAATTTTTATAAAACTCAAAATGGGGCCTCAGGGGATAACCGGATTTACACAATATTGGTGTCTATGAAATCCTTAGTCGATTGCCACCAACCTTATGGCAACGGATTTTTGAATTTCGATTTAGACTTTTTTCTATTTACGGACAAAGAATTTCAGTAATGACCGAAACTTTCAAGACTCATATCTAGTGACCTTGACCTTTTGACCTGTACACAAATTATTGCCCTTGACGAGATCTTTCAAATGATATATTCATTTCCGATTTCTGATGTTTACTTCCCGTTTTATCACCATTTGAAAATTGCAATTTTTAACTTTAAAGAGCTCTGTCATGTGACCTAATTTACATACGTCACAAATTTTATTTTATTTTTACTATGCTAAATCTGCTTTTTCAAATGATATATCGGGTGGGCCTAAAAAAGTGGCAACACACTTTAATATGATATTATGGAAAATGTATGGGAGCTATAATTTTGATATTACACACCCATCACAATATAGTAATTTGACATGTTCACTAGAAATTTCAGACCAAAAGACCAAATAGTGTTAATTTGCCAGCAATTTTAAAATTAGAGGTCAAAAAGTGCAACATCAAAGAAATGTTGTGATGGTCGCTGTTTTCAGTCAAATGTTCTTTTCAAACAAAGCTATCTTTTTATTAATGAGATCTTGGACAAGTTTGAATTTGACTATTTTTTGATGAACAGATTTTGAGTTATTTCCCTTGACTTAGTCAGACGCTTCGAAATTGACGCTTTGAGTAAAAAATTTCTTTGATATCGTGATTAAAATAATTTTGAGGTTAGATTTTTTATACCATTTGATACAAATTGGCAAATGCTCTTGATATACTAAAAATGTATCAGGGAAGTGGGCATATCTTGCTAGGCAACCACTTGTTTTTGACAGAGAGACAGCTTTCCGTTTCCACATACATGGCCCTCATAAATAAGATATTTTTTATGCATGTATTTATATACCAGTACTATATGATGGATCTGCATGATTTGTGTACATGGAATCTCAGCTTTACACTGTTATAACTAGTGCTGGGGCTGGGTATTGCCAATCATTATTGATATGTGTCGCATTTGATCAAGTTTCAATATTCATTTATAGCTTTATATATAACTGTGTGAATTTGGTTATTTAGTTGAAAGGAGTGGTCCATGTCTTATAAATATTTTGCAACAATTATGTCAAGTTAGTGAGAAAAATAATTGTTTCCATTTGCTAATTTGTAAAAAATATCCTCATTTTTTATGAAATGAAAAGTATAGTCAAGTATCAAAACACAATCTTGTGATACAATATGTGTATCATGATATGCCGTATCCCAATACCATAAAACAATATATTGTGCCAGCACTAGTTATTACACTGTTAACGTTATTCTCACACTGTTTGATAATAACATCTTTGCACAATGTCTTGGTTTACCAAAATTCATATGAAGTTATATATGTAAGTTTCATATGTGAAAGGCTATATGTACAGTGGATTCTTCCAAATGGTAAGTTAGAACTATGTTACTGTAGCAGGATCTGTCTTCAGATTCTTTTAGATGAAGCTGATCAAAAGGAAACTAAATTGCCTGGATAGTGTGTTGCATATCAGTAGCTTAACCAATATTTAAAAATACTCAGTTAGATCAAGAGCTATTTAATTTGTTTGAAGAAAACAGAAATTCCTTTTTCACTGCAAGAAAAAATGAATAAATTGTTAAATCAATGTTGTTTTTTTTAATTTCCAGATATTTATTGGAGGTTTTATCCTATTAATTGGAATAATCGAAAATCTATGGTAAGATACTGTCAAGTTAGAAACAATATATAAACATTATTAGTTCAGAATATACAGTTTCAACCTATTTTTAAATATGTAAATGTATTTGTTAATCTGTTGGTCATTTTGAGTTCTTACTGTAGTAGGCTACAAATAATAGTCTGTATATTATATTCAAATCTGTCAACTATCTTAAGGATAAGGTCTAAACCTAAAATAAAGGTTTTAATAAGAAAGCTGGTTAATGGCACATTTTAATAATATCACAACACTCACGTTTATATGATATAATCCACGAAATGTACTAAAACTTTGCCTGACACGCTTTCTTTTTCTGTTTTCAGAACTACAGTATGTCACACAGTCAAGCATTAGAAAATCTTCATGCAGTATATAGAGAGCCAACGATATCTTCTGAAATAACAGTAGTTACAGCTTATTTTGATATTGGGTCGTTTGCTAAAGGACGTTATCGTCAATACACACCATCTAAATATAAAAGATGGATGTCAGTTTTTGGGAGATTGCAAAACCCCTTGATTGTTTTTACTGATTCTTTAGACACTGTGAATACTTTTAAAAAGACACGTGAAAATTTTTCACCGAACAAGACACAGATCTTTCTTATAAAAAGACACGAACTATGGTCCTTTTCTATTGCAAATCCAATAGAGAACATTTTTCATCAACCTAATTATCCAAGTCTGTTTCCGAATACTGTAAATGCAAATTATTCTTGTGTTATGCATGCTAAATTCGAGTTGGTCAATAAAGTTATCAGCGATAACTTAGCAAAAACTAAATATGTGAGCTGGGTTGATATTGGGCTTTATAGACATTTTGTAGAAGAAAGTCACCAGTTCAAAATTCAGTTGCCACCAAATTTTGACTTATCAAAAGTAGCTTACAGCCAGGTAAAAACATTTGACAGTTCTTTGAAACCCATGGAGGTTGTTAGTGGCAACTTAGTGTGGGTAGGAGGAGCTATGTTTATGGGAAGGTATGACACCATGTACTTATATACTGAAGATTACATGGAAAGTGTAAAAAAACTCCTGTCAATTAAAGTAATGAGCACTGATCAACAAGTAATTTATTCAATGTATCTTCCAAGTTTTGAATTCAGTCCTCGTGTTGAACTGCAGCTGTACACAACTCATTCTGGTGATGACTGGTTTTATCTAGGACATTTAGTAAAGGATTGGTGGGAAAGAAACTCAATAAGAAAACAATTATCATTGTTGAATTTTTGCTTTCAAATTTTATGATGCTACAATATGCCTTTTATGTTCCAAGGAAAATATTTGTGAACACCTGAGACTGATGATTCAAAACATTAATAGAAGCATTCCACTTTATTTTTGGGTAGAATTAACTACTTTTAGAAGCTTACTTGCTTGACTATTGTGTTGATTACTAAATTTAACTTAAAGGGATATGTTCACTAACTGTTTGACCAAAAAATATTTAGTCTCAGAATCTGGAATATTTTAGCTTATCTAATCCGTAATATTGTTCACAACTCTCCTGCGAAATTTGAACCTTCAAACACACGTGTACCCATAAATATCTGCGTTTGAAAGTCAAAATTACCACTCGCCGTTTAGTAAGACAATGCGTTATATAGAAAACACATATAGGCCTACAGAAAATGAAGGATAGATGTTAAGGTAGGGATATATAAATTATATGATTTTCGTGCATAAGCCAACATTAGTAGTACTTCTGAAGGCTATATGCGTATATTCAAGACCCTAAGGAACGCTGAATATTCCCCTTTAATTGTAAAATTAGATTGATTGGTCTTCTGTTTGTTTTGAATTGTCCATGAATGTGCACAGGCATTTTTGATTGCCCTTGTTTTTTAAATATGTTTTGGGCACGACAACTGAATTCTTGATAGATTTTGATAAAACTTCGTGTAAGTGTTTGTAATCACTATTAAACAAGTGGTTGCCTAGCAAGATACCCCTACTTCCTTTATAATGTTTTATAATGTATTTCAAGAGCGCTCGCCAATTTATGTCAAATTGTACCAAAAACATAACCTGTCAAAAATATTATTGATATCTTTTGATAACAAAATAATAGGACATTCTGACTTAAACAGTCAATTTCAAAGCGTTCTGACTAAGTCAAGGGCAATAACTCAAAATATGTCGAAAAATCGTCAAATTCAAACTTGGTCAAGATCTCATCAACATAAAAGATCACACCAAATTTCATTCAAATCAGATGAAAACTAGTCTCTATCACTTTCACAATCCAATTTCGACGCGTTTTGTCTAAGTCATGGGCGATAACTCAAAAACCGTTCATCGGAAAATCGTTAAATTCAAACTTGTTCAAGATCTCATCAATACAAATGAACTCACTAAATTTGGTTAAAATCAGATGAAAACTGTAGTCTCCATCGCGTTCACAAGCCAATTGTGGACGAACGGACAGGGGTGGCGACAATAATACGACCGCATTATAAAAAGGGAAAACTATTTTATATGAGTTATGTCTCTTTTTCTTGAAAACACGTTAAATATTAGCTCATATAATATGGCGGGGAAAAGCGGCAAAAACCTAATGCTATGTAGAAATGTCTAATTCAAAACGCAAATGTAACACAATGCAATACCAAATACCTAAAACGTCTAATGCAAAAGACAAAATACAAGAAACCTCTAATACATAATACCTCATACGTCTAATTCAAAAGACAAAGTACAACAAACCTCTAATACACAATACATTTAACTTCTTATGCATTATTGATTTTACAGTGTGAAACACCGTTAGCATTAGACGACATATCTCGATAAACTTACTTACATTTCTACATTGCAATAACTTTATTTGGGTCATTGGGTCAATGTCAAGGCCGTAGTATTTGGCTGTGTTTGGTTACTGTCTTCCCGTTGAGCTACCGTTATCAAAGTTGGCAGATATGTCCTATTATGCATCCTGAATATTCATTGACAATTCTGAAGCTTTATTCCTTCTTCTTAAGGGCCGTAGGAAGCAAATGAAAACTAGGGCTGATTTTTTTTTACAGCCAACCAATCCTATAAAGGATACGGCATTGAACATCAAAACGCTTGACGCTGAAGGAACCTTTAAGGCATAGCCGTAGGAGACAGGGGGGCAGGGGGGGGGGGGGGGTCGCGGGCTCCTACGGCTATGCTTTAAGGGATTCTGAAAATTTTGAAAGTTGTTGATTTCCTCGCGTCTCAGGCTTTTTTTTCTTTGAAAACGACCACATTGAAGAAGGTTTACTTTACCCAAAGAAATTTTAAAAATTTTAGGCTCGGTGCCTTGCATCCGATGCCTTTCCGAAAAAAATTCCTGTAAGAGCCAACCCGCTCTGCCCCTTTGAAGAAGGACATTTGTTATGATACATTTCCGAACAGAATTGTCGTTAAAAGAATACCTACCTCTTGAATAAGACTTTGGGCATATAGACTATACAGCAAGAAAATTTTGAAAATAACATTCTATTTCCTTGCATATTAGGCCTTTCCGAATAGCAGGCGATTTTGACAGTATTGCAACCTCAGAATATCAAAAAAAATATAATTTGATTCCTTGCATCTGTAAGGTTGTAGGTTTTATTGGGGGATTGTAGCCCAAGAACAATTTCCTTACATCCCACACCTTTAAAACTGCATGCGGTTTGGAGAGTTGGCCCCCTATAAGGAAACTTAAAGTTAATTTCCTTTCATGCGACGCTCCGCGGACGTCCTATTATCTTTTGACAAGTTTTGGAAGACATCGAAGAACAGATTCAAAAAGTAGGTGGGTGTTCTAAACGGAAGACCCCTAAATGCAAGGAAAGACTTTCAACATTTTCAGAATGGGAGAATCCCTTAAATGTTCCTTCAGTGCCAAGCGTTTTGAAGTTCGATGCCGTATGCTTTAAAGGGTTAGATGTCTGTGGAAGGAAAAAAAAAATCAGCCACAAAGTTTTCATTTGCTTCCTACGGCCCTGAAGATAGAGGGAAAAAAGCTTCAGCATCATCTGAAATTTTCAATAATTATTCAGGATACATAATAGAACATATATTATTTGCCAACTTTGATAACGGTAGCTCAACGGGAAGACAGTAAACAAACACAGCCAAATACTTTGGCCTTGACTTTGACCCAAATAAAGATATTGCAATGTAGAAATGTAAGTAAGTTTATCGAGATATGTCGTCTAATGCTAACAGTGTTTCACACTGTAAAATCAATAATGCATAAGAAGTTAAATGTATTGTGTATTAGAGGTTTGTTGTACTTTGTCTTTTGAATTAGACGTATGAGGTATTATGTATTAGAGGTTTCTTGTATTTTGTCTTTTGCATTAGACGTTCTAGGTATTGGGTATTGCATTATGTTACATTTGCGTTTTGAATTAGACATTTCTACATAGCATTAGGTTTTTGCCGCTTTCCCCCGCCATAATATAACACTCAACGTGCAAATTGTGTTTAAACGTTATGTGATTTGTTATTGAAGAGGTAAATTATATCATAATATTTATTCCCTTTGTGTTTTCTTGTTGTGGACATGATTGCAAACTTATTTCTTGACAGATTTTGACAAAACTTTCTGTCAGTTTTCGTATTTAACAAAAGAATCAATCTAACTAAAATCAGATTACATTTCGTTTCACTTATTTTTTTCCTCGACTCATTGTAAGATAAGAAGGGTTATAAGGCGAGCGTGTTCCAGAACAACGTTTACAAGCGCGTTTCGTATTACGTCATAATTTGGACTGCCATGTTGTTTTACTTTCTGTTTCGTTCTCCCACAATGCAACCATAGAAATATAATAGGACTGGAAGTCTAAGTCTTCTCATCTATTGAACTTCTGTTTAAATTCATGGTTGACATAGTTTCTCCTCTAGGAACAAGCCTGTCTAGTTCCGAAAATGATACTAGTGAGTGATACTGTATGACTGGATGTTCCGGTCTAATTACATCACGTTTAACATGGCTTTTAAATTAATATGACTTCTTGCAGAAACCGTAAGTTAAGTGAGATGCCAAAATTGAACGCATGTGTGTCAAGTACAAATTTAATATTGTGTTATTATTCCCTATTTACATTTCTATGATGCAACCCAATGCATAGACACGCTATCTGCAAGGTAGTTTTTGGTTGGCTGAAAACGACTTTATCATAACACCTCGCCTTCGATTACGCAGTCAGGATTCTCCATTTTCATTTTTATTATTCATCACTTGACCCTTTTGGCAGAGTTTGGAGAGTCTGGGTTCTCCTTTTTGTCGAGGTGGTGTGATTGTGGAGAGATGACATAACAAAATGACGGATTGTTGCGTTAATGAAATTGTTTATCTAGTTTGCACAATGATTTCATCTTTTACATGTTTTATTATTTTGTCTAAGAAGAACAGGGCTTATACTCTATCAATCGGGCCTATGGTTGTTCTTACAATGTTTTTGAAACTTAGAAAATTAAAGTCTAAGTGTTTTTGTATGCACAGCAGTGTGAGTAACATCGATCGTCTGCTAGCCTAAGCCTCAACCTTTACGCAGTGTTTGACTACATTGACCTTTAAAGGGCCATTCTGCTTTTTTGAAGAAAAAAAAAAAAACTGTTCATTAACAAAAACGTCGCAAATGTTACTTGAAAGTAATTTTAAAGTATGCTTATTGTATATCTGAATTTTCTTGATCAAACTGAATTTGATTTTGAAGGGTTAGTTACAAAAAGGGAGTACTTATTGTTAATTAAGCAGTCTGACCTAGTTTTGGTGTTTGTCTTAAAGGGATATGTTTACTAGCTATCTAACTATACGACCAATAAAATTTTAGTTAGCTATTCTGATCCATAATACTGTTCACAACTTTCCCTCGAAATTTAAGCCTTTAAATCCCCGTATAGCTATAAATATGAGAGTTTACTCACCGTTTAGTAATACTTTGCGTTGCATTATATAGAAAACACATATACAGAAAATGAAAGATAAATGTCTAGGTAGGGATATAATTGAAGGGATTCTGTGATTTTGGAACTGTTACAGTAAATCTGAAGGTTATTTACATAAATTCAAGGTCCAAAACATTCCCCTTTAATAATTGCTCAAAATTTCTATCTGAAACCTTTAGAATACACAAGAGATACATTTCTCTACAAGTAGGCGTTTATTTTACTCAAATCCGTTCAGAAATCCGAACAAAAAGCATAAAGAACTTAGATATTTTTGCATGATTTCAGCGTTTAAAAACTAATGGCTGGATTTTTTTAGTACAAACTTTCAGATACTTTAAAGGGCACATATCAGCAGATAATGGTGCATAGTTTTCACAAATTTGAGTAAAAAAAAAAAAAAAAACATTTTGACCTAGAAAAAAATTTAGACTGACCCTTTAAATTGAAATTTTTCTCTCATTTAAAAACAACAGAAATAATTTCGCCCTCATCAGATTGCGTTGTTGTTGTTATGCGGTCTTGATCGATTATTTCCATCAACTATCTCCTCGATTTTGCTGGAGAAACCAGATATTTCATCCCGAGAATCCGCACTGCATAATCGAATTGACCAAATGAGTCCAAAATAAAAAACCGAAACGAAATGTAATCTAATTTTAATTAAATTGCCCAAGAATGAACCATATCGAAAATCAAAAAATATTTAATAAGTCAAATGGTCCTTGTGTTTGAAAAAAAAAACAACGTTGTGATAAGAGTGCTGTTTTTTTTACGCATTTTGACAATACTTGGTTTAAATGTTTGTAATAACCCTAGATAAATTTTGAAAATCATAAAAAGCATCTAATAGGAGTAATTGAGTCATTATGAAAACTCATTAAATTATCAGCTTGTAGTTGTAAAAGGCATAGAAAGTGACAAGTTGACATGACACATGGTGGAATTGTTTTCTTTTTTTTTCATCCAAGGTTAAACTCTCTTTAAATCCCAAACAGAAGAAGGGTGTGAAAAGAATGTTCCTCTCGAAATGTTTACCCTACAATTTACTGACAGCTCTTATCAACCTCCTAAACGACTTGACTGGCATTACAATTTAGTTTATTAGTATGATGAGATATTGTTCAAATTCAAATTTGGCTATTATTGGTATTGCAAAGTATATGCATTGTACATGTATATTGTTATATTGTATATAAGTTCAAATTTGGTGCCTTTTTATACGCTCACATGAAATGTCACCTATGCCCGGCAGTTAGATCACAATTCCGCGTAAACACTCTACAGGCCACAATTCTTGACATATTTTGACTTGGTGTGAGTGTTCGTAATCGCCAATGGATGAACCCCATTGAAAATCTGCAAAATATTTACTATCAATTATTGCCCTAGTTCTAACCCGATAATTTTATAGCTCGTAAACACTCGAGGAGGCACAATTCCTGACAGATTTTGATGAAACTTGGTGTGAATGTTCATAATCACCCAAGAATAAAACCTTTTGAAAATCAGCAATAATATATACTTTGAATTATTGCTTTTGATCTTGAAAGTACGTTCAATTTTTATCCCGTAATCACTCATAAAAGCTCAATTCTTGACAGATTTTGACGAAATTTGGTGTGTGTGATCGTAATCACCCATAGATGAACCCTATTTTGTAAAAATATTAAATGTGAGTTTTTTCCCTTCTTCTTAAAAAACGCGTTCAATTTCTAGCTCGTAAACACTCTAAAAGTCAGAACTCGAATATTTTTGTTTAGAATCAAAGCTGCCAGTGGGCGTAAATGACCTTGCCTGGCAAGCTATCTTTAATAAACAATTTTAGAGTTTCTGTCCCGAACTTTGTTGAAAGCGCTTCAAAATGTGGCACAATAAACACCAGCAACTGTTATTATTACTATTATTATTATTTTTATTGATCATTGTCATTTATTAAATGTCATTAATTGGGATAAGTTTATTATGTAATTTGAATTTATTTTTATTATATATGATAAATTATGCATTATAAATAAAATATCATTTCAGACAGCTGCCAGTGGGCATATGTGCCTTACTTTACCCAAACGCGTCAAATTTTGCTAGTGACTAGTAGCCATTATAGTTCTTTACACAATGTAACTGCCCAAATAGACTCTAATTTGATGACTTCCTTCTATCTTCTTGACTTTTTCCGCCTTTGAGCTCAGAGCATTTAAAGTGTGTATATATATATATATAAATTAAGTAATAATAAAATAACACCAAGTTTTAATTCCTGCTTGTTTCAGTATCTTCAGGGAGACATTACATAGTAACAATGAAATTTACATAAATCAACTATGACGTCATTATGGAGGAATATGAATGAAATAATGCGTAAATTAATCAATCAATCAATCACTAAAAATTAAGAGAACTTTATCACCTATTCAATAACGGTTTATATTTTTGAAAAAAATATTCCTCTTTTAAAGTTCTTTCTTTTTCACAATTGTTAAAGCAACACTACGTCTTAGAATGAACAAAAAAAAAAAAAAATTTCAAACTTGGTCAATAGGAGTATTTTATTCATCAGGGGACAAACCTAGTGGCATAACGATAAAACAGATTACCCAAATAATCTGATAAATGCAGAAAACTATGTTTAAATACAATAATTGATAAATGCCTTAATCCAATTTAAGACATTTATCAACAATAATCGTCATTGTATAGAAAATAACATAGTTTTATAAGTTTATTGTGGGACTTTGCAGAAGTCTGTTTTCGAAATGTTTTTTTGTTGCAGGGCGTACGTTACGAAGTACGCCCTGCTGCAAAAGATTATTTTTTGCTTTGTTTTGCAAATGATTATTGGTAAAGTACGCCCTGCTTTTTTTTTTTTTGAAATCTTGACAGAGTAGGCCTACAGGGACAAAACGGCTCATAGTAGCCTACGGTAATGTTCGTACCATGTCATATTTGTAATACGCGCTCATTAGATTTTAAATGTATAACGGAAAAGTTATGCAAATATGGTTATGCATAAATTATGCATTCATGAAATATTTCGGACAGTACTGGGAGTCGTATTTAAACTTTGATTTGCATATGGTTTCCTGTATTGTATTGTCCATATTTAACGAAATAGTATCTCTTTATAAAAAATGTTAATTTGCAACTTTTTGTAGCAAAACTATTTTAGCACTGTACTAAAATGTTTACTTATTTAAGGATTGAATGCAGATTTTTTTGCGTTCATTGGGTGATGAACGCAGAATTTTCACGTGTTAAATCGAATGAATGGCGAAGCCATTCATGTCAGGTTTAACATGTGAAAATTCGGCGTTCATCACCCAATGAACGCAAAAAAATCTGCATTCAATCCTTATATTTACATTCGGTAGAGTTCGGGTATTTTTTACCATATTTTAGTGGTAAATTTTTAGCTTTAATGGCTTAAATGCAATTTCAATATAACAAAAGAATTTAAACTATATACAAAGCCATCGAAAAGATGGGACATAAAATTCCGCCAGATGAAATATTTACTAACAAACTATTCTGTACATATTAAACAATACAAATATTAGTAATAGACATAAAATTCATTAAGGTATTTACAGAGGTGAAGGAGGGGAGGTGGGCGGCAATCAATATTTGAAATTTCTTTAGGCCTTTGAAAAGTGGCTTGGTTTGACAAAGACACGATTAAAAAGGCCTAAAATGGGAAGTAACTCTAATAATCTGATAATTGATTACGGGGACGTAATAGTTTCCAGACTACACAAATATAATTATATTCCATAATTATGTATTTCAAACCTATTCCGAATCACACATGTGAAGCAGACAGGCCCCTATGTAAACCAATCCACAACAGTTTAATTGTGCATGGTGCTGGAAGTTTTGAAACCGTTCGCCCAAATATTGCTATAATATATCGTAAACATTATGATACCATGGCATCAGTTATTAAAAAACATTTTTTTTTATAGAATAGTTTTATATATTTTTAGGCGCCCGCATCTCTCTACGTGGACGTATATTGTCGGCACCCATGTCCGTCCGTCCGTCAACATTTGCTTGTAAACGCTCTAAAAATTAGAGTTTTTGATGGAATCAAATGAAATTCGGTATGTGTGTACATATTTTCGACCTTTAGAAGCAGAGTTATTGCCCTTGCCCCCAAAATCTTGAATTATGCTATTTATCTCTTAGTTTTCAACCAATTTTGATGAAACTTAAAATGGATGTTATTGGACCTAAATCTAAAGGTTTGAGAAAGTTTAGTTTACTTCTGATTAAATTTAAGGCTTTTTCGTTTAGAAATTCTTTGTTGACTAAAGTTTTCAAAATGTTTGATATCATGGAAGCGGTTTCGTGGTAAATTGAATTTGGAAGTATACAGTAATGGTCCGTATTGCCCAATTGCGCCTCTGCCTCTTTGATGTAATCCTGCCTATCCAAAATGACACAACAACTATATCTTGTCACTTTTCTTGATGACAACTGATTTATCGTTTCTTAGAGCGTTCAAAGCAATGAAATTGTATTGTTCATTTCTTGAAAAACGTTTAATATGTATGGATTAATTGTTGAATCGGCAGGAGTAAATTTAGACTTTTCAATAAACTTGGTTATGGGACCTCGAGAAGGCGTGTTTCTGTAGAAATAGTTTATCTCAAATTTCTTTGAAATGGTTTAGTAGCTTTAAGTAATGGGGTGTGTCATCTTCTTGGAAGGTACGAATTTCAATCCCTTATTCAATAGTCCGCGTTCTACATCATTAAGATTTCGGGAACTCAAATCAATAGTCCGCGTTCTACATCATTAAGATTTCGGGAACTCAAATTCACTACTGTTTGTCCCAATTGTGACATTAAAGGCACCCCCCCCCCCCCCGCTCCTAGTTTAAAGGTGTGGATGATATATGGTTGATCGCATTTGAAGTAACTGTAACAATTTAAATCTAATAACGAACAGCTATCAAGTGAAGGAAAAGGGAGGCGCGCAGCAATCGTAATGAAAACATTGAAGCACTCACACTCCACAGACATGTAGAAACAAATGGCCCGCGACGCCTTTGAAAATTGCCCCTCAAGAGTGACCCCTTCCACTAAAACGCTATTCTACCCAAGCTCTATTTAGCCCCTATATTTTTTTTTCATATAATGCATTTAGCCCTTTACCAAAATTAATTGAGAAGGCCTGATCTAGATACATACGTGTATAAGCAATAACAAACGTCATCTAAATTATATTGAACACTACTCATTTCATAGGTTATGTATTCTGTCCCGGGACTTGAAGCCTGACAATCAATAAGTTTTCAAAGGCTGACGTAGGTGAATCCAAGGTGATAGAATATACCTAGGTAATTTCAATGTCTTTCTTTTCAAACAATATAAGTTGAGCTTGGACATATCTTGAAAAAAAGAACAGATACAATTTGATTTAAAAATCAGAAGATTTTGTTTGGTTAGATTAATGTAAGTAGCTTTAAACTCTAGCGTATCTATAGCTGTATTTTTATTGCCCTGTTTTTAACGTGTGATTGTAATCGTAATAAGCATCACAACAAGTAACGTGTATTAGTTTTTACAGTTTCTGAATTAGTTAATATTTTAACAGTGAGGATGAACGGGTTTGTGAAAAGAAATTTTCATATATAGAATTGTACAAATAATGATATATTGTTACTCTATTCCCGTCTGATATTAATATTCTCCACATTAATATAAGATTAATTTTCCGAATTTACTCAATTAGAGGTTTGAGTTTGATTAAAAGTTATACAGTATTTTAGAAATATAATATGTCATAATAATATGCACACATACTAAAAAAATTTGAAGCCAAGGTCAGTGCAAGTGCCTAACCCAATTCCACGACATGCTCTTATTCTAAATTGGAAGATAAGGTAAGATTTATCCATGCTCAAATCCACTTTGAAGGGTGTTTACTCATCCCCTGACAATATGATCATTATGAGTTTAAACTCTATATTGAAATTGATGTTGGTTTGGGCCGGCCAATTTATGCATGTGAATAATGAATATTAAGTATCGACACTTGTGAGTTATTTCACGATAATTGTTAAGGGATATTGATGTCCATTGAAAGTACATGTAAGAGCCATCGATAGTTTGAACAGTTGCAAATACGAGTAAGAGCCTGATAATCAGACCTAGAAGGATAATTACTTATAGAAAAAGACATAGGTTCTAAGGCTACTGATTAACAGTACCATCATCGGTACCTTTACATCTTTTTACATATACGCATAGTGGCCCCTGAATCGCTGGAATCAACCTCCGACCTCCGAATCCTTCTCCACCCTCACAACAGCTACATTCTATTACACTATGACGATTGCAGTTCTTCGAAAAAGCCAATATTATATTCCTTGCTGCTTCACAAGGTTTTTGCTCCGTGCTTTTTTATTCGAATAATCAGAAAAGGTATTTACTTTACCAGAAGATTTGTTCATCCTTCATAACTTTATGAGATATTAGCATTCTCACAGGCAAATATAGAGCTATATAAACCTATATATCTGAAAATGAAATGAAATGGAGTTTTACGTCCTGCTTTTCTGCACCTGTATGGGTTAATAAGATTGTGAAATGATAAAGAATTTTTGAAGATCACCTGCTCCTTCTGATTGGAATCTGGCTAGGGTTTATGGGCTTCTGACTGTTTCTGTTGTTGGTTTGATAGCTGATAATATCTTTATAGTAAGCTGTATTATGAACAGGTCGGCGACGTACCATGAAAAAGAGGACTGTCTGTGCAAGTTATTTTTTTTTTACATTTTGGATTATTGGAATAGATGCTACAAAAGTAGTATTGTTAGTCATTGAATATCTTTGCTTTGATGGGAATATAAGTATGAACACACTTTGTGTCTTTACAATTTTACACAGGAAAATTTTCAGCCAAAATTAGTTACCTTTCTGGGTAGAAATTTTTTAAGAGAGAAATGTTTTTCCATTTTATGTAAACTTACATTTTTTTGTTTATCAAAGCACATACTTTCTAAGACTAGCAGTGCCATTGTCAGGCTGATAATCAAATTCTCATGAAAATAATGGCCAAAATTAGAAATACTTACTTGCACAGACAATTATAGTGCATGATGTTTGGTTGACGGTTTATATTATAAGTTATGGCATTTGTTATTGTTGACATATGGTGTAATATTGTATGCATTATTTTACATAATGGCATGCATGTTTTGCCTGTTGATTGCCTATTTGAATTAAAACGCTTTTTTATGTCATCTTTCAAAAACAAAAATGTTTTCTATATCTTATATACTATATTATCCAGCAGTGAAATTATCATACATCATTAAAACAAATCAATACTATAGCCTTTTAACCAGAAGCGATTTCAGTCAAACATTAGATATCGATCTCGTTGCCATGGACGCTATTGTTTAACAAAGCATACAACACAAACAATAACGGGTAATTCTTGTGTAGTTTGTGGCCCGTAAAAGTTATATAGATCGATTCAGATATTCTTTCTCTTTTTGATTCAAGATTTAAATTATAAAGTTTTGATATCAGCTTTATCAGAATTTTAAACTTATATCAAAGAATGAAAGCATAGTTAAAACTAGAGTAGAGAGAGTGTTCTGATACCCAGAATGTTCCTTTATCACGTCTACCCGTTGTTGCTTTGAGCCATCAGTATCATTGTGGAACTCGGTAGGGATCTCCAAAATGTTTCCAAAATATTTACTTTAAAGTGTAGTTAATTTTTACCATAGAGTTATAAATAGAACTATGATTCTTACGCACCTTTTCATGTTAAATTTTGTTTTGAAAACTTCATCAAGACCTTATTCTGCTCTAAATGATGACGTTTTCTCGGATAACGTTCCACAAAAATATAGTCCTTATATATAAACTGTTTGAAAAATGAATTCAGACATTTAAAGCGTTTAAAAAGCAAAATATATAGCACAAGAATCTTGTAAAACGGTGAGACGTTGAAAGAGGTGTAATCTGGACGGCAGGGGAAGACAACTCTGTATGAAAGATTGTATTATTATATTATCTCTATGATTATCTTTCGCAGACAGAAGATGTCTGGTTGTCAGAGACTAGTCAGAAGTCAACAGTGGAGACTTGAAAGTAGTGCGCTTTATCCGCCATCTGCATACGAGGTTATTGTCCGTAGCTAGAATAGCCGACATATTTACGATTGCTAACTAGCAAAACCCAGCGGCCCCCTGCGCAAGGATGACACGCCACTTCGTAAAGCGTTCCATATTTTGACCGATGTTGTAGAAAAAATTAAAGATCTACCTCCGAATGCCCTTTTCATTACATTGGACGTAACTTCAATGTATACTAATACTGATACCGATGTCTGTTTAGACGCTGTCTGTAAAGCCTTTCTACATTTTTATGGCTGAATGGGAGCGTCAAATAAGTATAAATAATATGAGTAAACATCCTTCAAGCTGGACTTGAGCATGGATAAATCCTACCTCCAATTCAATTTAGAACATAAATGGAGTAGGGTTGGGTAGCCCGCTCACAGTCCTTGCATTAACCTTTGGCTTAAAAAATTAGTGAAGTTTTTATTTTTTATTTACAATTTGTCGCAATGTACTAAATCACTTGAAGATAATATGTCCATTTAATACACATGTACTTGTGTATATTACTATATTGTATATCTTAAAAATATCTTTTAATTAACCAGTTGTGGTCATGTACTTAATCACTAAATCATATTCTGTCCATCATTTTTGGGTTTTTTTTTTGTCTATATGTTGTATACTGTATGTCAATCTAATTAAAATTGTATTACATTTCGTTTCGGTTATTTTTTGATTGTCGACTCCATGTAATCTAAAGACTTGCATAAGGAGGTCATCTTCAAGTGACGAAAATTTTAGCCAATCAAAAACTACCTTCAAGATCGCGGGTCTATGCATTGATATGCATTGTGGGAAAATTATGACGCAATACAAAATATTCAAATATAAACGGTGTTCTGATTGGCAGAGGGGTGGCACGTGCTATAAATAGCTTATTCGTAACCAGAAGATGACCTCCTTATACAAGTCTTTAGATTACATGGAGTTGACAATCAAAAAATAACCGAAACGAAATGTAATCTAATTTTAATTAGATTGACTGTATGTATGTTTGTCCCCATGGGCTGAGTGTGAGAAAGGACCGTATCACTCGTGGTATTGGGCCTAATTCTGACCCATGTAAAATAAAGAGTTTATCATTATTATTATTATTATTAATATCGAGTATTTCACCATACAAACCTTTCTTCGATGGGAGGTTTCGTGACGATATTTTCATAATTTGGACTGAATCATTAGAAAACTTTTGGCAATATTTTGAAATTCTAAATAATCATCACCGTTCAGTTAAATTGGCCGCTAATATTTCTGAAAAAAGTACGGATTTCTTGAATACGACAGTGTTCAAAGGTACCAATTTTATTGAAAATCAAAAATTAGATATCTAAGTATTTTTTAAAGAAACGGATACCCACCAACTTTTATTCAAAACTTCATTTCAACCAAAACATACCTTTTCTGGCATTATCAAATCACAAATTCTACGGTTTCATAGGATTTGTACCCAGCAGACCGACTTTGATTCCGCGTGTAGACTTGTTTTCGATAAATTACGGGAGAGGGGTTACTCAAAAAGATTCTTGCGCCAAATTAAAAACGACACACTTTCTCATCTTCAGAAGAAACCCGCTCTTCCAATTAATTGGGTCAAACTACTTAATTAACAATAAGTACTAAGTAAAATGGTGTCGTTACCCATCAATCTCCTATCTCACATACACGATTTAAGAACAGTTAACCATCGTATTGATTCGTGCTCGACCTTGTGGTCTATGCAAATTTCTTAAACAAACACGACACTCATACAACCGTCATAAGATATGTATACGATACAACACGATTAAATCTCTTTCACACGACCCCAATACGACTGTCATACGACTACACACGAATCAACACGACCGCCATACGATTAAACACGAATCAGTGTGTTGTCTAGACGACTAAAAAAATAATCATAATCTTCACACGACAAAGCAAGACATTCATACGATATAACTTGATATATTTTGGTCACGTGGGTGATGTAGTATACTTAAAAGCTGCACTGCAACAGCATTTCTGTGTGGAAGGATTTGCTTGGAGGAGCTTCCGTTTCGACCGCCTGAGTTTCTGCATGGCTGTAGAATAAGCTTTCAGTTTCAGGGGATTTTCCACGTTCTCATTCAGTCATGTGATGGACTCTTCGGGGCGTATGACAAACGTATGGATTTCGTGTTCAGGCGTATGGAAGTCGTTGTATCTTAGTATCTGTTCAGTTGGTGGCTCAGAAACCTTAAGGCAATGCCAATTGAGTTGGTAAGGCCTTCCAAGTGCCGTATATATTATACAGGATTAGTCCAGTTAAAAAATTTCTCACGCGAATTCAGTCTTAAAGCAAGCGCGAATGACGCCGCTGGAGCGTTAATCCATGTGTCTTAGCAGTCCCCCCACTCCCCATTTCTTGTCACTGCCCCTTCTTGCACCCTCCCTCCCCCTCACTCCAATAAAAAAGTCTAGTTGCGCCACTGGCACTGCTTACGATGGATCGTAGGCCCGAATGAAATACTGTCATCTAAGATTGTGATGATTTCCAGTGATTCCAATGCTGACAATTTCGTAGAATTTGTCAGCTATTTTTAAACTAAAACAAGGAAACAAAATATGAGGTCATTCTTTGGTGCTTTTCGATAATAGTCGTCAAGATGTCTAAGATCGGTACTAGCTGCGATCGTTTATTTCTTCTTCGCTTGCAACCATCGTAGGCTTTGAGAAACCAGTAACGTTCTGGGTTATTGATATAAGTGTTAAGCATTTACTGACAGGTTTAAAAAATGAAAAAAAAAATGACCACGACTGTAAAAGCTGTCAGGTTCTCCTGAAGTTGATAGAAGCTATCACAAAAGGAAAAATTTGGATTGTATAATTCTCACAATACATGAGCTTTATTTGCAGTCTTAAAACAGTTTCTTTAAAAGCTGTCGTGAATTTATTTTTCTCGAGTGTTTAAAGCAAAAAATTGAACTCGCTTTCAAGAACAAGGCCAATAAATTTTATCAAATATTTTCATATTTAATTTTAAATTTAAATGGGGTTTATTTAACACTGAGTAATAATAAGCAATTTCACAATATTTTGTTTCAGTTTGACAAGAATTGTGCCGTGAAGGGCTTTTACGAGCTAAAATTTGAACGCTTTTTTTAACAAGGGCAATAATTCATATAAAATGTATTTAAGTTTTTTTGATTTTTAATAGTCTAGCACTGGGTAATAATAATCAATTATCTTTTTATGTCTGTCAAGAATTAAGTGTAACAAGCTTAAATAATAATTTAAGTCTTTTTGAAAAACAAGAGCAATAACTCATATTATATATATGCCTTGACCAAACCACTTGCCATTGATCTTTCCCGGATTATCCGCACCCATTTACAACTGGATGGACTGGAATTATCACACTTTCATACCCCGATGAAGAACAACCACCACTTGGCGTATTGTTTTAAAGAACGACGCTCTAACTGAGTGTGCTTCTTTCATCCTTTTCTCAAAACGAATCCTTCCATTGGAACTTTTCTGTTGGAGGCCTACATAAATATTTTAAGGGAAAATCAGGATCTACAAAGGTAGGTCGAAAACTCCCCCCCCCCCCCAAAAAAAAGCACTGATTCATCAGACAATCAGATTCTATTAGCCAATATCATGTAATTAAGTGGAGAATATGAATATTTTACATACAATAAATTAATCGGGACAGAGAGTTTCTGATTCACGGTTGAATATTCAAACATAAAAAAGTACTATGTCAAGCCCACATTAGAACTATTTCGAAGATCTTATGAATCTCTTGTTCAATAATGACGCAATAATATATTATTCTTCACGAACAGTAAACTAAACGAAAAAGACATTATTGGTGTCTCACGAAAATCAATCTTTGGATATATATTGAAACAATAAGAAAAAAATTCAATTTTTTAATATCAAGCGTATTGGACCACGTCAACAAAATGGCGGCGTTTGGTAACTTGGTAACGTCAAGTTGATCGAACTATTTATGAAAAGTCTTAATCTTAATATATTATTTTTAAGTAGTAAACAATTGAAGAGGTTCTAAAGACTTGCTAACAGGCTAGAAGGGAGTTAAATCATAAATATTTATTAGCGATTGAAGTTTGAATAGATCTGGCAAACAAAAGAATTGAACGCCGATCGATATGTTCTTTGTTTTTTGATGGGACGATTCAATCAATAATAAATAACATAACTAGGTTCTAGAGTTGCCAGTAATATATTGCCAGGTACAAAGACATTTTACTTCAGATATTTGTTTAAATACATTTATTTGTCAGGATAGTTTCATTAAATTCAAACTTCATATTATTTTCGTAAGTATTTTTTTAAGAAATATTCCATGTAACTTTTCTTATCATTTAATTTAGTCTACACTAATACATCAAATATGAGTGAAATGTTCCTTGCAAAGTTATTTTGTTAAACACGATGAAAACACGAATGCAAAATCTAGTAGAAATCGTATATATTCTATCAAATTTTTAAACAGACTGAGTTTTAAGCTGTACAATATTCTGACAGAGATTTTGATATTCTAAATTATTCAGATTCTGAACGATATTGACACAAGTTTTGTAGATTTAGACGGAGATTGTGTACTAAAAGAGACTTAAAAGGACAGATATTTCATTCTCAAAAAAAGATTGATGAAGACATAATGTTCGGACACATTTTTAGGATGACTTTATATTCTGAGTGTGATTTAGACAAGTAATATATTCTTAAATTAACAAAAACTATTTACATGTATGTAGATATCTAAAGATATTTAGACTAGTACTATACTTCGAAAACGACGTACGACATTCTTAAAAAGATCTGGGGCCTGGTTTTCGAAAGTATCTTATGACTAAGACGTGTCTTACGATGGTCTTATGACAGATCAGAGTCGTAAGATATGTTTTCTTAAAGCGATACTACGTCTTCGAATGAACAAAAAAATTAAATTTTCAAACTTGGTCAATAGGAGTTCATCAGGGAACAAACCTAGTGGCATGACTATAAAACAGATTACCTAAATAATCTGATAAATCCAGAAAACTATGTTTAAATACAATAATTGATAAATGTCTTAATCCTATTTAAGGCATTTATCAATAATAATCTGTATTTGTATGGAAAATTACATAGTTTTATGGGTTTATTTGATTCTGTTTGTACACTGTTGATGAATATATACTCTTATTAACCAAGTTTGAGAACTTATTTTTTTTGTTCATTCTAGTATCGCTTTAAAGGGACAGTCTGAATTTTTTTTAGGTCAAACATTTTTTTTGCCCAAATTTGTGAAAACTTTACACCAAAATCTGTAACTATGTGCCCTTTAATGTATCTGAAAGTTTTAACTAAAAAAATCCAGCCGTTAATTAAAGTTAAAAACTGCAATTTTCAAATGGATATAAAACCGGAAGTAAACATCGGAAAACCTAAGTATCATCAATGGCAATGAATTTTTTCAGGTCACATTGTCACCAGAGGTCAAGGTCACAAAATATAAGCCTTTAAAATTTTGACAATTACTGATTTATTTTAACCGGAAATTGAAATGAATCAAAATTGAAATTCAAAAATCGGCATCTCATGTTTTGGTAGCAATCGACTGTAGATTCCATCGACATCTAAATTATGCAAATTCTGTAACACCATGAGGCCCCATTTTGCCTTTTATAAAAATATACCATTTCAAGATGACGACTGATCTATTACATCCGGGTCAAATTTTATCATTTGTATACTTCTGTGTCTACATTACAAACATACTGCAAAAAGAATTTTTGGAATATCTTCAAAATTCCGGAAGTTGAAATTTCAACTTTGAGAGCCAATGACGTCAAAACCGGAAGTGATATAAAAATTTTGAAAACATATTTTTGTTCGCCATCAAAATGTCTATCTACCTGTAAGTTTACAGAACGATCGAAATAGAATTTGAAAAAAACACGCACAGTTTCAATGGAAATTGGCACAAATTTTTCAAACTTTAAAAGGCGGAATTTTGATGCAAATGTATTGTATTGTATATCATTGGAAAGAGCGGACAGAGCATAGCACGACGGTGAAAGAAAACAAGACATATGTAAATTAGGTCACGTGGTAGGGCTGTTTAAAGTTAAAAATTGCAATTTTCAAACGGCTATAAAACCGGAAGTAACCAATGGGTATCTGAAAAAAATATGTCATTAGATACATCTTATCTAGGGCAATAACTTTTATACAGGTCACTAAGTCACAAAAGGTCAAGGTCACAAAATACAGGCCTTGAAAGTTTCGATAATTACTGATTTATTGTTACCGGAAATTAGAAAAATTCAGAATTGAAATTCAAAAATCGGCTTCCCATGTTTTGGTCGCAGTCGACTGTCGATTACATAGACATAAAAATTATGCAAATTCCATAACACCCTGAGGCCCCATTTTGCGTTTTATAAAAATATACCATTTCAAGATGGCGACTGATCCGTTACATCCGGGTCAAATTTTATGATTTGTATATTTTTGTGTCTACATAACAAACATACTGCAAAAAGAATTTTTCGAAAATCTTCAAAATTCCGGAAGTTGAAATTTCAACTTTGAGAGCGAATGACGTCAAAACCGGAAGTGTTCTCGGAATTTTTAAAATTGCTTATTGTTTGCAATCAAAAGGTCTATGCATATGCGAGTTTTCAGGTCGATCAAAATAAAATTGAAAAAGTTGAAAAAATGATCAAAAAAGGTGCTCCAAAAGTCAGCGACAAAGTTTTCAAAGTGGATGTTTTCAAACACCTATCTTGTGAACAATCGATTAGAGAATTTATCAAAGAAAGTCTGATCAAAATCAGTTGATAAACAATGGTGAAAATGGTAAAAAACTTAAAATGGGTTTTTCTGTCTTACGTCATTTGCGGTTAACCAAAAAAGCGCCATTTTACATTCGCGTAACACCGTGCAGTTAGATTGAGTGGGAAATAATCTGAGATATTGTGTGGTATGTTCCCTTCATACCGAATTTGCGTGACCAGAAGTAGACAAAAAAAAAAAGTCATTTGCAAAACAATGCAGTGCGTTCGATTCTATAATATTCATACAATAAACCAAGGTAAGAATGTTTTATCGTAAAAAGTCCATATATACAGATACATTGTGCATATATAAGATCATATTTGGATCTTCTACCAAATGTAATTTGAAATACATGGGTTTTGCATTTTTGCCTGTACCTCCATTTGTGTTGTTGTGAAAGACAAGGTTTCAAAGTTAGCTTGTTTCATAGTTCTTCTTATCGATGTTGACAGTACGAGCTGTGTATATCAACTGATTGATGGGCGTGGCTTACCCGGGTTTTATAGTGGGTCTTTGGCGGCCATATTTCTTCAACAAGTATGGCGACTGCTAGTAGTAAATATGGCTGCCAATGGCGGATTGATTGACTTATTTTTTTAAAAAATAATTTATTTTAAGTGTAATTAGAGCATGATAGCTTTAAGACAAATCTTACGATAATTTCGAAAACCAGGCCCCTGGGGCAAAGTCATGCCTAAGAAGATCTTAAGACTGTCATAAATGAAAATATTTGTTTAAATTTTAAATAATGATTAAAATGTGATTACATTTCATAAAAAAATATAACAATTGAAAATAATTATTATGACATTTAAAAGTAAATTAAAATCATTGTTTTAATTGTGTTTGTTTATTGCAGTGCGTTCGAACGCTTTGTTTTGCAAATTACTTTTTTTTTCTATTTCTGGTCACGCTTATTCGGTATGAAGGGAACATACCGCACACTATTTCAGATGTTTTCCTACTATATCTAACTGCACGGTGTTGCGTGAATGTAAAATGACGCTTTTTTGTCCAACCGGAAATTACGACAATTTGAGACACAAACTTGAAGCAACTAATTGGGATAACATCCTGACTAATCTAAACATTACTGAAGCTTGGAACATCTTTAAAAAGACCTTGGACGATGTCACAAGAGAAGAAGTACCAATAGCAAAAAATAAGAAATCAACCTGTAAAAAACAATGGTACACGAAAGAGGTTTTAACTACTCTGAGGAAAAAAAGGAAGGCATGGAACCACTACTGTAGAAACAAAACCGCCCAGAACTATGAAAGATATAGAATATCTAGAAACCATACCAGCAAGGTCCAACATCATGCCTTTAAAGACTATGAGAAGAAGCTATGGATATCAAAGAGAACCCAAAAGGATTTTGGAAGTATGTGGGCTCCAAAACAAAGATAAGAAACCCAATAAAGAAGTCTAACCTCAACTCAGCATGGAAAAACACCAAATCCAAATTCACTCCAAGTTTTTACCAGTAACAACCAAATATTCAACTCAAGACGACCAACAAGAAACTGTTTAAATTTTCTTTAAAACTAAGTACAATCTAAATATTTAATTAGAAGAATAGATAAATTTATCTATCAAGCTCTGCATGCGCTTTCCTGACAATCAGTCCAAATTGATACTATATACTAATCAGGAGGTCAAGAAGCATAAAACGCTTACAATAGACCGAAGAACAGGTAAACAGGTAAAAAGATAGGTGTTTAAAAACATCCACTTTAAAAACTTTGTTGCTGACTTTTGGAGAACATTTTTTGACCATTTTTTCAACTCTTGCAACTATATTTTGATCGACTTGAAACTCACTTAAGCATAGACCTTTTGATTGCAAACAATTATCAATTTTCAAAATTTCGATATCATTTCCGGTTTCGACGTCATTCGTTCTCAAAGTTGAAATTTTAACTTCCGGAATTTTGAAGATATTCGAAAAACTGTAGCCCACTTTTCTAAAGCTGTGCGATTTAATGAAATATTTTTAGAATAACGGACTTTTTACGTGGCGAAGACAACCATATTTGACTCTTTACTTCAGCGTAGGGATCTCATATTTCCTTTTAAGGACATTAATTACACACGCAAGCCAATGAACAATCGTCGATTTATCACGTGATAAACAAATGTCAACATCATTAGGTCAACAAGGCCAATCGCTCATTATTTCTTTTCTGGAAAACTTTCGCCGAGTACCGATTTTGCCGAAAAAGGTACCGATTATTAGCTTAGATTTTGTGATTTTATTTCTAAATAGATTTAAATGTACGTTTACAAGCGATTTAACTCCACACAAGACTGTTAATGCAGAAATAGAGGAAAGCACACGCGATGAAATTTAGAAGGAAATGACATACTTGCGTCAGTATGCGGTACATGAGCCTCCTTCAACACAACCAGAGATAAAAACAAAAAGAAAGTTTACTCAATTTCCACTTGCAGATAGTAGAAGATTTGAACATTCTTTCATGCTCATAAGAAAATAAATTCTTGCTATGCCACTTAGTCTTCTGACTCACTGGATCAACCCTCCATGTTTTTGTTTTCCTATGCTCATATCAGACAAGCATCATGTCTCACTTATTCACCAGGCCTACATTTCTAGTCTTTTAAACGGTCCGTGGCTTTACTTCTTTTAGTCACACGGTCAGATAGGCACACGTCATATAGGCACAGTGTTATTTAGGCACAGCCATATAGGCACACTTTCAATTAGGCACATATTCAATTAGGCACACTCTTTTTAGGCACACTAAATTTCGGCACACTGTCATTTAGGCACAATGATTTAGGCACACCTTCAATTAGGCACACATTCATTTAGGCACATATTCAATTAAGCACACTTATATGAGGCACTATGTCATTTGTAAACCTGACTCCAAAAAGGGGGTTTGGGGGTCAAAAGCTCAATTGACGGAAAAGCGAGATCACTTCATATTAGTAGAAAGAAAGGGATAGGTCACATAATGTTCCAAATGCAATTTGTAAAATGCTACCACATCCCTTTAGAATGGTTAGAATTGTTAACTGCGAAATTCAAGGTCCGTAGACGCGGTTGACAAGAAATTTTAATGGGAGGAGGGTTAAGATAAATAATAAGAAATTTGCATTGCAGACTGCAGATGTTTGGGGTTAGGGGCTTTGCAAAATGTGTTTGTTTTTTGTTTGTTTAGAAAAATGCTGCGAAGGTACTGAACCATTCTAAATGGATGTAATAGCATCTTACAACTTGGAAAATCATGAATGCTGAACATTATATTACCTATCCCTTTCTTTCTTCTAATTTGAAGTGATCTTGCTTTTCCGTTAATTGAGCTTTTGAGAGCCATGTACCCCAAACCCTTTGGAGTCAGGTGTGCCTATATGACATAGTGCCGCATATAAGTCTTCTTAATTGAATATGTGCCTAAATGAATGTGTGCCTAATTGAAGGTGTGCCTAAATAACAGTGTGCCGAAATTTAGTGTGCCTAATTGAAGGTGTGCCTAAATAACAGTGTGCCGAAATTTAGTGTGCCTAATTGAATATGTGCCTATATGACGTGTGCCTATCTGACCGTGTGCCCAAAAGAAGTGTGCCTAAAGTACTGTGTCTAAATGATGTGTGCTTAAAAAATATGTGCCTAAATGACTGCTTACCAAATATAGCACACACGGATGACATACAGACTGTTAGTGGTGAATTTCGTGAAAACATGGACACACATAGGCCTATGTATGTAAGACTTTAGAACATATATGTAAACTGGTTTGCAAAAATATTTGATTTGGTGATGGATGTCAACTCAAATGATAGAATATTGCAATAATATGCACCAGATATAATTTATCATCAAGTTTCTCATTCTCATTAAGAGGGTGCACGTTGCTTTGATTTAATGTTATCAATCATGTCCAGCATCCTATGCAGGTACATTTTGGATATAACAACCGTATATTGACGACATCAAGCCACATACCCCTTTATCCTCCTCAAACCACATAGGAACAATTAAAAAGTCATGCTTAAGTATGGTCTAAGGAAGACTATCAAAGACTTCATATAGTTGAATGCTCTCACGGTTTTGCTTACCACTTAAAGGCCACCCATTGAGTTTTGAATTACATTTGGCTTACTATTTTGTATGTATAGAATATGATATTTCAGTAGGAATTTTGGTTCGATAAGTCAGTCAAATTTCACATTAGTTTCAATGAAAAATGTTTAAACCTTATATATATATATATATATAGAATAAAAAACAAACTGCTATCTCATAGTAAATCTCATTTTACTCCATTAAGTACTTTCTCGCCTTGGGCGTTTTTCAAAATGTGAGATATATATATATATATATAACTGCAAACAGTACTGTTTCGGCCTTCTGGGCCTCATCAGTGCAGTGCTGATACTGGAGTTGAGGTTTGGCTATATAGCCACCTCAGATGATCCCACATTATGTGATACCATCGTACCATGCCAGAGTGCTCAAACTAGCAAGCTAGTGGGCTACGCTTAACGCTAACGACAATGGTACACTCCAGATAGAGTGCTCAACAAGGTATGAACCAAGGAGCTTATCTAACTGCAAACAGTACTGTTTCGGCCTTCTGGGCCTCATATCTTTGACAAATGGCATGTAAATTGTTAATCTTATTTTGATAATTTGTGATATGAAAGAAATTTTTAAAATAAGAGCTCAATGTGACCAGAAAGTAACAATAAAGAGGTATGCAAGATAATATTCTGATTGATAAAGAGCAAGATTAATAATTTTTTTTATAACAAAATTCAGTATATAAGCTTATACAATATACATACAAACATATTAAGCATGAGGGTCATCACTGTCACCCTCATAATCTACCTTATTGCTATCAATGTCTTAAACATGAGGGTCATCACTGTCACCCTCATAATCTACTTTATTGCTATCAATGTCTTACATGCACACTGCAATTATTCCAGAGGATGGTGATGTTACAGGCAGATCTAAGCAACAGTTATAAATGGCAGTTTGATATTAGGCCCTTTTTGAAATGCTGTGTGAGGGCCCTGGTCATTAAGTGTTTGTTCTGATGCAAAAAACGTTTGCACCATGTGTAAATGGTATCAACATATAACCCAAACATATTTGATACAAAGGATTTTGACCATAATTGTTCTATCACAAAGAACATTTTCAACGAACACTGAACATATTTTGGTTTTTCAATAGTAAATTAATATGATCGATCGGCATGAAGTCTTGACAATTGCGAAACTGATTGCGTTGCTCAAATTAGGCAAATACATATCCAAACGTATACTAGTAATTAGTTTATTGTTTTTACATCAATCAGAAAGTAAATGTCTGTAGCTGGAAATGTTGACAATGAAGGTATTGCTAAAATAAAAACATATGTATCCTTGCAATTAAAAATCTATAACGTGCTTTGCATAAATAAGTAATCATAGTCACAGCACAAACAATCCATAGGTAACAAAACAGACAGTTTCATTTTCTTTATCCAACTTGATCAGGTGACTCGTGTCCTTGACAAACATACAACTAACTAAAATGTCCTCATCATTGTAAATGACTATTTTCTTCCATGTTATGAATAAAAAAAAAATTTGTTTTCCGAAACAGATAGAAATTTCTTCCATTACTTGGGATAATGTTGGTCTTTTCCATAAATGTGTAGTTTCCTTTAGCAAGTTTCGTATACCTCACAAACTTCTTTCATCCGCCTTCATCTCTCCAGATATACGTACATATGCGCATAAGAATCTTGGTCATTGATTGAGATTGGAATAAAACTAAAAAAAATGCATAAATTTAAGAAATATGCACATGTGCCACTGTCTTCTTACACAACATGTCAAAATCCTATAGGCCTACATAGATTCAGAAATACTTTTAAAGTAAAAATATTCATACTAGTCTACAAAGGCCAGGTCACTTATAATTTATCAAACAGTGAAAATCAGATGAATTTCTTAGAGTAATTCAAAAGTGATTTCTAAAATAAATGATTAAATGGCATGCAATGTCCTCAATAGGTCTATGACATGTTCTATAACATCTCCGATATGAAAAACGTCTTAATCTTTATCGACAAGATGTTGTGTCAGTTGTGTATGTAACTCCTCCTGACTTGTCATCTTGTCATCGCCCGTTTGTCATCATCTAATTTCAATTATTTAACACCACTGGATCAAATATTATCCTGACTGACATTCGTAAAAACTTGTGCTCCTTCGTTTGATATTAATTTTAATTGCATTAGACATTTTCAGGTGTTTTTTTTTGTTCACAATAAAGTATAGTCCACTATGTATTCCATCTGGATTTGAGTGCCAAAGTAGATTTTATTGGCTAACTTGGTCAATTTTAGTGTGCTGATTCCAAAAAAGTTAGGTACCATTTTTTGATGGTGTCTTCAGCTACCACTTTGAATTTCAAAATGGCCCCCATATTCTGTATATGTTGGCCTATATCTCATCTTTTAAACAATGTAGAAAGGTCAAAATGGTCACAATTCTCATGTTATTTCATACCTCAGATTCTATTCCTTACTTGTGACTTGTTTGTTTTGGCCGCCATCTTTAATTTCAAAATGGCCGCCATATTCATTAAATGTTGGCCTGTATCTCAACGTATGAACAATGTAGAACTGGTGGCAATACAGATATTTTGTGATACCCGGTACCTAGAATTCTACTCCTTACTTGAAACTAATTTGATTCTGACACCATCTTTAATATTAAGTACACGTGTGTAGATACTCAGCATTTATGTGGTAAGGTCAATGTTAACATCAAATTACAGCATATTCATCAGAATTCCAAATTTTCCTAGATAACTTGTCCAGTATATCAAGCTTTTCCCATAAAAAGCTATTCAAGCTCCAGTTCCATCTTGGGACTACCAATTTTGGATGTACTGAAGAACACAGCTGAAGTTGTTCCAAAGACAATGACTAGTACATTCGCTGTTTTGCAGGAGGTTCCCGACATTTTGTGGGCGATATTGTCCCATTAGATGTTTTATCCTATCCTTGTGACTGTGGTTCATGTTCTGTTCTTGGCATTTGAAATGATTTCCATGTTGAAGACATGTTTCTGAAACCTCCATATCAAATGACACAAAGCTCATGAAATTGATGGTCTTTCAATCAAATGTGTTCCGCTAAAATATTTGACAATTCTCTTCTTGATCATAATTGAATTGTGAAAATTAATACATCCAATCAGCTGATGATGACGGATTTTTATTATTACCATTTTTTGATATCCATCCGCATATAAAACGTCAATCAGCTGCTAACAATGTTTTGCCAAAATGATGTTATTGATTACGAGGGCCTTAACTCATATTTTAGGCCCCTATATTCTTCACATATGCTAGGTTGAATACAAACATACGTACGTGATATGGCGGACATTCTGATTTTTAATGTGGCGAAATCAGTTAAAAATAATGAATAGAATCCTGGGCATCATCAATCATTCTGTATTGGAACCATTTATTTTCTTTTTATTTATCTGCATTTGAGATATAGGCAAACAAATGACGGCCATTTTGAAATTAAAGATGACGGCACAAACCAAAAAAGTAAGGTATAGAACCCTACATATAATAAATCATGAGTATCACCACCATTCCTACTCTTTTACATTTCTCATACGTTGCAATAGCGGCCATTTTGAATTTAAAGATGGCAACCGAGTCAAATTAGTCATAGTTAAGACATAGAATCCTGGGTATCATAAAACATAAGTATTAGTAGCAAAAGTAGCATTTCTACTCTCCTACAGTGCTCAGACTTTGAGATATAGGTCAATATAATATTATGTAACTGGCGGCCATTTTGAAATTAATGATGGCAGCCAAACGGAATTAGTTACAAGTAACATATTGAATCCCAGGTATCATATAACATGGGTATTGTCACAATTTCTACTCTCCAACATTGCTCAAAAACTAATACATGTATATAGACCAACAAATAAAGAACACGGTGGTCATTTTGAAATTCAAAATGGTGGTTAAAGACGTCATTGAAAAAAATGGTACCTAACTTTTTTTAAATCAGTACCCAAAAATTTACCAAGTTAGCCAATTTTGGCACTCTGATCCAGCTGGACCCAAATATCTGACATAAGTGACTGCATGGGGGCTGCCATCTTTAGTATTTTCGCTACGGTGATTGGTCAAACCGGCACATGTGACTATTATCCCTACGCAAAAACCGAATTACATCTGGAATTTGTGAGCTTTCGATGAAAAATCATGGGCGCAGCTTTGGAATCGACCATGCCAAAACAGCGGAGTATTTGTTTAGGAACATTCTGTCACGATTACTGGAATGAAATGAACTTTTCAATTATCTTCCGATTTTTTAGTCCCGTTTTACTTGAAACCAAGGTGGCATGAAAATCGCTAACAAACATTGTCCTATCTATTGCTACCAAATTTCAATTCTGAATTTTTCTAATTTCCGGTTAAAATAAATCAGTAATTTTCAAAACTTTCTAGGCCCATATTTCGTGACCTTGACCTTTTCTGACCTAATAACCTGTAGAAAATTTATTGCCCTTGATGAGATGTATCCAATGATATATTGTTTTCAGATGCCCAATGTTTACTTCCGGTTTTATAGCCGTTTGAAAATTGCAATTTTTAACTTTACACAGCCCTACCACGTGACCTAATTTACATATGTCTTATTTTCTTTCACTTTCTTACTATGCTCTGTCTGCTCTTTCCAATAATATACAACACAATACATTTGAATCAAAATTCCGCCTTTTAAAGTTTGAAAAATTTGTGCCAATTTCCATTGAAACTGTGCGTGGGTTTTTTTTCAAATTTTATTTCGATCGTTTTGAAAACTTTTAGATAGATAGACATTTTGATGGCGAAAAAAAATATGTTTTCAAAATTTCGATATCTCTTTCGGTTTTGACGTCATCGGCTCTCAAAGTTAACATTTCAACTTTCGGAATTTTGAAGATATTCGAAAAATTCTTTTTGCAGTATGTTTGTTATGTGGACACAATGATAAAATTTAACCCGGATGTAACAGATCAGTCGTCATCTTGAAATGATATATTTTTGTAAAACGCAAAATGGGGCCTCAGTGTGTTATGGAATATGCATAATTCTGATGTCTATGGAATCTACAGTCGATTGCTACCAAAAGATGAGAAGCCGATTTTTTTCTGGTGACCATGTAACCTGAAAACAATTCATTGCCATTGACAATACCTATGCAGGATACTTTCATTCAGGTTTTCCGATGTTTACATCCGATTTTATATCCATTTGAAAATTGCAGTTTTTAACTTTAAAGAGCTATGACACGTGACCTAATTCATATGCGTCACAAATTCTTTCACAGTCTTATTATTCTAAATCTGCTCTTTCAAAGGATTTACAACACAATATTTTAAAATGAAAATAGCACCTTTTGAATTTTGAAAATTTATCATTCCATCTGTAAAATATTAAATTCGAACTTTAGTTGAAGGGAGAGTACTACATTTAGACATGCAGTTATCTCCCTTCAACTGCGTTTGGGCGATACTGAATTCTTGTCTGTATATAAATATATAGTTCTCTCCCATTAACTGGTAATTACAATACCTTGCGTTTGGGCGATACGTATTTTATTAATGTACTTTTTTTTACATATAAAATAATGTTACATAATGTTGACCATGGAAAAGTTTTAAAAAACATTAATATAATATATGTTTTCTTTGAACAAATTATGTAATGATAAATTTTGACCTGTATTTCAAACTATGAAGTATTAATGCTGTGCAGTCCGTTTCTGGTTGTCATTTCTAAATTAAGATTGGGCTCTTGCATGTGTCCTATCTTGCATGTTAGAACTTATTTACAAAGCTTAGAAAGTTTTTGATATGCGCTTTCCTCTGATGTATAACAAATTGTGATTACGCAGTTTTAAGACTTTTTTCCATCAGATGGCTTGTCACTACCTAACATAAAATGCTTAATTCACTTTTGACTACCGTGTGTTTGGTTATTCTACTTTTCACTACAGAATTCAAAATTGTGTGTTTAACATTTTGTACCTTCTGCATTTCACTAACGATGTATTGAAAGATGCCACTTTTCACCCTTGGAAGAAACCGGATGCACAATGCCCCGGTACCATTCATGGTTCTAATTTATAATTGTGTGCGAATGTATGTAATGCCAATGGCACCGACTACACTCAGAAAGTTTGTATTTTCGTCCAGCTAGCTCAGTTGGCATTTTAATATAATTACAACAAACTCTTTTTAAACATGCAGTTAAATCACGTGTTAATTTAGATACACTTTGTCTGGGTATCAGAATTATTCCAATTGCATAAAACCTGAGTACAACCATGACTGGAATGATACTGGAAAAACACGTGATCTTGCTGTTGATCTGTTTGGAACATTCTACTTTCTGACTACGAAAGGTTCTGAATCGTAATATTCGAGTTGGAGGCTTATGAATTACTTGATGGCATTTGACAGTGCATTTAACTTACTGCAAATGTCTCCGGGTCCATTAAAATTGGCTTTGAAAGCATGGTCTTACCTTGCAAAGTACCTTTACCTTTACCTTTGCACACAAATCGTCATCAACCTGGTACGCTTTCGGCCGTTGCTATAAACTTTAATAGCCCAGATGAAAAGTGCCGACATCTACTGCAATCTATTGACCTTCCTGCTTACAGTGGCAGGCCGATTTTTATGGATACACTAAAATTTATAATTTTTTAAAATAGGACCAAAAAGAGAAAATTGTTTTTTCTATTCATACTCAATTTTAATAAATATTGTTATGGCATGACATTATTGTCATTTGATATGAGTAATTTTCTTGTTGTGTATGTTAAGATATGTAAAAGTTTTAATCAATGATTTAACTGGAGTTAGAATAATTTCGTATTATTATAACAAAATGTCATTCTATAATATTAGTGCATCCATTGACCAAAAAGTTTGTCGAACGAAAAAATAGGCTTTATTCGAATTTACGTTCTTGACAACACGAGAGTATTCTTCTGTTGTCCTAGAGTGCTCAGTTAGATACACACCTTTATCAAGAACTAACACTTCCATTGATTTACTTTTTTGCAGGGCGTACTTCGTTTTTCGTATTGATTTTTTTTTTTCGTCGGGTATTCGGCCTATTTTTTGGAAATGGTAACGTACGGAAAAACGGATTTCATGACGTTTTCTAACTCGTGACTCATTAAAAAATGAATGTAAAACGAAATTTTTTCTGAGCAACATTAAGCGACATTAACAACAAACATAAAATGGACTCTAGAAAACGTATTTATCAACCGATTTTGCTCAAATTACTTTCATCATATTTCTTGTAACAAAGGACACATAATAGAACTTTAAAATATTCGATTACATGAAAATCGTTTGTCACTTTTTCTTGCCGTAATTAATCGAAGTATGATTTTTTGTCATACTGTCTACGGCAAGTGCAATTAATTCCCCACACTCAAAATTTTTGCATCACTTCCGGTTTTGATGATATTACTTCAGGTTACATCCCTTCCGGTAAAACTTATTTATGATAAAATAAGGATATGCATAATCATAATGTTATTATTACAAACTGTTATGACCAAAACAATATTTACCGTAATGTTTTTTCTCCAAAGTTTAGAGGCTTGTATCACATGACCTTGACCTTGGATGACCTTAATATGACACACAATGATACCTTGCGACCTTGACCTTCTGATGACCTTTGGGGTCAGACCACTATAACTTATTTTATAGGGCTCCAAACATGGCTTTTTTAGCATATTGCCAGTGCTGTAGCGCAAAACCTAACTGGAATAACACCCTAATGTTTGCTGATTTTTAATGTACTTTTTAAAAGGTTTCTAATAATATCAGATTTGGCGATGTCAAAATTCAATTTAAGAAAATGTTGCGATTTTGATCAAACTTTAAAGGCTTCTATCTCGAGAACTTGACCTCAGATGATCTTGATATTTACAAATCTCATAAAGATTTGATGTATTCATTTTTCATGTCCGACACGTGCTTTCTGTTTTAGAGGTGTGACTCAAAAGTGATTTTGCACCTTTAAAAGCCTTTTTACGAGGGCCCTAATACAGATAAAGCAATAATTTTTTCGGATCCGTAATGCTGAGTTCCTCAGGTTTCCAAAAATATGCAACACTTCTATGTAACTTGCATATTTCCATATCCCATACTTTAACATGGGGCAATAATAGGCATGTCGGTTAATTGACAGTGTCACTATTAATAGAGTCAGTAAGTTTGACATGTTAAAGTTAAAGGGGCTCTACTAGATTTTTGTTAGATATGAATTATATTCAGTTTACGCATTAGAGGGAGGTCTAGGATGGACTAAACTACGGCATGCTGAATATTTAACTTACTGAAGCACCCTGTAGGCACGCCCACTGCTTAATTGACCAACTTTCTTATTTATGAACCGATTTTCTTCAAAATTTGCATATACCTTAATGTTCGAATAGTGATTTAAAGGAAAATACAAAATATGGGTTGCGCGCATGCGCGATGCTAACTTTTTTGTTTGTTATCCGATTTTAACGAAACTTGGCATGTACACGCATAATCGGATTCAAAACTTAGGTGAAATGTTATATTTAGTCCTGCGCATGCGCAATATCATCTTCCTTATTTCTTATCCAAATTTCTTCAAAATCGGTATGTATGTGTATAATTAGATTAGAAATATCATGGACATTTTGAATTTTTGAAGTGCGCATGCGCGTCGCTAACTTTCTTATTTCTTTTCCGAATTTCGTGAAACTTGCTATGCATATGTATATTCCAATTCGAAACATGATCGAGATATTGAATTTGTGTTTTGCGCATTGCTAACTTTCTTATTTCATGGACATAATGAATTTGTGTAGTGAGCATGCGCAGTAACAACTTTCTTTTTTCTCAACCGAATTGCATGAAACTTGGTATGCATACATATAGACTGATTCGGGATTTCATGGAAATAGAGCATTTGTGCAGTGCACATGCGCATTGCCAACTTTATTTTTTCTTGTTGAAATATTTTTAAACTTGATATGTATGTCTATATTCATAGTCTCAATTGCATTACCCTGTTGATCTCGCGCATTGAATTATCAGTTCAGTGCATGCGCGATCGAATATTGCAGCACCGTCGTACCTGTATGTCGTAACCCGCCCTGCACCAGTACTGTTAGCTGTACAGTTCTAGTTATAATTGTATTTGTCGCAAGTGTATATGCAAGTATTTGTAATCAAAGACTGTTGAAATATTGAGTGACACCGACTTAAAAACTCTGTTCTTCCGATCTCGATTTTAAGTCAAGAACATAGACTCGAATACAGCCGGAAGTATCCATAAATTGAGATCGAGGTCGGCACATTTACATTCGGGCTATTAAGGTTTATAGCAATGGCCGAAAGTGTGCCAGGTTGATGAAGATTTGTATGCAAAAAGTACTTTGCAAGGTAAGACCATGCTTTCAAAGCCAATTTTAATGGACCCGGAGACATTTGCAGTAAGTTGAATGCACTGTCAAATGCCATCAAGTAAATCATAAGCCTAAAACTCGAATATTGCGATTCTGAACCTTTTGTAGTCAGAGAGTAGTATCAATAGGCTGTAAATTTTATATCTGCATACTATTTGTTTATCTTCCATATAATTTAATCTAGTGGGTTATTTCTGTCTAAAATATTCCGTTTCGGCGAATGTTTTTGTCAAATGTCCATGTAAACAGAGTGAGCAGTCTATTCTTCATGTGATATCGAAGTTTTATGATATAAAACTTCGATATCACATGAAGAATAGACTGCACACAAGTTTTATGATGATTATAAGTCATGTCGCGAGGTGTCTTCAGATTACTTTAAAAGTTATGATGTATCGTAACTTAATACTTTTTCGAAAACATAAGATCATCGTGAGACATGTCTTAGTCATAAGATACTTTCAAAAACCAGGCCCCAAAGCGGAATTGGGATATTCAAAAAAGTTTTTTTGAATTTTTGTCATATTTTTTTAGAATTGGAATAGAAGATTCAAAGTATTAATTTTAGTCGTAGAATGTCTTTGCTTTACATCAAAATTTGTTTTTAATGAGGACAATTTTCGACCAAAATTAGTGACATTTTTGGAGAAATGTTGCAATAACCATCTAATTGTAACTTATCATTAAAGACTTCCGTCTAAATCTATTTCAGAAATTAGAATACCTCTCAGAATATAGTATCTAAGTTTTTTTCTTAAAACATCCAATCCTGACATGGGTCGAGATGACACACATAAAACTCCATTTCATTTTATTTCATTTCATAAAATATCACAATATATAAAGAAGATCAAAATTAATCTCTTTTAGAATGTAGAATGTCTGAATCTTGTGGTATATATTATCTTAAATTCATTCATTGAGAATATATTGTCTGTGGAATTTAAGAAGTTTTTTTAATTTTTGCCGTTATTTTCATGAGAATTGGAATAAGACAATGGTCTGTAGACAGTATTTGCGTTGATGAAAAATAAAATTTTCCCTAAAGCAGAAATACGTCATGTACAAGCATTTTCAAGTAATGATACTGTGATTAGAGCCGCTGGGGAGGCAGGGCTAACATCAGGTTCTCATATCTGATCCGATATCTGTGATATCTAATTCAACTTAGCATCCCATTCCAACATTATTTTATTGTATGTTAAGTGACAGCTGTGTCTATCTTCATAGGCGTACGGCTGATTTTTAGGAAGGGCTGAACCATTTTTGCCCGAAAAATATGCATGATGCCCGAAAATGACCAATTTATTGATACCGCCTAAGAGCACCATCAACTTTCAGTAACACCGAGATAATCGATTTGAACCACAATGGAAACATTTTATTTTCACCATATACATACAGTGTAAGAAAAAGTGATCATTCATACATCAAGAATTTCAATTTTAATACAAACGTGCAAAACTGATGTGACTGTCGTCTGCCGATGAATCCCACATCTGCGCAGAAGGTACTAAACGAACAGCACGAAAATGAATGTGGATTAATCTTTGGCCATGGCGTTTTCACAGTTTACATAAACTAGCAAAGCCAAACACGTACACTGCTGATAGCGAAAATAGTCATAGTCTGAAAATTGAGGTGTCCTGTTCAAAAGAAATCTGAGAAATTTTGATTTGATGATTCTATCCATATCATTTTCAATCACAGCATTGGCATAAAATAGTTCGATGTTGATCAATGCGAGGTGGCTCAAACGTTCCTGGCCCATGATGCTTCTCAGATAAGTTTTCAGTCTTCTCAACGCACTGAATGAGCGTTCGGAAGAGCACGATGTCGCAGAAATGGTACACAGCAATTTTACCACGTTTGAAAATTCAGGAAGAAAATCTATCGGATCATGATTATACATAATGGAAAGAAGATCAATTGCATTGGAGAAGTGAAGCTTATTCTGCGATATATTTCATGTTCAGCTTTCAGAACCTCTGAATCTAGTTCATAGAAATTGGCCAGTTGGTGCCGGGGTCTTTGGTTTGGACGACATTTTCAATTATCAACCTGTTAAAGATTCGGGTCTGCTTAATCACGGATCGCACAAGAATTAATTTAATAAAGTCACGAAGATTGAAATGCAAAGATTTGAATGATCACAATATGCAGTCTCATTGCATGGAAATCTTGAAATGAAATTATACTGAACTGAATGCGTAAGGCATGGAATTAGTTAAATGCAAACATTGGCTATATCCTACCTATTAAAATTAGGTAAGGCCTTTGATAATAGCTGGAGTCATAGTCATACTGCAAAACAATCTCAAGATCTTAACAAATCTCAAAAAGCAAGATTTGACTTAATTCGATCTAGACTGATTTTTAAATAAAATAGAAGATCTGGTCTGTCGATTAATATGTAGTTACCAATTTCGGGCTCCAAACAAAATTTCCCTAGACGAGCTGGGAAGGTCAGACCATCGGATTTCGGGCACTTTGGTGGTCGGAGGGATATTTATTTAGTTAATTATGAGTTAATTATACACATGTGAGACAAACCGGTTCATGTTCACATATCTGCAGTCTCTGTTCATATAAGTATTAGAATTGTCATTAAAGGGAGGCTCTGCTCATTAGTTGATCAGTCACAACTTAATTATTAGTAAAAACATTATGTTCTGACACTACCCTGAAAAAATCAGCGACATTCCACGGTAAACAACGATTTTATAGCATGTTTTAATAAAAGAAGACGAATTTTTGTGGCCGCCGCCATTGTTGTCATTCCGAGTAGTCACATGATCATTATCTGGCTTAGCTGTTAAACCGTACGATTTATTAAGCATATAAAATTTGAATTGATGTACGAATTACAAGAAAACAACAAACTTGCGAGGACAGTATTGTAGCCCATCAAACATTTCTATAATTTGATTAATTTCTCAATTGGGAGAAGGCAAAACCAACTGATAATGGTTGGGGATCACAGGTCGGGTAATATTGCGTATTCCACGGCCCTACTATCAGATATAAACTTTGTACATTATTTCTTCAATGTCGGTTTCGTTTTCAATTACCGGGTAAAAGTTAGATGTTTGTTATATTTTATCCCGTGACATTGACACTGAATTGGCGAAGCCGCAGACGTAATATCTCTATGAAGAGAAGACAAAACTAACCGATAAAGTTATTCATACACAATCTAAGCCCCACCGAGGTGTGACACTAATTATCAGTATATATTGTTTTAGTCTCCTTATTCAATTTACTATGAACAATATAGATTTATAGAAAAAAAAACGTATCAAAATAATATTTGGGATATTTCAGGATAAATTCATAACTACAGAAACGCCTGGACATAGACAGACGGAATGGCGCCACTCATTGCTACAGTCTCGAAGAGATCAAAGGATTAAAAAAGTGTTTTTGTCACGTAGGGCTGATATTATTTAGGCCTATACAGTACATGTAGTTGGTCTTGAGTTGAGGTTACTTCCAGGAGTTTCCAAGTCTAAAATAGCTTAGCCGTCTAGTACGAGTGTCAATTATACGGCAATATTGGTATCGAGTGCAGAATGCTCTGTTGATATGAGAAATGAAATAAAAATGAAATAGAGTTTTACGACAAATTTGTCTGCGTCTGTTTTGGTTCTTCAGGATGGGCAAACACCCTGCAATGAGGAATAATTTTGCCAGAACCGCGGCATTACGCTACTCTTATTAACTATTTCGAACTGTCTAGGGATCTTATATTTTAAAGTGCATAGCCCGTAGCATCCAGGCCCCCGTTTCACTAAGGTACGTAAGTATTTACGTAAGACGAACAATATGTGAGCAATTCCAACCTGTGTCACTGACAGTGACAGGTGGAAACCGGGTTGAAAAATCAGAAGAGCAATCGAATAGAACTCACTGAGCCAGCGCGGCTCTCAGTTGACATGAATCATGAGAAATAGGCCTATGTTGTAACAGATATGCAGATAAACAGATAAATCTGAGGTTCCGTCGTAGACAAAAATGTGTCTTTTTTTTTTAAATGCGAGCGGATTTTAAAATACTATTTTCAACGGTTTACTAAGCGTAATTATTAGGCCTATGATTAGGCCTACTGAATAATTTAACAATTCGATTGACTTCATTTCGTGAATTTTTCCCCATCCCCTGTATCTGTGTTTTCCAATAAAATTTGACGTAGAAGATTTGTAAAGAGGAAGGCACAACACCGGCATTTAGCACTGGTTCGGAAAAGAAGCCTAAGTTATGTTTAACCATACTTTCCCAGTAATCTTCAAAAGACTTAAAATTCACTTCAAACATAGGCTCGGGGATTCTTCGGCTCTAGTCGGGCACATTTTGCAAGCCACTGCCGTCGATATATGCTTTCTTCGCTTAAAAAATGACATAATGCTTTTCGTGGATTGTTTCCGTCCGTATTCATACAATGATTCGCGATACGTAGGTTTGTACAGATGTATCGGCGATAGACCTTAAATCCGTATTACTTGAGTCAATATGGCGTCATACTCGGATTACGCACACTTTACGTCACTTCCTCTCAAATATATGACGTGATGATCAAAATGGCGCCGCCCATGTGTTTCATGTTATTTTATTAATTAATCGGCTTTAAAGTATTGATAACGTCGTCAGAACCTCCCGAAAATTTTCTGGTAGATAGAACTATACATATTTTACTAAATTACGTTCATTCAATTTTGGGTATCATGAAGCTTGCTTCCCTTTAATGAAAATAAGGAAACTCATCTTTAAATATAATATTTAAGTTTGTTAAATAGATGGATAGGATTATTTTACAGCTCATTATGTTCAGTACAATTCAAAGATTTCATTAAATTCATTTCAGAGATGATATCGGTGAATACCATGTTCTGAAAGGTATACAAAAGTGTCTATATACAGTGTCTATTCTAACTAATCGACTAACTTCATGATGGGAACGACGAAGAAAAAAGATGGATGCTGCAAGAAATTTGCAAAATTTTTGTTTTCACACGTGGGATTATGTGGTATGGTGGTTTTATATTGTGTAGCTGGAGGATTTATTTTCGAACATTTAGAGAAAAATAACGAACAAATGATTTGCTACGAATCAAGAAGCGAATACAATCCCATGGAGAACAAAACCATCGAAAGTATACTCAAAATATTCAACGATTATGGATTTCCAACAGAGAACAACAGAGCTTTAATGGAAGTACAAGTTAAAAGTGTCTTGGAAACATTCAGGAATAACACTCTTGCAATTGGTTATGATGGAAGAGTTTGCGGAACATATGGCGAACCAGGTGGTCCTGTCTACGCTTGGTCATGGGCTGGCTCAGTAATGTTTTCTGTTACTGTGATATCTACGATAGGTAAGTACCTATACATTTCATGCAATACCTTTACCTTTTTGCCTTATCTAGTTCCTACGTAGTTATGTTAAAATAAATTGCGACATTTCCTATGATACCTGATACGATACGATAATATAAACGTATTGAAGATAGTTTGGTCAATGTTTATCTACTATTGGAAGTTAAAGAAGAGACAATAAAAACAAGTGATTTTTATACGCCCACATGAAATGTGGAGCGTATATTGCCGTCACCCATGTCCGTCGGTCCGTCCACAATTGCTCGTTAACACTCTACAAGTCACAATTCTTTACGGATTTTGACGAAACTTACTGAAATTGTTTATTATCACCCAAGGATGAACCTTATTGAAAATCAAAAGAATCGAAAAATATTTAATATGAATTATTGCCCTTGTTCTTTAAAACACGTTCGATTTTTAGCTCGTTAACACTCTACAAGTCACAATTCTTTACAGATTTTGACGAAACTTACTGAAATTGTTAATTATCACCCAAGGATGAACCTTATTGAAAATCAAAAGAATCGAAAAATATTTAATATGAATTATTGCCCTTGTTCTTTAAAACACGTTCGATTTTTAGCTCGTTAAGACTCTACAGGTCACAATTCTTTACAGAATTGATATTGACGAAACTTACTGAAATTGTTTATTATCACCCAAGGATAAACTTGATTGAAAATCAAAAGAATCAAAAATTGATATTGACGAAACTTACTGAAATTGTTTATTATCACCCAAGGATAAAGTTGATTGAAAATCAAAAGAATTAAAAAATATTTAATATGAATTATTGCCCTTGTTCTTCAAAACGCGTTTGATGTTTAGCTCGTTAACACTCTACAGGTCACAATTCTTTATATATTTTGACGAAACTTACTGAAATTGTTTATTATCACCCAATAATGAATCCTATCGAAAATCAAAAGAATCGAAAAATATTTAATATGAATTATTGCTCTTGTTCTTTAAAACGCGTTGATTTTTAGGTTGTAAATACTCTAGAAGGCACAATTATTTATCGATTAGATTTTAATGAAACCTATTGAAACAGTTTGTTATCACACGATAAACCCTATCGAAAATCAAAAAATATTTGATATGACTTATTGCCCTTCTTGTTCAAAATAGATTTTAGTTTTAGCTCATAAACAGAGAAGAATTTTGACTAAACTTGATGAATGCTGAACCCGTGATGAAATTGAGAGAAAAAGAATGGTTGGACGACACTTAATTTAAGTTCTGATCGAAATGTAGGCCTCTGACTACAGGTTGAATATTTGATGTTTTCTGTTTTCTACCAAATGTTCTTTTTCAAACAAAGCTGCCAGTGGGCGTATATTACCTTGCCTGGCAAGCTATCTTCTTATTGTGTTGGTACATGATGTAGTATCACGAATGTAACGTAATATTTAAACGATATTATATCAGCCAATCACCATTCGATATGATGTAACTGACTTTCTCAAAAATCTTAAATTCGTCTGCTAAAGTGGAGAGCATTAATCATGACTTCATAGCAACAAAGTAATATCGACAGCATTCATGAAATTTACATTCTCATAAGAAGCTATTTATGAACATTTATTATTTATTATGACATAAAGTGAAATAAAAATTGTTTTGATACATTTGAAGCTGTGGTCCTTTTAACACGGGGTCAAGATGAAGGTCAGAGAAGTTGTGAAAATGGGTGTCGATAATTTTTCTCCATTTGCACCACTTTCCAAATTAGTAATGCCTCGTTCGATACCTCTGGTAATTACCATTTTCATGGGTTCAAAGTTGTGAATTTCCGTTCGATAGCATGGTTTTCTCGTAATTACTACTTTAGAAAGTCGTGAAAATTGTGAAAAATTAACGACACCCATTTCACAACTTCTCTGACCTTCACCTTGACCCCGTGTAAAAATGACAACAACTTCAAATTTACCTAATTAATTCTTTTTTCCAAGATCTTTTAATAACTTTAATCTCTCTTTTTGACGTAATATATTTATAATAAATGTTGATAAATGGCTTGTTATTGGAATGTAAATTTCATGAATGCTGTTGATATTACTTTGTCGTTCATGTAAGCTGAAGCTGTTAGCACGAAGTCGTGATTATTGTCTAAACGGTCTCCACTTTAGCAGACGAATTTCAGATTTCCGAGAAAGTCGTAAACACCATTTTCACGATAGGTATCGAACGCAGCATAATTACGAGAAAAACATGCTATCGAACGGAAATTCACAACATTGACCTCGTGAAAATGGTAAATACGAGAGGCATCGAACGAGGCATAATTCCTAGATCAAATTTGAAAAAAAGTTGCGTGTAAAGGAAAGTACACTAGGAAGATATAATCATAAATAATGTATATAAAAAATAAAACGACGAATCGACTTGTAATATAGGAAAAAATAAATACACGAAAACGTGCAAAAAGTAGGTAAAAAGTCGATATAATGAGAGTAAATGTACATGTAAACTTTCTCTCATTATATCGACATTTTACCTACTGTTTGCACGTTTTCGTGTATTTATTTTTTCCCATAAATAATGTATTAAACAATGATTGATTGTGACACAAAAAAAAACCCATTAAGTTTCGTTAGATTTCAGATTTGCTGCCAATTTTGACAAAAATCAATTCATGGCATAGTTTTAACTATAAATATTTACATTGCAGTTAATCACAAATTAACAGTGACCATATTAGTAAACCTCGGAAGTAGTCAAACATCCCACATTTAAAAATGTATGTTACAACATGAGGTTAGGTGTGGTACGGACAAACTCATTCAATACCAAATAACTACAACCATGACCTGACAAGTTCAAAGGCAATCAATTAATGATGAAAGGGACGTTACGAAGAATACTGTCATCCATGATTACTTCTTCTGTATGAATGTGTATTATTGTTATCGAAATGTTATTTTTTTGCCGTTTTTTTTTACACAGGGCATACAGCCTAAACTGCAACAGCTGCAGAAACCTGCGGTCGATTTTTGGCGAGGTACTTAATGAATTTAAATTGAAACATTTTTGCAAAAGTGCAAGTTGCACATTGCAGCATGACCAAAAACAGGTTTTTTTTTTTTACCTTGGAAGCTACATTTTCAGGCCGATTTTGCTCAGGTTTTCATTTTTGGAATTTGTGACTAAATTCCGATGTGATACGAGTTAACAAATTTCAATTTTTTTCGAGTTTTTTTTTTTTTTTGGATTGAGCTGAGATTTTAGGAATAGATACATGTCACTAGGCGTTTTTGTGGGACGATTCGATATGGTTTCAATTTGCTAGTACGATTTGGTGTAATTTGCTGTAGTCCACAAATGTACAGTCGATTAGGCAGCCTTGACTGTCAACAAAAGAAGGTCACGTGTATGTTATTTATGACGTCATTGATATATCAGCCAATAGTATTACGAACTGGCACATTCCGCCATCTTATAACACCTGATCGAATCGCCTAACCACCTCTTGGGACGGTTAGGTCCATTAGCCTAATCAGTTTAGGTAAACGGTCTCACAAATGCACCGATTAGCCTAATCGAACTTGTTCACAAATGCGCAAAATAGCCAATCGACCAAATCGAATCGTCCCACAAAAACACCTAATAATGTTAACAATTTGACATATTCAAAATTTTTGCGTCACTTCCGGTTAAAGTGGAAAATCGATTTTCACTTCCGATTGAATAACTTCCGGTGTATTTGAAATATTTCAACGAAATTATGCTTATCGTTATCAATCGTAATTCTACAGCCGATTAAACAAAAATTTAGTCCGAAAAAAATACTTTAGCCGCCATGTTCATTTGATACATTTTTATAAAACTAAAAATGAGACCTTAGGATTAAGTGGGATGTTTTTATTTCTGAAAACTATAGTCGATTGAGATTAAAAACTAGGGGGCTGATTTTTGAATTTAGATTTTGCTTTTTTGCAATCTCCGGTTGATTTTTAGATTCTGAATGAGATTCATGGGCTCTTTCGAACCATATATTACAATGGATTGTAATGAAAAATTTGATTTTTTTTTTTTTTTTTTTTGTAATTTGGGCGTGGCTCATCCGGGTAAAATTTTAATTTTGTTTACATTTCGTGGTCTGAAAAAAAAAAATATATTATAAAATACAATACATATAAAATACATTTTTTGCGGAAAATGCTTTTGCACATATTTACCTTATTACCTTAGCTCAATTACATGTATATCAAAATCTCAGATGTTACAGCTTTTAAGTAGGTCAAAGGTTATCGACCTTGGCTACCAGATGATACTTTAATATTTGACATCCGATTTCGGCTTCCGGTTCTATATGTCCCAAATCAGGAAAATTGACAATTGACTAATTCACTTAGAGAGTTATTTTTTTTCAGATTCTGAATGTGCTTTACGAGCTCTTTCGAACGATATATCATAATTGATTGTAATGCAATATAATATTTTTGTCATATTTTGCAATTTGAGTGTTCTTTATATATAGAATACATTTTTTTGTAAAATGCTTCTGCACACACTTACCTCATTACTTTAGCTCAATTATATCAAAAATGTTTCAGCTGTATAGTTCAAAAAAGGGAACAAGGTTTAAGAATTTTTAAAATTTAGATTGATAAGATAGATTTTGACCTTTTTTGACATTGATGATTGTATATCTCGTTAACCAATTGATATAAAGGCTTGAAATGAAAATTTAGGCATTTTTAGATGTTATCAATATAAAAAAGTCACATAAAAAAATCTGAAGTGGGCGTGGAACATCCGGGTAAAATATTGTTTTTGTTAAAATTTTGTTTATCATTGATTTCGGCTTTGTAGTTCAAAAAAAGGAACAGGGTTAAGAAATTCTATTTTTGTTGACCTTGACCTTTCTAGGATCAAAGGTCATTGACTTTGGCTATTCATATATACTTTCATATTTGATGTCTAGCGTCAACTTTCGGTGTTATTACTGTGTATATTTTCAAAGTTTATAAGTTTCAAAGACTTGTACCTCGTGAATTTGACATTGAGGGACCTTGACCTTCAGTAGGTTAAAGAGAATTGACATAGGGTATCAGCTGGTACGTTCATATGTCAGGTCTGATGACTACTTCCGGTTTCAAAAAATAAAATTTCAAAAGTTGTCCACTTCCTTGGCAATTGGGATTTAAGTTCAGTGTCGAGGTTCTTTTCACATTCTTTGAGGACTTGTGCACATTCGCAAAGTCCCACTCTGTGCCACGTGTGGCTCTAGTTTATAATTAGAGCTGACTGTGAGACAGGACCGTATTACTTGTGGTATTGGGCCTAATTCTGACCCATGTAAAATAAAGAGTTTATTGCAGTGCGTTCGATTCTCGATTTTTAATTTTTTTTTTTCGTTTTCTGGTCTCGCTATTTCGGTATGAAGGGAACTTTTCACGCTCAATCTGACACTATTTCCCACGATAATTAGCTGCTCATTGTGGCTTAAATGTTAAATGACGCAGTTTTGTCCAACCCGGAAATGAGGTTTGACAAAACGTGTATTTTCGGTTTTTTATCATTTTTACCTACAATTTTCAACCGATTTCGATGGATATTTTTTAGTTTATTTCAGTTATGTCTTTTCTACACGATAATCACTTAAAAACTTACAATTTTTGACTTTTGACGCTGAATTTTGGAACTATTTTTTGACGCTTTTTTCAACTTCCACAGTTTTATTTCGATTGCTATGAAAACTTCTAGGCATATAATATTGTTATTGCGAACAAAACTTTGTTTTCAAAGTTTTGATATCACTTCCGGTTTTGACGTCATTTGCTTGTAAACTTGAAATTGCAACTTCCGGAGTTTTGAAGATATTTGAAAATTTCTTTTTGCATTATGTTAGAAACTGTCATCATAAAAGGAATATATAATAAAATTTGACCCTGAAGTAATATGTCAGGCGCTATGTTATTATGACTATTTTTATAAAACTCAAAATGGGGCCTCAGGGGATAATCGGATTTGCACAATATTGGTGTCTATGAAATCCTTAGTCGATGGCCAACAACCTTGTGGCAACTGATTTTTTAATTTCGATTTTTTTGTATTTCTGGAACAAGAATTTTAGTATAGACTGAAACTTTCAAGGCTCATATTTCTAAATCTATTAGTTCAAATGACCAGGAAGTATTATTAGCCTGTAGTCTATTAGGTGTAACACACCTCGAGAGGATCATTCTTTGTTATTATATCTGACAACATGTGAGAGTCTACGTTGTTGCATTACAACGTACCATTCCCTCAGCACATCATACGATTCATGATCAGTATACCGACATCTAGAAAGTTACAAGATACCATATTGTTTCTTTTAAAGCTTCTCACTGGCCAATGTTTTGAGTAGTAATTTAAAATGTTTAAATGCAGTTTTCTCCCTTCAACTGAAAAATGTTTGTTGTCTTTATTATTAAATATTCTTTAACTATTCTACTTCCAATGATGTATAAAAATGTACATGTACGACTTTTTAATCAGATGACTTTTCACTACCGAACGTGAACTGGTTATTCTACTTTTCAATCCCGAATATAAACAATTTATATGCCGATTTTTATGTTCTGTAAATTTTGCAGTATTGATTGAAAACGCAATTTTTTTTACCCATGGACGAAACCGGATGCGCACTGCCCAGTATCGTCTCACGATTCTAGTTATTATTATTATTACTATTAGTATTATTAGTAAAGACCCGTTATACTGTGTAAGAGTTAGATCTTAGAGTTAAAGGGCCATTCTGCTTTTTTCAAAAAAGTTTCCATCATCAAAAAAATCGCAAATGTTACCTGAGAGTATTTCTAAAGTATGTTTATTATATCTATGCATCTTCTTGATCAAATTGATTTTGTTTTTAAATGGTTAATTATAAACAGGGAGTACTTATTGTTAATAAGGCAATTTGACCTAGATGTTTGGTTTGGCTTTATAATGACTCGCTATTTCTATTTGAAACCTTTTTACTTACACAGGAGGGACATTTCGCTACAATTAGGCGTTTATTTTACTCAAATCTGTTCAGTAGTTTTCTATCGGCGTCCAAAAAACATAAAACACTTAAAAATCTTACATAAGGTTTTTATACGCCCACATGAAAATGTGGACGTATATTGCCGTCACCCCTGTCCGTCCGTCGGTCCGTCAACAATTTCTTGTGTACGCGATAGAAACCAGAGTTTTTATCCGATTCGAATGAAACTTGGTATGTGTATTCATATTGATAATATCTCGGATAAGTTCGAAAATGGTGCAATTCCAGTCGTCGGTTTATGAGTTATTGCCCTTGACTTAGTGAAAAAACGTTAAAATTTACTTGTGTACGCGATAGAAGCTAGAGTTCAAATCGGATAAAAACTCTAGCTTCTATCGCGTACACAAGTAAATTTTAACGTTTTTCACTAAGTCAAGGGCAATAACTCATAAACCGACGACTGGAATTGCACCATTTTCGAACTTATCCGAGATATTATCATTATGAATACACAGTTTGAAAATGGCACAATTCCAGTTGTCAGTTTATGAGTTATTGCCCTTGACTTAGTGAAAAAACGTTTAAATTAACTTGTTTACGCCATAGAGGCTAAAGTTTTCATCCAATTTGAATGAAACTTGGTATGTGTATTCATCTTGATAATAAATCGGATAAGTTCGAATATGGCACGATTCCAGTTGTCAGTTTATGAGTTATTGCTCTTGACTTAGTGAAAAAAAACGTTAAAATTAACTTGGTATGTGTATTCATCTTGATAATAACTCAGATATATTCGAGAATCGCGCCTTTCTAGTCGTCGGTTTATGAGTTATCGCCCTTGACTTAGTGAAAAAACGTTAGAATTAACATGTGTACACGATAGAGGCAAGAGTTTTCATTGAATTGATTCATCTAATTATCAGCTCAAATAAGTGCGATGGTGCAATCAATTTTTTCAAATATTTAAATTTGCTGAAGTGGGCGTATGTTACCTTGTCTGGCAAGTTATCTTTTAATATTTTAGCGTTTAAAAATTAACGGTTGGATTTTTTTAGTTTAAACTTTCAGATGCATTAAAGGACACATTGTTAAAGATTTTGGTGTATAGTTTTCACAAATTTGAGCAAAAAAAAATTTTGACCTAAAAAAAATTCAGACTGTCCCTTTAAGTAAACTTAAAGTGATTAAATTTTATTTCATATAATCTAACAAACCTAGAATCTAACCGCGCTGTCAGCTAAATTGGATAATAAGACTCTGCTATTTAGTAACTAGAGCATGTTATAATATTTCCATATCTCTTTTTTTCAGGTTTTGGACACATTGCACCAAAAACAGTATGGGGTCGATTAGTCTGTATAGCATATGCTGTGCTTGGAATCCCTCTGATGTTGTTGTGTTTGGCCAATATCGGCGATGTTCTCGCTGATATATTTAGATTCATTTACGCCAAGATCTGTTGTTGTGGATGCTGCCGACGAAAAAAGAAGGAACGATCGACAAAGGTTGTTGAGATCAAACCAATGCAGAGAGGCGGCGATAATTGGAAATCTGACAAATCGAACATGGTCATGAATAACTCTGTCAAGGACCATAACGAATTCTCAAAACTTCCTTGTAAATCGCCAACTGGAAGCACAGATACCAATGACACCACAAAATTAAAATTGTCATCACGATCACCCAGTCCGCTGGCTAAATCCAGTGTTAAAATAGTTCCATTAGATGTCAAAACGATGAACCGACCTGACCCTATGATTCTCGACGACGATAGCGATGATGACGATGATGATTTAGACGAAAAAAAAATCACTGTACCACTTACCATTACTATGATTGTTATCGGTGGCTACATATTCGGTGGAGCAGTATTGTTTGCTTTATGGGAAGGATGGGATTGGCTGCAGTCTGGATATTTCTGTTTTATTACACTCAGCACAATTGGTTTCGGTGATGTTGTGCCTGGAACAGATTTCGACAATCCACAATCACAAGCTCAACTACTACTTGGCGCCGTGTACGTCTTGTTCGGTATGGCTATACTATCCATGTGTTTCTCACTTATGCAGGATGAAATTATAGCGAAATGTAGATGGGTTGGACAAAAACTGGGCATTTTGGAGCCCACCGAAGAATAACATATCTTTGAAAGGGAGATGTTACTTATAATTTAGATTGAAGACACTAAATTATAGAGTGTGCAATGTAACATCTTTTTGAAGGTTTTGGGATAATTTGAAAAAAAAGAGGTCACGATAATTTGATTTTTGGTTCTTTAGAAAAGGTTTTACAGAATCAAAGTGGGGAAAGAATATTTTACATTTTATTCATGAAATATAAATGACTCATCATTGAAATTAGGGCAAATGTGCTATTCAGAAAGGTTAATAAGTATTTAAACAAGTTCCAAAAGATAGTGAGGTGTACTACGAACTAAAGCTCAAATTGTCATGGCCTTAGAGGTTTTATCTCCTAGAAGTGCAATTGATTTCTTTTATGCTCTTTCCAAAGACACGATAACTTTATTTTCTAGATACTGCTGAAGTTGCAATCTCCTGAGGTTGAGTCCACGTTTAACCTTTTTTTCTATATTTTTCAATTGATGTTGTAAATCCCTTTGAATTTTTATTAATGTTTGTCATTTAAATTGTTATGTCGGAAACTAGGGTTTGTTTGGTAATGATGTTTACTACTTTTTCAGATCACATATCATTTATAATGTGATTGAATAATGAAACGCAAAGCTATGCAGTTCCATTCCTTACACTGTGATAGGATTATCAGGGAAATGTATTTGAAAGGTGTGAATAGACGAGGTAGACAGAATAAGTAAAATATAGGCCGAATTGTTTTGGCCTCATAAAAACGCGAAAGCTGACTGGTCGCCCCACCTGTACTTGTACCTCCTTGCTTGGAGTGATTTGTTTCCGATTTATGACAAATGTATTTGATTACACGCCCTTATTCCGTCCAAATATTTAAATTTGTGTTTTGTTGTAATATTTTTTGTAAATTATCTTATTTTTATGGATCAATTATGTTTATATCATGTAAAATCATCGTTATAAATCCCAAGCACTTAGAACCCGTCCTACACCTAAAGTGAAAGTTAATCGACTCCCACTGATTATTGTTAGAGGAAATATGATTGAAAGGATCGATGAACATGATTATTTTCAAAAATTTCCAATGGTTTTCATCACATTAGAGTCTACTTATTATCAGGGGTGTGAAAGTGTTTTACAGTTCAAAAATTGTTATTAAAACATAATTAAATTTTAACTTTCTGAACCACTTTACCAAACCAAACATATATCTCAAATATTGATACATGTAGCTTTGTAACAATACATTGCTTAAGGACACAACTTATCGCAATGTTTCGATACTTTAATTTCATTGGTACAATAAACTTTCTACCTATAACCGACAACTCATAGTAAACGCGAAGTTGAACGATTTTGTACACGATTTTTAAAATAATATTTATTGCATAATGTGTTAGTTTACTTATATATTTGTACCTCAGTCTACACTATATCGGGATATGAATATAATTCTATGAGATCTAAGTCTTATAGCTTTCTATGTATAGTGTTACCTTGATTACTTTTGTATTGATTATTGCCTAGGGTTTTTGTTATTAATTTTGTGCAAATCAATCATTCCGTCCTAGCGTCTTTGAAAATGCGTGACTTGTACATAACGGGATCGATATTTACAGTCGTCACATTCCAGTCATTAGTACCTTAAAGTTGAATAAACAGTATGCAAAATTGTCTTTATTGAAGGAGTGAAATAATTTCCAAAATATGCTGTTTACTTCTATACATGTACATGTATATGTATTCGATCAACCTAAATTGTTTTTAAAATGTTAATAAATAATTACTAATCAAGCAGTTCAAACTAGTTGTAAACTAGTATAGTATATAGCCAATTGACCGATTTATAGTTTATTTCTTGGCGGATTTTGACAAAACTTGATAGAGTACATTAAAATAATATTTTCACAAAAATCATTTAAAATATTAAATGGGTTATTGCCTATAATTCTACGTTGTGGTCACGATTGAAACTTGGTAAGTGTGTATGTTAATACCTTGGGATAAAACCCATTGAAGATCAGAAAAATGGAAATATATTCTATATGAGTTGTGGACACGAAATAGGGCTGGTTTCTTGATGGATTTTGATGAAACTTGGTGTGTGTGTTTGTAAAACCTATTGATAATCAAAAAAATTCGAAATATATTTCACATGAGTATGTATATGCACTTGTTCTTAAAATTGTTTTTTTCTTTTAGCCAGTATCACTCTCAAAGACGTTAGAGGGCTGCTTTTTGACAACACTTTGTGTGATTACCTATTAAAGATTAGACAAATCGGAAAATATTTAATAGGTTATTGCCCTTGTTTTTGAAACTACGCTGTGGAATAGAAATAGAGATGGGTCTTGATGGGCTTAAATGAAACTTGATGGGAGTGCTTGTCATCACCTCAGACAGATGGATAAATATGAAATGGTTTGTTGTCCTCGTTGTGGACACGATAGAGTTGGTTTCTTGATAGATTTTTGCCCTTGTTCTTTGAGACATATAAAGCACAATTCTGAACGGATTTAAACGAAACTTGATGAAATTTTTAAAATATTGTTTGAAAGAAGCGAATAGAGGAATAGAAGCGAGCAAAATTTTGATCATTAATATGATCAAACAATCTTGGTACCTAACCTAGTTGTCGGCCAAATTTTAGCCACTACTAATCATATTATAATGGATGAATAATTTTTTTAAGTTTTAAAAATAGTTTTTTATATGTTATCACCTGTGCTCTAAATTCATAGATTTAACCAATGGTGACTGGTTCTGAATACCACATGTTCCTTTAGCAACGGCTATCATTTCATTACATTACATTGCTCCGTTGCTATCATGATAAGACATTCTCGTCATTAATTTTGATTGGTCGAAGGATTATTGTTCGGCCAGTTATATTCCATGTAACAAATTATTGCGGGAAAACTTTCGAATGACCAGACACCAGATTTCTTGCAGCGAATTTACCTTGTGATAATTGAGTCTCAAAGGTCAAGGCCGAATTGATACCAAAATAGAGGATCGTATAAGATTTTGTGGGCTTTACAAAGGAAGTTTCCTTCAATCTTTAAAAAATTATTGAGGTTGCGTGAATTTTCCCGATTACGGAAAAAATGCTAAGAGAAATTAACTTTTTCGTGTAGTCGAACTTGCTTTGCAAATCATTCTAACCTACACTCAAAATGTAACGAGATCGCTTATTGGATAAATTGAATGTGACGTAGTGTTTTTAAAACGAGGTTATTAGTTGTTAATGACGAGAAAACCCCGTCAATCCAGCAACGGTAGATAATGCCAATGTCTAACGTTGCTGAAGGAACATGTGAATACCATGACTTCGTTTAAGTCAATTATGAGAATATGGTTTTATTGTTGAGGCTGTACAAACAGCATCATTCTGATGTGTCTTAATATTTATGAGCAAGAGATATTTTCAAGGGATTTGAATTGAAATATGAAGATAAATGTTGTAAAAAAAAAAAACACGGCATGTAGCAATATTCAATGTAATTATTTCCTGTCGTAGCAACCAAAACGATCAATTAATGACATTGTCAACTGAAGATAATATTTGACATAAATTGTAAACGGTATTGCATAGAAAGTGGATGTAATGTTGAGATATGAATATGTACAATAATCTGCTATGTTTTTTCTTTTGGTAAACCCGATTGTAGACCAGTATTTTTAAGCTGAAGGCTGTTGTTGGACAGGACAATCTGAGCAGTTCGATTACCCAGACCTATTTTGTGATAGTTTGCCTACTTATTTTGTGATAAAATATATTGTATACTATCAAATTTATTTATTATATTGTTATCTTTTTTAATGTTTTCTATTACTCTGTTATTTTAGATTTTATTGTACATGTATATTAAATTATTCTTGTTCCATTTGTGTATTATTTACTATGATACTTCAAAGGGGAATGTTCAGCATTTTCGAGGGTCGATTTGGGTCTTGAATATTGAAGAAATTCTCACAGATATACAAATTTTGTGAATTGCATTAAATTGACCTTTTTAAAAAGTAAAATCATTCATTTATCATTTATCTATGGATGGCAACCAATAAAAATTTAAAAGAAATATTCTAAAATAGTAAAAAAAACTTTTAAAAATGCTTTCCAAAATATGCAAAAAGATCGGTAGTTTCCGTCACTATTCGGAAATTACTTCAGTTGTGCCGAGACCGGCCACATGATATTGTTTACATTATTCGCAATGTTTGGCCTAAGCCTATGACAAAAATCGATCAATTTTTATACGCCCTCATCTCTCTATGAGGACGTATATTGTCGGCACCCCTGTCCGTCCGTCCGTCAACATTTGCTCGTAAACGCTCTAAAAACTAGAGTTTTTGACGGAATCAAATGAAATTTGATATGTGTATACATATTCATAAAACGAAGATCAAGTTCGAATTTGAGCTATTTTTGGATCGTTAGAAGCAGAGCTATTGCCCTTGCCCCAAATCTTGAATATGATATTACTCTCTTAGTATTCAACCGATTTTGATGAAACTTAAAATGGATGTTATTGGGCCTAAATCGAAAGGTTTGAGAAAGTTTAGTTTACTCCTGATTTAAATTAAAGCTTTTTCAAGATTTAGGCCCCTTTCATCAGTTTTGAGGAGTTATCGCCCTTTAACCTCTATACAGTAAGTGCTTCTATCAACATCAATTGCTTGTAAACGCTCTAAAAACTATAATTTTTGATGGAATTCGGTATGTATATACATATTCAGAAAACACAGATCAAGTTCGAATTTGAGCTATTTTCGATCGTTAGTAGCAGAGTTGTTGCCCGAGCCCCAAAGTCTTGAATATGCTATTACTATCTTAGTTTTCAACCAATTTTGTTAAAACTTAAAATGGATGTTATTGGACCTAAATCGACAGGTTTGAGAAAGTTTAGATTTATCCTGATTAAATTAAAACGTTTTCGTTAGGCGTATATGGCTGTGGTCCACTATCTTTAAGTTAGCATTCTGATTTTCTGTTTCAGGAAATGTATCACTTGTAAAATCAGACAAATCTAGTATTCCAATAAGTATGCACTAGAATAACTCGCATTTAAATATCATAAGTACCATTTAAAACGAATATATTGGCGAATATATTGAATTTGTGTTGTCCGCATAGTGGAACCGCGTTTATCCGTCCACCGGTACTCCGGAAACCCCGATATCCGCTCGCTTTTTGTTGGGAACGGAATATTTACTATGTAAAATTACCTGTTAATCCGATGATCCGGTTTTCGCTTCCGCACACCTGTGATTGACTACCAATTAACAAACTCTATAGTAATTAATACTCATCAATCCGATCGCGTGTCACTAATAATTGATTCGGGATTAGCGGTATTCTTTATGTGTGTCATCTGTGTTTCATAAAGTTAAATTCAGGGATTAAGTTAATCCATACTGTATTATACTGTAATTAATTGTCCATGACGAAACTTATAATTAGATCTATGTTACGAGTTACAGGATACACATAGCGATTCACAATGAAAAATTGAAAACCTCGCGTTGTTACCGATGACTCGATACTCGCGTGACTTGGTGTTGAGCATAGCTCTCGTATGCATCTTTTGTAAACCATGTTTTAAAACAAAATTATCGATATAAATAATAAATATCACACTAAAATGCTAATAAGATATACGGTAACTGTATAACAATGAGAAATATTGTCTTCAATCAATTTCAATAAAAGTTAAAATTACTAAATATAGAACACTGGGGTCAGATTTATTCAATACTCAATTTTCATTGGTTGATATTTCCCGCCATAAATGTATATGGGCTAAAATTAGTATCATATCAATGTTGTGTTTCTTTCACCCATTCTCGATGGCATTACATGACCATATCAATATTTTAACTTTGTTTGAAACTGTCGTTGTATGCTCTATATCATTTTCCAAAAATTAGTTCAAATCTTATTTATTTACTTTATAAAACAATAATTGTTAAATTCAGATTTTGATTAAAATCACGGGGATCTAGAAAAGACCATCGTATTGTACTACCGTACTCTCGCATGCCTATTATATGTATTATGGCGTACGTGACTTTTGACAGGTAGGACATAACTCTGATGAGCAAAATTACATTTTTCAGCTATCCGGAATATCTATAAACCGCACGGGAACGGATTTGTGCATGCGCATCGCCAACTTTCTTATTCCTTATTCGAATTTCTTCAAAATTGAAATGTATGTGTATAATTAGATTCAAAATATCATGGATATATTGAATTTGTGTAATGCGCATCGTCAACTTTCTTATTTCTTATCCAAATTTATTCAAAATTGAAATGTATTTTGTGTATAATTAGATTCGAAACATCATGGACATAATGAAATTGTGTAGTGCGCATGCGCAGCGCCAACTTTCTTATTTCTTATTCGAATTTCTTCAAAATTGAAATGTATGTGTATAATTAGATTCAAAATATCATTGATATATTGAATTTGTGTAGTGCGCATGTTGTGTTCTCATGACTCGAAGTTCTCGACAATATCTATCCACTGGTATTTTCATATTTTGTTTGAGACCGCAACTTCCGGTTTTATAAGCGATTGAAAATAGTAAAAAATTAATTTAAATAGCTCTAACAGCTTCCATTTTTGTGCAAATTTCTTAATTTTTACAGATTTGTAATCTACGCATCAAGACGCATCCAAAGATGTATAATATTGTAGCGGAATCGCTACATGGCAGAGGAGTAACTACTCAACTCTGCTGTGGGTAAAGTATAGTGTTGGAAATGACAACAAGTAATAAGTAAAGCTTTATGTACACTTAAATACAATCAGGTTACATAGAATCCAGGATCCAGTCGTACATTCAATGCAGCTCCTAATCTGTTGTGTTGAACTACGCGCGTGGTTTGGTTTATATAGCCAGTCATCGGCTGCTGATTGGATGAGCACGCACGGGCATTCATAACAACTACTTCACGGGTTTGGTCTCGTTTTGATACCAGTCTTCGTAAATCGGCGGAGATTGCCAATGTGAACTCGTAAACTTGTTGTACCAGCAACTGGATAATCAAGACTGTTAACAAGGGAGATCAATTCCCGTAACACTCTTCCCCTTCTTATCTTTTCAAAGCTGGAAGCTGAAGATTAATAACTAGCGTTTTAACATTACACTAAACAATAAAAATAAAATAAAAATAGTTAACATGAGAATAATACATTTTTTTTTATCAAAGTCTTCAATTAGTTCATGACATAATCATTGAATCTTTTTGGAATTCTTCTTCAAATCTGGTTCTACTTGTGACTTGTGTGGGGATAACAAAAGAAGCTGCCTGGGCATCTCCCCGAGGGTATTAAAAGTTCATGCCTTAAGCGTCTCAGCCAAATCGGATTTTCGGACTAGTCTTTTGATTGGTCAGTTCATATAAGGGATGACAAGTCTTTGTGATTAGGAATGGACCTTTCCTTGGTGGCATTAAATTCTTGCCGTTCCCTATTCTCGTTGAATCAACGTGGTAGACAATGTCTCCAACATTGAACAAATCTTCATGAGAGACATCGTAGTCTTTTTCATGTACTTCTGATAATGTTTCGACATCCATTTCAGGTGCGCTGGAAAATGGGAATGCGGATGGCTGAATGCCTTCCTTGGGTAATTTTTGCAAATGTTCGTATTCCTGTTTAAGAGGATTGCTTCCGGTGTCAATTATAGGAGTTATCGTCCTAAGTCTAAATCATGTTGAGCTAAAGTGTCTTGGGATTTCGTTAGAGTTTCTGCTAACTTAGTCTTTTTGGTCATTGCCAAATTATCACCAGATTTATCGAACAAGTCTTGTAAGTGAAGTGGAACCGTCATTAATGTGGTATCCACGTCAACAGTATTAATAGAAAAGCTTTGAGATCTAGAAGTTGAATTAGATTATGATATAGTTTTTCCGATTGTCCTCTTAGCATTTTTTTTTACGGTGTCCTTTCTTTAATGATTTGAATGAATTAGTGTCATTTATTATCCGAAATACTTGCCTGGATTTCCCAAAGGCAGAAACCAACAAACCCTCGTTAGAAGTTGGATTAGGTTCAGTCACAAAATCTCCTTCGATTTGTCTCAAAAGTTCTGCTCCACACAAACCTACTGAATTTGAAGGTATTGTTACCTGTTTACTGACTAATACTTCGGATAAATCGTCGTTACTCTTGCAAGATCGTAAATCAGCGTTGATTGTTCCGTTGCCGATTTTAACTGAGGGACGTTCTATATTTATTACGCATTTATGTTGCGCCAAAAAGTCTAAGCCTAAAATTATGTCATCGTCCATAGCAACCATGTACACATCCCAGTCAAAATATTTGTTACCTATTTTAATTGTCAAACCCTGGACGCGTTGAGCATAAACGGGTTGATTTCCTTATCCTGAAAGTTTAATAATTTCTTTAAAAATTAATCGTCCATTATACGTTTTACATATATTTTCGTTAACCAAAGTAAGCATTGCAGCTGTGTCGGCAATTTTGGTTTGATTCACTATCACGGGTAAAATTAAATTCAATTGTTTTGACAATCGGATCCTAGCTTCTAGCGAAGTGTCATTAGACCTTGAACCACTTCTATATTTAGATTCAGGTTTCGTACCACGATTCGGTGAAGAAGTACTATTTCTATTTCTTCGAGTTCGTCTGGGTATATTCAGTATCGGTGTCATAGTTTCTCCGACAGAGTCCGACACACTCCGACACTCCGACAAGACATTTGAGACTTAATATTCGCGAATTGAAAAGCACGTTTTTATCACACTGGCTGCAATAAAAAGTTAGAATGTTTTATTACGTATGAAGAAACGAAACAACAAGTAAATCATTTTTCAACATCTATCGTATGTCTTTTGATAGAAAATATTCAGCTATCCCACTGTGGCGAGTTTTAACGGGAGTAAAAGTAAGCGTGTCATGTTTTTTTTTTTTTTGATTTTACTTGTGAGTTGAGATTTTGCCGCCGACTGCATTTTCAAATTTACTATTTCATATTTCCGCAGAATTTTTTTTTATAAACACTGGTCCTCATGTCGATCAAGTGTTGTATGAGATAAATGATATTTCACAGACTGAAATAATAAACGGTTAGGCCTAAAAGTGAGATAGCCTAGGCCTATAAGCCTATATGACCTAAATTTAAATTTCCAGCGAAAATATGCGAACGATAAAATTTGCCCCATGGTGACGATGCTTTTGTGAGAGGGGATGTCCACAGCCGGAACATTTCGGGACTTTAATGTTCTCTGATGCCAAATTGTGCCTATTTTACGTCCATTACAGACACTCTACTCAGCAAAGCTTGTCCATTTGTGGGATAAAACAGGATATCATGTGCCCCCCCCCCCCCCAGGTTTTCTGACGAGGGGGGGGGGGTGTCCCAGGTCTCCCCTGGATACGCCACCATCGGTATCAGGACAATTCCCCCCAGACAGTTGCCCCCCGGACAATTTCCCCCCTCAAATCCCCCCTGGACAGATGCCCCCAAGGCAAAAGCCCCCCAAGACAATTCCCACGTGGACAATCACCCCCTGGACCACGCCCCCCCCCCCCAGAAAATCCCCCCTGGACGATTGCCCCCGAGACAATAGCCCCCTGGACAATTGCCCCCCCCCCCTCCAGGACAATACCCCCCTGGAAAACTACCCCCTGGACAATTGCCCCCATGTCAATATCCCCCCTGGACAACTACCCCCAGATAATGCCCCACGTAAAATTGACCCCAGATTAATTGAACTGAATTCCCTCGTTCTTCCTATGTAAAATTACCCACCAGATCATCGAACAAAGTAAGGAACGTCCCCTTTTATGACTCAGAAGGGTGGCTATGCCCATGGGTGGCATAGGTAGGCTATAGTATGTTTCGGACTATTCAAAGCACGGAGAAAAGTCCACTTTTATTGCAATTTTACAATATACCTACTTAAGATTCGAGAAAATTTACATTTAGGTCATATAGGCTTAGGCTATCTCACCTTTAGTCCTAACCGTTTATTATTTCAGTCTGTGAAATATCATTTATCTCATACACTTGATCGATATGAGGACCAGTGAATAAAATACAATTCTTCGGAAATATGAATTCGACATTCGTATGGTAAATCTCAACTCACAAGTAAAATAAAAAATACATGGCGCCTTTACTTTTATTCCCGTAAAAACTCGCCACAGTGATATAGCTAAATATTTTCTGTCAAAAGACATACGAAAGATGTTGAAAAATGATTTATTTATTGTGTCGTTTCTTCATACGTAATAAAAAACATTCCAACGTTTTATAGCAGCCTGCGTGATAAAAACGTCCTTTTCAATTCGCGAATATCAAGTCTCAAATATCTTGTCGGAGTGTCGGAGTGTGTCGGACTCTGTCGGAGAAACTATGACACCGATTCAGTATCCGACTCTGTCCTGTCACTGCGTCTCACTCTATAGTCTCTGTCTTAGTTATTGGAACGTATATCGTTATAACGACGAGGCGGTTCACGATCTTGTCCTTATCTATTATTATAACGTTCGTTTCGCCTAGGTTGTTCGTAGTCTCGATACGGTCTATCATTCCGATTGCTATTTGTCCAAGTACGACTATCGTATCGATATTCTGTTCCGTTCAGGATAACTAGGGGAAGTTCTTGCCTCCTTGTATTCGTCATTGTTGCGATTAGAATTATATGTAGGTACGTCACGCCTGTGGTTTTCTGACTGATTAGCTTTAGTGATCTCTGATAATTTTTCAAGTACCGATTCAAGTTGTTTCCCTATCTTTTCGATCTCACTGGTGTTTTTTGAAGGTTCTGTGTCTGAATCGGACTTAAAGTTAACTTGTTGATGTGAAAAGTTTTTAGTGCCAAATAAGCTTTTCTGGTTTGCCAAAAATAGTCTCATATGTTTTAAAGCGTTTTGAACCGATTTCGGATTCTTTTCCATAGCTTTTTGTGCGGCATCCTTCTCCTTACAACCACGGAGAAAGCATTCAAAAGCTATTTGGTTCCTAGTTTTACTGTTAGCGTACACGTTGAGCAAATTCAGCAAGTGAATCCGTTTCGAGTTGACGTAATGATTGTAATTCGCGCCTGGCAGAAACAGGTTCCTCTTTCTCGCCAACACGAAAGTTTAATTTCTTCTTAACTTCTCTATACGATAGATCAGAAGAAAGCTTATCTGCGTATTCAAGTGCGGAATTTCGTAAACAGTCCATTAGTCGATCTAATTTTTTGGTATTCGACCATTCTTGGTGTCGAGCGATTCGCTCAGAATGCAATATAAATGGCTCCCATTGAAGGTTGGCATTTTTGGTTTCTGTGGACTTGGGCTATGCCGTCTTCGCCTATTTCTTTGTCGGTATTTACAGCTTAATTTTCCAACTTTTTTCTATTTCTTATCCGAATTTTATGAAACTAGGTACGTATATGCATGATCGGATTGCGAATTCATGGGAAATGTTAGATTTAGGTTCTGCGCATGCGCATTATTAACTTTCTCGATTCTCATCCAAATTTCTTTAAAAATTGACACATATGTGTATTAACAGATTCGCAATATCATGGATATATTGAATTGTGTAGTGCGCATGCGCATCGCCAACTTTCTTATTTCTTATCCGAATTTCTTCAAAATTTACATGTGTATGATCATATTCGATATATCATGGATATATTGAATTTGTGTAGTGCGCATGCGCATTGCCAACTTTCTTATTTCTTATCCGAATTTCTTTACAATTGACATGTATGTGTATAATTAGATTCGAAATATCATGGATATATTGAATTTGTGTAGAGCGCATGCGCATCACCATCTTTCTTATTTCTTTTCGGCATTTCTTCAAAATTGGCATGTATGTGTATAATTAGATACGAAATATCATGGATATATTGAATTTGTGTAGTGCGCATGCGCAACTTTCTTATTTCTTATCCGAATTTCTTTAAAATCGGCTTGTGTTGCATACGCTAAAAGAATATGAGTACAGGGCATGCGCAAGAAATATTGCCGCACCGGTCGTACCTGTGTGTCGTAACAAGCCCTGCATCAGTACTGTTAACTAAACAGTTCTAGTCTTATCTTCTTTATACAAATACGAAAAATTAAAAAGAAGGGAAATAGGGAGGGAGGGCAAAATTGGAAGACTACTGTATACGTGTCTGTACTCAGACAGGGATAAATCAAACTAACGATAATGACTAACGAGTTCAAGATGGCGAAGGGTATAGAAAGGCTTCTACTTCTCTCTGTAAATAAGTAATTTTTGTTAACTATTCTGTGATTTGTGTAAGCTTCAATGAAGAATTTGGTGCTATAAACACTTTAGCTATTGGTGGTACATGGATCAGATACAAAATTAACACTACAACGAAGAAGTTTTATCGAACATTTAGTTGTAAACAATACTTGATGACGTCATAAAGTGGTTGTGAAACTCGCAGAGAACTATCAACCTACAAGAAGTATGGCTAGTCAACTAACAGATTTAAACCCAACGTACACTTTCCAACAAACCAATCATGGTCTACTAGCGTAAACTCCAGCTCATGAAGTTCAAACAGCTGGCACAAACCATCATCAACCTCAGGCAAGTCCAACAAGTTTTAGTCAGACACAGCCACCATTTTGGGCAGTAGAATTGTTGCATAATATGAGAGACTTAACATATAGAACCAATGAAATAAACTATAAGCTATAAGAATTGAAAAGTGAAATTCAACCTGAAATAAGAAGCATTCATGAAAATATCAGGGGGTTGAGAAATGAGATGGAGAATATTAATCAGGAAACAAGGCAAATATCTGCTAGAACTGAGATTCTTGAGAATACCATCAGAAGAATGGAGGGGACGAACAGAACATTAAGAGATGAAATTGTAAATATGAAAGCAAGATCGATGAAAAATAACTTAATTTTTACAAAAATAGAAGAAAATGAGAAAGGTAATTTTTTAGAAACTGAAAGAAAAGTTCGAAATTTTCTGACAAATACTATGAAAATAGCAACTGATACTGTAGCAGAAATGAAGTTTGAGAGGGTGAACCGGTTTGAAGAAATAAGCCCAGGAAGATTTGTGTAGAGTTTTTAAGCAGGAAAGATAAGGATTTGGTAAGATACAGTACTAGAAGTTTGAAGAACACTAATCATTTTGTTTATGAACAATTTCCAGCTGAGGTGAAGGATGAAAGAAGAAAATAAGTCATAATCATGAAAGAAGAAAAGGTGAGAAATTCAGAATCAAGAGTGAAATTAGTCTATAATAAATTATACATAAATGGGCTGGAATATAAACAATAGGACAGGAAGGGGTGTGTGTTTGATCATAATAATGATAAGTATAGAATTAAAATATGTGCATGGAACTGTCAGAGAGGGCTTTTTACCAAATTAAAAGACACAAACTTTATTGATATAATACAAAATAAAGATGTAATTTTTCTGTCTGAATGTTGGCTAAAGAAAAGAATTAGAAAGTGACATTGTTGAATTCAAATGTATAGGTGTGGTTGCCCTTATAGGAGACTTTAACAGTAGGGTAGGGACAGGCACTGATGTTATTGTTCATGACAAATTACACAAGGACATTTCGGACGCTCTGAAGGATGTTATTAATTAAGTTATGAACAGTTTGAAAGATATACAGATTTGTTTCTAAAGATAATTTGGGATTGCCGTTAAGAAGTGTTAATATGCAACGTAAATGAATAGGGAGTAGATTAATTGTATTGTTTCGTTGGTTTGAAAAGTTCCGACTTGAAAAGTTCCGACAGTAGAGAAGAAAGTGTTCAGAATTTTCAAAGGTGTGTCCGCATGAACAGGATGGATTGTCGGATATGTGCATTAAGAATTTGTGAGCGTTTAGCTGACTTTTATAATGAATTAGTTTGGTATGTATTATTTGTAATGGACGGTTGCCAGAGTAGAAATATGTTGGTACAGAGGATTTTGAGATAAATTTTACAAGCAGGGATTTAAGCTGAGACAGGGATGAAGAATTGCGTATTGAGTCGGGTAGATTGTTCCAGATTTGTACAGTGGATGGGAGAAAAGATGATTTGTAAGCTACAGTGTGCCACGGTATAGTGCGAAAATGGTGCTTGCTTCTGATGGGGTAAGGGTTTACAATCGAAATATGAGGTGGTACCAGAATTCTCAGATATTGAGGTGTTAAACCATTAATCATTTTATAAAATAAAGTTATTTTGTGACTAAAGCGACGATCGGTTAAACTTGAGAAGCCGGATTCTTTGTATAAAACTGAGTGGGAAGTTCCACGAACAAGACCTGTAAAGTGCGAATTGCATCCAAATTGATATATTCTAATTTAGTTTCATCTTCTTTTGTACAATTGTTCCATAAAACATCAGCGTAATCAAATATAGGAGTAGTAGTGGAAGTGATGATTCTGAGACATATGAGAGTGGATACCCATGAGGATACCCTCTGACGTCATCATTGCCTCTCAATATTGAAAGCGTGTTTGAACTTGTCCATTTGTGTACGTAGTGACCTTTTCAACACTTTCTGTTGACCTCAATAATCTGGTGTAACGTATGTGGGTCAATAGTTAGTAGAGTCCACTAATACTTTAACCTTACTAAACGTTTTGAATAATGAAAATTATTTTACCTTATAAAAACATGATATGTACCCGAAACCCCAAACCTTAAACGCTTCATACTTATGATTCAAATTTTACCAACGAACTTGTTCGACGCACTTCAGCTTCCATTCGATAATTGAACTCTTTTCTCTATATTTTTATATATTTATTTATCTCGTCTCCGTTATACCTATATATTATATTTGTAACTGTATCCAAATTGATATTTTCTAATTTAGTTTCATCTTCTTTTGTACAATTGTTCCATAAAACATCAGCGTAATCAAATATAGGAGTAGTAGTGGAAGTGATGATTCTGAGACATATGAGAGTGGATACCCATGAGGATACCCTCTGACGTCATCATTGCCTCTCAATATTGAAAGCGTGTTTGAACTTGTCCATTTGTGTACGTAGTGACCTTTTCAACACTTTCTGTTGACCTCAATAATCTGGTGTAACGTATGTGGGTCAATAGTTAGTAGAGTCCACTAATACTTTAACCTTACTAAACGTTTTGAATAATGAAAATTATTTTACCTTATAAAAACATGATATGTACCCGAAACCCCAAACCTTAAACGCTTCATACTTATGATTCAAATTTTACCAACGAACTTGTTCGACGCACTTCAGCTTCCATTCGATAATTGAACTCTTTTCTCTATATTTTTATATATTTATTTATCTCGTCTCCGTTATACCTATATATTATATTTGTAACTGTATCCAAATTGATATTTTCTAATTTAGTTTCATCTTCTTTTGTACAATTGTTCCATAAAACATCAGCGTAATCAAATATAGGAGTAGTAGTGGAAGTGATGATTCTGAGACATATGAGAGTGGATACCCATGAGGATACCCTCTGACGTCATCATTGCCTCTCAATATTGAAAGCGTGTTTGAACTTGTCCATTTGTGTACGTAGTGACCTTTTCAACACTTTCTGTTGACCTCAATAATCTGGTGTAACGTATGTGGGTCAATAGTTAGTAGAGCCCACTAATACTTTAACCTTACTAAACGTTTTGAATAATGAAAATTATTTTACCTTATAAAAACATGATATGTACCCGAAACCCCAAACCTTAAACGCTTCATACTTATGATTCAAATTTTACCAACGAACTTGTTCGACGCACTTCAGCTTCCATTCGATAATTGAACTCTTTTCTCTATATTTTTATATATTTATTTATCTCGTCTCCGTTATACCTATATATTATATTTGTAACTGTAATTACAGGCGAAGCAGATATATATAAGCTACCAGCTTGTTTCTGTATCGTCATTTCATATTGCACTATAATTTGTATTGCAATGCTAAATGAAATAAATATTGTTTAAATCAAATAAAAGATACAATATAGAAAATATGAACTATGTCAATAAATAATGGTTATCAATATTCAATAATTAATATGTATATTTAAATATATGAACGAAAAAATGCGAAAGTGCATAGGTGACCACACCAGACAAGGGTCGTCATCCCCAAGAATTCCACTCGTCCACAAGCACAACGAAGCCAAACAATAATAGTCAGGCTGATCAATTGGAGACTGTGTTAGGGTTGAAAGGTAATTTGATCAGACTAGAAATAGACATAGATATATTTTTTATCACGACGGTTGAAATAATAATTTGAGAATAAAACAGTAATTTGGTTTGGATTTGAGGACAAAATTAATACACAAGAGGGTAAATAAGAGGCATCCATAAAAATGGTGGGTATGTAAGATCAGCAGCTGAGGTATTTATACAACGTCAGCAAGAGCGTATACACTATCAACCACTATGGTAAATAAGAGACTTCCACAAATATGGTGGAGATAGAAGATTGTCAACTAGTTTTAGTATACAACGTCAGCAAGTGTGGTAAGTAGAAGATGTATACATCTTGTTCTGTTGACCTCAATAACCTGGTGTGATTAAGTACATAGGTGAACATCTTCCCGTGGTCAAGTTATTCTCTGTAGCGCAATATCATTACAGTGTAACTAATAATAGCAACCAAATTAGCGATACTGATATTCATCATGAACATAACTAGAACTTTACATTTTTACACACTCTGTCAGTAAACACTGTAATAGTAGATCCAATAGATGAAATAACAAAAGTAAATTTGTCTTTTTTAGTGATTTTAAATGGCTTAGATTAAAATTGATGACTTTAGACAGAAGTATTGCCATTGATACAGTGTTGTCATGAATTTAGAAATGTATGCGATGCTGAATGATAAGTAAAAGTATTTGAATGTCTCAATAGTATGTTAAACTAAAAAAGTATCCATCGTTATCCTTTCCCCAGTTATAGTGTTAAAGTGAAATGAGATAGAGCTCATAGAAAGCACGGACAGGTTATTATTGAAAAACGCTTAATAAAATGCTTAATATTTTGTACAAGATGTATAATACTATTTTATTCCAATAATATGACGATTTATTTATTTTAAAATGACCGATAGGATAGGTTGTTTTAACCCAGTTATATTTGACAGGTATCAACATGTTAAAGGTCGCTACGTACAATACTGAACAAGTTTAAACACCTTTTCAATATTTTCATTCATTGGTTAACCAAGACTACGTTGTTTATAACCATAGAGGCTATAACTCGTATAAAGCATTTCCTCAAATGGATTGAAATTTTACATATGATTAGTTTATGATATTATCTACCTCTGGTGCAAGTTTGAGTAATATCGCATCATTAACCTTTAAATGGCATACAAAACTAAATCAGAGGCCAAAAAATTCTATGCCGGAATGTTATCATTCGAGGTGATCAATATGACCTCCATCTTCATTCTGTACAGCTCTAGGTAGCTTTTTCCACGAGGCAATACATTTTCTGACTTCAGCAGTTGAAATGTGATCCAAGCATGTTCGAATGTTTGCCTTGAGTTCTGTCTCTGTGAATAAAGTTGTGCGACCTTTATAGACCTTTTCCGAGAGTGAGCCCCAGATGTTGTTAACTAGGGTATAAAATGTAACTGGGCAGTTTATGTTTTAACATCATCTAGGCCCTCTGTCTAGAAATGTTGGCACCTCAAACCCACGAATATCCGATATGAAACCTGATTGACAGGTGACATCATGGCACCATACACATGCAGAGATAATTTTAGAAGACTCCGGCATTGAATTTTTCGACCTCTGATTTAGTTTTGTATGCCATTTAAAGAGTAATGATGCTATATCACTCAAACTCGCACAGAGGTAGATAATATCATAAACTAATCATATGCAAAATTTCAGTCCATTTGAGTAAATGCTTTGGAAAATAGTGAAGGTCAAAAGTTGGGACATTACTTTAGGCCCACCCGATATATATCTGCTTTAATTACAGTTACAAATATAATATATAAAAAGTATAACGGAGACGAGATAAATAAATATATAAAAATATAGAGAAAAGAGTTAAATTATCGAATGGAAGCTGAAGTTTGTCGAACAAGTTCGTTGGTAAAATGTGAATCATAAGTATGAAGCGTTTAAGGTTTTGGGTTTCAGGTACATATCATGTTTTTATAAGGTAAAATAACTTTCATTATTCAAAACGTTTAGTAAGGTTAAAGTATTAGTGGACTGTACTAACTATTGACCCACATACGTTACACCAGATTATTGAGGTCAACAGAAAGTGTTGAAAAGGTCACTACGTACACTAATGGACAAGTTCAAACACGCTTTCAATATTGAGAGGCAATGATGACGTCAGAGGGTATCCTCACTGGGTATCCTCATGGGTATCCACTCTCATATGTCTCAGAATCATCACTTCCACTACTACTTATAGGTAAAATGAATTGTTTGTACATAGTTTCTAAAGATTTCCTGGAGAGTCTGTATTTTAAGCTTCGAAGGCAATTGGTCATTTTAGAAGTTTTGGAAATTAAAAAATCAATATGAGAGCTCCACGAACCAGACTTATCAAAAACTACACCTAAATGTTTATGCTCATCAGAGTCATATAATACTATATCATTAAAATTAAGAGTAAAAAGCGACGGTTCGTGTTTTCTGGAAAAAGTCATGCATTTAGTTTTATGAGGATTAAAATTTACTTTCCACTTGATAGACCTTTTGAGAATCAAATCTAAATCATGGTTTAGGGTGTTATGACACCACACTTTATCGTCAATACTGATATAAAGTGAGGTGTCGTCGGCAAAAAGACGAATGTTTGAAGTAATATCTTTAGTAATATCATTTATATAGATTAAAAAATAATAGTGGCCCCCAGACCGATCCCTGAGGAACCCCGGCTTTTAAAAATTGGAATCTTAAAGACGAGCCTTTAATTTTGTAAAAGTTTGAGATAATTGCCTCGGATACCAATAGAATTCAGTTTATGTGTAAGACCTTTCAACCAGATTTTGTCAAAAGCACGACTAATGTCTAAAAATACGATCTTAATTTCTTTCCCCATATCTAAAGATTAAAAAAAACAGTTAAGGAGATTTCTATGAAACACTCAATCAGGATCTATAATAAAAAGAGGCTAATATTAGAAAACCTATATACTAAGCTGCATAATTTAGAACTACACACCAATTCAGATAACCCAGAAATCAATACAACTAAAACACAAATACTTACATTAGAACATGAATTCAACTTAGGCACTATCATCAGATCTAAACAAGAATATACCGGAAGTGACTTCACCAACACTGAGGTGTATAAACTTTTTGAAATAAAAAACTCAAGGAATAAAGAAATCAATGAAATAGAGAATAAAGAAGGTAAAGTATTATCTGCTTAAGACTCTATTCTACCTGCAGTCCAACAATATTATACAGACTTATATACCACACAAAATATCTCTCAAACCAGCATTAACAGCTATCTTAATACTGTGAATCTATCAACACTAACTACAGAACAACAACAACAACTCTCACTTCCTATCACTGAGGGGGAGGTTCACGCCGCTCTGAGCTCGTTTCAGAACAACAAATCTCCAGGTATAGACGGTCTGCCAAAGGAGTTCTATCTGGAATTCTGGCCACAGATTGGCGAAGAATTAACCAACATAATAAATAATATATACTTTCACCAGACTTTAACCTCTACACAAAAATCAGCCATCATTACAATCTCTAACAAAAATAAAGGCAGTCATAAACATTAAAAAAATTATCGATTATAAAATTATTACCAAAATCCTCGCCAATCGGCAAAAACAGATAAAGGGCACCTTGGTCGGATTTGACCAGGAGAATGCTTTTGATAGAATCGAGCACAATTACCTGTACAGCCTTCTCAAAAATTCAACAGTAATTTTAAGTACATTGATACATTTTTTATTTTTTATTTTTCACACTTTTCTTTATCCATTGTACCTATGTTTTGTTTGTTTATTTATTTATTCATTCTTTCCACTTAATTCTATCTTGTAACAATATATGATATAATATCTTCAGCAAAACGGGAAGCGGTTTAATATAAGCAGTTTTGTCTTGTTACTGTATCCCATCATATATTTCATACTTCTTTGTATCTAAATTATGTATTAATAAAATATTGTTTAAACTAAACTAACCTGAAACACAAATACATTTATTTCCACACTGTACTCACCTTTTCCCTCTCCGCCAGTTCTTTACCACCCACATCCAAACCATTACAGCTGATAAAACTTTCACTCTACCTTCACCTTACCTATACATCCATACTTACCCTCCGCTTCAACAGAAATACATTATACAGCTCTACATCTTCATCTGGAAAAACAGAAACAACACTCAAAGCACTCAAGACTTAATATATTACCTCTATAACGAAATAACTTAATATACTAAAACCCACTAGCATTATCACGCCCCCCATATTCACTAGCCCTGAACACCAGCCCTTTCTAATTCACCTAAGCACAATAAATATATCAATATACAATTTACTTAGTGAAAAAAAAAAAACTTATATGTGTATGAGAATGTGAGTGTGTGAGAATAAAAGTGGTGCTGTGTTGTGAACATGTAATGTATGTGTGTCAGTGTGTGGATGTTACAGCAGTGTGTAAGATGTATACTGGGCACAGTGTGAAAGTAGTACTCGAGCGTTAGCTTGAGTGAATGATCCCAGTGTAAAGTAGATCTGTGAGAGAAAGTGTATATAAATAAATTGTAAATAACTAATGTATATAAATGTAAATACTATACTATATAGTATGGCATGGACCTTTGTAAATAAATGTAAATATAAATATATAACAATATAGCACAATGATGATAAAAATCAGTACAACGGTCGTTTACTATCGTCAATTATTTCTTTATAAAATTCACCCTTTTTAGTTCTTGACCTACTAACACTAGCAGGTAACAATCCTATGTCTTAGAGTTGGGATCTCAGAGCCTCTAACCCCCTGGGATCCTTCTAGCTACTACATAGGATCACTAACAACAATAGCCCGTAATGTCCAGGTGGTGAAGCCGAGTAACCTCTGAAAAATAACAACCCCTTCTCTGCAGAAATGTAATGTGTGTCTTGCTATCGCTTGTATATATGAGATCTTTTTAGGCAGACACTATATCTGAGTGCTAAAAAAAAATTAAAAAATATAAAAAAAAAGGTTTGTTACCGTTTAAACTATATTTCTGTTACCGTTTTAACAAGAATGTTACCGATTTCACCGGGTTTTTTTTTGGTTTTTTTTTTACCGTTTTTCCTTCTTACCGTTCTAACTGGCATTCGTTTCGGTACTGTGTTTATAGGAGACAAAAAACATTGTTTGTCAAAAGGGTTTTTGTCGAAAGGACCTAATATGGATCCGTACTTAGCTTCCGTAATGAGACAATTGTGTGTAAGTTGGAAATTCACGAGCTCCTTTGTGATTGCTAGGGACTGGCTCCTGAGACACACTACCTTCAAAACCAAGGGGGAAACCTCGCAATATGGAATCATTTAATACTAATTCAGTACATAGTTCACAATCAACATGCTTGCATAGTTTACTACAGTAACATTCAAATTTATCCAAACGTTCGAAATTGATTTGATCATAAAGTGAATTATTATCTAACACGGAAGCTTGGGCGTTAGTTTGATAGTCCTTGGTCAGTCACAGTGTATATAACCTATAAGGACAGGCTGATGAGCTTTCTGGATGCAGCGCAGATGTGAAACACTTTACGGTTTTGACCTCTAATCATGGACATATGTGACGAAGTTTGCGTAGACTTGTTTCGCTGATAATAAGTACAGAACCAAACCATTTCTTCTCTGCTCGAAGAACTTTGAGGTTCGTTTCGCTCTCGCTTGATCGGCTTTCTGTCGGGATAGGATGGTCGTTGGACTTTTATGTATGAAACTAAAATGGAGTCAAGGTCTCTTTTTCCATCCTGTCATGACGAGATCCCCATCTCTATCTTCCTAACAAAGGCCGCATAGTATTCAAGTAAACCTTTGAATTCATATACTTCACTAAAATACAAAATGTGTTTCAGCAACGACAAACGCCCTTGCCTCTCAACCGTTGATATCATAGTTTGGGAAATAATCTCCAGTTCACCAGCGACAAACATATATGAAAGGGCAATTCCTGCTGGCATATTGAAAGTATAACGATGAGTGGGGCCAGTTTTGTGGACAAAGCACTCGGTCCGAAGATTTGGCCTGAATATCGGATTTGCTAGATCTTGCAGACTGGGCATTACTGGTCCCCGTCCATAATTATCTGGACTATCTGGTTCTGAGTCACTACCAATTGACTCAAATCCAAGCTTAGCCATTTGACGGTTAACTTCAGCTGTAAGCTGTGGAATCTGCCGAAGATCATTAACTTGAATAGCAGTTTTAAAAGAACGAGGATTACCTTTTGTTACCGGTTGATCCTTGATTTCCGCCATCTTTCTGCGACTTTCCAACAACTCTTCTCTTATTCGACCCTTCCTCAAGTTCGCTTCAACTTTCTTCAGTTGATCTTCATTCCTTTTTATTTCGGCTAGCATATCTTACTCGTCTAAAGCATCGTCTTCATAATCCTGACCTGCGTCACCCAAAGAAGAAATATCGCTGCCATCTTCATATTCTATATCAGCTTTTCTTTGGGATGTGTTTTTGTCCACGATTTCTCAATTATCGTAACAACATCGTCGGGACAGGCCGAAGCTTTCTTATTCGCCCTATTTCATGTCGCCTTTTCGCTGCTCCAGACATAATACTATCGAAATTTCACTGCAAAATTGGAAGACTACTGTATACGTGTCTGTACTCGGACAGAGATAAATCAAACTAGGCTAACACAGTTCTGAAACTAAACTAACACAGTTCTGAGACTAAAATTTAGTGGTCGAACGAAAAATGAACATAATCACTTTAATTAAGATAAAAAAAAATATTAAAAAAAAACTCTTGTCCCGCGCTGCTTATATAGCAGGTCTCCATATAAAAAGCTAACCATTTGAAAAAAGCGTGATCTAGAAATATTTTGAAGACGAAGTGAGGACTAGGCCCTGTGTGACGACTTAACGCTTTTTCATGTCACTCCAACCGGCAACACTGGGTTAAAAAATCCTAAGGTATCGTCTCAGATCTATGTCGTAATTGAACCCCCGGGAACTTTAGATTAGCGATCAAGCGTCATTTTTTTTTATCTTATTTACTAAACAATACCATTTGCTTCGAAGACAGACAATAATACTAAGCTTTTACTGACCATGGGTCTTAAAATATCTGCAGTGATTTTACTTTTACAAGTTTTAAAAGTGGTCTGAAAAAATAACATCCCTCATTGCACACTGCATGGCGTTTGTCCACCCTCATTAGCCCAAAAGGTGCAGGAAGTGGGACATAAAACACCACTTCATTTCATTTCAAACTTCAAATATTCATGTATACTGAGAACTGTTCACTTATGCATTCATTCAACGTAAAATTAGTCCTATAAACCAAAAGAAAATTGAATAATACAATAGAAACAATGAGCATTGGATTGCAAGCGATTTTAAGCGAGACGTCAAAATAAGTCTTTCACCATTTTCTCGCAAACCGTCCATTCAATCGTCTTAGGCCTAGTTCAGACGTCGATCTTCTGGCGTGTCGAATATAAAGGACATTTTAGTCGACACAAATCATTCAGATCGGCAGTTGATTCAGACGATAAATGTCTGTAGTGCCGAAATAAATAATAATTTGACAACAATCATGGTGGAACATCAAAACATAAGACTTTTCGTGACGTTTATTTTGAGAAATCTTCGTTAGAAAAATATATTTTTTTTCGTAACTGGGGAAGGTGATGATGGTGGTGGTGGTTCCCAGATTTTGGCAAAGATATCTATCAGATAACGTAAATGTTGTCGAGGAATTGCCTTATATGAGCGTCGCATTTCGTTAACGAGAGAGCAGTCAAGGAAAGGAAATCAACCCTGAATTTCAATATAAAGAGAATCCCTGAAACTTCCCTTCAGCGACAAACGTATATTGTCGGCACCCCTGTCCGTCCGTCCGCCCGTCCGTTAACATTTGATTGTAAACGCTCTAAAAACTAGATTTTTTGATGGAATCAAATGAAATTCAGTATGTGCATACATATTCATAACACGAAGATTTGGCCACATTTCTTCCTGAGATGAGTGACTTCTTTACTAAGAAATAGGGCAAATTAATGGTGGACAGTATATTAAGATTATAATTATATCTTTACATGTATGCTATTTCTCGGGGACACCTTATGTAAAGCATATTGACCAGCGTGTCATTTTTGCATGAGTGCTCAGGATATAAACTAAGATCTGGAGCTGTTTACCGTTTCAAGATCTGTTTCATAAACTCGTCGATTTCCGAGATATATAAATGAATAATGATGAATATAGATTTTATTACGGATTTCGAACCGGTTGAATATATATATACATGCTCAATTCTTATATTATTTATATGCTTAACAATACTTTCTGTTTACATCAGTAGTGTATTACAAACTTTTCTTTTGAATCGTATTGATTTTATCCTTCCGCTTCCACAAATAGTATTAATGGAATACTAACTTTTCGGAAAGGGAATGTTTGAATACTCGTTTTAAGAAAAATAGGTCAGTTCAAGATGGCGGCTGATCCCTTACACCTGGGTAAAATTTCATCATTTTATTTTTTATGTATGACCAAATCTATGATAACACAAAACATTTTTTTCAAATATCTTCAATATTCCGGAAGTTGAAATTGAAAGTTTAGAAGCAAATGACGTCAAAACCGGAAGTGATATCGAAACTTTGAAAATTGATTTTCTTTGGAAATTCATATGTCTATGTAACTGAAAGGTTTCAGATCGATCGAAATAAAATTGCCAAAGTTAAAAAAAAAATGCTTTAAAAAGTGCTCCAAAAGTCAGCTACAAAAGTCAAAATATGAATTTTTCAAAATTGCAATTTGTAGCTATTGTATTAAACAAATGTACAAAAAAAGACCGATCACAATCTGTTGGAAAAATGAGTTAAAAATGGAAAAACCCTGAAATACGACTTTTTAATATACGTCATTTCCGGTTAGGCAAAAATGCGTCATTTTTATACGCCCACATGACATGTGGAGCGTATATTGCCGTCACCCATGTCCGTCGGTCCGTCGGTCCGGCGGTCCGTCCACAATTGCTCGTTAACACTCTACAAGTCACAATTCTTTACAGATTTTGACAAAACTTGCTGAAATTGTTTATTATCACCCAAGGATGAACCCTATTGAAAATCAAAAGAATCGAAAAATAGTAAATATGAATTATTGCCCTTGTTCTTTAAAACGCGTTCGATTTTTAGCTTGTTAACACTCTACAAGTAACAATTCTTTACGGATTTTGACGAAACTTACTGAAATTGTTTATCACCCAAGGATGAACCCTATTGAAAATCAAAAGAATCGAAAAATATTTAACATTAATTATTGCCCTTGTTATTTAAAAAGCGTTCGATTTTTAGCTGTTAACACTCTACAAGTCACAATTCTTTACGGATATTGATGAAACTTACAGAAATTGCTTATTATCACCCAAGGATGAACCCTATTGAAAATCAAAAGAATCGAAAAATATTTAATATGAATTATTGCCCTTGTTCATTAAAACGCGTTGATTTTTTAGGTTTTAAATACTCTAGAAGGCACAATTCTTTTTCGATTAGATTTCAATGAAACCTATTGAAATAGTTTATTATCACACGATAAACCCTATCGAAAATCAAAAAATATTTGATATTACTTATTGCTCTTCTTGTTCAATATAGGTTTAGTTTTTAGCTCATAAACAGAGAAGGATTTTGACTAAACTTGATGAATACTTAACCCTTGATGAAATCGAGAACAAAATGTTGATGACACTTAATTTAAGTTCTGAACGAAATGTAGGCCTGTTACTACAGGTTGAATATTTGATGGTTGCTGTTTTCTGCCAAATGTTCTTTTTCAAACAAACCTGCCAGTGGGCGTATATTACCTTGCCTGGCAAGCTTTCTTACATTTAAGCAACACCGAGCAGTTAATCATCGCAGGAAATGATGTCAGGTTATGTGTGGTATGTGTAGTTTTGGCTGGGTAGCGTGACCAGAAATAGACAAAAAAAAACGAACGCACTGCTTTGTTTTCATAATGACTTTTTTTTATTTTTGGTCTATTTCTGGTCACGCTATTTCGGTATGAAGGGAACATGCCACACATTATCTCAGATGATTTCCTACGATACCTAACGGCTCGGTATTAAATGAATGTAAAATGAAGTATTTTTGTCTAACCGGAAATGACGTATGTCAGAAAAACCCATTTTTTGTTTTCTACCATTTTCACCTCTGTTTTTCAACCGATTTTGATGAGACTTTTTTCGTTTATTTCATTATTCGAATGTCTACACGATAGTTCTTAAAAAACACGCACTTGTAGAATTTTGTTGCTGACTTTTAGAAGCACTTTTTACATTTTTTTTAACTTTTGCAATTTTATTTTCATCAATTTGAAAACTTACAGGTGAATAGACATTTTTATTTCTAACAAAACTATAATTTTAAAAAATATATATCACTTCCGGTTTTGACGTCATTTGCTCTTAAAGTTGAAATTTTAACTTCCGGAATTTTGCAGATATTCGAAAAATTCTTTTTGTAATATGTTTGACATCTTCACACAAAAATATTTAAATGATAAAATTTGACCCGGATGTAAAAAATCAATCGCCATATTGAAATTATATATTTTTATAAAACGCAAAATGGGGCCTAAGGGTATTATGGAATTTGCATCATATTAGTGTCTATGGTATCTCCAATCGATTGCGCACAAAACATTGGAAACCGATTTTTGATTTTCAATTCGGATTTTCTTTAATTTCCGGTTAAAATAAATCAGATATTGTCAAAACTTTCAAGGCCCATACTTTGTGACCTTGACCTTGAGTGACCATGTGACCTGAACAAAAGTTGTTGCCCTTGACGAGATCTATCCAATAATATAATCGTTTAAGATGCCCAACGTTTACTTCCGGTTTTATGGCTGTTTGAAAATGACAATTTTTAACTTTAAAAAGCTCTGTCACGTGACCTAATTTACATACGTCACAAATTATTTTTGATTCGTATTATGCTTGATCTACGCTTTCCAGTGATATATGACACTATGTATTTGAATCATAATTCCGCGTTTTAGAATTTGAAAATATTCTGCCAAATTCCATTGTAACTGTTCGTGTTTCGTGTGTCTGTCTGCTGGTATTCCCGCGTCCCTTTAAGTTAACCTGCTTGTGTTCTGGTAGCTGTGCGCCCCTTTTATTTGGTATGACTGCTTGTAGTTCTGCACCTATTTTATTTAGTCTGTCTGCTGGTATTTCTGATTCCATTTTATCTGCCTTTATATACAGACACATGAAAATATGGACGTATATTCCCGTCACCCCTGTCCATCCGTCGGTCCGTTCTCCCCTTCGAAAAATTCTTTTTGCAGTATGATTGTTATGTAGACACAAAATTATACAAATCATAAAATTTGACCCGGATGTAACGGATCATGCGCTATCTTGATATGGTATATTTTCATAAAACGCAAAATGGGGCCTCAGGGTGTTTATGTCTATGTAATTAACAGTCGACTACGACCAAAACATGGGAAGCCGATTTTTGAATTTCAATTCTGAATTTTTCTGATTTCCGGTAAAATTAAATCAGTAATTGTCAAAACTTTCAAGGCCCATAATTTGTGACCTTGACCTTTTGTGACTTAGTGACCTGTATAAAAGTTATTGCCCTTGATTAGATGTATCCAATGACATATTTTTTTCAGATGCCCAATGGTTACTTCCGGTTTTATAGCCGTTTGAAAATTGTAAATTTTAACTTTAAATAGCCCTACCAAGTGACCTAATTTACATATGTCTTATTGTCTTACTATGCTCTGTCTGCTCTTTCCAATGATATACAACACATTGAATAAAAATTCGGCCTTTTAAAGTTTAAAAAAATGGGGCCAATTTCCAAATTTTTTCAAATTGTTTTTTCGATCGTTCTGAAAACTTACAGATAGATAGACATTTTGATGGCGAACAAAAATATGTTTTCAAAATTTTTGTATCACTTCCGGTTGTGACGTCATTTGCTCTTAAAGTTAAAATTTCAACTTCCGGAATTTTGAAGATATTAAAAAAATTCTTTTTGCAGTATGTTTGTGATATAGACACAAAAGTATACAAATAATAAAATTTGACCCGGATGTAACAGATCAGTCGCCATCTTGAAATAGTATATTTTCATAAAACGCAAATTGGGGCCTCAGGGTGTAATGAAATTTGCATAATTCTGATGTCTTTGGAATCTACAGTCGATTGCTACCAAAACATGAGAAGCCGATTTTTGAATTTCAATTCTGATTTATTTTAATTTCCGGTTAAGATAAATCAGTAATTGTCAAAACTTTAAAGGCTCATATCTCGTGACCTTGACCTCTGGTGACCAAGTGACCTGAAACAAATTCATTGCCATTGACGATACCCATGCACGGATACTTTCATTTAGGTTTTCCGATGTTTACTTTCGGTTTTACATTCATTTGAAAATTGCAGTTTTTAGCTTTAAAGAGCTCTGACACGTGACCTTATTCATATGCGTCACAAATTCTTTCACAGTATTATTATGCTAAATCTGCTCTTTCAAAGGATATGCAAAACAATATTTTAAAATAAAAAATAGCGCCTTTTGAATTTTGTAAATTTATTATTCCATCTGCTTGTAAAATATTAAATTCGAACTTCAGTTGAAGGGAGAGTACTACATTTAGACATGTAGTTTCCCCTCAACTGCGTTTGGGCGATACTCCATGTTAATGTATAGTTCTCTCTTATTATACCTTGCGTTTGGGCGATACTCCATGTTAATGTATAGTTCTCTCTTATTATACCTTGCGTTTGGGCGATACTCCATGTTAATGTATAGTTCTCTCTTATTATACCTTGCGTTTGGGCGATACTCCATGTTAATGTATAGTTCTCTCTTATTATCCCTTGCGTTTGGGCGATACGAGTATCATTAGTGTGCTTTTTTACATTGTAATTGTATGCAGGGTTTTTTTATGTATGAAATAATGTTACATAATGTTGACAATTGAAAAGTTTTCAAAGAAACATTGATATATTTTTTCTTTGAACAAATTATCTAATGATAAATTTCGATCTGTATTTCAAACTATGAAGTATGAATGCTGTGCTGTCAGGTTCTAAATTGAGATTGGACTCTTCCATGTGTCCTATCTTGCATGTTAGAACTTATTTATAAATCTTAGAAAGTTTTTGATATTCGCTTTCCTCTGATGTATAACAAACTGTGATTACGCCTTATAAAGACTTTTTTCATCATATGACTTTTCATTTTTAAAATTGTGTACCTTCTGCATTTTTCAATAACGAATGCAAAACAAGCTGTCTTCTGTAAACTAGACAACATGGATTAAAAAATGTCACTTTTCACCAATGGAAGAAACTGGATGCGCACTGCATGGTACCATTCATGGTTCTAGTTTTTTTTCTACTTCTGGTCACGCTAATTCTGTATGAAGGGAGCATGCCACACATTATCTCACATGTTTTCCTACGATTACTAACTGCTCGGTGTTGCGTGAATGTAAAATGACGGTTTTTTGTCTAACCGGAAATGACATATGACAGAAAAAAGTCTTTTTTATTTATTTCATTATTCTAATGTCTATATAGTAACTTCAACATAATTGCACTTTTAGACATTTTTTGCTGATTTTTTGTGGCACTTTTTTTTAACCGTTTTTTTTAACTTTTGCAATTTTATTTTGATCAATTTGAAAACTCACAGGTGTATAAACATTTTAATTTCTAACTAAATGTTATTTTCAAATTTTCATTCGCTTGTAAAGTTGAAATTTCAACTTCCGGAATAATAAGATATTCGAAAAAATCTTTTTGCGATGTGCTAGAAATAACCATTGCCTAAATATGAAATGGTAACATCTGACCAAGATATTTCATATTAGCTGCCATCTTCAGAATTAGGGAATCATCCGATTTGAATAAAAACTAGAACCATGAATGGTACCATGCAGTGCGCATCCGGTTTCGTCCATTGGTGAAAAGTGACATCTTTCAATCCATGATGTCAGGTTTACAGAAGAAAGCTTGTTTTACATTAAAATGCAGAAGGTACAAAATTTTAAAACGCACAATTTTTAATTCGGTAGTGAAAAGTAGAAAAACCAGTTCACACACGGTAGTCAAAAGTGAAATAAACATTTCATGTTCGGTAGTGAAAAGTCATCTGATTAAAAAAGGCGTAATCACAGTTTGATATACATCAGTGGAAAACGCATATCACAAAATTTCTAAGATTTGTAAATAAGTTCTAAAGTGCAAGAAAGGACTCATGAAAGAGCCAAATCTCAATTTAGAAACGGACTGCACAGTATTCATACTACATAGTTTGAAATACAGATCGAATTTTATCAATACATATTTCATTCAAAGAAAATATATCTTAATGTTTCTTTTAAACAGTTACAATGTAACAAAAAGTGCATTAATGATAACGTATCGCCCAAACGCAAGTTAATGGGAGAGGACGATCGCCCAAACGCAGCTTTATGTCAAAATGTAGTACTCTCCCTTCAACTGAAATTTGAATTTAATATCTTACAAGCAGATGGAATAACTAATTTTCAAAATTCAAAAGGCGCTATTTTGATTTTAAAATATTGTGTTGTATATAATTGAAAAAGTAGATTTAGCATGATTAGATTGTGAAAGAATTTGTGACGTACATGAATTAGGTCACGTGTCAGAGCTCTTTAAAGCTAAAAACTGCAATTTTCAAATGGATATAAAACCGGAAGTAAACATCGGAAAACCTAAATGAAAGTATCTGTGCATAGGTATCGTCAATGGCAATGAATTTTTTTCAGGTCACTTGGTCACCAGAGGTCAAGGTCACAAGATATGAGCCTTTAAAGTTTTGACAATTACTGATTTATCTTAACCGGAAATCAAAATAAATCAGAATTGAAATTCAAAAATCGGCGTCTCATGTTTTGGTAGCAATCGACTGTAGATTCCAAAAACATCAAAATTATGCAAATTTCATTACACCCTGAGGCCCCATTTTGCGTTTTATGAAAATATACCATTTCAAGATGGCGACTGATCTGTTACATCCGGGTCAAATTTTATTATTTGTATACTCTTGTGTCTATATTACATACATACTGCAAAAAGAATTTTTCTAATATCATCAAATTTCCGGAAGTTGAAATTTCGACTTTGAGAGCCAATAACTTCAAAACCGGAAGTGATATCAAAATTTTGAAAACATATTCTTGTTCGCCATCAAAATGTCTATCTACCTGTAAGTTTTCAGAACGATCGAAATAAAAATTGAAAAAAAAACCGCACAGTTTCAATGGAAATTGACACAAATTTCTCAAACTTTAAAAGGCGGAATTTTGATTCGAATATATTGTGTTGTATATCATTGGAAAGAGCAGACATAGCATAGTACGACGGTGAAGGAAAATAAGACATATGTAAATTAGGTCACGTGGTAGGGCTGTTTAAAGTTAAAAATTACAATTTTCAAACGGCTATAAAACCGGAAGTAACCATTGGGCATCTGAAAAAAATATGTCATTGGATACATCTAATCAAGGGCAATAACTTTTGTACAGGTCACAAAGTCACAAAAGGTCAAGGTCACAAAATATGGGCCTTGAAAGTTTTGACAATTACTGACTTATTTTTACCGGAAATCAGAAAAATTCAGAATTGAAATTCAAAAATCGGCTTCCCATGTTTTGGTCGCAGTCGACTGTTGATTACATAGACATAAAAAATATGCAAATTCCATAACACCCTGAGGCCCCATTTTGCGTTTTATGGAAATATACCATTTCAAGATGGCGCCTGATCTGTTACATCCGGGTCAAATTTTATGATTTGTATAATTTCGAGTCTACATAACAAACATATTGCAAAAATAATTTTTCGAATATCTTCAAAATTCCGGAAGTTGAAATTTCAACTTTGAGAGCGAATTACGTCAAAACCGGAAGTGATATCGAAATTTTGAAAATTGCTTATTGCTCGCAATCAAAATGTCTATAAATATGTAAGTTTTCAGGTTGATCATTATAAAATTGCAAAAGTTGAAAAAGTGGTCAAGAAAAAGTGCTCCAAAAGTCAGCAAGATTTTTCTCAAAATGATATTGTTAAACTTTTGTCTTGTGGACAATCGATTAGAGAAATATGCAAAGTCAGTCCGATCGATATCGGTTGAAAAATAAAGGAGATAATGGCCAAAACATCAAAACCCATATGTTCTCATACCTCATTTCCGGTTGGTAGGGCATGCGCCATTTTACATTTAAACAATACCGAGCAGTAGATTATCGTGGGAAATCTTGAGAGATGATGTGTGGCATGCATAGTTTTGGCTGGGCGCTCTGACCAGAAAGTGAAAAAAAAAAAAAAAGAACTAGAACCGTGAAGACGGTACCGAGCAGTGCGCAACCCACTCTATACATGGATGAAATGTCACATTTTCAACCAATGATAAGAGTTTTACATATAAAAGCGCACTTGTCAAATTACTCACTCAATTTATTTTGTGTGTCAGTAGAAAGTGCACTGCAAGATATGTTTGCATGGATAATGAAATAAATGTAGAACTACAATAAGTAGACAGAAAGATTAACTATGAAAACTTTAGCTTCTCGAACTCATCCGATATACTAGTATTATCGAGATAAATACATAATAATATACCAAGCTTCATTCAAATCGGACAAAAACTCTAGTCTTTATCGCGTGTACAAGAAATTGTTGACCGACGGACAGACAGGGGTGACGGCAATATACGTCCATATTTTCATGTGGGTGTATAAAAAGGCAGATAAAATGAATTCAGAAATACCAGCAGACAGACTAAATATAAGGGTGCAGAACTATAAACAGTCAGACACAATAAAAGGGGCGCACGGCTACCAGTATACAGGCAGGGTTAACTAAAAGGGATGCGGGAATACCAGCAGACAGACAAACGAAACACGTACAGTTACAATGGAATTCGGCTTATTACTTTCAAATTCTAAAACGCGGAATTATGATTCAAATACATAGTGTCATATAAACAATATGTAAATTAGGTCACGTGACAGATTTTTTTTTAAAAAGAATTTTGAAAAAAAAGCACTCACATTAACAATGGAATTTATCAAGATAAATACACATACCAAGCTTCATTCAAATCGAATAAAAACTCTAGCTTTTATCATATACACAAGCTATTTTTAACGTTTTCACTAAGTCAATACATCCATATTTTAATGTGGGCGTATAAAAAGGCAAATAAAATGGATTCAGAAATACCAGCAAACAAAAAGAGGTGCAGAACTACAAGCAGTCATACCAAATAAAAGGGGCGCACGGCTACCAGAATACAGTCAGGTTAACTAAAAGGGACGCGGGAATACCAGCAGACAGACAAACGAAACACGAACAGTTACAATGGAATTTGGCAGAATATTTTCAAAGTCTAAAACGCGGAATTATGATTCAAATACATAGTGTCATATATCATTGGAAAGCGTAGATATAGCATAATACGAATCCAAAATAATTTGTGTCGTATGTAAATTAGGTCATTCAAATCGAATAAAACTCTAGCTTTTATCACATACAAAAGTTAATTTTAACGTTTTCACTAAGTCAAAGGCAATAACTCATAAACCGACGACTGGAATAGCTCATTCAATTCGGATGAAAACTTAAAGGGGACCAGTCTTCATTTGTATTGGTTGACTTGGGTCTTGAATGTATTTAAGTATCCTTCAGAAGCACTAGAAATGCACGAAAATTGCTTATTTCCTTCAAAAAAAATAAAAAAAATATATAAATACCTTAGCCTTAACGTCAAGAAATCTACCTTAAATTAGACATTTCTCCTTCTTTTTCTATAGATGACTTTTCTATATATTGCATAGTATCACTAATGTGTGGTAGGGCATTATAACTTTCAAATGCTAATAATTATGGATGCCAATAATAGTGAAATTTAGAAATAGTGAGATCAAACGAAATATCATGGTAAAACGAAAGAACTTATTTCAAAAAAACATTTCAGTATTTGATGATGTAACAAAACTTAATGTTGATCTTATAAAACGTATTAAATCCCTTGATAACACTTATGCATCATGGTACTACAATGGTTCAATATACGCTAAAAAGGAAGGACGAGAACGTGTAAAAGTTAACATTCTTGATGAATCTGATGTTATAATAAATAAAATTCAGAGTTCTCCTATAGACAAATATAGACATAGTTAAACTACTGAACTATGAAGTGTCTAGTGTCAATAATATTACTTATTTGGAAAAATAAAACAGTTAACGAATATCATAAACTATTATTGAAAATGAATTTTGTAATTATAAGTTTTCACATTGTGAGGTTAAATCAATGTTAAAAATCAATTATGTACCCTTCTCTTTTTATGTTTATTTATATTTTTTTCCTATTATATTTCTACACTTGTTTTTCTTTTCTACACTTTCAAATCAATGTAATTGTGACCTTCTCAAACTATTACCCCAATAATATGACGATATATGTACCAATAGGACGTTTTTTAAACAATGATATACTCAGATGACTACTATAAAATTAATGTCAGTCAATGTTAGAGGTTTAAGAAATAAAAATAAAAGGCTTAAATTTTTTAATTGGATTAAAGATCAGAACCATGATATAACCCTAACCCAGGAAACACATAGCTGTTCATCGGATGAAAATATATGGGAAAAGGAATGGGGAAGCAAAATATTATTTTCACATAAAAGAACAAACTCAGCAGGCACTGCTATAATTTTTAAACCATCATTAGATGTAACAGTTTTAAATAGTCTATGTGATATCAATGGATATTTCAATATTGTCTCAGTGGAAGTACAAAATATTATTTTCATATTAATAAACATCTATAGTCCAATACCAGATTTAGAACAATATCATTACTTTAATGAACTTTTAAATATTATTGAAAACTATGTTAAAGAATATGAAAACCCAAAATTAATACTAGGTGGAGATTTTAATAATGTTTTAAACTTAACTTTAGACAGAAGAGGGGGGAAATATACAATTAAAAAACGCGGACAAAAAGCAATTTTAGGGATAATAGACAGTTTAGATCTTGTTGATATATTTAGAAACCTACATCACGATAAAAAAGATTTCACGTGGAAACAAAAAAAACCACTAATACAAAGCAGAATTGATTTTTGGCTAGTATCTAAGAACAACCTAGATTTGATTGAAAAATGCTTCTCTATCCCAACGTCCTTTTCAGACCATTCTGCTATTTCTCTCCATATTATTTTAAGGGATGAAAAAAAAGGTCCAAATTTGTGGATCTTTAACTCACTATTAACTAAAGACAATAATTACAAAAAATTAATAATTGAGAGTCTAGATATATGGAAAGAGGATTTTTTTGATAAATCAAATTACAATGGTTTGTGGGATTATATCAAATATAATATTAGAAAAACTACAATAAAATATTCTAAAACTAAACAGAAAATTAGGAGAGAACTGAAACAAAAATTAACTGATGAAATGAAACAGATTGAAAATAAAATATCAAATACAGAATCAGAAAAGATAATTGATGAAAAAATTAATGAGCTAAACATTATAAAAAACAAACTAAATGATATATATGATATAGAAGTGCAAGGAGCAATTCTTAGATCTCGAGTTAATTTTTACTTTGAAGGAGAAAAATCAACTAAAATATTTTTTAATCTAGAGAAAAAAAATAAAACAAACACCACTATTAAGAAATTAATGAATAAGGATGGGGACGCCATATTTGATCAATCCTCAATACAAAAAGAAATTTATACATTCTATAAAAACTTATATTCTTCAAATATTCAAAAAAATGATCATGAACATTTTTCAATTATAGATAATACTAGTATTAGTCAAATAGATGAAAATCTTAAACATATGTTTGAATATAAAGTGGATTATTTTGAAATATGTGAATCAATTCAATGTTTTAAATTAAACAAAACTCCAGGTAATGATGGTCTAACGATAGAATTTTACAAAACATTTTGGCCTTTTATATATAATTTCCTCCTTAACTCTTATAATTACAGTTTGGAAAATAAAAAATTATCTGATACCCAAAGGCAATCTATAATTAAACTTATCCCAAAAGGAAATAAAGATCGAACACAATTATCCAACTGGAGACCTATTACTTTAATTAACGTTGATGTTAAGATATTAAGTAAAATATTTTCGAACAGATTAAAGCCCCTTCTTCATACACTTTTCCGACCTAACCAAACTGCTTTCATACCAGGTAGACACATTCAAGAAAATACAAGGATTATAAATGATACAATCGAACTTGCAAAACAAAAGAGAGTTACTGGTTTCCTGTTAGCCATAGATTTTTGTAAAGCTTTTGACAGTGTTGAACATCACTTCCTTTTCAAAACTCTTCTAAAATTTGGTTTTGGTAAAAATTTTGTGAGATTTATCAAAACACTTTACTTTGATATCACATGCTGTGTAATAAATAATGGTTATACAACGAAATCATTTAATGTTAACAGAGGTGTACGTCAAGGCGATCCGATGTCGTCCAATCTTTTCAATCTCGTAATTGAAATTCTGTTGGAATTAATAAGAAATGATAAAAATATAATGGGTATAAAATTTGGAAAAAGCCAAATAAAACTAATCGCATTTGCTGATGATATAACTGCCCTATTAAGAGATTATAATTCGGCTAGACATTTATTTGAAGTACTGAAACTTTTCAGTCAAGTATCTGGATTAACAATTAACATTCAAAAAACAGAAGCTTTGAACCTAAATACAAATAACACTGATTTCAAAAAATTAGCTCACTTAGGAATTAATATTTGTCAAAAGTCAATTAAAATTTTAGGTATTGTCTTCTCTCTAGATGATGAATTAATGCAACAAGAAAACCTTACAAAACTTATTCCAGACATAGAAAAATTACTTAACGTATGGAAACGTCATAAACTATGTTTAATTGGTAGAATTCAAATCATTAAAACTTTTGCAATTCCAAAAATCTTATACCCAACATCAGTTTTATGTTACTCAAATAATTTCGTTAAGCAAATTGAATCAATACTTTTTAAATTCTTATGGAATGGTACAGATAAGTTAAAAAGGAGTCGAGTTACTCTTGATTATGAACATGGTGGACTAAAAATGATAAATTTAAAATTACAACTAAAATGTTCCTCTTTATTCTGGATCAAAAAGATAATTTACTCTACAGAAAATACTTGGTTAATTCCATATCGTTTCATAATGAAGGGTTATGAAACTTTAAAAAAATTGATTCTTCCTATATGCAATTACCCGAAACGTTTGAAAATCTCAACTCCCTTCTATGCTAAACTATATGAAAACTGGTACGAAATCTATACAAAGTTCATCGATAACATAACATCTCTTGACAAACAAATTTTTTGGAATAACGTAAATTGTACTTTGAATGGAAATTACCTTTTTGATGATTACCTTATAGATAAAAATATATTGACAATCAGTGATGTTTATAATACTAAGATAGAAAAATTTGATCTAAATATAAGAAAATATATAAAATGTGCAGGAAAATGTTTGAACACAAGCGATTTAACAGATTTGCATAATTCTAATCAAGAAAAAATAACTCAAATGTTAGATACAAACTTAAAAACACTTTATAATTCTAATTTGAAAAAAATTACCACAAAGACCATTTATGATAAAATACTTAAGACAGACATTGAAAGTCCAAAATGTTTATCAAAATGGGAAAATATATTGAATATAAAGCTTTCAGATAATAATATGAAACAACTTTTTAAAACAATAAATAAAACATGCATTAACTCCAAACAACGATCCTTCAGTTTTAAGTATCTTCACCAAATTGTTTTCACAAACACAAAATTATTTAAAATGAAATTAGTCAATTCAAGCTTGTGTGATTTCTGTAATTCATGTTTAGAAACTTTTGAACACCTCTTCATCTACTGTGAATTTTCACAAAAATTATGGACTGTTGTCGAATCAATTCTAAACTTTAATAATATTAAACTTCAACTATCTACAGCGAAAAAACATTTAGGTATTTATGAAGAAGACATTATAGACACTATGGAGGAATCCAAGGTTAATTTTATTAATCATCTTATCCTGCTCACAAAACTCTTCATCTTTAAATCGAAAACAAATAATGTTACTCCATGCATTAGAGCTTTTAAAACATTTTTACAAGAAACAGCTAAACTTGAACTTAATAATGATAGTGAAATTCTCGCTGAAAAGTGGAAGTATCTCCCAGATCTTTTTAATAATCTTACATTGACTGGCTATTAGATCATTTTGATAGCAATTCAAGTCCTTTTGGTGCATATTTGGTCGTAATTTCATCCTCAGGGGTTCCTCATTTGTCTTCTTATCTCTTTCTATCAATCTTTCCAATCTATATTTTCTCTTTTGTACATAATATAATACTGATTTCTATTGTAAATACTTAATTATGTATATCATGCATTTGTATTGTATTGTATTTTGTATTGAATAAAATTTAAAAAAAAAAAAAAAACAAAAAAAAAAAAAAAAAAAAAATAATTATGGATGCACATGGATTTGAAGGCTCAAATTTCAATGGTGAGTTGTGATAACCAGTACTAAATTGCTGAGCTAAAAAATCCCCGTTTCTGAGACTTATCCAAATCGACCCGCGAAAATGAAGCCTGCGCCTCTTTAAGCTTTTATCGCGTACACAGGTTAATTCTTACGTGTTTTTTTTCACTAAGTCGAGGACAGTAACTCTTAAACCGACGACTGGAATCGCGCCATTTTCAAACTCATTCGAGATATTATCAAGATAAATACATATACCAAGCTTCATCCAAATCGGATAAAAACTCTAATCGCTATTGCGTGTACAAGAAATTGTTGAAGGAAGAACGGACCGACGGATGGACAGGGGTGACGGCAATATACGTCCATATTTTCATGTGGCTGTATATAAAGGCAGATAAAATGGAATCAGAAATACCAGCAGACAGACTAAATAAAAGAGGTGCAGAACTACAAGCAGTCATACCAAATAAAAGGGGCGCACAGCTACCAGAATACAAGCAGGTTAACTAAAAGGGACGCGGGAATACCAGCAGACAGACAAACGAAACACGAACAGTTACAATGGAATTTGGCAGAATATTTTCAAATTCTAGAACGCGGAATTATGATTCAAATACATTGTGTCATATATCATTGGAAAGAGTAGATCAAGCATAGTAACGCCGAAAAGGAATTTATGACGTATGTAAATTAGGTCACGTGACAGAGCTGTTTAAAGTTAAAAATTGCAATTTTCTGACGGCCATAAAACCGGAAGTAAACATTGGGCATCTAAAATGATTATTTCATTGGATAGATCTCGTCAAGGGCAAGAACTTTTGTTCAGGTCACAAGGTCACTCAAGGTCAAGGTCACAAGATATGAGCCTTAAAAGTTTTGACTATTTCCGAAAATTCTAAACCGGAAATAAAAAAAATTCTGAATCGAAATTCAAAAATCGGCTTCCCATGTTTTGTTAGCAATCGACTGCAGATTCCATAGACATCATTTGTATTCAAATCGGATGATTTCCTGATTCTGAATTTCGATTTAAAGAAAAATCAGTCATTTCAAGATGGCGACTGATATCAAATATCTGGGTCAGATTTTTTCATTTCATATTTAGTCAATGATTATTTCTAGCACATCGCAAAAAGATTTTTTTGAATATCTTAATTATTCCGGAAGTTGAAATTTCAAATTTACTAGCGAATGACGTCAAAACCGGAAGTGATATAAAAATTTTGAAAATAGAATTTAGTTAGAAATCAAAATCTTTATACAACTGTAAGTTTTCAAATTGATCGAAATAAAATTGCAAAAGTTAAAAAAACGGTTAAAAAAGTGCTCCAAAAAGTCAGCAACGAATGTCTAAAAGTGCATTTTTGTTGGAAGCTATTATGTAGACATTAGAATAATGAAATAAACAAAAAAAGTTCCATCAAAATCGGTTGAAAAACAGAGGTAAAAATGGTAAAAAACATAAAATGGGTTTTTCTGTCATATGTCATTTCCGGTTAGACAAAAAACCGCCATTTTACATTCACCCAACACCGAGCAGTTAGATATTGTAGGAAAACATATGAGATAAGGTGTGACATGCTCCCTTCATACCGAATTAGCGTGACCAGAAGTAGACAAAAAAAAAAAAAAAGTCATTATGAAAACAAAGCAGTGCGTTCGCTAGAACGCACTGCAAAAAACTAGAACCATGAATGGTACCATGCAGTGCGCATCCGGTTTCGTCCAATGGTGAAAAGTGACATCTTTCAATCCATGATGTCAGGTTCACAGAAGAAAGCTTGTTTTACATTAAAATGCAGAAGGTACAAAATTTAAAACGCACAATTTTGAATTCGGTAGTGAAAAGTAGAAAAACCAGTTCACACACGGTAGTCAAAAGTGAAATAAACATTTCATGTTCGGTAGTAAAAAGTCATCTGATTAAAAAGGCGTAATCACAGTATATACATCAGTGGAAAACTCATATCACAAAATTTCTAAGATTTGTAAATAAGTTCTAAAGTGCATTAAAGGACACATGAAAGAGCCAAATCTCAACGAACTGCACAGTATTCATACTTCATAGTTTGAAATACAGATCGAATTTTATTAATACATAATTCGTTCAAAGAAAACACATATTAATGTTTCTTTTAAAACTGTTACAATCTAAAAAAAAGTACATTAATGATAACTTATCGCCCAAACGCAAGTTAATTGGGAGAGGGCGATCGCCCAAACGCAGCTTTATGTCAAAATGTAGTAGTCTCCCTTCAACTGAAATTTGAATTTAATATTTTACAAGCAGATGGAATAACTAATTTTCAAAATTCAAAAGGCGCTATTTTGATTTTTAAAATATTGTGTTGTATATAATTGAAAAAGTAGATTTAGCATAATTAGATTGTGAAAGAATTTGTGACGTACATGAATTAGGTCACGTGTCAGAGCTCTTTAAAGCTAAAAACTGCAATTTTCAAATGGATATAAAACCGGAAGTAAACATCGGAAAACCTAAATGAAAGTATCTGTGCATAGGTATCGTCAATGGCAATGAATTTGTTTCAGGTCACTTGGTCACCAGAGGTCAAGGTCACAAGATATGAGCCTTTAAAGTTTTGACAATTACTGATTTATCTTAACCGGAAATTAAAATAAATCAGAATTGAAATTCAAAAATCAGCGTCTCATGTTTTGGTAGCAATCGACTGTAGATTCCAAAAACATCAGAATTCTGCAAATTTCATTACACCCTGAGGCCCCATTTTGCGTTTTATGAAAATATACCATTTCAAGATGGCAGTAGTTACTGAGCTTATAGATTTAAAGCAAGTTTCCCCCATTCCATTTTTCATTTCATGGGGAAAAAACTTGCTTTAAATCTATAAGCTCATGGGGGAAAAAATGCAACCAAATTGAGCGTACCCAAAACAAAACCTCTACATTTCATAAAACACCCTACATTTTTCATAGAATTCTTACAACAAACACCTTCAATAAATTTCCTACATTCCATCAAAAAAAAACATATTAAAAATAGGATGAGTTTAATTTTAAAACATGAACAATACAGATTCGAAGATTATTCAGGCGACGGTATCTTTTCATCTATATTTTCTCTAGGTTCAAAAATCATTCCAAAAGTAGCTGGCTTTGTTTCAAACAACAAATCCCTAATTTCCTCCGGAGCTCAAGCAGTTGGGTCCGTGGCAAAAGCAGGCTTAAGAATAAACGACGCCGTGAAAAAATCCGACGAACTGAAAGAATTACAGCAAATAAGAGAACTACGAAACAAGAGAATAGAACAGCAGGTAAAAGAGGGAAAAGGGTTTAAAGTTATAGGATAAAAATGATAGTCGCTCACGCTCCAAAAACTTATTTTGGTTCCGATATTAAAAAATCATTAGGATATCTTCCTGGATTTCCATGGGCCAAATACTCTGGCGAGAAACATCTTCCAGGTCATAATTACACCGGTCCAGGTACTAGATTAGATCTGCGATTAGACGAAAACGATAAACCCAAACCAGGGGAAGAACCAGTCAATAGAGTTGACGCTGCTGCGCTTAAACACGACATACTTTACAGAAACAAAGACATAAACTTCAGACACGAAGCAGACAAACAAATGATAATCGAACTCGAAAATATTCCAAATCCAACATTCAAAGAGAAAATGCAAAGAGCGATAATCATAAAACTGTTAAAAGCAAAGATGAAATTGGGTATGGGATTGGCAGATGAAATTCATAAAGAATTTAGAAAAAACAAACATTATTTAAAAGTTAAAGTATTTGATAAAGATGAAATATGGTCAGCAGATTTAATTAATATGCCAGTTGAAAGGGGATATAAATATTGTTTAACAGTTATTGATTTATATACACGTTATGCTTGGGTTATTCCTCTCAAAAACAAAACTGGAATATCAGTCAAACACTCATTTGAAACCATAATGAAACAATCTGACAGACGGCCCCAAAAGTTATGGGTAGATAAAGGGAGCGAATTTTATAACAAAAATATGAAATCTGTGGGGTTTGAAATTTACAGTACTCACAACGAAGGTAAGGCTGTAGTTATTGAAAGATTCAACAGGACTCTAAAAAATAAACTATTCAAAAAGTTCACGGAATTAAAATCTCAAAAATGGCTAAAAATATTACCAGAGGTCGTAGACGAATACAATAACAAAATACATTCATCTATAGGAGTGTCACCAGCACAAGCCTCAAAAAATCCAAATATTATAAGATCAATTAACGCGCAACATAACTACGAAAATGAGATAAACAATTTAAATATTAAACCCAAATTTAAAGTCGGAGATCGAGTTCGTATTTATAAATATAAAAGTAAATTCGAAAAAGGATATGTTGGTTATTGGACAAACGAAATATTTATCGTAGATAAAGTTAATAGTACATCTCCTCCAACATATGAATTAATCGATCAAGAAAAAGAACAAATTATAGGTAGGTTTTATCAAAATGAACTTCAAAAAACCGACTTTTAAAAATGAATCAATTTCTCGATAAATATGGAACCGATACAACCACAAACTTCCAACTTATGAGATGGGCGAATGAGTTAAACATATCACCGTTTTATTATTGTATGAGAGATGAAATAAATAATCTCAAAAGTAAGAAAGGTAAATTCTACGCTATAACAAATATACACACTTCCGATCAAAAAGGTGTTCATCATTCTGCTTTGTACAAAGACTCTAACTTTTATTTTTTCGACTCTTTTGGATTAGATCCCACTGAAGAGATAATGAATATAACTAATCAACCAATTAAATCTTCTACATTTCAAATACAAAATCCGGGTCAAAAGTTTTGTGGACAACTTTCACTTTGGGTTTTATATCAGTTGAGTTTAGGAAAACAGTTCGAAGAAATTGTAATAAATTTAACTCAATAAAAATGGCAAATAAATTTGGTTTAGGCGCTTTACCTTTAGATACTAAAAAACCAAACACTACATTTTCAATCAATAAAATCAAACCATATTTTGTGGATCAAATCGGAGACATTCTTCAGGGTGATATTGATATGAACAATTTTGGTATAACTAATTTAAAATCTCCGGAAAACGATAATGATGCTGTTCATAAGAAATATTTAATGGATCAAATAAATTTAATTGAAGTAGATAAAAACCATTTAAAAGATCGAATAGCTGATGTGAAAAGATTCTTCAAACGACAAATAAATAATAAAGATTTTATAAATGAATCTAAATTGAAAGAATTAGATTATATTGATGATGGTAAATTACAAAAACAAGTAACAAGTTTAAAAAGTTTTATTCAACAACAATTAGTCAATACAGTAGATAAAACTCAATTACAAAATTTAAGGTCATTAATATCTAAATTAGATGACAAGATTACAAAGCAAAAAGTAGATCTTAAACAACTAATATCCAATATTAATCCAGGCATAAGTGAAGACAAATTAACCGCATTAGAAAGTAAACTTAGTGATGATAGCGAAATACAAAAACAAATAGAATCTATTCAACAACAATTAGTCAATACAATAGATAAAACTCAATTACAAAATTTAAGGTCATTAATATCTAATTTAGATGATAAACTAACAAAGCAAAAAGTAGATCTTAAAAAACTAATATCCAACATTAATCCAGGCATAAGTAAAGATAAATTACAACAAGAATTAACTGCTCTGGAAACTAAATTTAAAACTGAATTACAAAACGAACTAAAAACTATTGATGATAGTGAAATTAAAACTTATATTCAACAACAGATAGAAAATATTGATGATAGTGAAATTAAAACTTATATTCAACAACAGATAGAAAATATTGATGATAGTGAAATTAAAACTTATATTCAACAACAGATAGAAACTATTGATGATAGTGAAATTAAAACTTATATTCAACAACAAATACAAAATATTGATGATAGTGAAATTAAAACTTATATTCAACAACAAATACAAAATATTGATTATAGTGAGATTCAACAACGGATAACTACTATTAATAATGAAGTTTTAAAACAGGAAACAAATATAACCACATTACAAAATAATCTCAATGAACTAGAATATATTAAACCCTATTATTTCTTTCTTCCATCTTTTAAAGAGGACAAAGAACATATAAAGGTGGATGACCGTGAAAGAATCTATTCTAATTATAAATATGGGTTTAAAATAATTATGAGATTTGATATTGATCTTCCTACAAGGCTTCCTATTATTAATACTGATATTGATATTCCTACAAGGATTTTTGATAGTCTGAGTCAGAGTGAAATATGGGGGAAAACTATAATTGAAATATTTTTTCCTATGAAGGTAAAAGTCGATTTTTCAATTCGTGATCGATTCACTAATTGTAAATCTCTTTTATTTTTTCACTTTATCAAAAATGATAACATCGTAGATACTAAAGAATTTAAACCTTGGGAGGTATTTTTACCTTTTAATATTTCGTCAAATCAGTTCTATGTAGATAAGCTTAGAATCTCAATCGAACCGGAAGATGGTAATGTGAGATATTGCGTATTTGATTTATTTGATGACATGATATTGGAAACGGAAACTCCACCATCAGTAAGCATAGTTAGAAATCCAGAACCACGAGAAAATGAAAAACAGATTTATGATTTTTTACGAACAACAGATTTTGAATATGTGAAACTATATTTTGTTCATAATGATCTTTTCTTCTCTGTTGATGTTAATAAAAATCAACAATTAAAACATTTTCCAATAGCATTAACAGAAAATATAGATGTATCATATTTTTTCATAGAAATCTCTATTGAAAAAAAAACAAATTTTTTTGTTTATCGGGATAAGAAGAACAAGGAGTCAAAACAAGAAGCATTCTTAGTACATGTACGTGTCACTATTGCACAAAACCCTAAGGATGTACGTAGAGCATTATCGGAAGTTCACTTAATTTAACGTTTAAAAATGGAACAAGAAAGTAGACAAAAATACCTGATAGACAAACAAAACGAACTAAAAGTAAAACTAGAACAATATAATAAATGTAAGAAAAGATGGAGTAGAATTGATTCTGCTTTTAAAGCACTAAGTGTAGTTTTAACAGTAGGAACAACAATTGCAACGGCAGTAACTGGCGGATTGATGGTACCAATACTTATTCCAACTGTATTAGCCGCAATTACTGCTATTCAAACCTCATCTTGTGGATTGATTGCTATGGGTTTTACATCCAAACAGAAATCTTATTTTAAAAAGAAAACAGATATCTTAAATACATATCTTAATAAGTTGTATATTTTCTTCGAAAGATCAAGAGAAGATAAGATCATTAGCGTTGAAGAGTTGGAAGAATTTAATGAAATTTTGGATAAATTTAATATACAAATATCAGCAATAAAAGATAATAAAAAGAACTCCAAAAATTAAGTAATTAAAAAAAAACATATAAAAAATATGAATAACATTGAAATTATAGACGATGAAACATTCATAGAAAACGTACTATTTACCGATCTTATCAGGGCTATTACTCATAAATTTTCAACATTTAAGGGTCAAATTGAAATAGATGGTAGGATAATCGAGAATGGAAATCACAAACAATTCATGAAACTTCTTGGTTTCAATTCCAAAACTTTTAAGACCATTATTTTGTCTAATATGGATGCAAAATCTGACTGCTCGGATTGGTATTTTACAGGGAAAATAATTTTACGTAGAGACAATTTTAAGGAAATAAGAAGATCAAACGCTGGTAGAGGAACTGAACTACTTAAAAAGATAAATGAATATAAAGGTAGAAATTGTTATATACCAACAGATGGTAACTGTTTTATCAAATGCGTAAATCATGTTTTGAAAAAAGATTTAACAAATAAATTTCAAACATTCATTAATACATTTCCAAAAGCGAATAGAAAAGGAGTAATGACAGCTGCTAGAATTAATAAATTCAATGAGAAATGTAATACTTCATTTCAAATTTACACTCCCGAAAATAGAAATGTACGCCCCGCCCTCACAGATGTAAACAAGGACAAGGCATTAGATTGGGTTTTATATTTACATAACTCACATTTCTGTCTTATAAGAAGAAATCAAAAAAAATTAGGGATTAAAGAAATAGAAGATAATTATGAACAGGTATGGAAAACATGTAGAGATGATAATGCTGTAAAAGAAGTATCACCTTTGAAACTAAACGTATTTTCAAATATGAGTGATGATACTTTATTCGCTTGGGACTGTGAAACGTATTCAGATAGTGAAACGCGTAAAGCAATTCCTTATTCATGTACGTTAATTAATTTAGAAAAGCTAAGAAAAAAGTTAGAGATGATACCTCCCACTGATAATATTCCAGAAGCATTTTATAACAAACTAATGAAAATAGTAGAAATATTTGTAGGCACAGATTGTATAGATCAAATGTTGAAATATTTAGGTAAATATGATAAAAAAAGATTAACATTGATTTCTCATAACGGTAGTGGTTTTGATAACTGGATCGTAATTAAAAACGTAAAGAAACTAACACAATGTCCACTAATAACACCCAGAGGAATTCTTTCTTTACCATTATCTAATCCATACACTGATGAAGATTTACAGAAAAGATGGAAACGACAGAAAGATATAAAAAGTAAATCCAATTATTTACAGCATATTAATTTCACATGTTCCTATCAACACGAAGCATCTAGTTTAGCAACATGGGGAAAGTCGTCTAATCTACCAATGAATTTGAGAAAGATCGTTGATGTAGACATTGCAAAATATACCAAAGATAACTGGGAAATTTTAAGACACGAATGGGAACCATATGCAAAGCGAGACACCCTATGTCTTGGAGCATGCTTGATAAAATATAACAAAGTTATGAAAGACGTTGTATTCCAGAGCGTTTCTAATAATCTAACGGCTCCATCTCTATCTTTAAAGGGGTGGTATTATTTGTATCATTACGATAAAGAAATGGTTGAAGAACCATATTACGAAAGTACAAGACTCGTACCAAAACATACTGAAAAACAAAATATAGAAAAGGTTTACTCACACACTAACCCTTTTATAAGACATTTTATAAGACGCTCTATTAAAGGAGGAAGGGTTTCTGCAAATCGAAAAATATTTACAACTGATAAAATCAATGAAATTTGTGATGTATTAAAGGAATATACACAAACAAATGACGACAACATAATTGATTTATTTAAAGAATATAGTAAAAGTGATAAAGATAAAACAGAGGTTAATTCAAAACTTAAAAATATAACATGTTCTAGACTGATGGCATTTGATGCTAACGGTTTGTATGCTTCTGCTATGTCAGATTTAGATAGTGAATATCCCAAAGCAGAAAGTGGTAGACCGTTTTTACCAGAAGAAGAAGAAGAATTTGTAAGACTCTTCAATGAACAAAACTTTAGACCCAAAACTGCTATTTTAACAGTTTGGTTTGAGTATCCCAAAAACATGTTCTTCCAACCGATACCAGCTAAAGATAAAATTAGTTTTACGAACAAAGAAGGAAAAAAGGAAACTGGCACTAAAATAAGATTCAGAAATGGTTTCTGTTCAGATGTTTTAACATCGGTCGATATTCAAGAAATAGTAAAAGCTGGTGGACGAATTATTAGAATATTAGATGGCATAGTATACGAAGAAAACTTTAGAACTCCTCCCTATAGAGACTACATTTTAATTTTGAGAGATCTAAGAAATCAATTCAAAAGGGATGGCAATATCGTTGGTAGTAATTGCATGAAATTATTAGGTAATGCCCTGTATGGGAAATCTATTCAGAAGGATATATCTTCATCAAAACATCTTTGGAATGACGTAACTTTAAAGGCTAACTTTGATTCACATGTTAAACACTATGAAAAAATAAATGAGACTCAATACATTGTTGATATAGAAGAAGAAGAAAAAGAAATTGACGATGTAAATAGTAAATCTACACGACTTACACCCAGTCATTTGGGATCATTCGTATTATCGCACAGTAAGAAAATAATGAACAATTTTATTCACGTAATAGATGGGTTTTATCAACCGGAAATATACTATACCGATACTGATAGTTTATACATTTCATCTAGCAATTGGAATAAATTAAATGAAGCTGGATTAGTATCCGAAAATGAATACTGTAAAGGAAAGAATGATTACGGTGATGGTGGAATTATATTAGGTTTATATTTAGCGCCGAAAGTCAAATACAATATCATACTAACTTCAGATGGTGTTTTAAAAGAAAAGAAAACATTTAAAGGTTATTCTAATGATAAGATAACTGTAGACGATTATATTCGGTTGGCTAGTGGATATGATATATCAAATGAATTTAAGAGAAATTGGGAAAAAAGTTTCACAAATGGAGTAGTTATTCCAAGGGATGATGATAAACAAAAGAAAGTTTTTAGAAGTTATTTAAATCTTGTAAAGAGAAAGGCTCCAAATAGTGAAGGAATCATGTATCCTTATTGTAATAAAGATGAATTGAGTTTGGATGAAAACTATGAATTTGATGATTTCGATTATCTAACTATTCAAGAAGAGAATGAAGAGTTACTTAATTCTTTTTAAATGAAGTTGAATAACAATTTCTTCGTTTCCAAAGTCTATAAACCTATTTTTACCATCTTTGATTTCCAGATTTATATCTTTGATCATAAAGGAATTAAGTGGTAAATACGTAGTTTGAAATGGTTTCTCTATAATTCTATATCCAATAGGAACAGTGAATGTTGGAAGACTGTAAATAATCTGACGTTTGTATTTATTGAAAAATCCACCGTTTATTAAATTGCAATGTATATTGATCACATCGACATCATTCTCGATATTAGCTTTATGTGGTGCTATAGTAGATTGGGTGTATACTCGTTTATCAAATCCTAGTAACGTATTCAATGAATTTTCTACGTTGAAATCAACTTGACTATTATTTCTTAATATCAATTTCATTTTGTTCAAATTTAAATTACCTTCGAATTCAATATTGTTTTTACCATTGACACTTCCTGCGTATTCAGATAGGTATTCGTTAATGGCTATGTATTCGTAACTTCCTGGTAGTAAACTTATGGTTTTGAATGTAGCTCCATTATCTGTTGATATTTTTATTTTGTTATTATCTTCGTTGATATTTCTAATGGAATTGTAAACAGAGAAATACTTTAATCCCAATTCATATTCTTGATTTCGATCGAGTTCATACTCATAATCTAGAGATAATTTAATGTCTGATTTATTTGAGGTGATGACGAATAGTTGACTCATTTTTAATAACACTTTTATAATCATTTTTATCTATGATACCTTTTTGTAGGAGTCTTTTTAATATACAATTTAATTCATTATATTGTCTGTGTGATTGATGTCCTTCCTTCATTGCTGCTAATATTATTTGTAATCTATTAAGCAATTCTTCGTTGTTGTCGGATACAAAAATTACACCATCTCCTGTATGTCCCAAAAAGTCATCGATTTCTTCTATAATATCATCAGTGTAGTTATCATCACTACCATCGGTGTTATCATCTAATTCTTTTTCCAGTCGTCTTAATCTTAAAGTTTTTGGTCCTCCTGTCCTTGTCGATGTAAGAATGTCCACGTATGAATTCAAATCTTTGAAATTATAATCTTTATCATATCCATTCAAAAGATTAATCATACCGGGTGTTAAATCATATATAGCGTCTATTCTGTCAATCTTAAATGTTGGGTTGTTTTGATTGAAACGTATCCTAAAACCGTTAAGAATCAATCCATCCTGATCAATTGTTGGCTTTATTGTTTTGGCTAGGGTTGGATTTGGATTTGAAAAATAACGTTTTATATCATCTAATGTCCTGATTACGATTCCATCATCTTCAATGGGATATTCTATTTGTGGAGGAGATTGTTGAATTTGTTGTTTAGGAGCTTCTAATTTATTCTTGATATCCTCTTGACTTTTTAATATTGGTTTAAATAAAGTTTGTAGATTTTCTGTTAATCCAAGTTGTTGTAATCTGTTATTTTCAACTTGGGTCTTTATTTTATTCTTAGCTTTGATATATTCTCTATTTCTTTTTAAAATATTATTCCATTCCATTTTTAAAAAAATAAATTAACATATGTTGATCATTACTCTTTCACCCGCAGGTTTTCTGGTATTAACGAATACATATCCATGTTCCTCTGGATTTCTCCATTGAGCTTTACAAACCTTTTTAAACGAATCTCTGTCCATTCCGTGATTTATCGACTGTATGATTTGAGATAAATCTTTATCGTTTAATTCAAATAATAAAAAACAATTAGCATTTTTTCTAATAAACATAGAATCCATCCCGTAAAAAGATTGGGATTGGTATAAGCAGTGACAGTTGTGATGTCTTCCCTTCGTGAAGAATTCTTGTTGAACAGATTGATTTTTTTGCGCTACGCAGTCGTCAAACAATATTAAGTTCTTTCGTTTGCTATCAATATTAGACAAGTCCAGATCATTTACATTTTTTGTCAGAAACACTTTTATGTCAGTTGGATTGAAAGATGGATTCTTTTCTTTTATGAAGGTATCTAAGATATCTTTTATTTCCATTTCTCCTTTATCGTAATATTGAAATAATTCTTGAACATATTTCTTTGGTAAATATTCTAAAGCTTTGAGAAATTGATAATACGATTGTTCTGGTGTTGTTGTGTAGATATATAGAGAATCAAAATCTAAAAGGTTGGGTGTTGTCAACATGTTAAAAGTGAGATGAGTTTTCCCAGAACCTGAACTACCGCATATACACATGAGCATTGGATTATTAGGAAATATTTCTGAATGATTAAATTTCCTTCCCATTTTTATGTACCAAAAATTACACCTTCTCCTTTATACTTTGAAAGATATATTCCTTCTCCACTGTGTATATTTTTAAAAAATATTCCATTACCCTTATGTTTGACTTTGATTTCCCCTGTGTCAATACTATCCACTAATTTAGTTAATCCTTGTTTGACAGTTTTCTTAGTTTCTTCACTAAATCGATTTCCAAATTCTTTAACTGTACCTAATATGTCTGCTACTCCCGAACCTTTTGCTAACTTTTCCATTTCCAAATTATGTCTACGTTTTTCACTTTTTTCAGCTTCGGCTGCTTTCTTGGCATTGACGGCTTGAACTATTCCTGCTGTTCCGCCGGCCGTGGCACCGGCTGCGGCCAAACCTGCAAAGATCAAGGGTAGGAAAGGTAAAAATCCACCTTCCTTTATGTTCTTGTCAATTCTTTCCAAATCTATATCATCTCGTACTTTACAGTGTTTATATTTATCAATAAGTTTTTTAGTTATGCTGATTCTTTTACCATTGTAAGTAATTGTAGTTGGCTTTTCTGTTTCGATAGCATCTATTATTCTTTTTACTAAAGTTTCGGGTTTCATTTTTAAGGGATTAATTTATTCTATTCGAATCATCCGTCTGTCGGATATTTTTATTATATGTTTTGTTTCTTCCAATAATAAACAATAACCGGTTACATCTCCTTGTGTTTTTTCGATATGAATATTTATGTTTACTCCAGTTTTGAAAAGATCTTCTTGATGAGCTGATAGATCAAAACAGAAGATTGGGTGATTAATTGCAAAATCTACATATCCAAACTGAGGTGGATTCCCAAATAATTCACACATATTTTTATAATTTCTATACAATTCATTATAATCCTTTGTGGATGGATTAATAGTTAAAGGTTGGTTAGGATAATTATCGTTGTTTAATCTTACTTGAACTTTACGGATTATAGGATCTTGAGTTTGGTTCATTGCCACTCTAAAGATATTGTTGTTATTTGTCTGAGAATCTGGTAAGTTCTTGAAACCAACTATTAAATATCTTGCTGGTTTAATGCTGTTAGTGATTGGCCATGTTGTGGATTCTCCAGTTAAAGTCATGCTCCCTACAGTGTTGCGACGAAGAAAAGCTATTTCAATGTCTTTAGTTAACGAGTTGAATATTCTCGTTTCTACTTCAATTGATGGTGTTATTACGGGTATGAAAAGTTGGAGATTTGTTATTTCTAATTTTGCATTTGAATTAGCTTCTCCAAAGAATATCTTATCGTCATTAATTTCTCTTTGTAAATGAATTTTAAATGGTAAACCTATAGAAACTTTTCTATGTTCTAAAAGACCGAATAAAGGATATAATTTCCAATTTACGTAATTACCCCATCTATTATCCTCAACAACATTATTGTACTGATTTACTCGTTTGTCAAACCCCTGGTTTACTGCTCTACCGATTCTCTCAATGCTATTTCTGGCAATGACTCTCATTCTAGCGATATCAGCATCGTTAGCTACAGTTTTTACTGGTTCTTTTAAAACGGTCCCATCACCAACATCGGGTATCCAACCCGAGAATGAATCGTAGTTTTTGGGGTAAAGGACTGTTTTCAACATTGTGTCAAATTCTCCAGGGTGTTTGATGGTTTCTATGGGGTTTGATCCCGCTTCCAAAACCATTTCGCTAAATAAAGAAGGAAAGAAATTATTTTCTAATGTTGTATTAGTCTGTGGGACTCTATTTTCATTTGCTGTTCCGTCCTTGATTTTGAAATCACATCTGAAATAGGCATCGGAAAGTAATAACCAATTTGACAGACTATTGATCTCGAAAGTGACCCTCCCACCATCATTTAGTTGGGATTTAGATCCAACACTCGGAGAAATAATTATGAAATCCTCTTTTTTTTTATTAAATGAATAAAGAATTGGATCGTATAATCTAAAAATTGGATCAAGAATTTTATTTGCCATTTTTAGAGGAATTATTTTGTTAAAATACAATACATTTACTATATGCATATATAATGTTTAATAGAACAAAATAACAACATATAAATAAGTTCAACAATGTTTAGTAACAACTTTTACTGTATTAATCAACCCCTTGACTACGGATAAACACTGGTAACCAAGAGGTGATCATACAGACTCGCTCCATGGTTTCAAGTATTATTATATAAATAAGTTCAACAATGTGTAAAGGGAGGTACAACTTTTACTGTATCACTCACAATGTTAATACCGGTCCTACAGGGCCGGTTATCGTGACATTACACACATCTATTTTTAGTTAATGTCCCTAGCAACTCACAAATAACACGTGGTATATGTCTACTTAAGACCGGTCATGATGACATTACACACTATAAATCTACTGAAGACAAAACTATCGATTGCGTGAAGCTTGAGTTATTTTTTAGAGCGGTCCTACAGGACCGGTCATGATGACATTACACGCTTATTTTTTAGAGCGGTCCTACAGGGCCGGTCATGATTTCATTACACGCTTATTTTTTAGAGCGGTCCTACAGGGCCGGTCATGATGACATTACACGCTATAACACTATACTATATAAATACACCATAACAAAGATATCCGCGTTATAAGCCGTGACAAACTATGAATTAAATAAACACTTTAAATCGACAAAAACTCATTACCCTGTTGAATGCCAAACTTAAATGATATTAAACTAGAAACGCATAAAAATCATTTCCAAAATATTTGCTCCTGAGGATTGGTTTCTAAACTTCGATTGATTTTCGCAATGTTTGAAACTAATTCGGAAATTGGCATGGATAAATTTCTAAATTTTGTGTAGCGTTTACACAGATTTGCTAGAGATCTCAATTTTCTAGCCCAACGCACCGAAATTGACAATTTGTCTGCCACAAAAGTGTCGAAGTTCCCACCATTCAATTTGAATAGTTTTTGTAGCCAACATCCAAATGTTACGTAATGTTGGATGAAGTGTTTCTTATTTTTGATGTACTTGTCACAATTTATAAGTATTTCTTGAACATTTTCATTGTCATTAATTTTGTCGTCAAAATCTTTTATTTGCGTGTTTGTAATTGCATTGTCTCGAAGTCGAGTTTTTAGATATTCCAAATATTCGTTGGAGGATTTAGTTTGTTTGCTAATCCGCGTTCCTTTATTAAAATCAATTTTTTTTGGTGTTTTGGACAGGGTTTTGAAAGTCGATTTGTGGTAATCGGCTGCACATTGAACACTCTGTTTTTCAAGTTTTTCTTGTAATGTTTTATAATATTGTAAATATTCCTCATGGTATCTGATATGGCTTGTTATCGCTTTAGAAATATCCAAATCACTTATATCAAAATCCATGTCTTCTAATCCATCGGCTTTTTCACTTTCTTGACCTGAAAAAAAAATATAATACATATATAATATACTCTTTGATAAATGTTTTATATTTTTTAACATGTTTATAGAAAGATTTATATTACATACTTGACAGATTCATGGATGTCAGATTTAAACTGCCAGTTGAACTTTCTGTAGTTAGTGATTGATTTATCAGTTGGTCATCATCAGTTAGATCCATTGTTTTATCGGTTCCTTTACCATCCATGATCAACAGTTATGTGTGTTAGTATCGTCTGCTGTTTCCCCTGTAGATGTGTCTGTCTCAAACAAAGAACGCAAACTGAATAGAAACAGCTTGTTCCCATAGTAATCAATATATTAACGTCATATTGACCTAAGGGAGAACTAATGTCTCACATACAGTTCAATAACCTCAATATTGATTTATAATAAAACCTGATGTCTCATACAGTTCAATAAACTCAATATTGATTTATAATAAAAACCTGATGTCTCAAATACAGTTCAATAACCGCAATATTATCACGTAATGTATTTGATTAGAAATAGTTTATTGATCAGTTCACCATGAATACAGTTAGCTCATAGTAATCAAATAATGACGTTTATACGATGATAATGCAACATGATTAAAGGGAACTAAATCTGTCAATCTTAATAAAACCAGACCACAATGGATTTCAAAGATAAATAAATCATTTTCAAATAGTGGGATAATATGTAATTTGAGGTATTTTATGCTAGGTAGGGACTTGATGGAATGTAGGAAATTTATTGAAGGTGTTTGTTGTAAGAATTCTATGAAAAATGTAGGGTGTTTTATGAAATGTAGGGGTTTTGTTTTGGGTACGCTCAATTTGGTTGCATTTTTTCCTCATGTAGTTATAGATTGAACGCATGTTTTTTCCCCCCATGAAATGAAAAATGGAATGGGGGAAACATGCGTTCAATCTATAACTACTATAACTACTCCCATTTTTATGTACCAAAAATTACACCTTCTCCTTTATACTTTGAAAGATATATTCCTTCTCCACTGTGTATATTTTTAAAAAATATTCCATTACCCTTATGTTTGACTTTGATTTCCCCTGTGTCAATACTATCCACTAATTTAGTTAATCCTTGTTTGACAGTTTTCTTAGTTTCTTCACTAAATCGATTTCCAAATTCTTTAACTGTGCCTAATATGTCTGCTACTCCCGAACCTTTTGCTAACTTTTCCATTTCCAAATTATGTCTACGTTTTTCACTTTTTTCAGCTTCGGCTGCTTTCTTGGCATTGACGGCTTGAACTATTCCTGCTGTTCCGCCGGCCGTGGCACCGGCTGCGGCCAAACCTGCAAAGATCAAGGGTAGGAAAGGTAAAAATCCACCTTCCTTTATGTTCTTGTCAATTCTTTCCAAATCTATATCATCTCGTACTTTACAGTGTTTATATTTATCAATAAGTTTTTTAGTTATGCTGATTCTTTTACCATTGTAAGTAATTGTAGTTGGCTTTTCTGTTTCGATAGCGTCTATTATTCTTTTTACTAAAGTTTCGGGTTTCATTTTTAAGGGATTAATTTATTCTATTCGAATCATCCGTCTGTCGGATATTTTTATTATATGTTTTGCTTCTTCCAATAATAAACAATAACCGGTTACATCTCCTTGTGTTTTTTCGATATGAATATTTATGTTTACTCCAGTTTTGAAAAGATCTTCTTGATGAGCTGATAGATCCAAACAGAAGATTGGGTGATTAATTGCAAAATCTACATATCCAAACTGAGGTGGATTTCCAAATAATTCACACATATTTTTATAATTTCTATACAATTCATTATAATCCTTTGTGGATGGATTAATAGTTAAAGGTTGGTTAGGATAATTATCGTTGTTTAATCTTACTTGAACTTTACGGATTATAGGATCTTGAGTTTGGTTCATTGCCACTCTAAAGATATTGTTGTTATTTGTCTGAGAATCTGGTAAGTTCTTGAAACCAACTATTAAATATCTTGCTGGTTTAATGCTGTTAGTGATTGGCCATGTTGTGGATTCTCCAGTTAAAGTCATGCTCCCTACAGTGTTGCGACGAAGAAAAGCTATTTCAATGTCTTTAGTTAACGAGTTGAATATTCTCGTTTCTACTTCTATTGATGGTGTTATTACGGGTATGAAAAGTTGGAGATTTGTTATTTCTAATTTTGCATTTGAATTAGCTTCTCCAAAGAATATCTTATCGTCATTAATTTCTCTTTGTAAATGAATTTTAAATGGTAAACCTATAGAAACTTTTCGATGTTCTAAAAGACCGAATAAAGGATATAATTTCCAATTTACGTAATTACCCCATCTATTATCCTCAACAACATTATTGTACTGATTTACTCGTTTGTCAAACCCCTGGTTTACTGCTCTACCGATTCTCTCAATGCTATTTCTGGCAATGACTCTCATTCTAGCCTCATCAGCATCGTTAGCTACAGTTCTTACTGGTTCTTTTAAAACGTTTCCATCACCAACATCGGGTATCCAACCCGAGACTGAATCGTAGTTTTTGGGGTAAAGGACTGTTTTCAACATTGTGTCAAATTCTCCAGGGTGTTTGATGGTTTCTATGGGGTTTGATCCCGCTTCCAAAACCATTTCGCTAAATAAAGAAGGAAAGAAATTGTTTTCTAACGTTGTATTAGTCTGTGGGACTCTATTTTCATTTGCTGTTCCGTCCTTGATTTTGAAATCGCATCTGAAATAGGCATCAGACAGTAGCAACCAATTTGACAGTGAATTGATCTCGAAAGTGACCCTCCCACCATCATTCAATTGTGATTTAGACCCCACAGATGAACTAATAATAATGAAATCTTCTTTTTTTTTATTAAATGAATAAAGAATTGGATCGTATAATCTAAAAATTGGATCAAGAATTTTATTTGCCATTTTTAGAGGAATTATTTTGATAAAATACAATAAATTTACCATATGTATATATAATGTTTAATAGAACAAAATAACAACATATAAATAAGTTCAACAATGTTTAGTAACAACTTTTACTGTATTAATCAACCCCTTGACTACGGATAAACACTGGTAACCAAGAGGTGATCATACAGAATCGCTACATGGTTTCAAGTATTATTATATAAATAAGTTCAACAATGTGTAAAGGGAGGTACAACTTTTACTGTATCACTCACAATGTTAATACCGGTTATCGTGACATTACACACATCTATTTTTAGTTAATGTCCCTAGCAACTCACAAATAACACGCGGTATATGTCTACTTAAGACCGGTCATGATGACATTACACACTATAAATCTACTGAAGACAAACTATCGATTGCGTGAAGCTTGAGTTATTTTTAGAGCGGTCCTACAGGGCCGGTCATGATGACATTACACGCTATAACACTATACTATATAAATACACCATAACAAAGATATCCGCGTTATAATGTTTAATAACAACAATAAATAAATTCAATAATTTGTAGTAACAGCTTTTACTGTATTAATCAACTCCATAGTTTAAAGTATTATTATATAAATAACAATGTGTAAAGGCAGGTAACAACTTATACTGTATCAATCAACTCCTTGACTACGGATAAACACTGGTATCCAGGGACCGCTTTGAAAAGATCACTCTATAGTTACAAGTATTATTTCTATAAGAGCCGTAACACGTGATGAATATCGATTATCAACATGTTGCATTACACAAAGAAAGTTGTTAAGGGTAAAATCAATAGTCCATTTAGACAGAGTCATAAACGAGTGAAGCATTGAATCAATACATTCTGTATAATCTAGAAACTCTATTACGTGAATATTGTACAGTCATTATGACTCACGTTCCTTTCCAAAACCTCTGTTGTTCAGTACTGGCTTTTAATTCCTTGTCAATATCAGGCATCCAACTAAGAAATTGAGTAACTGAAACTGTGACTGTTTTAAACTTTGGGTATTGGGTACATAGTTTTGCAAGACGTCTTAGTTTTCTAGAATGGCTTAGCGAAATACTTAAGTTGGTTTTAACGAAATTAGTAAATAAACCAAAATTCAATATAAAAAGTTTCTGGAGCCACTGTCCATACGTTACATACACTTGAATAGTTTGCGCTGAGTTTTGTTTAATAAAACTATCGCAATCCTTCACTATGTCTTTAACCGTGTTCTCTTCCTTTATACTATTGTCAAAATGTTTTAATTCCTGCGAATGGGGCAACTCACACACACTATTTTTTAGTTTTTTTAACACTTCCTTATCTTTGGTAAAACTTTTGTTGAAAGTTAGAGGTTTTGGTCTTCTAATAAGTGATTTTTTCATTTCAAAATGATAATCTACAACTGTTTCTGTACCTTCAAGTAGTATCTTTTCTCTTAATTCCATATAATGATCTAAATGAATCTGGTGGTAATCTATGTGAGCTTCAATATCAGTTGTATAAATCTGAGCTGAAAATAAAAAAAACATAGTGTTTTAACGAGGAAAACTATTTAACACGCTCGTACGCCACCCAGCTATAAAATGACAGATAATTACATATTAAAATGTACTTACCTGTGTCTGAAGATTGAGATCCCACTGACATGCTTTCTTCTGCCATGTTTCCCCTGTAGATGTGTCTGTCTCAAACAAAGAACGCAAACTGAATACTATTTCCTAGAAACAGCTTGTTCCCATAGTAATCAATGTATTGACGTTATATATTCATGCAATATTGATCTATAATAAAGACCTAAGGGCGAACTAATGTCTCAAATACAGTTCAATAACCTCAATATTGATCTATAATAAAGACCTGATGTCTCAAATACAGTTCAATAACCTCAATATTATCACGTAATGTATTTGATTAGATTCTTAGAAATAGTTTATTGATCAGTTCACCATAAATACAGTTAGCTCATAGTTTATTGATCAGTTCACCATGAATACAGTTAGCTCATAGTAATCAAATAATGACGTTTATACGATGATAATGCAACATGATTAAAGGGAACTAAATCTGTCAATCTTAATAAAACCAGACCACAATGGATTTCAAAGATAAATAAATCATTTTCAAATAGTGGGATAATATGTAATTTGAGGTATTTTATGCTAGGTAGGGACTTGATGGAATGTAGGAAATTTATTGAAGGTGTTTGTTGTAAGAATTCTATGAAAAATGTAGGGTGTTTTATGAAATGTAGAGGTTTTGTTTTGGGTACGCTCAATTTGGTTTCATTTTTTCCCCCATGAGCTTATAGATTTAAAGCAAGTTTTTTCCCCATGAAATGAAAAATGGAATGGGGGAAACTTGCTTTAAATCTATAAGCTCAGTAACTACTGATGGCGACTGATCTGTTACATCCGGGTCAAATTTTATTATTTGTATACTTTTGTGTCTATATTACATACATACTGCAAAAAGAATTTTTCAAATATCTTCAAAATTCCGGAAGTTGAAATTTCGACTTTGGGAGCCAATAACTTCAAAACCGGAAGTGATACACAAATTTTGAAAATATATTTTTGTTCGCCATCAAAATGTCTATCTACCTGAAAGTTTTCAGAACGATCGAAATAAAAATTGAAAAAAACACGCACAGTTTCAATGGAAATTGACACAAATTTTTCAAACTTTAAAAGGCGGAATTTTGATTCAAATATATTGTGTTGTATATCATTGGAAAGAGCAGACATAGCATAGTACGACGGTGAAAGAAAATAAGACATATGTAAATTAGGTCACGTGGTAGGGCTGTTTAAAGTTAAAAATTACAATTTTCAAACGGCTATAAAACCGGAAGTAACCATTGGGCATCTGAAAAAAATATGTCATTGGATACATCTAATCAAGGGCAATAACTTGTGTACAGGTCACAAAGTCACAAAAGGTCAAGGTCACAAAATATGGGCCTTGAAAGTTTTGACAATTACTGACTTATTTTTACCGGAAATCAGAAAAATTCAGAATTGAAATTCAAAAATCGGCTTCCCATGTTTTGGTCGCAGTCGACTGTTGATTACATAGACATAAAAATTATGCAAATTCCATAACACATTTTGCGTTTTATGAAAATATACCATTTCAAGATGGCGCCTGATCTGTTACATCCGGGTCAAATTTTATGATTTGTATAATTTTGAGTCTACATAACAAACATATTGCAAAAAGAATTTTTCGAATATCTTCAAAATTCCGGAAGTTGAAATTTCAACTTTGAGAGCGAATGACGTCAAAACCGGAAGTGATATCGAAATTTTGAAAATTGCTAATTGCTCGCAATCAAAATGTCTATAAATATGTAAGTTTTCAGGTTGATCAATATAACATTGCAAAAGTTGAAAAAGTGGTCAAGAAAAAGTGATCCAAAAGTCAGCAAGATTTTTCTCAAAATGATATTGTTAAACTTTTGTCTCGTGGACAATCGATTAGAGAAATATGCAAAGTCAGTCCGATCAAAATCGGTTGAAAAATAAAGGAGATAATGACCAAAATATCAAAACCCATATGTTCTCATACCTCATTTCCGGTTGGTAGGGCATGCGTCATTTTACATTTAAACAATACCGAGCAGTAGATTATCGTATGAAATATTGAGAGATTATATGCGGCATGTGTAGTTTTGGCTGGGCGCTCTGACCAGAAAGTGAAATAAAAAAAAAACTAGAACCGTGAAGACGGTACCGAGCAGTGCGCAACCCACCCGATACATGGATGAAATGTCACATTTTCAACCAATGATAAGAGTTTTACATAATAATATAAAAGCGTACTTGTCAAATTACTCACTCTCTTTTGTGTGTCAATAGAAAGTGCACTGTAAGATATGTTTGCAGGGATAATAAAATGGATGCAAAACTACAAGAAGTAAACAGAAAGATTAACTATGAAAACTTTAGCTTCTCGAACTCATCCGATATGTTATCAAGATAAATACATATACCAAGCCTCATTCAATTCGGACAAAAACTCTATCGCGTGTACAAGAAATTGTTGACGGACGGACCGACGGACAGACAGGGTGACGGCAATATACGTCCATATTTTCATGTGGGTGTATAAAAAGGCAGATAAAATGAATTCAGAAATACCAGCAGACAGACTAATTAAAAGGGTGCAGAACTACAAGCAGTCAGACCAAATAAAAGGGGCGCACGGCTACCAGTATACAGACAGGGTTAACTGAAAGGGATGCGGGAATACCAGCAGACAGACAAACGAAACACGTACATATTACTTTCAAATTCTAAAACGCGGAATTATGATTCAAATACATAGTGTCATATAAATAATATGTAAATTAGGTCACTTGACATAATTTGTTTTTAAAGAATTTTGAAAAAAAGCATTCACAGTAACAATGGAATTTATCAAGATAAATACACATACCAAGCTTCATTCAAATCGAATAAAAACTCTATCTTTTATCATATACACAAACTAATTTTAATGTTTTCACTAAGTCAAGGGCAATAACTTTTAAACCGACTACTGGAATAGCGCCAGTTTCGAACTCATCCGTGATATTATCAAGATAAATACATATATTAGAGCTTCATTCAAATCGGATAAAAACTCTAGTCTCTATCGCGTGTCAAGAAATTGTTGAATGACGGACGGACCGACGAACAATATACATCCATATTTTAATGTGGGCGTATAAAAAGGCAGATAAAATGGATTCAGAAATACCAGCAAACAAAAAGAGGTGCAGAACTACAAGCAGTCATACCAAATAAAAGGGGCGCACGGCTATCAGAATACAAGCAGGTTAACTAAAAGGGACGCGGGAATACCAGCACACAGACAAACGAAACACGAAAAGTTACAATGGAATTTGGCAGAATATTTTCAAATTTTAAAACGAGGAATTATGATTCAAATACATAGTGTCATATATCATTGGAAAGCGTAGATAAAGCGTAGATAAAGCATAATACGAATCAAAAATAATTTGTGTCGTATGTAAATTAGGTCATTCAAATCGAATAAAAACTCTAGCTTTTATCACATACACAAGTTAATTTTAACGTTTTCACTAAGTCAAAGGCAATAACTCATAAACCGACGACTGAAATAGCTCCAATTATGAAAGGATCCGAGATAGTATCACAATAATTATACATACCAAGCTTCATTGAAATCGGATAAAAACTCTAGTCGCTATTGCGTGTACAAGAAATTGTTGAATGACGAACGGACCGACGGATGGACTGGGGTGACGGCAATATACGTCCATATTTTCATGTGGGTGTATATAAAGGCAGATAAAATTAAATCAGAAATACCAGCAGACAGACTAAATAAAAGAGGTGCAGAACTACAAGCAGTCATACCAAATAAAAGGGGCGCACAGCTATCAGAATACAAGCAGGTTAACTAAAAGGGACGCGGGAATACCAGCAGACAGACAAACGAAACACGAAAAGTTACAATGGAATTTGGCAGAATATTTTCAAATTTTAAAACGAGGAATTATGATTCAAATACATAGTGTCATATATCATTGGAAAGCGTAGATAAAGCATAATACGAATCAAAAATAATTTGTGTCGTATGTAAATTAGGTCATTCAAATCGAATAAAAACTCTAGCTTTTATCACATACACAAGTTAATTTTAACGTTTTCACTAAGTCAAAGGCAATAACTCATAAACCGACGACTGGAATAGCTCCAATTATGAAAGGATCCGAGATAGTATCACGATAATTATACATACCAAGCTTCATTCAAATCGGATAAAAACTCTAGTCGCTATTGCGTGTACAAGAAATTGTTGAATGACGAACGGACCGACGGATGGACTGGGGTGACGGCAATATACGTCCATATTTTCATGTGGGTGTATATAAAGGCAGATAAAATGGAATCAGAAATACCAGCAGACAGACTAAATAAAAGAGGTGCAGAACTACAAGCAGTCATACCAAATAAAAGGGGCGCACAGCTATCAGAATACAAGCAGGTTAACTAAAAGGGACGCGGGAATACCAGCAGACAGACAAACGAAACACGAACAGTTACAATGGAATTAGGCAGAATATTTTCAAATTCAAGAACGCGGAATTATGATTCAAATACATTGTGTATTATATCATTGGATAGAGTAGATCAAGCATAGTAACACCGAAACAAAATTTATGACGTATGTAAATTAGGTCACGTGACAGAGCTGTTTAAAGTTAAAAAATGAAATGTTTAAGTCTCAAGGTCACTCAAGGTCAAGGTCACAAGATATGAGCCTAAAAAGTTTTGACTATTTCCGAAAATTCTAAACCGGAAATAAAAAAAATTCTGAATCGAAATTCAAAAATCGGCTTCCCATGTTTTGTTAGCAATCGACTGAAGAATCCATAGACATCATTTTTATTCAAATCGAATGATTCCCTGATTCTGAATTTCGATTTAAAGAAAAATCAGTCATTTCAAGATGGCGACTGATATGAAATATCTGGGTCAGATTTTTTCATTTCATATTTAGTCAATGGTTATTTCTAGCACATCTCAAAAAGATTTTTTTGAATATCTTAATTATTCCGGAAGTTGAAATTTCAACTTTACAAGCGAATGACGTCAAAACCGGAAGTGATATACAAATTTTGAAAATACCATTTAGTTAGAAATCAAAATGTTTATACACCTGTAAGTTTTCAAATAGATCGAAATAAAATTGCAAAAGTTAAAAAAACGGTTAAAAAAGTGCTCCAAAAAGTCAGCAGAGAATGTCTAAAAGTGCATTTATGTTGAAAGCTATTATGTAGACATTAGAATAATGAAACAAACAAAAAAAGTTTTATCAAAATCGGTTAAAAAACAGAGGTAAAAAAGGGAAAAAACATAAAATGGGTTTTTCTGTCATATGCCATTTCCGGTTAGACAAAAAAACGCCATTTTACATTTAAGCAACACCGAGCAGTTAGTTATTGTAGGAAAACATGTGAGATAATGTGTGGCATGCTCCCTTCATACCGAATTAGCGTGACCAGAAGTAGACAAAAAAAAAAAAAAAAAAAAAAAAGTCATTATGAAAACAAAGCAGTGCGTTCGCTAGAACGCACTGCAACTAGAACCGTGAGGACGGTACCGAGCAGTGCGCAACCCACTCTATACATGGATGCACATATTTCAACCAATGATAAGAGTTTTACATATAAAAGCGAACTTGTCAAATTACTCACTCAATTTCTTTTGTGTGTCAGTAGAAAGTGCACTGCAAGATATGTTTGCAGGAATATTAAAATAAATGTAGAACTACAAGAAGTAGACAGAAAGATTAACTATGAAAACTTTAGCTTCTCGAACTCATCCGATATATTATCAAGGTAAATACATAATAATATACCAAGCTTCATTCAAATCGGACAAAAAACTCTAGTATTTATCGCGTGTACAAGAAATTGTTGACCGACGGACAGACAGGGGTGATGGCAATATACGTCCATATTTTCATGTGGTTGTATAAAAAGGCAGATAAAATGAATTCAGAAATACTAGCAGACAGACTAAATAAAAGAGGTGCAGAACTACAAGCAGAAAGACCAACTAAAAGGGGCGCACGGCTACCAGTATACAGGCAGGGTTAACTAAAAGGGATGCGGGAATACCAGCAGACAGACAAACGAAACACGTACAGTTACAATGGAATTCGGCATATTACTTTCAAATTCTAAAACGCGGAATTATGATTCAAATGCATAGTGTCATATAAATAATATGTAAATTAGGTCACGTGACAGATTTTTTTTTTTTAAGAATTTTGGAAAAAAAAGCACTCACATTAACAATGGAATTCATCCAGATAAATACACATACCAAGCTTCATTCAAATCGAATAAAAACTCTAGCTTTTATCATATACACAAGCTATTTTTAACGTTTTCACTAAGTCAAGGGCAATAACTTTTAAACCGACTACTGGAATAGCGCCATTTTCGAACTCATCCGTGATATTATCAAGATAAATACACATACCAAGATTCATTCAAATCGGATAAAAACTCTAGTCTCTATCGCGTGTCAAGAAATTGTTGATGGACAGACCGACGGACAATATACATCCATATTTTAATGTGGGCGTATAAAAAGGCAAATAAAATGGATTCAGAAATACCAGCAAACAAAAAGAGGTGCAGAACTACAAGCAGTCATACCAAATAAAAGGGGCGCAAGGCTACCAGAATACAGGCAGGTTAACTAAAAGGGACGCGGGAACACCAGCAGACAGACAAACGAAACACGAACAGTTACAATTGAATTTGGCAGAATATTTTCAAATTCTAAAACGCGGAATTATGATTCAAATACATAGTGTCATATATCATTGGAAAATAATTTGTGTCGTATGTAAATTAGGTCATTCAAATCGAATAAAAACTCTAGCTTTTATCACATACAAAAGTTAATTTTAACGTTTTCACTAAGTCAAAGGCAATAACTCATAAACCGACGACTGAATAGCTTAAATTATGAAAGGATCCGAGATAGTATCACGATAATTATACATACCAAGTTTCATTCAATTCGGATGAAAACTTAAAGGGGACCAGTCTTCATTTTAATTGGTTGATTTGGGTCTTGAATATATTTAAATATCCTTCAGAAGCACTAGAAATGCATGAAAATTGCGTATTTCCTTCAAATATATCTTAAATTATACATTTCTCCTTCTATTTCTATAGATGACTTTTCTATATATTGCATAGTATCGCTAATGTGTAGTAGGGCATGATAACTTTCAAATGCTAATAATTATGGATGCACATGGATTTGAAGACTCAAATTTCAATGGTGAGTTGTGATAACCAGTACTAAATTGCTGAGCTAAAAAATCCCCGTTTCTGAGACTTTTCCAAATCGACCCGCGAAAATGAAGCCTGTGACTCTTTAAGCTTCTATCGCTTACACAGGTTAATTCTTACGTGTTTTTTTCACTAAGTCAAGGACAGTAACTCTTAAACCGACGACTGGAATCGCGCCATTTTCAAACTCATTCGAGATATTATCAAGATAAATACATATACCAAGCTTCATCCAAATCGGATAAAAACTCTAATCGCTATTGCGTGTACAAGAAATTGTTGAAGGACGAACGGACCGACGGATGGACAGGGGTGGCGACAATATACGTCCATATTTTCATGTGGCTGTATATAAAGGCAGATAAAATGGAATCAGAAATACCAGCAGACAGACTAAATAAAAGAGGTGCAGAACTACAAGCAGTCATACCAAATAAAAGGGGCGCACAGCTACCAGAATACAAGCAGGTTAACTAAAAGGGACGCGGGAATACCAGCAGACAGACAAACGAAACACGAACAGTTACAATGGAATTTGGCAGAATATTTCAAATTCTAGAACGCGGAATTATGATTCAAATACATAGTGTCATATATCATTGGAAAGAGTAGATCAAGCATAGTAACGCCGAAAAAGAATTTATGACGTATGTAAATTAGGTCACGTGACAGAGCTGTTTAAAGCTAAAAATTGCAATTTTCAGAAGGCCATAAAACCGGAAGTAAGCAATTGACATCTAAAATGATTATACCATTGGATAGATCTCGTCAAAGGCAACCACTTTTGTTCAGGTCACAAGGTCACTCAAGGTCAAGGTCACGAAATATGGGCCTTGTAAGTTTTGACAATTTCTGATTTATTTTAACCGGAAATAAAACAAAATTCGAATTGAAAATCAAAAATCGGTTTCCAATGTTTTGTGCGCAATCGATTGGAGATACCATAGACACTAATATGATGCAAATTCCATAATACCCGTAAGCCCCATTTTGCGTTTTATAAAAATATATCATTTCAATATGGTGATTGATTTTTTACATCCGGGTCAAATTTTATCATTTAAATATTTTTGTGTGAAAATGTCAAATATATCACAAAAAGAATTTTTCGAATATCTTCAAAATTCCGGAAGTTAACATTTTAACTTTAAGAGCAAATGACGTCAAAACCGGAAGTGATATATTTTTTTTGAAATTATAGTTTTGTTTGAAATAAAAATGTCTATTCACCTGTAAGTTTTCAAATTGATCAAACTAAAATTGCAAAAGTTAAAAAAAATGTCAAAAAAGTGCTTCAAAAAGTCAGCGACAAAATTCTACAAGTGCGTGTTTTTTAAGAACTGTCATGTAGACATTCGAATAATGAAATAAACAAAAAAAGTTCCATCAAAATCGGTTGAAAAACAGAGGTGAAAATGGTAGAAAACAAAAAATGGGTTTTTCTGTCATACGTCATTTCCGGTTAGACAAAAATACTTCATTTTACATTCATTTAATACCGTGCAGTTAGGTATCGTAGGAGATTATCTGAGATAATGTGTGGTATGTTCCCTTCATACCGAAATAGCGTGACCAGAAATAGACAAAAAAAAAAACAGTCATTATGAAAACAAAGCAGTGCGTTCGCTAGAACGCACTGCAAAAAAAAAAAAAAGTCATTTGCAAAACAAAGCAGTGCGTTCGCTAGAACGCACTGCAAAAAAAGTCATTTGACTGCAATTATGTCTAGGGAATCTTTAATCGATTGCTAACAAAACATGGCGAGCCGATTTTTGAATTTCGATTCAGAATTTTTTTTATTTCCGGTTAAAAAATTCAGTCATATTCAAAACTTTTAAGGCTCATATCTTGTGACCTTGACCTTGAGTGACCTTGTGACCTAAACAAAAGTTGTTGCCCTTGATGAGATCTATCCAATGGCATAATCGTTTGAGATTCCCAATGTTTACTTCCGGTTTTATGGCCGTCTGAAAATGTTTAACTTTAAACAGCTCTGTCACGTGACCTATTTTACATACGACACAAATTATTTTTGGTTCGTATTGTGCTTGATCTACGCTTTCCAATGATATATGACAATATGTATTTGAATCATAATTCCGCGTTTTAGAATTTGAAAATATTGGTAGTATTGCTGATATTCCCGCATCCCTTCTAAGTTAACCTGCCTGTATACTGATAGTCATGCGCCCCTTTTATTTGGTCTGACTGCTTGTAGTTCTGCACACCTTTTATTTAGTCTGTCTGTTGGTATTTTTGAATCCATTTTATCTACCTTTTTATTAGTCAGATAAAACCTGCCGTTGAGCGGGTCAACGTAAGGCTGCCATGCTGTATCATTTCATTGCGGAAATTCAAATGCTTTATTAATCCCCTGTGTCCTTGAAACTCGGCACATCTCGATACATTTTCATAAAATATTAAATAAAAATGTAAATTAAACTAGAACCGTGATAACGGTACTGAGCAGTGCGCAATTTAAACATCCTTGAACGGTTGCATTTTAGTCCTGCATATAAATTAGGTCATGTGACCGAGCTTTTATAGTTAAAAATCTCAATTTTCAATCGGCTATTAAACCGGAAGTAAACATCGGAAAACACAAAGTAAAACATCATTTGATAGATTTTATAGAGGGCAATAGCTTTGGTTCAGATCAAAAGGTCATCAAACGTCAAGATCACGAGTTTTGAGCTTTGAAAGTGTTTGCTATTGCTGAATTTCTTTAACCGGAAATAGACAAAACTTTTAATCGAAATCAGGAAATCGGCTGTCACCATTTTTTTAGTAATATATTGAAGATGCCATAGACATCAACATTATGTAAATCGGATGATATCCTGATCACTTATATCGATTTAAAGAAAAGTTGGTCTAGATTGTGGTCTACTAGTTACTTCCGGGTCCAATTTTATCCTTTTTTTCTATGAATGTTATGTCATTTTATATATTCAAAAGAATGTGTCGACTCTCTTTAAAAATCCAAAATTTAGGAACCACGTGTCTTTTCGCGCCAAAAAAGCCACGCAGTTACTTTAGAACAATGAACAAAATTTCCAAATTAAAAAAAAAGCAAAATGATTTACTATTATATATCAAGCGAAGATAAAGCATAATAAGAAAAGACGATTTTTTGTGACGTACGTGAATTAGGTTCAAACTGACAATTTGCATTTGGCTATAAAACAAGAAGTAAATATTGGACAACAAAAATGAATTCACCATTGGATAGATCTCATTTCGAGCAATAACTTCTGTTCGGATCATAAGGTCAACAAATGGCAAGGTCACAAGTTATGAGCTTTAAAAGTGTTACAATAATTGCTGAATATCTGATACCGGAAATAGACAAACACCATAATCGAAATTAGCAATTCAGCTGCCCTCATTTTGTTGGCAATAGATTGAAAATGCCATAAACATCAAAATTATATAAATCGGATGTCGATTTAAAGAAAACATGTTCATTTTAAGATGGTGGCCAACGTGTTACTTCCGGTTACGATGTTGTCACATTTTTTTCTTTGTTAGTCATGTTCTTTCATATCTTAAGAAGAAATTGTTACCTATCTTATGAAATCCGTAATTCAGATAACACGTGTTTTTTTCCCGCCAAAAAAAAACACGCAGAGTTACTATAGAACAAAGAACAAAATTCGAAAAAGCAATTTTGATAGAAATATCTAGTGTTATACAATTTTGGAAACAGGAGATAAAGCGTGATAATAATAGAAGATAATTTGTGACGTACATGAATTAAGTCACGTGACAGAGCTGTTTAAAGTTAAAAATTGCAATTTTCTCACGCAACACCGAGCAGTTAGTTATCGTAGGAAAACATGCGAGATAATGTGTGGCATGCTCCCTTCATACCGAATTAGCGTGACCAGAAGTAGACAAAAAAAAAAAACAGTCATTATGAAAACAAAGCAGTGCGTTCGCTAGAACGCACTGCAAAAAAGTCATTATGAAAACAAAGCAGTGCGTTCGCTAGAACGCACTTCAATGATCTCCTATCTCAATTTATACCTTTTATTTTGATCGAAAGTTTCCAAGCGAAATTCTATCAGTGATGGGCGGAGCTTACAGGTTGTGAGCGAGTATCTCTGGTTAAACATATAAACTCCGCCCACATCCGCCAACTCTTCTGTCATGAAGGTGGGGAAAATATGTGCAAAAAAATGGCGACTCAAGTCGACCTGTGAGTGCATTAAATTTTGTTTCGGCGAAAGACGGTACTTTTGGGAGATTCTTGTGAAATTTTTACATTCCATCGATAAGAAAATTCTACGAAATTTCCGAAAAACGTAAATTTATAAAGGTAGGCCAATTCGTTAAGACCTGAGAGTCGTTCAAACACCGGGAATCCTGATCCCCGGAGTGCCGCTATGGATTTTAATAGGACGGATCCCCAACTACCTTTTTATGCGACCACATAAAAATATGTACATATATTGCCGTCTCCACTGTCCGTCCGTCGGTCCGTCCGTCCGTCAACAGTTTCGTGTACACGCGATATAGACTAATTTTTTTTATCCGATTTGAATGAAGCTTGGTATGTGTATTTATCTTGATAATATCTCAGATGAGTTCGAAAATGGAGCGATTACAGTCGTCGGTTTGAGAGTTATTGCCCTTGACTTAGTGAAAAAAAACGTTAAAATAAACTTGTGTACGCGATAGAAGCTAGAGTTTTCATCCCATTTGAATGAAACTTGGTATGCTTCGTCGGTTTATGAGTTATTGCCCTTGACTTTGTGAAATGTTAAAATTAACTTATGTATGTGATGAAGGCTAGAGTCTTTTATCCGATTTGAATAAAGCTTGGGATGTGTATTTATCTTGATAATATCTCGGATGAGTTCGAAAAGTCTTGTTAAGAGTTACTGCCCTTGACTTGACCTTGACCTTTTTTGGTTGTATGTAGGAGAGAAATGTATTTTATTTTCAAATTTTAATTCGATAATTACAGGTATAGTCAAACATATGTTTCTTTTGTCTGTCTGCTGTTATTCCCGCATCCCTTTTTGTTAATCTGCCTGCCATCCCTTTAATTATCCCTGCAAACATATCTTCCAGTGGACTATCTACTGAGTTCTGACACATATAAAATTGAGTATTTTGACAAGTGCGCTTTTATCTGTAAAACTTTTATCATTGGTTGAAAAATGTGGCATTTCATCCATGTATCAAGTGGGTTGCGCACTGCTCGGTACCGTCTTCACGGTTCTAGTTTTGTTTGTCATCAAAATGTCTATGCATATGTAAGTTTGATCAAAATAAAATTGCAAAAGTTGAAAAAATTGTCAAAAAAGTGTTTGAAAAGTCAGCGACAAAGTTTTAAAAATGCATGTTTTTAAACTCCCAATTTGAAGACAATCGATTAATAAAATAAACAAAAAAATTTCCATCAAAATCAGTTGAAAATCAGAGGTGAAAATGGTAAAAACATTAAATTAGGCTTATTTGCTATACGTCATTTCCTGTTGAACGAAAATGCATCATTTTATATTCACCTAATACCGTGCAGTTAGGCATAGTGGAAAATTATCTGAGATAATGTGTGGCATGTGTCCTTTATACCGAAATAGCGTGACCAGCAGTAGACAAAAAAAAAACATACATTATGAAAACACGGCGCACTGCAATAAAACTGAGTTAATGGCGACCAATTAGTTTAATAAACGTCGACGTTAAAATTGCCAGTAAAGCTCTATCAATCCCCCTAAAACTCAGCTCCCTTATACATGTACATCCAAACCAAACCGCCTTCGTACCTGGACGCCATATGATTATGGACTCATGTATGATTGATATAATTCCTCATGTGAAAAGTTCATAAGCTGTTACCTATGTTTCGTCAAAATGTCTTTTTGGATTTCGAGATTCGTTTTGCGGTTCGGATCGTTCTTGCTTGGTTTCTTTATCCCATAAAATTTGAGAACAATTGATGACTGTATAGATCTGTCTAATATCCTCTTAGCAATCGATTTTAGGAAAGAATTTGATAGTATCAATCATGATTGTATGTATAGAATTCTTACATTATTTGGTTTTCGTAGAAATTCCATACGTTGGATTAAAACACTGTACAAAAATATAACTTGTGCTGTAATGAACAATGGAATCACTACTAAGTATGTCAGCATATCTAAAGGAGTAAGACAGGGTGACCCAATGAGTGCAAACCTATTCAATTTTGTAATCGAATTTCTCCTTCATAATATTAGAAACAACCAAAAAATAACAGGAATCTTTTTTGGTAACGAACAGTTAAAATGTATATCATTTGCGGATGAATTAACGTCTCTTAAGAGAATATAAATCTGCTAGACATCTTTTTGAATTATAAGAATTATTCAAAGAGGTATCTGGATTAGGTATTAATATCTCTAAAACCAATGCAATAAATCTTAACTTTACAAAGACAGATTTTGAAAAATGTATGAAACTTCTGAATTAGAAAGTAAATAATAAACCAAAAAAAATATTAGGGATTTTATAAATTTGATTTTTGAAAATAAATAGAAAGAAATTGATACACTTATCTCAAAATGGAGTGCAAGAAACTTTACCCGTATAGGAAAAATTCAAGTTGTAAAATCCTTTATGTTACCTAAAATTTTATATCCATCTACAGCAATATATGTTGCGGATAAAATAATCAAAGCATTTAATGAAAAAGTTTATAGATTTATATGGAATGGTCCAGCTAAAGTCAAAAGGAAAGTTATAAATCAAGATATAAAAAATTGTGGTTTAAATATGATTGATTTTAATCTATTCCTAAAATTTCAATGTGTATTTTGGATGAAAAAAAGTTTTTATTAGCTAAATCATCAAATTGTTATATAACCTCCAGCTTTATACTAAGGCCTTACGGAAGTGGACTTCTCTTTGCCTGTAACTATGACAAAAACGTAAAAATTAATATACCTCTCTATTATAAATTGCTTGAGGAGTGGAAATTTATATATACTAGAAATACTGATAATTATAGAAACTTTCAGAACCAAATTATATGGAATAACAAACATATCTTATCCAATAATAAAAGCACTTATAACTATAACTTATTAAAAGATAGCTTGCCAGGCAATGTAATGTACGCCCACTGGCAGCTTTGTTTGAAAAAGAACATTCGGCAGAAAACAGCAACCATCAAATATTCAATCTGTAGTCATAGGCCTACATTTCGTTCAGGACTTAAACGCGTTTTGAAGAACAAGGGCAATAATTCATATTAAATATTTTTTGATCCTTTTGATTTTCAATAGGGTTCATCCTTGGGTGATAATAAAATATTTAGTAAGTTTCGTCAAAATCTGTAAAGAATTGTGACTTGTAGAGTGTTAACAAGCTAAAAATCGAACGCATTTCAAAGAACAAGGGCAATAATTCATATTGAATTTTTTCGATTCTTTTGATTTTCAATACGGTTCATCCTTGGGTGATAATAAGCAATTTCAGCAAGTTTCGTCAAAATCCGTAAAGAATTGTGACTTGTAGAGTGTTAACGAGCTAAAAATCGAACGCGTTTAAAAGAACAAGGGCAATAATTCATGTCAAATATTTTTCGATTCTTTTGATTTTCAATAGGGTTCATCCTTGAGTGATAATAAACAATTTCAGCAAGTTTCATCAAAATCCGTAAAGAATTGTGACTTGTAGAGTGTTAACGAGCTAAAAATCGAACGCGTTTAAAAGAAAAAGGGCAATAATTCATGTCAAATATTTTTCGATTCTTTTGATTTTCAATAGGGTTCATCCTTGAGTGATAATAAACAATTTCAGCAAGTTTCGTCAAAATCCGTAAAGAATTGTGACTGGTAGAGTGTTAACAAGCTAAAAATCGAACGCGTTTTAAAGAACAAGGGCAATAATTCATGTCAAATATTTTTCGATTCTTTTGATTTTCAATAGGGTTCATCCTTGGGTGATAATAAACAATTTCAGTAAGTTTCGTCAAAATCCGTAAAGAATTGTGACTTGTAGAGTGTTAACAAGCTAAAAATCGAACGCGTTTTAAAGAACAAGGGCAATAATTCATATTAAATATTTTTCGATTCTTTTGATTTTCAATAGGGTTCATCCTTGAGTGATAATAAACAATTTCAGCAAGTTTCGTCAAAATCCGTAAAAAATTGTGACTTGTAGAGTGTTAACAAGCTAAAAATCGAACGCGTTTTAAAGAACAAGGGCAATCATTCATGTCAAATATTTTTCGATTCTTTTGATTTTCAGTAGGGTTCATCCTTGGGTGATAATAAACAATTTCAGTAAGTTTCGTCAAAATCCGTAAAGAATAGGCGATTTGCCAATTATCCATGACATAAGCGATTTTTTGCAATAACGTAAGCGGCTGATCGTGGTCCGAGCAGCCGACCGGACATCGACGTCAATAGCCCGTTTCGCTGATATTATCTGTCAAATAGTTATTTATTTATAATCTACACGCTTTTTTAATTACGTAATGAGTAGCCGATTGGAAGATTTTAAACTACCCGAATTACAAAAATATCTTCGTGAAAGAGGAATTACAGTGAGTGATCGTAATAAAACACAGTTAGTGGAAATAGCTTTAGCCGCAGAAAAACTTCACTTGCCGACTGACCCAGATTTTTCTGCTGATGTAAACATTATAAACACGGTGAAATGTCATTTACAAAAAGCTAATCTTTCTGCCTATATTGAAGGTGACCCTTTATTAATTGACAACTTTACGGAAGACTTCAGTAATATTCCGGCATTTGGTTTGATTGACATTTTTAACTATTTGATATGCAGTAAAGCTGATTATGACGGCAACAAGTTAAAGAGTTACAAGTCTTTTGAAGATTACCGATTATTTTTTGATGGCCATGTAGAAAGTCTTCTATTTAACGATGTTCATCCGCAGTCAACTTGCTGCATTTTTAAATCTAAAGTGAAACCGACACAGAGAGATAAGACTTATTTATCCAAGGAATGTTACGACTTGTGGTTTGCTGTGAATAAGTCTGATGGTTCAGTTGTAACAGGTTACTGTGAATGCAAAGGTGGGTAAGAATATTTCTACATCTAGCCTAGGCCTAGGCCATGTATATTTGACATGTAAATTAAACAAAATTAGATAGAGATACATGCCTAATTTCAAAAAACCCAATCATTTATATATCAAATGTAAAATGAAATGGAATTTTACATCCTACATTTGTTCACCTGTGTTAGGGCTAATGCCACGTCATGCAATGTGCAATAGAGGGAAATGTTTCCAGGACAGTGGCATTAGCCTACTCCTTTTCGAATTTAATAATAATTGGTACCGGTACTGTTAGTTATTGTTACTTTTATCTGTTGTAGAGCTGATGGAGCTTGTCGACACCTATCCGCTGCTTTATACGAATTAGAAGCATTTGAGAAGAAATCATGTACAGATGGAGATAATAAATGGAAGAGGAGGTCAAGAAATACAGATGTCAGCACAGAGATACGACACATGGATTTTGTAGTGGCAAAATATGTAAATAGAAGTCAATCTAATACCAAGTCAACTCCAAAACCTTTCAGTGATGTTTTTGATCCGAGGGCTCTTACTGATCGATCTATAATTAGTGAAGAACGAAAGCGTGATTTTGGATTAAAATTAAAAGAGGTAATCTTGTTACGAGATGCATACAAATTAAAATTACTTTTAAACTCCTATAAATAGAATTTAATGGGATTCTCAAACTGGAAGAAACAATTTTCAGTAAAATTTATGTAGTAGGCTATCATTCATGCATGGAGCATACACAGATTTTATAAGTCATTTTAACAACTATTCATGCTAGATTTGAAACATCGCAGTGTCATCAATATTTGTTTTTTTCCCCAAAAGTGTCATTGTATTATTAACAACCAGGTGATTCTAATTCAAAATGTTTATGGAACCTGCACATTATATTTCAGATTTCTGCCCAGACACAAGTGTTAGATGTTTTGCTTCCACCTGATGATAGTATTCAAATGAAAGAGCCTGTGGTATCTTCTTCAACTATTTCTAACTCATCTATTTTTTATACTGCTCACAAATTTATTAATGATCATGTGATCAATCCAGATAATTTCCCTGGCATTTGTGAACAGTTTTTTGAATCCCTCCATTTTAATGATGAAATTGTAAATGACATTTTGTCTTCAACAATAGGACAGTCAAAAAATGAATTGTGGTTCGAAATGAGGAAAGGGTTATTGACTGCATCCAATTTTGCTCAAGCACATAATTATATTGTTAAAGGAAGGGAACCTTCTGAATCCTTCCTTGGTTCTATTTTTGGAGAACGTTGTAATTTAGATGAACATTTTTTACCACCTCCTTTAAAATGGGGAAGGCAGAAGGAAAATGTTGCACCGATATATGTATCTTCGCTTACAAAGACAGTGTCATGAGAAATTTAATGTTTTTGAAAAGGGTCTCTTAGTTAGTACTGAGTATCCAGGTCTGGGATGTAGTATAGATGGCTTGACTTCATGCAAATGTAGTACTCCACACAGTAGGCTTATTGAAATCAAATGTCCATTTTCTAACAGAAATGATAATCCAAAGCATGTTGCAATTGAAAAACATTGTGTTCTAGAAACATCAACAGGGAATTGGCTGGTCACTCCAAAATGTCCATACTTTGATCAGATCCAAGGACAACTAGGGTTGTATGGTTATAAAGAATGTGATTTGATTATATATACATCCTTAGGTATTCATGTTTCTAAAGCTACATTTGATGCTATATACTTTTCGGAGATGGCAGGAAACCTTACACTTTTTTATAAAAGGTATATTGTGCCAAGATTATTGAAAAAGTACGTAAGGCTAGAATAAAAAAACACATGATTAAAGATTGTTTTAAGTTCTAATGACAATCCTAACTCACAATTCAAATTTACATGATTTGTATCATACATATAAATTAATGTGGCAATAGCAATTAATTCTTTAATTCCATCTAAAGATCCTTGTTTTTTTTAACAAATAAGCTTGTATCACAACCTAAAAGGTATGGAATTTATTTTATGGTCATGCACTTGAGCAAAAACTTAATCTGTCCATTTTATACACATGTACTTGTGTATACGTATATATGACATCATTTGATCACAGCAATGTTTCTGTCCAACTCATACACATGTACTTGTGTATAATAATTTTACAAATTGTACATAGAAATATTATATAGATAGATTGTGGTGATTTTCACAATAATAATATGAAATTGCTCTTGCCAAATTAGAATGATAAAAACAATGAAAAATGTTTTCACAAGCCTAATCTAAAATGTTATATAATTAGTTCTTTTAGTTTGAATTCAATTCTGTTTTTCTCCACGATTGTCATTAAAACTATTTTTTATTATTTACTATATAGTTTAGACATTCATACAGAATTTTTCAATTTCAAATGTTGTTCGTTTAATATACCGGTATTGATATTATATATAGAAGTAATTTTGTACAATAAAAAACTAATTATAAATAAAAAATTAAGTTTAATCCTTGACTTAACAAAATGATAAAGTTTGTGAACTTACAGATTTAATATAATATTTATTTTACAAGTTTAGAATCTAAATTACACAAAGTTGCACAAACTATAATCATTTGGTCAAATAAAGGGTGTAACTTTAATGGCATAATACCTTGCAAGATTTTATAATTTTTCAATCGACCAATAGCTCTTTCTACATGGATCCTGACACTCGCAATGCGTCGAGTTTTAGTAACAGCCTTACTGCTTAATTGTTTGCCTAATGAAAATGGAGGAATATTCAGAGTTGCATATCTAGATGCTAACAAACCACGAATTAAAAAACCTCGATCCGCCATCACATCATCTCCATATTCTATCTTCTCTAAAAAGCCACTCTTTTCAACAATACTCTTATCCGAAATATTACCAGAATATAACTTAGAAATAAAACTAAATGTTCATGTTGGTGTAATTGATATCAAAACTTTAAATGTATTATGATGATTGTAATGAGACCAGGTTAAACGTTGATAAGATGGTAGGCTAGGTTTCTGGACAAAGAATTCAGTACAGTCTATAATAGCTTTGGTTTTAGGAAAGTATTTAAATTGAACAGGGAGGTTAGCCTTAACTTGCTCTGTTGTTGGCCATGAAATCAAAAAATTTAGTTCTAAATACAAAAAATTTAACCATGTTGTAAAAATACGACTGATGCTTGATGAATGTATGCCAAATAAATAACTTAACACTTCTACATCTAATCCACGTCTCAAACGAACCAGTGTCAAAAAAAATTCTTCTTTTATATTTAGTTTCCGTTTTGGTCCAGTTCTTTGTTTCTGAAAATATTTTTTTTAATTACTAAGAAGCAATAAAGAAAATGTTTTACATAATAAACAGCTGGAATACTTGTATAAGGATGATGTTATTTGAACTTTAGTGCTTGATAAACTACTAAAACTAGAATATAAGAACACTGTTCCTTTTGTTCGCACTACAAACTGTTGTTCAGTATTGATTGTTGACACCAAAACTATAAATATAATGCATGATAAAGACTAGAGAATCCTAGTCGAAACATCACTTAAATAAAATCAGTATATGTGACTATAAGAATTGTGTCTATCATATATCACCATTACTAAATGCCATTCAAGAAATATCTATTTGTTTAGTAATTCATGTAGATTACTTACAGATTTAATTTCTGATGTGTCTTGTCCTCTCCAGTAATTTAAATTCAAAGCTTTATCACCTATCCATGAAAATAACACAGCAAACATTGAAAGGGACAATCCTGGAAAAATAAAAAAAAATAATATAAAAAAAGAATATAATGTTGAAAAAATACATAATAAGCATTTTTTTTTGGAGCCATCATTAATTTGGTGACATCAACAGTGAATATGTGCTAAGAACTTTAATATATTAACAAGAATCTTTTAGTAGGACCATTTAACAAACTTCCATAACTTTGAATAATATATTAACATCAAGGTACCATTACTATATTAGTAATATAATTTACAATATTTCCCTCTACTTACCAGTATAAAATATGCTTGATTCGTTGTCCTTCATAACACTGGACAAAAACAAATTTCTCCTCATGAGACCATTGTCTTTCAACGCTGATGTAGAATAATCTTTCAAATCATCAAATAATATATCAGTCTGCACCCCCTATCTCCTTTGTCTCCTTTACATCTAATTACCTACCTTGTAGGCCTATAACAGTTTCACTATCTTGGTTAACCACATTTACAGGCAAAACATCCTCATGCACCTCAACAAGATCATCCACTACTACTACTATGTCATCCACTACCATGTCATCTACTACCGGTACCATGTCATCCACTGCAATCTCATCTACTACCATGTCACAATCTTCCTCTTTACTCTCTTTATTGGTGTTTTCTTTGTTGAAAAAACTGTGCTCCGACAAAAAACAATCTATGTGTACCGGTAGATCTACTTTCACTTTCAAAGGTTCATTATTAGTACAAACTCTTTTTAACGGAGCTCTTCTTTTCGATTTCTTACACTTCTCAATCTCAATCTCAGTAGCACTGGCTGGTATGGGATCCGGGTGTTCCTCAGTAGGACCATTACGACCAAAAAAGTGTTTCGAACATATGTAGGTTTCTTTTCTTACGTTGGTCACATCAAAATACTGTCTGCCACACAGTCTCAACCACCGTTGACATTTCTCTAGTTTCGTTTTCGGCTTAGGAAATGGAATGAAAAAAACGCCCGCCAGGTCTTCACGCTTCAATAAATATCTGGAGTCACTATTACAGGTGCCGTAACAACAATGTTTCACAGGCATAATGATAAAATCAATATATCGTAGGTGTAGGCGATAAATAAAATGCAATAAATAAATAGGCCAAGCAGACAACAATGTCCGGTCACGCTGTCCTAGGGAAGGGAAATAACTCTCATTAAACCATCGCGTGCGTAATAGGCAAATGGCCTATTGTAGAGTTGGGCGATATAACGATATTATCGAAAATACCGGTATGAAAAAAAAACCGGACGATACGATATGGAATTATTTTTATACCGGTATACCGTCGCGATATTATCGTGGCGATATTTATCGTGATATTGAAACTAAAATGATTCATGTTGACAATATTGCATTTAATAAATAATTTAAAATGTTAAAAATAATATTCTGATTCATTCCATTGCTCTTTTCTGTCAGTGGGATGTACTGTAGCCGAGTGCAATTGTCTGCCAGGTTTCAAGTCTCTGATGCCCAGCCACTCAACACGCCATCACGGTTCTACACTTGATATTCGAGACTTTTATTTATGCAGGTCTCAGAGGCAGATATCCTTTCCATGGCGTGTTTTACATCCAGACTCTTTACTTGGGTCATTGCCGGATAGTTTGGACAATCTACAGTACAAAATACAGCTCCCACACAGTTTAAAAAGCCCTTTTCTTCATTTTCTTTATATCGCGATATTTGAACCTATCGTGATAAAAATATGTCCATATCGCGATACACAAAAAATCCCATATCGCCCAACTCTAGCCTATTGCGACTTGTAGAGTGTTAACAAGCTAAAAATCGAACGCGTTTTAAAGAACAAGGGCAATAATTCATATTAAATATTTTTCGATTCTTTTGATTTTCAATAGGGTTCATCCTTGGGTGATAATAAACAATTCCAGCAAGTTTCGTCAACATCCGTAAAGAATTGTGACTTGTAGAGTGTTAACGAGCAATTGTGGACGGACGGACCGACGGACATGGGTGACGGCAATATACGCTCCACATTTCATGTGGGCGTATAAAAAGGGGATAATACATGTTAACGATTTTAATACAATCTCTGACAAATTTACGTTGTTCAAAAAGGGTGTCTATAAAACTAAGACCTAAGACCTAAGACCCACTAGGAAACTAAGACCCTGGATACTATGAAACTAAGACCTTGAATACTATGAAACTCAGACCCAACTAGGAAACTAAGACCTTGGATACTATGAAACTCAGACCCAACTAGGAAACTAAGACCTTGGATACTATGAAAGTCAGACCCAACTAGGAAACTAAGACCTTGGATACTATGAAACTAAGACTCAACTATAGGAAACTTTAGGAGGTTTTGAACCGCGCATGGGGGAAGTGCACCATACGTGTAACAGAAAAGCATCCCTTTCAATTCCTTCATACAATAATCATAAGTTCACAAACTATACTGTTGTTAAGTTATTGATGTGACCCCCCGCACTCCAAGGATATAGGAGTGAAAAAGGAGCTGAAGCCGCAGATAGCATGATATCATGCTGCCGAGAGGTTATATATACTGGCTTGTAACATTTGCAACATGTTTCCATCAAGGTGTCACTTATAAACGGGAGTTAAAGAGATCGTCGCAAAAACTAACGCAAACGCTATTATTTGTACAGGAAAAACATGCAAAATATAACGCTAATGTAAATGTTAGCGGGACTATCCTAGTTGGGTCTTAGTTTCATAGTCAGTTAGGTAATCTGTCTCGATTCTGTTCTGATTGGCAACTCCAGGTTAATATTGAAAAAACAAAAATATTGATATTTACTAACACAAGTAAAGGTAAAAGAACAAACAAAACGCCAACTTTTTTATTGAACGAAAACATTATTTTAGTTGTTGATTCTTACGTTTATTTAGGCATCACAATCCAAAACAACTCTAGCTTTAAGACAGCTTATCAAGATCAAATAAAAAAAGCTAGTAGAGCATGGTTTGCGATACGACAGAAATTATGTCATTTCGGATTTCTCCCTACAGACATTCTATTGAAATTATACAACTGTGTAGTTAGACCGATAGCTCTGTATGGGGTGGAGGTCTGAGGTTCTCATGTACTTACAGAAAGGAATATATCTCTTGATAAATGGGACAAACTTCCTGAACCCATTGCCAAGTCTGTTGCGTACTATATACACCAGTGTTTTGAAAAACGCAAACATTCTCCATGATCAGATTGACTGGATTTAATTAATTAATTTTTCCACCTTAACTATGATATTTCAAATTTGATTATTATACTGTATATTCAATTTTACTTTTATTCTACAATGTTATTTGCCATATATATGTTTTTATTATTATATATTTATAACAAAACACAAGACAATATTATGGAATTTAAATAATATACAACACTTTTTCTCACTGATACTATATTCACACTATAAAATCATTCACTCAAACTTACACTCTAATTCTGATTTGACACTATGCTTTCTACTTTCAACTTCCACACTCTTAGGCTATTACATTCACACTCTAACACACGAACATAACATTTTCACCACACTGCACCACTTTCATTCTCACACACTAACATTCCACGGACACATGTTTTGGTTTGACACTAAGTTTCTATAATTGCAGTGCGTTCTAGCGAACGCACTGCTTTGTTTTCATAATGACTGTTTTTTTTTTTTGTCTACTTCTGGTTACGCTAATTCGGTATGAAGGGAGCATGCCACACATTATCTCGCATGTTTTCCTACGATAACTAACTGCTCGGTGTTGCATGAATGTAAAATGACGGTTTTGTGTCTAACCGGAAATGACATATGACGGAAAACTCCATATTATGTTTTTTACCATTTTTACCTCTGTTTTTCAACCGATTTTGATGGAAACTTTTTTGTTTATTTCTTTAAACGTTTGTCTACAAGGTAAGACTTTAAAAATATGCATTTTGAGAACTTTGTTGCTGACTTTTTGAAGCACTTTTTTGACCATTTTTTCAACTTTTGCAATTTTATTTGTATCAATATGAAAACTTACAGGTACATAGATATTTAGATGGCGAACAAAATGACATTATCAAAAAAAAAATATCACTTCCGGTTTTGACGTCATTCGCTTGCAAAGTTGAAATTTTAACTTCCGGAATAATGAAAATATTCAAAAAAATCTTTTTGCAATGTGCTAGAAATAATCATTGACAAAATATGAAATGATAAAATTTGACCCAGATATTTCATATCAGCCGCCATCTTGAAATGAGTAATTTTTCTTTAAATCGAAATTCAGAATCAGGGAATCATCCGATTTGAATACAAATGATGTCTAGGGAATCTTTAGTCGATTGCTAACAAAACATGGCGAGCCGATTTTTAAATTTCGATTCAGAATTTTTTTTATTTCCGGTTTAGAATTTTCGGAAATAGTCAAAACTTTTAAGGCTCATATCTTGTGACCTTGACCTTGAGTGACCTTGTGACCTGAACAAAAGTTGTTGCCCTTGACGAGATCTATCCAATGGCATAATCATTTTAGATGCCCAATGTTTACTTCCGGTTTTATGGCCGTCAGAAAATTGCAATTTTTAACTTTAAACAGCTCTGTCACGTGACCTAATTCATGTACGTCACAAATTATCTTCTATTAGTATGATGCTTTATCTCCTGTTTCCAAAAATGTATAACACTAGATATTTTGATCAAAATTGATTTTTTGAATTTTGTTCTTTGTTCTATAGTAACTCTGCGTGGTTTTTTAGCGGGAAAAATACACGTGTTATCTGAATTACGGATTTCATAAGATAGGTAACAATTTCTTCTTAAGATATGAAAGAACATGACTAACAAAGCAAAAAATATGATAAAATCGTAACCGGAAGTAACACGCTGGCCACCATCTTGAAATGAACATGTTTTCTTTAAATCGAGAGAAGTGAACAGGGTATCATCTGATTTGTATAATATTGATGTCTAGGGCATTTTCAATCTATGACCAACAAAATGATGACAGCCAATTTGCTAATTTCGATTTTGATGTTTGCCTATTTCCGGTAAAAAATATTCAGAAATGGCCAAAATTTTCAAAGCTCATTACACGTTACCTTGGATTTGGTGACCTTATGACCAGAACAAAAGTTATTGCCCATGATGAGATCTACCCAACGATGAATTCATTTTTGTTGTCCAATATTTACTTCCGGTTTTATAGCCATTTAAAAATTGTTAGTTTGAACTTTGAACATCTCTGTCACGTGACGTTACGTCACAAAATATCTTCTTTTCTTATTACGCTTTATCTCCTCTTTCCAGTGATATATAACACTAGATATTTTGATCAAAATTGCTATTTTGGAATTTTGTTCTTTGTTCTATAGTAACTCTGCGTGTTTTTTTGGTGGGAAAAATACACGTGTTATCTGAATTACGGATTTCATAAGATAGGTAACAATTTCTTCTTAAGATATGAAAGAACATGACTAACAAAGCAAAAAATATGACAAAATCGTAACCGGAAGTAACACGTTGGCCACCATCTTGAAATGAACATGTTGTCTTTAAATCGACATCCGATTTATATAATTGTGATGTTTATGGCATTTTCAATCCATTGCCAACAAAATGAGGGCAGCTGAATTGCTAATTTCGATTATGGTGTTTGTCTATTTCCGGTATAAGATATTCAGCAATTATTGTAACACTTTTAAAGCTCATAACTTGTGACCTTGCCATTTGTTGACCTTATGATCCGAACAAAAGTTACTGCCCGAAATGAGATCTATCCAATGGTGAATTCATTTTTGTTGTCCAATATTTACTTCTTGTTTTATAGCCATTTGAAAATTGTCAGTTTGAACCTAATTAACGTACGTCACAAAAAAAATCGTCTTTTCTTATTATGCTTTATCTGCTTTTGATATATAATAGTAGATATTTTAATCATTTTGCTTTTTTTTTAATTTGGAAATTTTGTTCATTGTTCTAAAGTAACTGCGTGGCCTTTTTGGCGCGAAAAAACACGTGGTTCCTAAATTGTGGATTTTTAAAGGGAGTCGACACATTCTTTTGAAGATATAAAATGACATAACATTCATAGAAAAAAAAAAGGATAAAATTGGACCCGGAAGTAACTAGTAGACCACCATCTTGAAATGACCAACTTTTCTTTAAATCGATATAAGTGATCAGGATATCATCCGATTTACATAATGTTGATGTCTATGTTATCTTCAATATATTACTAACAAAATGGTGACAGCTGATTTCCTAATTTCGATTAAAAGTTTTGTCAATTTCCGGTTTAAGAAATTCAGCAATAGCAAACACTTTCAAAGCTCAAAACTCGTGACCTTGACGTTGGATGACCCTTTGATCTGAACCAAAGCTATTGCCCTCGATAAAATCTATTAAATGATGTTTTACTTTGTGTTTTCCGATTGTTTACTTTCGGTTTAATAGCCGATTGAAAATTGAGATTTTTAACTATAAACAGCTCTGTCACATGACCTAATTTATATGCAGGACTAAAATGCAACCGTTCAAGGATGTTTAAATTGCGCACTGCTCAGTACCGTTATCACGGTTCTAGTATTTATTTGTATTTTGTATATTATAAGTTTTCATATTATATATGATTGATATATTGTGCAATTGTGTATAAGAAGGGTGAGGTGTTCAGGGCTGGTGGGGATTCATTATAGAGGTAATATATTAGGTCTGTATTAGAGTAGTTTTTAAGGCGAGATGTCCAGATAAAGATATAGAAGTTAATGATATATTTTTGTTGTCGGTGAGGGTATTGGCTGATATTGAAGAAAGGTTTTGGTAGAGAGAAGTTTTTGTCTGATGTAAGATTTTGGATATGGGTGGTGAAGAAGAGGCGGAGTGGTAGAAGGTAAGTACAGGTAAAGAAGAGATGGGGTAGAGTTTCAGGTGAGTATTTACAATAAGAACAGGTAGTATCAATAGTATAGAAAGTGCGGGTTTGTTGCAGTGGTTTAGTGTAAAGACCAGAGTGCAGGAGCAGGTAAGTGAAATCTTTTTGTCTATTAGTAAGGAGAGGGTTGTGTAGGAAATTGGAGATAGATTGAATATCAAGAGAGGGGTTTTCTATAAGAATTTTAGGTTTATGTTCAGAGAGAGATGCTAGCTTGGTGTTTAGTGATTTGCTGGTGTTTTTTTGAGATAGATCAATAAAGGGAGAAAACTCTATATAAGTGTTTTTTACAGGAGTGACAGAGGGTGGTTGAAATGTGGTGACAGTGTTGGTAGATGTGACAGGGTGTAGAGTACGAAAAGTGAACCAAGCCAGTATTTTAGTAGTGCCATCCATGCATGTGGTGTATTTGGTGAGTGCATTGCATATTTGTGAATTAGTAACAGGTAATTAGTTTTTATTCTATTTTGTATATTAAAAAATTGAAGGCCACCTATGTCTAGTGGTAACATAAGGGTTTCTCTTTTAATAGTCTCCTGTCCACCTGCCCACAGGAAGCTGAAAATAAGTCTGTTAATTATTTTGATGATATCTGGTGGTGGGGGATAATTTTCAGTACATAAAGGGTGATGCTTACAATATAGGAATTCAACGCCACCAGGCGTTCCCTGAAGGAGAGATTACTGGCCCTTTTTAGGTGAGTACACTGTATAGTGAAGAGCTGTAATTTTTCCTACTATAATGTTCCAGTTTTTCTGTATGTGATTGTGTCCAAAGTAAATGCCCAGAATTTTGATAGTATTACTGGGGAGGAGATCCGTTACTGAACCGAAGCCATTGATATTGATACATGTATATTCAGTTTTGTCCACATTCAGCTTGGAGCTTGACGCAGAGCCAAAACCATCTATCTCCTGGATAATTGCAGAGAGTGAGCTTGGGGAAGTCAAAATTGCCGAAATATCATCTGCATGTTGGAAAATTTTTGTTTCTTTTTGAAGGTTTGGAATTTTGATGCCAATTATATTTTTATTTTGCAGGATTTTAGATGCCAAAGGATGAATTGCCAAACAGTAGAGAAGCACGGATAAAGGGCACCCCTGTCGGACTGACCTTGTAATTTGGAATTTTGAAGTGAAAGCACCATTTACCAAAACTGAGCTATAGATGTCTGTGTAGAGAATTTGGAGCCAATTAATTATATAAGTAGGAAAATGAAGTTTTTGAGCCAAAGTTAAAAGGTAGTTATGCTCTATTCTATCGAATGCTTTTTCTTGGTCAAATCCAACAAGTGTGCCCTTTATCCCTTTTTGATCCATATACTGCAAAATATAACTGATGGATTGAAGGTTGTCCAAGATGGTTTTGCGTCTACCAGCTCCAGTCTGGGTTGGGAGTATGAGCCCATTCAGAACCCCGGATAGCCGATTGGCGAGGACTTTGGTAATTATTTTATAATCTGTGCATAGTAATGATATAGGTCTGTAGTTTTTGAAATGTTTGTTATTTCCCTTGTTTTTATAGCTGATGGTGATGATTGCTGTTTTTTGTGTTTCTGTGAGTTTTTGATTGAAGTAAATATTGTTGATGGTGTTAGTGAGTTCCTCGCCAATCTGTGGCCAGAATTCCAGAACTACCCGGTGATTTGTTGTTATCAAGTGACCTCAGAGCAGCAAGGATCTCCTCCTCAGTAATGACAGAAGTGGGAGAAAGTTGCTGTTTAGAAGAGAGAGTGGATAGTATAGTAGAGTTTTAGTAAAAATCAATAGTAGTCTGAGATATATTTTGTGTTTTGTATAAGAGTTGAATAGTAATTTTTGAATGTGTCTAATATTTCTTCTTTTTCCTTGATATTTCTGCCAGTTTCAGTTTCTAGTTCATTAATTTCTATATTTTTGCTGTTTTTAATTTCGAAAAGTTGGTAGCCTATATTTCTTTGTTTTTTGTGTCACTGACTGTATATGGATGTTTGGATCTTATAATGGTTCCTAGGTTAAATTCTTCTTCCAGTTTTAATATGTTGTTTTGTATGCTTTTTATTTCAGGATGTTCAGTATTGTATTTTTCTTCTAGGTTTTCTAATTTTTCATAGAGTTGCTTTAGTTTTTCCTTTTTACTGTTATATATTCTTGTTCCATGTTTCATTGAAATCGCCTTTATATTCTTTTTGAAATTTTCCCATCTACCCAGTTGACATTCAAATTTTTTGTTTTGTTTCCATTCTTCTATATAGTAATTAATATGATCTTTATAGATTTCATCCTTCAGAATCTGCGTGTTAAGTTTCCAGTAACCCTTTCCCCATCTATTTCTGGACAGACTGACTCGGAGACTGACGGCCTTGTGATCACTGACGGACTTTGGGAGGTGTTTAATAACGGATATTTTTGAAAGAAGATGGTTAGATATGTATATTCGGTCAATTCTGGATCCACTATCAAGTTTTGTGAATGTGTATGATTTTTTGTTGGGGTAGATTGTTCTGAATGTATCTGATATGTTTAAGTATTCTATGGTTTTTGAGAACTCATTTTGTGTTTTTATGTTAATATCATTTTTTGATTGTTTATAGTCTAGTTTATCTTTTACAAAGTTGAAGTCGCCTGCAAGAATTATATTTTGGGTGGGGTTTAAATTGTTGTGTAGGTATTTAAGTAGATCTTCATAAAATTGTACCTTTTCCTTATATATTACTGGGCTGTAGATGTTTATTATTTGAAATTTGGTTTGTTCAAGGTCTATTTCTAAGTGTAGTAATCTCCCCTCAAGGAACGATTTGGCCCTACACTGCATGGAGGTAGGGATAAGGGTAGTTACTCCGCTTGACAGCTGTTTTCCATTATTGGTTAGTAGTTTGAATTGTGAGTTGTGCTGTAGTTGGGTGATGTCTTGTGCTGATAGTTCCGAAGTTTCTTGTAAGTTTATGATTTGATAGTTATTAAAAGTAGAAGTGATAGCATGATATTTAGAAACTTTCAGAGATGTCATTTGATATATCACTGATCTGGGAGCATTGCCCCACTGAGGTGGCTGTGCTAACCGATTCTGAATTATCGAAGCTTGATGAGTTGTCAAGATCTGACAAAGCCGTCTATTTCCTCTAATTGGGGTGGTGGGGTGTCAGAGAGTTTAGCTGGTGTTGATGATGCAAATGGTGCGATTTCATTTAGGTCTCTCATAGTTTTCGATAATGTGTCTAACAGTATCTTCTCTTTTATTGTATTGGGAGTTTGGGGTGGGGGAGGTAGACCTTTTTCTTTAGGGTTTCAGGTGTTTCCTCATTATCGAGCCCACTTTCTTTGGGTGTTAGGTGGGTCCTGTATGGGTTTTCCCCAGATGGTGTTTTCCTCTTTATTCAAACCTGGTGTTTTATCAATGGGTGGTTGGGGTTCATCAACTTCCGATCCCTCCTCGATATCCAGTTTGGGGCAGAGGTTTGCAGTGTGCCCATAATCCCCACATTTATAGCAATGTCTCTGGGTTTTGGGTTGTCCTTCATACCGAATGCGAGTCTATCTGATGCCGAATGTGAGTCTCTCTGGTGCTGACTACGGTACAGAAACGAGAGAGTTTTTTTAAAAGATCTCTTCATTGGACAGTTGGTACGGAGCACCAAAGATTGTGACAGTTATCTTATCCACTGGCTCCGTCCAGACGTCCTCAGTGCAATCTTGCATTTGGATTTTTAAGCCTTTAACCATGAAATTATTATTAAAGTTTCTGTTAAATTCTTCCATTTCGAACTCGTTTTCGAAAGTCATATAAAAACAGTTCGGTTCAATATTTTGTAAACATTTGATCTTTAAAATAGATTGAGGACTTACATTTTGTATGTGGTAAAGGATATCCAGAGATTTGATCCGTTCTGTAGTTTCCTCCTCTACCCACAGGGAGATGGTGTTTGTTCTCATGAAAACATTCTCCTTTATCATTCCCGTGTTGGTTAAAGTAACTTTTCTTGTTCGAACTGACATTTTGTTGGTTGATCACAATCTATACAATATACATACATACATACATATAATTTACTAATTGTGGGACTTTGCTACCGCAAAGTCCCAGTTTGTTATCGAAATGTCTTTGTTTTGTTTCGCTTTTTACACAGGGCACACAGCCAAAACTACTGCAACTGCAGAAACCGTTTTGCAACTCTATATGTCCATTTGTGGCGATGTACTTAATGAATATAAATTGGAACATTTTTGCAAAACCGATGTGGGAAATTTGCAAAATGTGCAAAAAGTGTTTTTTTGACCCTGGAGGATGCAATTTTTGCTCGATTTTGCTCAATTTTGTTTTTTTGGAATCTCTAGCGAATTTCCAATTCATAAGTAGTTGACAATTCAAAAGTTTCAAATATTCTTAGAAAACTTTTTGCATCCAAACTTTTGCAATTTTTGACCATTTTTTCTATTTTCTTTGCTTTTTGTCTGATTTGTCTGAAATTTATATTACAAATAGAGATCATTGCAGTTAACAAAACTGAGTAGTTAAAAATTTTGCGCTACTTCCGGTTTATGCGGGAGAAGGGCGCAAACTTCCGGTTTACCCACTTCCGCTGTAATAAATATTTTTGAACAAAACATATACTGATCGGTAGCCATAGTTATGGGATTTACGTGGATATTCTAAGATGGGGAATCGAAATAATATTTCAGCCGCCATTTTGATTTTCCTGAAACATTCCGATATTTATTCAGCCAATTTGGCTGGACCGAATTTCAAAATTTTGGTGTCAAATGAAAGAACATAAAAATTGGAGAAAATGCTAGGAAGCCGATTTTTGAATTTTTAATTTGCTTTTTTGCAATTTCCGGTTGAATTTTTTCAGTTTTTGAAGGCTCATTTCTCGTGATCTTGAACTTTGATGACCTTGAACTTCAGTAGGTCAGAGGTCATCGACCTTGGCTACCAGATGATACTTTAATATTTGACCTCCGATATCAACTTCCGGTTTTATAGCTATCCAAAAACAGTGAAATTGACAACTTTGGATTGCTTTAGCATAGAGAGTTATTTTTTTCAGATTCTGAATGTGCTTTTCGAGCTCTTTCGAACGATATATCACAGTTGATTAAAATTCAAAATTTGAATTTTTTTATATTTTGCAATTTGGGAAACCTTTACCCGATTTTTTGACTTTAATATATGCATAGTTTATGATCTATTAAGTTTAGAGGCTTTAAAATTGGAACATAATTGAACATACCCCATATAAATGTATCTATCAAAAAAAAATGACATGGGCGTGGCACATCCGGGTTAAATTTTAATTTTGTTTACATTTTGTTGTCTGGAAAAAATACATATAGACTACATTTTTTTTTAAATACTTCTGCACACACCAACCTCATTACTTTAACTCAATTATATCAAAATCTCAGCTATTTCGGCTGTATAGTTAAAAAAAAAAGGGAACGAGGTTTATTAATTTCAAAATTTCCGATTATAGATTTTGACCTTTTTCGACATGTATGATTGTATATCTCGTTACCCAATAGATGCAAAGGCTTGATAATCTAGCCATAGTAAGATATTATTAATATAAATATAGGCACATTCGGGTAAAATTTAGTTTTTGTCAAAATTTTGTTTATCCCAAAAACAGGTAAAGTTTAAATTTTTTCAAAAAATTTTTTTTTTGAAAAGTGTCGACTTCTTTGGCACTTTAGAATTACGTTCAGGACCCATTTTTTAAAAATTCCCCTTAGAAATTTGCACATTTGCAAAGTCCCACTCTGTGCCACATGTGGCTCTAGTTTTCTCATTGTTTTAATATATATATATATTTTTTTTTTGTATTTTTAGTGGTTTTCGGGGATTTTACAAAGTTAATTTACAGTATTATATACAGAAGTTCAGCCTCTCGGGCTATAGGAGAGACCTCCCGGATTACGTTTCTACCGGATGTTTACATGTCGTTATGATGATGATTGTTTTGGTTTGATTTTCAGTTTAGAAAGTAATTGTGGGACTTTGCTACCCAGTTTGTTTTCGAAATGATTTTTTTTTTCGTTTTTTACACAGGGCACACAGCCTAAACTGCAACAGCTGCAGCAACCTTTTTATAACTTCTGAGGTCCATTTGTGGAAGGGTACTTAATGAATATAAATTGGAACATTTTTGCAAAAGTGCAAGTTGCACATTGCAACATGAGTAAAAACAGGTTTTTCGACTCTGGAAGCTACATTTATGGGCCGATTTTGCTCGGGTTTTCATTTTTGGAATCTGTGGCTAAATTCAATTGTCTTTGTCATATTGATCTGCTATTTTAATAAAAAAAAGTTTTATCAGAAATGTTAAACGAGTGACGTAGTCGAAATTTGTACTTCACTTCCGGTTTGAATGGAAAATCGATTTAAAGTTCCGGTTGAATAACTTCCGGTGAAATTTAAATATTTCAACGAAATTATGCAGATGGGTAGCCAAAGTAATTCTATGGCCGATTTTAAAATAAAATTTCACCCCAAAGTGGAACTTTGACCGCCATTTTGATTTTCCTGAAACATTTCGATTTTTATTCAGCCAATTTGGCTGAACTGAATTTCAAAATTTTGGTGTCTAATGAAAGAACATAAAAATTAGAGAAAATTCTTGGAAGTAGATTTTTGAATTTCGAATTTGTTTTTTTTGCAATTTCAAGTTGAATTTTTTCAATTTTTGAAGGCTCATATCACGTGACCTTGACCTTTGATGACCTTGATGTTAAGTAGGTCAAAGGTCATCGACCTTGGCTACCAGATGATAATTTAATATTTGACCTCCGATATCAACTTCCGGTTTTATAGATGTCCGAAAACAGCAAAATTGACAACTTTAGACTGCTCTAGCACGTGACCTATTTTACTTACAGAGTTATTTTTTTCAGATTCTGAATGTGCTTTACGAGCCCTTTTAAAAGATATATCACAATGGATTGTAATGCAAAGTTTAAATTTTTTAATATTTTGCAATTTTGGAAACCTTAGTAGTGTAGCGGGTTTGCTTTAATTACGTCACTCACGTCAGTGATATTTACAAGGGGTTTCCTTGCTGGCTATTTTTAGACTTGGTCAAGCTTGATTTGCATTGCCGGGCTTGACTATTTAACATCGCATGATATGTTACGTGGCAGAGCCTCTCATTCAAACTTGTTATGAATCCTTATCCAATGGGAGCCGATGTTTGGCACGTGCATGTCCAATATCGAAGGGTATAAAAGCTCTTCTGTAGCGTTTGTTAGTCAGTCGGTCGGGGCGTTGCACAACGGTAGGTTGTCTCCGAAAGGTGTATGGGAGTTTTCTTGACTCCGCTCATGGACTGGTAGGAAATAACATACCGTGGACTGGCTATGCCTGAGTTGCGTGATAGGGAGTTTTAAGAACTCCGCTCTATTCTCGCAACTCATGGAACTGTGTTAGGGTGTAGGGTTTGTTTTGGTGGAGGTTTGCGTAATGGTGTAGTGTTCTGTGTTGTAGTTTTGTATGTGTATATGTTTTATGTTTGTTTAAAAATAAAATGTCTTTAAACTTCTCTCTTATTTCCTCGCATATCACAGTATACTGAACCTGGAACGTATGTAGGTGGGATTGAGTTGTGCGGGAGCAGCGCCGCCCCTTTCCCTCCTGCTACATATTTTTGGCGAGCTTGCCAGGATGCTGTGATTTTGTGGTTTAGGCGAGTTTAAGGAATGTTCAGGGTAGGATATTTAGGATGTGTTATTTCTGGTATTGGTATTTATACTTGTGGAATCATTTGAAGTTAGAACTTAGGGTATAATGTACCAAGTAAGGTCTTTGTGTAAAACTGTCGCTGCAATATTTGGCGAGTTTGATTATTTTTTTTATCGTATCAGGCTTGATACAATCAGTTCTATATTTTTTGTTTTAATGAAAAGTTTGAAATTGGAAGCTTGAAAAGGTGCAGGGTGTTTCATGGATTTGAAAAATGCCCTATTGTTTTTTTGCAACTTGCAAGTTTGACCTATTCAAATTGTGATTTGATTAGGCGTCCAGTTGTGTTGTTCCTTGTTAAGAGGTATGCACAAGTTTTGTTTTTGTTTTGTTTTTTGTATGTACATACTGACTGTTATGATTTCAATGCAAGATTATTACATGTATTATGTCAGACAGTACTGGTTTTGATATGTATCATTTTCCTTGGAGTGATAAGATATCCACGAGGTATTGTAACGTTGAAGCTCCTTCCGCTGTAAGTCGCAATGTTTTGGTGCAGGGACATGCTATTTCTAGGAGGGAAAAGGAACCAGATGCATTTGATGGGAATACAACAGATTGGGTAGATTATATTATTCAATTTGAAAGGGTTGCTGACTGGAACCAATGGGATGATTTTGAAAGGGCTCAACAATTGGTTATGTGCTTGAGGGGTACAGCTTTGAGATTGTTAAGCACTCTTACCTCAGCACAGCTCGATGATTATGACGAGGTCAAGTTAGCTTTGGAGCGTAGGTTTAATTCGGGTCACAGACTTGTAGCCCATCGGGTTGAATATAGAAACAGGAGACGACATCGAGACGAATCTGTGGCAGACTTCGGTTATGACTTAAAGCGCTTGGCGTATAAAGCCTTCCCTAATTCTCAGTCTGACATTTTAGAAGTTCATATTGTGGACCAATACATCAATGGGTTGGGAAATCATGAGTTAAAAAAACATGTTCAGTTTTCACATCCCCAAACATTGGAACAGGCAATTGGTGTCGCAATAGAGTATGAGGCGTTTGAGGGTCCAGTCGATCGCAATCGCAATCCATATTTTGAACATGATAAGAATAGTAATGTACCAAATTATCTAGGTTGCAGAGCTGATGAGCAAATGTATCATCGCAGAGGTTATGATGGTCGCTCACATGATAGTTTCTATAGGTTTGATCATGAAAAGTTATGGAGTAATAGGGATACGAGGCATAACTTACGTCAGGGTCATTTTGCTGTTAGAAGTGATCGGTCAATGAAAGATATCCAGGATAGGAATGCAACCCGACACTCGCAGGATATAAGGAACCATGAGCATGTCTATAGAGTTCGTTGTTATCATTGTGGTGATGTAGGTCATATCCAGGCAGATTGTCCTCAGTTAAAGAATGGTGCAAACGAGTGTAGGGTCTTTGAACAAGTAGGGTCAGGTCTTATTGCTACCACATCAGTTCCCACAGTTAAAGAGCAGCAGGGAGAGATTGTTAACACTGAAGTTATTGAAACTAAAAATAAAGTTCAAGCGACTGCGATTCATTCTAAGAAATTTGTTTCCGGACTTTTCACACATTTAACAGACAGTTTAAGTGATCACTGTGATAATGTTAGGCCTCAATTATCTGATGGGTTGACTCGTGGCAATATTTTCTATCGTTTTGTGGATGCAGAGTATGAGTCGGTACCATCAAATAGTACAAAATTTCAAGGTGACTATCTATCTATTTCTAATCCTCTTTCCTACACAGAAGTAGATAACACTGTTCATAAGGTTATACCTCCTAGTTTGGGTGATGATTGCTTGTTACAGTTGAACACTCATGAGACAAACGTTGATGTAGGTTCTGAACATGAATGTAATGATTGTGAAAATGTTTCTGATAGGACAGACACTGTTGAGAACGATCCTAAGTGTAAACAAAGCTCAACAGATTGTGATATTGACAGTGAGGTTGATGTTGTTGAACAGGAACTAGCTGTGGTTCCAACTTCCTCTTTTAGATCTATTCAAGTTTTACAATCTAGCGTGTCCAATGTTAAGGTCAATGTCAATGATATAGTTCAAACTGATAATGTTAAGGCTAATCAGATTGTTATGGCTAGTCAAGGTGGAATAATTAAATATGAATTCTTGGGTGTCTTGAAGGTGAACCAAATACTGAACTTCATCCATAGGCCGGCAAGGGCTAGGTTGAAACTAATGGTTGTTCTTATGCTCATGAAATGGATTATGGTACTGGTATGGATGATCTTCTTGACGATGGACGTTTGGTATGGTTATGGTGATATTATTGGTATTTTGGTGATAAGATTGGTATACGACAATGGTTGAATGGTGGATGAGAATGATGGTGAACTACTGGATACATATGGAGATGAACCTGGCCTGATAAACAAACTGAAATGATCTTGTACAAGCTGTATATTTATGTTATTATTGAGTTTATAATGTCAAATATTTTATGTATTATTGTTGTCGCCCACTGTTTGTTGAGAGCGGGCTCAACTTTGGCAAGGGGGGAGTGTAAAATATTTTGTTTATTATTGTTCTCGCCCACTATTGTTTACAGCGGGCTCGATTTTGGCAAGGGGGGAGTGTAGCGGGTTTGCTTTAATTACGTCACTCACGTCAGTGATATTTACAAGGGGTTTCCTTGCTGGCTATTTTTAGACTTGGTCAAGCTTGATTTGCATTGCCGGGCTTGACTATTTAACATCGCATGATATGTTACGTGGCAGAGCCTCTCATTCAAACTTGTTATGAATCCTTATCCAATGGGAGCCGATGTTTGGCACGTGCATATCCAATATCGAAGGGTATAAAAGCTCTTCTGTAGCGTTTGTTAGTCGGTCGGGGCGTTGCACAACGGTAGGTTGTCTCCGAAAGGTGTATGGGAGTTTTCTTGACTCCGCTCATGGACTGGTAGGAAATAACATACCGTGGACTGGCTATGCCTGAGTTGCGTGATAGGGAGTTTTAAGAACTCCGCTCTATTCTCGCAACTCATGGAACTGTGTTAGGGTGTAGGGTTTGTTTTGGTGGAGGTTTGCGTAATGGTGTAGTGTTCTGTGTTGTAGTTTTGTATGTGTATATGTTTTATGTTTGTTTAAAAATAAAATGTCTTTAAACTTCTCTCTTATTTCCTCGCATATCACAGTATACTGAACCTGGAACGTATGTAGGTGGGATTGAGTTGTGCGGGAGCAGCGCCGCCCCTTTCCCTCCTGCTACAGTAGTATATGAACGCTCAATTTGGTCGCAAATTTCCCATTCCATTTTCATTCCATTTTCAGGAAAAATGCGACCAAATCAAGAGTACCCAAAACACAGCTTAACATCCTACATTTCATAAAACACCCTACATTTTTCATAGAATTCTTACAACAAACACCTTCAATAAATTTCCTACATTCCATCAAAAAAGCATATTAAAAATAGGATGAGTTTAATTTTAAAACATGAACAATACAGATTCGAAGATTATTCAGGCGACGGTATCTTTTCATCTATATTTTCTCTAGGTTCAAAAATAATTCCAAAAGTAGCTGGCTTTGTTTCAAACAACAAATCCCTAATTTCCTCCGGAGCTCAAGCACTTGGGTCCGTGGCAAAAGCAGGAATTAGAATAAACGACGCCGTGAAAAAGTCCGACGAACTGAAAGAATTACAGCAAATAAGAGAACTGCGAAACAGGAGAATAGAACAGCAGGTAAAAGAGGGAAAAGGGTTTAAAGTTATAGGATAAAAATGATAGTCGCTCACGCTCCAAAAACCTATTTTGGTTCCGATATTCAAAAATCATTAGGATATCTTCCTGGATTTCCATGGGCCAAATACTCTGGCGAGAAACATCTTCCAGGTCATAATTACACCGGTCCAGGTACTAGATTAGATCTGCGATTAGACGAAAACGATAAACCCAAACCAGGGGAAGAACCAGTCAATAGAGTTGACGCTGCTGCGCTTAAACACGACATACTTTACAGAAACAAAGACATAAACTTCAGACACGAAGCAGACAAACAAATGATAATCGAACTCGAAAATATTCCAAATCCAACATTCAAAGAGAGAATGCAAAGAGCGCTAATCATTAAACTGTTAAAAGCAAAGATGAAATTGGGCATGGGATTGGGGCATGGGATTGGCGGATGAAATTCATAAAGAATTTAGAAAAACTAAAAACTTTTTAAAAGTTAAAGTGTTTGAAAAAGATGAAATATGGTCAGCCGATTTAATTCATATGCCAGTAGAAAGAGGATTTAAATATTGCTTAACAGTTATAGATTTGTATACGAGATATGCTTGGGTTATTCCTTTGAAAAACAAAACGGGAATATCAGTCAAACATTCATTTGAAACCATAATGAAACAATCTAACCGACATCCAGAAAAATTGTGGGTAGATAAAGGGAGTGAATTTTATAACAAAAATATGAAATCTCTGGGGTTTGAAATTTACAGTACTCATAACGAAGGTAAAGCTGTAGTAATAGAAAGATTCAACAGGACTCTAAAAAATAAACTTTTCAAAAAGTTCACGGAATTGAAATCTCAAAAGTGGCTTAAAATATTACCAGAACTCCTAGACGAATACAATAACAAAATTCATTCATCTATAGGTGTCACACCAACACAAGCCTCAAAGAATCCAGATATCATAAAGTCAGTTAACGCGCAACATAACTACGAAAATGAAATAAAGAATCTAAATGTCAAACCCAAATTTAAAGTTGGAGATCGAGTTCGTATTTTCAAATATAAAAGTAAATTCGAAAAAGGATATGTTGGTTATTGGACAAACGAAATATTTATCGTAGATAAAGTTAATAGTACATCTCCTTCAACATATGAATTAATCGATCAAGAAAAAGAACAAATTATAGGTAGGTTTTATCAAAATGAACTTCAAAAAACCGACTTTTAAAAATGAATCAATTTCTCGATAAATATGGAACCGATACAACCACAAACTTCCAACTTATGAGATGGGCGAATGAGTTAAACATATCACCGTTTTATTATTGTATGAGAGATGAAATAAATAATCTCAAAAGTAAGAAAGGTAAATTCTACGCTATAACAAATATACACACTTCCGATCAAAAAGGTGTTCATCATTCTGCTTTGTACAAAGACTCTAACTTTTATTTTTTCGACTCTTTTGGATTAGAGCCCACTGAAGAGATAATGAATCTAACTAATCAACCAATTAAATCTTCTACATTTCAAATACAAAAGCCGGGCCAAAAGTTTTGTGGCCAGCTTTCACTTTGGGTTTTATATCAGTTGAGTTTAGGAAAACAGTTCGAAGAAATTGTAATAAATTTAACTCAATAAAAATGGCAAATAAATTTGGTTTAGGTGCTTTACCTTTAGATACTAAAAAACCAAACACTACATTTTCAATCAATAAAATCAAACCATATTTTGTGGATCAAATCGGAGACATTCTTCAGGGTGATATTGATATGAACAATTTTGGTATAACTAATTTAAAATCTCCGGAAAACGATAATGATGCCGTTCATAAGAAATATTTAATGGATCAAATAAATTTAATTGAAGTAGATAAAGACCATTTAAAAGATCGAATAGCTGATGTGAAAAGATTCTTCAAATGACAAATAAATAATAAAGATTTTATAAATGAATCTAAATTGAAAGAATTAGATTATATTGATGATAGTAAATTACAACAAGAAGTAACAATGTAGTAGATAAAAATCAATTGCAAAGTTTAAGGTCATTAATATCTAATTTAGATGATAAACTATCAAAACAAAAAGTAGATCTTAAACAACTAATATCCAACATTAATCCAGGCATAAGTGAAGACAAATTAACCGCATTAGAAAGTAAACTTAGTGATGATAGCGAAATACAAAAACAAATAGAATCTATTCAACAAAAATTAATAAATGTAGTAGATAAAAATCAATTACAAAATTTAAGGTCATTAATATCTAATTTAGATGATAAACTAACAAAACAAAAAGTAGATTTTAAACAACTAATATCCAACATTAATCCAGGCATAAGTGAAGATAAATTACAACAAGAATTAACTGCTCTGGAAACTAAATTTAAAACTGAATTACAAAACGAACTAAAAACTATTGATAATAGTGAAATTAAAACTTATATTCAACAACAGATAGAAAATATTGATGATAGTGAAATTAAAACTTATATTCAACAACAAATACAAAATATTGATTATAGTGAGATTCAACAACGGATAACTACTATTAATAATGAAGTTTTAAAACAGGAAACAAATATAACCACATTACAAAATAATCTCAATGAACTAGAATATATTAAACCCTATTATTTCTTTCTCCCATTTTCTAAAGACGATAAAGATCATTCGGTGGAAGACATCAGTGGAGACCTCATTTGTAATTATAAATATGTGTTTAAAGTAACTACGAAAATATATATAAATAATCCTATAAGCTTATTTGATAGTCCGAATCGTTTTGAGGGGAAAGCTATAATTGAAATATTTTTCCTATGAAGGTAAAAGTCGATTTTCCATTCCATGATCGATTCACTAATTGTAAATCTCTTTTATTTGTTCACTTTATCAAAAATGGTAACATCGTAGATACTAAAGAATTTAAACCTTGGGAGGAATTTTTACCTTTTAATATTTCGTCAAATCAGCTCTATGTAGATAACCTTAGAATCTCAATCGTGCCGGATGATAAAAGTGAACGTTATACATTTGAGTTATTTGATATGATATTGGAAACGGAAACTCTACCATCAGCAAGCATAATTAGAAATCCAAAACCACAAGAAGAAGAAACACAGATTTATGATTTTTTACGAACAACAGACTTTGAATATGTGAAACTATATTTTGTTCATAATGATCTTTTCTTCTCTGTTGATGTTAATAAAAATCAACAATTTAAACATTTTCCAATAGCATTAACAGAAAATCTATATGTATCATATTTTTTCATAGAAATCTCTATTGAAAAAAAAACCAAATTTTCTTGTTTATCGGGATAAGAAGAACAAGGAGTCAAAACAAGAAGCATTCTTAGTAGAGGTACATGTCACTATTGTACAAAACCCTAAGGATGTACGTAGAGCATTATCGGAAGTTCACTTAATTTAACGTTTAAAAATGGAACAAGAAAGCAGACAAAAATACATGATAGACAAACAAAAAGAACTAAAAGAAAAACTAAGACAATTCAACAAATGCAGAAAAACATGGAGTAGAATCGATTCTGTTTTCAAAACATTAAGTACAGTTTTAACAGTAGGAATAACGGTGGCAACAGCTGTAACCGGTGGATTAATGCTTCCAATAATTGTCCCAACTGTATTAGCTGCGTTCACTGCCGTTCAAACTTCATCTTGTGGTTTGATAACTTTAGGTTTTACATCAAAACAGAAAGCTCATTATAAAAGGAAAACCGAAATTTTAAATGCATATCTTAATAAATTGTTTATTTTTTTCGAAAGATCGAGAGAAGACAAGAACATAACAGTTGAAGAATTAGAAAAATTCAATGAAATTTTAGATAAATTTAATGTAGAAATATCATCAATAAAAGTTAAAAATTCCTAATTAAAATAGATACTTAAAAAAAGAAGATGGAAAATATTGAAAATTTAAACAATTCTTTTTCAAAGTTATTCAAGGCAATACCTAATTTATCTTCGCAAGAAAAATTCAAATATCTAGCCGAAAATGTAGAAGAAGATGAAATCAAAATATCAAATATACTTTTTTCAGAATTAATCAAGAGAATAACTATTCTATTTAACGATTTTAAAATCAAAGGTCAAATTGAAATAAATGGTCAAATATATGAAGTTGGGAAATATAAACAAGACATGAGATTATCTGGAAACATTATCTGATTGGTATTTTACAGGAGAGATTTGTTTCCGCAAAAGTAATTTTAGTATAATAAAAAGATCTAAAACTGGCAGATGTGGTAATTTACTTAAAAAGATAAATGAGTACAAAGGCAAAAATTGTTTCATACCAAGCGATGGTTATTGTTTTATAAAGTGTGTAAATCACTTCATGAATAAAGACTTAACAAAAGAATTTAAAGATTTCGTCAATAGTTTTCAAAAATCAAACCGAAAAGGAGTTATGACATCTGCTAGAATCTCTGATTTCAATAAGAAATTTAATACTTATTTTCAAATTTATATGCCCGCACATAGACATTTTCAACCAAAGAAAGTATCCGAACAATTAGATTGGGTATTTTATTTACACAAAGAACATTTTTGTTTGATAAGAAGAAATAACAAAAAGTTAGGCATTCAAGAAATAGAAGATAATTACGATGAAAATGTATGGAGAACCTGTGGGGATGATGACGCACTAACTTGTTTTGCTCGGTTAAAACTAAATGTGATTTCACATCCTCATGATGATACTTTATACGCATGGGATTGCGAAACCTATAACGAAAATAAAGCCATTCCTTATTGTTGTACTTTAGTCAATTTGGAAAAGCTAAGGAAAAAACTAGAACTAATTAAAAGAGTATTCCCAGATTTAAAACCAACTGATCCCATTCCAGAAAAATATTACAACAAACTCATGACTAATATAGTAGAAATATTTGTAGGAACAGATTGTTTTGATCAGATGTTGCGTCGTTTAGGAAGAGTAGATGAAAAAAGATTAACCTTAATTTCCCATAACGGGAGTGGTTTTGACAACTGGATTGCACTTCAAAGCATTAATAAACTAACACAATGTCCACTAGTAGCAGATAATAAAATTCTATCTCTTCCTTTATCTAATCCATATACAGAAGAAAGATTGCAGAAAAAATGGAAAAGAGAGAAAGGGATATCTGATAAAAATAAATATTTACAAAATATATGTCTCACTTGTTCCTATCAACATGAAAGATCTAGTTTGGCGGCATGGGGGAATTCGTCTAATCTACCGATGAATTTGAGGAAGATTGCCGATATTAATATTGCAAAATACACCAAAGATAATTGGGAATCTTTAAGACACGAATGGGAACCGTACGCTAAAAGAGATACCTTATGTCTCGCAGCTTGTTTGATAAAATACAATCAAGCAATGAGAGAAACTGTCTTCCAAAACGTTTCAAATAATCTTACGGCTCCAGCTTTATCTTTAAAGGGTTGGTATTATTTATATCATTACGATAAAGAAATGGTTGAAGAAGAATGGTACGAAAGTACTAGAATGGCTCTGAAACACACCGAAAAGCAAAACATAGAAAAAGTTTACTCGCATACTCACCCTTTTATAAGATATTTTATAAGACAAAGTATTAAAGGAGGAAGAGTTTCAGCTAACAGAAAATCATTTGAAACGAACAAAATGGATGAAATTTGTGATGTATTAAAGGAATACACAAAACTTGAAAGCAATAACATAATTGATTTATTTAAAGAATATAGTAAAAGTGATACAGATAAAACGGAAGTTCACTCGAGACTTAAAAAAATAAAATGTACTAAACTGATGGCATTTGACGCCAACGGTTTGTACGCTTCCGCTATGACAGAAGGTGAATATCCAAAAGCTGAAAGTGCAAGAGCGTTTCTACCAGAAGAAAATAGAAAATTTGTCAAGCTCTTTAATGAACAGAAATTCAGACCTAGAACTGCTATTTTAAAAGTCTGGTTTGAATATCCCAAAAACATGTTCTTCCAACCCATACCAGCTAAAGATAAAATCACTTTCACGAATAAAGAAGGTAAAAAGGAAACTGACACTAAAATCAGATTCAGAAATGGTTTGAATTATTAAAATATTAGATGGTATAGTTTACGAAGAAAATTTAAAAAATCCACCCTATAGAGATTATATTTTGATTTTGAAGGAATTAAGGAGTAAATACAAAAAGGAAGGAGATATGGTTGCCAGTAACTGCATGAAGTTTTTAGGTAATTCCTTATACGGTAAATCTATTCAGAGGGATAGAAATACCTCATTACACTTATGGAATGAAGAAACCTTTCGCCTTAATTACGACAAACACGTCAAGAAGTATGACAGACTAAATGATAGTCAATACATTGTGGAGATTAATGACGAAGAAAAAGAGTTTGTTCCTCCAAAGGATTTTACGAGATTAACACCCACTCATTTAGGTACGTTTATATTATCACACAGTAAAAAAATAATGAATAATTTTATTCACGTAATAGATGGTTTTTATAAACCAGAAATATACTATACTGATACCGATAGTTTATACATTTCTTCTAGCAATTGGGATAAATTAAATGAAGCTGGGTTGGTGTCCGAAAATGAGTATTGTAAAGGAAAGAATGATTATGGTGATGGTGGAATTATATTTGGTTTATATTTAGCGCCAAAAGTTAAATACAATATCATTCTAACTTCCGACGGTGTTCTAAAAGAAAAGAAAACGTTTAAGGGTTACTCGAACTATAAGGTTAAGGTAGAGGATTATATTCAATTAGCTAGTGGACATGACGTAACGAATGAATTCGATAAACCATGGGGGAAGAGTTTTACTAATGGAATAGTTATTCCTAAAGAAAAACAAACTAAAAAATTTAAAAGTTATCTGAATCTCATAAAGAGAAAAGCACCGGATGATGAAGGAATCATGTATCCTTACAATGATAAAGAGGAGATGTCCTTGGATGAAAACTATGAATTTGATGACTTTGATTATCTAACTCTTCAAGAAGAATGTTAATTTTTTTGTTTTAAATGAAGTTGAATAACAATTTCCTCGTTACCAAAATCTATAAACCTATTTTTGCCATCTTTGATTTCCAGATTTATATCTTTGATCATAAAGGAATTAAGTGGTAAATACGTAGTTTGAAATGGTTTCTCTACAATTCTATATCCTATCGGTACAGTGAACGTTGGAAGACTGTAAATAATCTGACGTTTGTATTTATTGAAAAATCCACCGTTTATTAAATTGCAATGTATATTGATCACATCGATATCATTCTCGATATTAGCTTTATGTGGTGTTATAGTTGATAGGGTGTATACTCGTTTATCAAATCCTAGTAACGTATTCAATGAATTTTCTACGTTGAAATCAACTTGACTATTATTTCTTAATATCAATTTCATTTTGTTCAGATTTAAATTACCTTCTAATTCAATATTGTTTTTACCATTGACACTTCCTGCGTATTCAGATAGGTATTCGTTAATGGCTATGTATTCGTAGCTTCCTGGTAGTAAACTTATGGTTTTGAATGTAGCTCCATTATCCGTCGATATTTTCAGTTGATTGGTTTTTTCGTTGATATTTCTAATGGAATTGTAAACAGAGAAATACTTTAATCCCAATTCATATTCTTGATTTCGATCGAGTTCATACTCATAATCTAGAGATAATTTAATGTCTGATTTATTTGAGGTGATGACGAATAGTTGACTCATTTTTAATAACACTTTTATAATCATTTTTATCTATGATACCTTTTTCTAGGAGTCTTTTTAATATACAATTTAATTCATTATATTGTCTGTGTGATTGATGTCCTTCCTTCATTGCCGCTAATATTATTTGCAATCTATTAAGCAATTCTTCGTTGTTGTCGGATAAAAAAATTACACCATCTCCTGTATGTCCCAAAAAGTCATCGATTTCTTCTATAATATCATCACTGTAGTTATCATCACTACCATCGGTGTCATCATCTAATTCTTTTTCCAGTCTTCTTAATCTTAAAGTTTTTGGTCCTCCTGTCCTTGTCGATGTAAGAATTTCCACGTATGAATTTAAATCTTTGAAATTATAATCTTTATCATACCCATTCAAAAGATTAATCATACCGGGTGTTAAATCATATATACCGTCTATTCTGTCAATCTTAAATGTTGGGTTGAGTTGATTGAAACGTATCCTAAAACCGTTAAGAATCAATCCATCCTGATCAATTGTTGGCTTTATTGTTTTGGCTAGGGTTGGATTTGGATTTGAAAAATAACGTTTTATATCATCTAATGTCCTGATTACGATTCCATCATCTTCAATGGGAAATTCTATTTGTGGAGGAGATGGTGGTTGTTGAATTTGTTGTTTAGGAGCTTCTAATTTATTCTTGATATCCTCTTGACTTTTTAATATTGGTTTAAATAAAGTTTGTAGATTTTCCGTTAATCCGAGTTGTTGTAATCTGTTATTTTCAACTTGGGTCTTTATTTTATTCTTAGCTTTGATATATTCTCTATTTCTTTTTAAAATATTATTCCATTCCATTTTTAAAAAATAAAATTAACATATGTTGATCATTACTCTTTCACCCGCAGGTTTTCTTGTATTAACGAATACATATCCATGTTCCTCCATGTTTCTCCATTGAGCTTTACAAACCTTTTTAAACGAATCTCTGTCCATTCCGTGATTTATCGACTGTATGATTTGAGATAAATCTTTATCGTTTAATTCAAATAATAAAAAACAATTAGCATTTTTTCTAATAAACATAGAATCCATCCCGTAAAAAGATTGGGATTGGTATAAGCAGTGACAGTTGTGATGTCTTCCCTTCGTGAAGAATTCTTGTTGAACAGATTGATTTTTTTGTGCTACGCAGTCGTCAAACAATATTAAGTTCTTTCGTTTGCTATCAATATTAGACAAGTCCAGATCATTTACATTTTTTGTCAGAAACACTTTTATGTCAGTTGGATTGAAAGATGGATTCTTTTCTTTTATGAAGTTATTTAAGATATCTTTTATTTCTATCTCATCGTTGTCCTCGTAATATTGAAATAATTCTTGAACATATTTCTTTGGTAAATATTCTAAAGCTTTGAGAAATTGATAATACGATTGTTCTGGTGTTGTTGTGTAGATATATAGAGAATCAAAATCTAAAAGGTTGGGTGTTGTCAACATGTTAAAAGTGAGATGAGTTTTCCCAGAACCGGAACTACCGCATATACACATGAGCATTGGATTATTAGGAAATATTTCTGAATGATTAAATTTCTTTCCCATTTTATGTACCAAAAATTACACCTTCTCCTTTATACTTTGAAAGATATATTCCTTCTCCAGTGTGTATATTTTTTAAAAATTTTCCATTACCCTTATGTTTGACAATACTATCCACTAATTTAGTTAATCCTTGTTTGACAGTTTTCTTAGTTTCTTTACTAAATCGATTTCCAAATTCTTTAACTGTACCTAATATGTCTGCTACTCCCGAACCTTTTGCTAACTTTTCCATTTCCAAATTATGTCTACGTTTTTCACTTTTTTCAGCTTCGGCTGCTTTCTTGGCATTGACGGCTTGAACTATTCCAGCTGTTCCCCCTGCTGTGGCACCGGCTGCGGCCAAACCTGCAAAGATCAAGGGTAGGAAAGGTAAAAATCCACCTTCCTGTATGTTCTTGTCAATTCTTTCCAAATCTATATCATCTCGTACTTTACAGTGTTTATATTTATCAATAAGTTTTTTAGTTATGCTGATTCTTTTACCATTGTAAGTAATTGTAGTTGGCTTTTCTGTTTCGATAGCGTCTATTATTCTTTTTACTAAAGTTTCGGGTTTCATTTTTAAGGGAGTAATTTTTATATTTATTCTATTCGAATCATCCGTCTGTCGGATATTTTTATTGTATGTTTTGCTTCTTCCAATAATAAACAATAACCGGTTACATCTTCTTGTGTTTTTTCGATATGAATATTTATATTTACTCCTGTTTTGAAAAGATCTTCTTGATGAGCTGATAGATCAAAACAGAAGATTGGGTGATTAATTGCAAAATCTACATATTCAAACTGAGGTGGATTTCCAAATAATTCACACATATTTTTATAGTTTCTATACAATTCATTATAATCCTTTGTGGATGGATTAATAGTTAAAGGTTGGTTAGGATAATTATCGTTGTTTAATCTTACTTGAACTTTACGGATTATAGGATCTTGAGTTTTGTTCATTGCCACTCTAAAGATACTGTTGTTATTTGTCTGAGAATCTGGTAAGTTCTTGAAACCAACTATTAAATATCTTGCTGGTTTAATGCTGTTAGTGATTGGCCATGTTGTGGATTCTCCAGTTAAAGTCATGCTACCTACAGTGTTGCGACGAAGAAAAGCTATTTCAATGTCTTTAGTTAACGAGTTGAATATTCTCGTTTCTACTTCAATTAATGGTGTTATTACGGGTATGAAAAGTTGGAGATTTGTTATTTCTAATTTTGCATTTGAATTAGCTTCTCCAAAGAATATCTTATCGTCATTAATTTCTCTTTGTAAATGAATTTTATATGGTAAACCTATAGAAACTTTTCGATGTTCTAAAAGACCGAATAAAGGATATAATTTCCAATTTACGTAATTACCCCATCTATTATCCTCAACAACATTATTGTACTGATTTACTCGTTTGTCAAACCCATGGTTTACTGCTCTACCGATTCTCTCAATGTTATTTCTGGCAATGACTCTCATTCTAGCGTCATCAGCATCGTTAGCTACAGTTCTTACTGGTTCTTTTAAAACGTTTCCATCACCAACATCGGGGATCCAACCCGAGACTGAATCGTAGTTTTTGGGGTAAAGGACTGTTTTCAACATTGTGTCAAATTCTCCAGGGTGTTTGATGGTTTCTATGGGGTTTGATCCCGCTTCCAAAACCATTTCGCGAAATAAAGAAGGAAAGAAATTGTTTTCTAACGTTGTATTAGTCTGTGGGACTCTATTTTCATTTGCGGTTCCGTCCTTGATTTTGAAATCGCATCTGAAATAGGCATCGGAAAGTAATAACCAATTTGACAGACTATTGATCTCGAAAGTGACCCTACCACCATCATTCAATTGTGATTTAGACCCCACAGATGGAGCAACAACAATGTAATCCTCTTTTTTTTTATTAAATGAATAACGAATTGGATCGTATAATCTAAAAATTGGATCAAGAATTTTATTTGCCATTTTAAGAGGAAGGATTTTGATAAAATACAATACATTTACTATATGCATATATAATGTTTAATAACAACATATAAATAAGTTCAATAATTTGTAGTAACAGCTTTTACTGTATTAATCAACTCCATGGTTTCAAGTATTATTATATAAATAACAATGTGTAAAGGGAGGTAACAACTTATACTGTATCAATCAACTCCTTGACTACGGATAAACACTGGTATCCATGGACCGGTCTGAAGAGAATTGCTCTATGGTTACAAGTATTATTTCTATAAACACATTGGTAACCAAGAGCCGTAACACGTGATGAATATCGATTATCAACATGTTGCATTACACAAAGAAAGTTGTTAAGGGTAAAATCAATAGTCCATTCAGACAGAGTCATAAACGAGTGAAGCATTGAATCAATATATTCTGTATAATTTAGAAACTCTATTACTTGTGAATATTGTACAGTCATTATGAATCACGTTCCTTTCCAAAACCTTTGTTGTTCAGGACTGGCTTTTAATTCCTTGTTAATATCAGGCATCCAACTAAGTAATTGAGAAATAGAAACTGAGACTGTTTTAAACTTTGGGTATTCTGTACAGAGTTTTGCAAGACGTCTTAGTTTTCTACAATGGCTTGGTGAAATACTTAAATTGGTTTTTACGAAATTACTAAATAAACCAAAATTTAATATAAAAAGTTTCTGGAGCCACTGTCCAAAAGTTACATAGACTTGAATAGTTTGCGCTGAGTTTTGTTTAATAAAAATATCACAATCCTTAACTATGTCTTTAACCTTGTTCTCCTCGTTTATACTATTGTCAAAATGTTTCAATTCCTGCGAATGGGGCAAATCACACACACTATTTTTTTTAACACTTCCTTATCTTTGGTAAAACTTTTGTTGAAAGTTAGAGGTTTTGGTTTTCTAATAAGTGTTTTTTTTTCATTTCAAAATGATAATCTGCAACTGTTTCTGAACCTTCAAGTAGTATCTTTTCTCTTAATTCCATATAATGATCCCAATGCATCTGGTGGTAATTTATATGAGCTTCAATATCAGTTGTATAAATCTGAACTGAAAATAAAAAAACATAGTGTTTTAACGAGGAAAACTATTTGACACGCTCGAACGCCACCCAGCTATAAAATGACAGATAATTACATATTAAATTGTACTTACCTGTGTCTGAAATTTGAGATCCCACTGACATGCTTTCTTCTGACATGTTTCCCCTGTAGATGTGTCTGTCTCAAACAAAGAACGCAAACTGAATACTATTCCTAGAAACAGCTTGTTTCCATTTACCTGCAGTGAGCTCATAGTAATCAATGTATTGACGTTTATATATTCATGCTATATTGATCTATAATAAAGACCTTACAATATCATGATAATGCAACATGGTTAAAGGGTACACAAGTCTGTCGATCTTAATAAAAACCAGACCACAATGGATTTCTAAGATAAATAAATCATTTTCAAATAGTGGGATAATATGTAATTTGAGGTATTTTATGATGGAATTTGAGGTATTTTATGATAGGTAGGGACTTGATGGAATGTAGGAAATTTATTGAAGGTGTTTGTTGTAAGAATTCTATGAAAAATGTAGGGTGTTTTATGAAATGTAGGATGTTAAGCTGTGTTTTGGGTACTCTTGATTTGGTCGCATTTTTCCTGAAAATGGAATGGGAAATTTGCGACCAAATTGAGCGTTCATATACTACTAACCTTTACCCGACTTTTTGAATTTTTTGACATTGATGTATGCATATCTCGTGATCTATAAGGTATAGAAGCTTCAAATTTGAAACATAATTTGAACATTCCCCTTACAGATGTATCCATCAAAAAATATTGACGTGGGCCTGGCACATCCGGGTAAAATTTTCATTTTGTGAAAAATTATGTTTTTCAAAAAAAAAGGTAAAGATTTGTATTGTTTTTTAAAAATGACCTTGCATACAGTTACAGCATTGCTTTATTTAGCTTGCGTTAAAGGCTCATTGATTTCGGCCTTGTAGTTCAAAAAAGGGAACAAGGTTAATAAAATTATTTTTTTCTGTGTTTGACCTTGACCTTTGTTGACCTTGACCTTTCTAGGATCAAAGGTCATTGACTTTGGCTGTTCATATATACTTTCATATTTGATGTCTAGCGTCAACTTCCGGTGTTATTGCTGTATGCATTTTCAAAGTTTATCAGTTTCAAAGACTTGTATCTCGTGACTTTTACCTTTAGCGAGCTTGCCCTGCTGGTGATCAAAGGTCATTGACATAGGGTTCTAGCTGGTACCTTCGCACATCAGGTCTGGTGATTACTTCCGGTTTCAAAACCATCCAAAAAAAACTGTTTTTCAAAGTTTTCGACCTCTTTTGCACATGGGATTTTCGTTCAGGCTCGGTTTTTTTTTTAATTCCCTTTAGCAAATGTGAACATTTGCAAAGTCCCACTCTGTGCCACGTGTGGTTCTAGTTGAATTTGAAATTTGTTTATATAAAGTAGTCTACTTAAAGGGATAGTAAGGTTTATAACGATATCCGAATTTTCCAATAAATAGACAATTAAATATTAACCTAGCGTGATAAAATTTCACAAATTCTTGAACAGAATAAAGTTTTTAGCGATTTTCGGCCGAAATTCACTTTTCATGGAAGTCGCCATTGATGACGTTATGGTTCGTGATTATGCGAGATGATGACGTCACGTCGTAGATAGAAAGGTAAACAAAGCATGGCCGACATTCAGCCAGCCGATCGTTTTGAGACACAAAGACTAGGGTTTACAGTGAAAGACCGTTCAAAGACAATGGCACATAAAAAAGATGATCGCCTCATGAATTCGACTTAATTTTACTGTGGATTTTAAACTTTATTAGCGCTGAGTTTCTGAGTATCGATAATATGTTTGTTTTGTAGCGTGAAAAACGAACCGAGCTTATCAACCTGCGTATGACGGTATGGCTTTCCGAGACTATAAAATAAGTTCATGTAGACTCTCAGTTAAAAAAAAAAGTGCGTTTCATCAGGATTATGCCTGCAAATGTCCATGCCAGAATAAATCAAGTTTTTCCTGCAACTTTTACAAAGAAATAAGACGAATGAAAATTAAATGACCCAGCCATGCCGCGTGTAAAATAACTTGTACCGTCTTGTTTTTTTGTTTCATTCGAGTACAAACTGACTAGAAAATCAAGACTACTAAAGGAATTATATCAGTAAAGAAACTGGATAATCAAGATACAAATAAAGCTGGAAATTTAAAACTGACGGTACAGGTGTAAACAAAAGACGAAGTAAGCCTTTCGACTACCACTCAACGGCAGGTTTTCTGACTAGTCTTTCGACATGATTTGAAGAGGAATTCAAAACAAACAAATTCCCGATTTCATACATGCTTCATAGGATTAAATTCATCAAAGTAATAACTAACTTTCTATACAGCCTGCCATAAATCAAAGTGAGTTTACCTTCACCATACGGCTGTATTTTTCATGCCCTTATTGCCAATCACCGTGTTGACATTTTATTACGACGTGACGTTCTATCTACGACCTGACGTCATGTCACGTGACGCGTCAAACAAATATGGCGGCCTCCATGATTTGTAATTTATTGACTTTAAATTGTGATATTAGACGAAGTAAACATCAATAAAAACCTTTGGAACATGTTTGTTTTATTCTAGCCTATCACAAATTTACAAAGCTTACTATCCCTTTAAGGATATTTTTTTTTGCAGGGCGTACTTCGTACTGCTTTGTTTTCATTGCAGGGCGTACTAGGTACGCCCTGCTTTGTTTTCGTTTTGATTATTTTTTGCAGTGCGTTCGATTTGTCGATTTTTTTTTTTTTTTTTTTTTGTCTATTTCTGGTCACGCTCTTTAGCCAAAACTGCACATACCACACATAACTTGACATCATTTCTTGCGATGATTAACTGCTCGGTGTTGCTTAAATGTAAAATGGCGCATTTTTGCCTAAGCGGAAATGACGTATATTAAAAAGTCGTATTTCAGGGTTTTTCCATTTTCAACTCATTTTTCCAACAGATTGTGATCGGTCTTTTTTGGTTCATTTGTTTAACCCAATAGCTACAAATTGCAATTTTGAAAAAGTCATATTTTGACTTTTGTAGCTGACTTTTGGAGCACTTTTTAAAGCATTTTTTTTAACTTTTGCAATTTTATTTCGATCGATCTGAAACCTTTCAATAACATAGACATATGAATTTCCAAAGAAAATCAATTTTCAAAGTTTCTATATCACTTCCGGTTTTGACGTCATTTGCTTCTAAACTTTCAATTTCAACTTCCGGAATATTGAAGATATTTGAAAAAAATGTTTTGTGTTATCATAGATTTGGTCATACATAAAAAATAAAATGATGAAATTTTATCCAGGTGTAAGGGATCAGCCGCCATCTTGAACTGACCTATGTTTCTTAAAATTTTAATTCAGAACCGAGGGTTAATCGGATTTTTTTAATTTTGAATTTACACAATGACACTTTTAAATGAAGCAAAAGCATAAATTGAGTTGGCAAAAATTTTAATACAGAAGAACACATGCAAAAACTTAGCCCCCCTGACATACACAATTTAAAATGTAACATATTATTTTAAATCCCCCGTTAAAACATAAAGAAATAAAATACAAGATAACATATATACACAATGATAAGTCCCAGAAAGTGCATAACGATAATTGCAATAATTATGAGTGGAGCCCTCAGTAATACTACTGGGAGGGTGGGTGGGTAAAGAAAAACTAAGCCGAATGAAAAGCACTAAGCAGGCTTGGTAATGGCGACGACTAGAATGACGTTGCTAGCGTGTGACGTATCTTAGCTTGTGACGTAACTTAAGGTGACCAAAGGCGTTCGTAGTAAAAATAAATTTAACATTTATTGATAAATTATTACTTTACACAATGTAGGCCATGGGCCGAGCAGTGCTATCTATCACAGAAAATGCACTTGGCCTCAAGTTTTGGGTGACTAGTAAATCTATATATCAAATTAATCAGTAGACTCCCCTCTTTCAGAATATGCATTGTTTTACCAAAAATAGTGGTTCATTAATGAAAAAATGACTCTTGAAGACATCCACCCATTTTTCAATAATTGAAAAAATCAACAAATGGAACTGTCAATTTTGCATTGTTTTTAATCAAGATAATTGAAATTAATAATATTCAGATAAATATAAAAGCAGATTTAGTTTTGTAAAATAATAGTAAATTATTCATCATCATCATTTATCATCCTTTATCATCATTCATCATCATTCTTTGTCATCATCATCATCATCATCATCGAAGATCATACAAACATGAATCATAGTTAAAATTTCATGAGTTAAGGATATTCATGGCAGGCAAATACTTATAGTGATTCAGAAAACTGATTTAGATATAATATATTTTTGAAAACTTGGCAACCATATTGAATTTTCTTAATGCGCACTTCAAGAAGAGTTCCAGCTGACTTAGTTTTAATAAATATCAATGTATTTATGGAGCAAATGAAAGCTTAATTGCTAAACTACAAAATAAGGCAGATTTTGTAATTTAGTGACAAAATTGTACAGAAATATTCAAGCTGCAGACTGAAAAAATGTAATTTTCAAAAGATTTCTTAAATTCAATACTTGTTTGCTGCAACAACAAGAACAAGTGGTTGCCTAGCAAGATATGCCCACTATTAACATATTTTTTGTATATGTCAAGCACTATAATTTAAAAAAACATTTGTCGAACATAATATAAACTTATCTTGTGGATGTAAACCTACAACAAGTGGTTGCCTATATCAAGGGGCGCTCGATAGCACCTCTTTCTTAGAAAGAACAAAAAAGTTCTCAAATTTGTTTAATAAGAGTACATATTCATCAAAGGCCCCCAAAGTATACAATCTGAATCAAATAAACCCACACATCTGTGTATTTTTCCATGTATATAAACATTGTTTTCTGGATTTTTCAGCTTAAGGTTATCTGTTGTATAGTTTTACCACCAGTTCAGCCCCGTCATATCGACCAAGTTTGATAATTTTATTTTTTAAATTGTACTAAAAGTCTTTAAATAAAAAAATAATCCGACTTAAACTATCAAATTCAAAGTGTTTTGACCAAGTCAAGGGCAATAACTCAAAATCCATCAAACTTGTTAAAGATCTCATCAAATATGATCACAATAATTTCCATTTAAATCCGATGAAAACTGTAGCCTCTATCTTGTTCAAAAGCCAATTTTTGACTAAGACAAGGGCATTAACTCAAAGAGGATATCAGATGTCTTGAGTTTTTTGCAATTCCACTAAAACTAAACGTTTTATAATGACACTAATCAAAATCTGCTTTAGATTAGTGAAGTCATAATAGTTTAGAAAACTTCTTTACTTAAGGATTGAAGTAGATTATTTGGCATTTATTGGTTGATGAATGCAGAATTTTCAAGTGTTAATTTGGTATTCATTAACCAATAAACGCAAAAACATCTACATTCAATCGTAATATTTACATTCGGTAGTTAAGTTAAGCAATCTTTCATCATACTTTTAAAGATATAATTATTACTATTGTAGCAGCAGGGCTAGAGTTTCTTAATCCAATTCAGTGACACAAGTACACAAGGTCTTATCCCAATTACATATGTTCCAGGGTTCGGAATGCTGTGAAACGTGAGGGAATAAGCAAGAGAAGAAGTAGACAAGTTTTATTTAAGAAAAAAAAACATCCACATTATAACACAAAAACCCTGCAAAATTTGTGAATAAAGCGAAGTCCACATAAACTTCTATATCGCACAAACTCAAGCCAAAGAATCATTCCACGGATTTTCTTATGAAGAGACGCTGCAGATGCCAAACATCAGCCCCCATTATAATAACTCATAACAACATCAACTTTGATGCTCTAATGTGCCAAATCTTATGCACAGTATAAATGTGAAAGCCCGGTCTTGTTAATCAAGTGCGACCAAATCTAAAAATAACAGCAAGGGAATCCTACTGAAAGTAACGTATCCTAGCAAATCTTCTACACGGTAATGGCCATAGCTCCGCCTGTCAAACAGCATGACATCAAAATTAGGATGACAGTCAATAGACATTGCTAAGGCAGATCACAATAATTGTGCACAAATAGGTATTATATATTTAGTTATAATGAGGTGAAAGACAACACCGGGTTGACTCTGGCTTTGGAATCTCTAAGAAAATTTGTAGTTCATTGCTAAATGAATGCAAAATTGTTTAAGTGTTTACTGTAGCGTGTGCATTTTAAAAACAAAACTTTCTTCTCATAAACTCGGAGAACATTCCACAGCTCCAACTTCCAAGCGATGAAGTTAAAAACAAAATCAGGAACAATTTGTTTACAATTTTCCATATTGAGTTCATTAGCTTTAGGAGGTCAGCTTACTAGTCCATTCACTGCTGAAATGGATTCACACATTTAAAGAGCTGGTTTGTATAATCTGCAAATTCATCTTGTTACATCTTGTGCTTGTCTCGAATTATTTGTATTATGAGTTGCCTTATATGTTCACTCACATTTGTAGGCTATTGTTAGAATCATTGTCTCCATTTAATGTTATATATGAACATGATTGTTCGTTCTAGGTATCTTCTAATATCCAAACAAAAACAATTGATGTCCTTTGAAGTTGATTTCTTGTTTACAAACAAACACTTAGTATACTTCTTTCAGAATGAGTCATGGTATCTTACTTCTATACTAACTGGATCAAAGTCTCCTATTTGCAGTAGTATAAAGCTTTTACTACTTTTAGTAAATTCGAACAATCTGATGCACATGAATGAAATTTATAAGTTTTTCCACAGATCATTTTTACCAGTTGATTTGCTCACTGTCGTTTTACTCTTCCTACAAACAATACACTCTTCAGGTAAATCATGGGTTGATCTTTTGGGACCTAGTGGGTACCTTTTGTTTTACTTTAGAAGGTGTAGACTTTCAAGACTCAATCTCTTCTTCATTCAGTTTATCAGTAGGCCTATCACTACAATCAGCTAACCTGGCTGTCCCCTTTTCTCTTCCATTTCTAGTTTGTTATTGATAACAATACCTATCCCTTTCTTTTCCATTCAGTTGGGGCCTGACTCTGTCGTACATTTTACTAATTTTTCCCAAAAAATGTTATTAACACTCCTTATGATACTATTTTTCCCTGGGTCAGCAACATGACAGATGTAATTCAGTGAATTGGCAGCCATGTCACTGTACAGGGCTGAAGAAAATGCTGCATTCTGATTGGTCAATAATCTAAAATGCCCATAGTGACGTTATGCTAAATTTTTTGGGTTATTTTGGTCATATTTAAATAACAAACATACTTTGGTGGTAAAACAATGAGGATTTGGGCCTAATTTAACACCCTCTTAATTATCACACTGAGATTTACTAGTCACCTTTCACCTGTAGGCTACTGAAACGATAATTAGGGTTGGCCCATGGCCTAATGACACTTTTAAATGAAGCAAAAGCATAAATTGAGTTGGCAAAAATTTTAATACAGAAGAACACATGCAAAAACTTAGCCCCCCTGACATACACAATTTAAAATGTAACATATTATTTTAAATCCCCCGTTAAAACATAAAGAAATAAAATACAAGATAACATATATACACAATGATAAGTCCCAAACCCAAAGTTGAGTGTGAATGTGATAAAAGTTTAGTTAAAAAGTATGAAGTGGTAGGCATGATGCAAAGGCTTGCATGGATCGCATCTGTGTGTTCAAATCTGTATCAATATAACGCTGATAACAATCGCTGGTCCATAGTCCCAGCGACTTTATGTTGGCTGGAGAGACACCAGCATTGAAGGCCCAAGTGGCCGCACCGCGACGGAAGGAGTGGCCCCCAAAATCTAAGGGGTTCAAACCTAGCAAACGCAACCCTCTGATGTGTTTTAGTAATCTTAAGCTGTATTATAACGCCCTTTTCTAAGCGCATAACATCCTCACAGAATAAGTCAAAGGCAGGATTGAACTGACCTCGGACTAAAAAATTGTTAGGCCGTAAAAACCCAAAAAACCCAAGAATACACGCCGCCCAAAACACGACGTTATTGTGACAACTGAGATCCATCAAAGATCGAAGGTTGAGCAAAATGTTTGGGGTGATAGTTGCTTTACAAGATTGAGCTGCTCCGAGAACACGCTTAACAGTAAGCATGTGACTAATACCCCATTGCGATACAGGGTCTGATAATTTTTTTGACTTATGCAATATAGAAACTACATTCAAATATTATCTGATTGAACTATACTTAAAAGATTTAACCTTAACTAGATATGCTATATAATATTCAATAGTCCTCTTGTTGGCAGGCACTGGCTTAAAGTTCCAAGCGACACAGAACGACAGGTAACAATTGAGGTGTGTCTGATATGTCTTAGACGTAGACTTTGCCCAACCGTTGCGGGTAAGCTGTTCCACAACTGGGTACAAAACATTTGAGTTATGACTGTCGGTGCCACCTGTAACGATAGAAAGTTGATGACATATGACACAACAATTCGCTAGTATTGAAGTGGTAATCGTAGCTACTTAAAAAACCAAAGAGTTTTTCTAGTTGACCAGGCTCGTGAAGCCTTGAGGCTGAATCAGCTATGACATTCTTATATCCTGGTATGTGACGGGCTACCAGATTAAAGTTATAGGTTGCAGACAACCAAAATAAGTAGCGAAGGCAGTACATAAGCATTTTGTTGCGGGATGATCCCTTATTAATCACACATTTAGTAGTCATGTTATCCGTATATACTAGCACTGTTTTATTTCTCCAATAATGACACCAACGAATTGCCGCATAAACCACAGATAAAGTTTCTCTAATGTTAATATGTTCATTTGCGAAAACTGGACAATCTAACGGCCAATTTACATAATAAAAGTCACCCAGGAAAAAACCAGCTCCACCATATTGACAAGCGTCGGTATGCAATGTCGTAACAGGCCTATCGTCCAAAAAACTAACGGTTCCATTGAAAGTGGTCATAAACGATATCCACCAATTTAAGTCGAGAAAAAATTCTTCCGATAATACAACCTTAGCATTCCCATTTGGTAACGGTGAGATAATGTCTATGAGCCGTCGAAGGAAAGTCCGTCCGCCTTTGACCATTTGGCAAGCCCAGTTTAACTTGCCACATAACGACTGAATTTGCTTTACACTAGCTCGTTTGCGACGAGAAAAATCTTCAAGAATGGTGAGGAATTCGGCTTGCTTCTGTGCTGGCATCGATAAAGAGAGTGAAACGGTGTCAATTGTTATTCCTAGAAATATTAGTTGCTGACACTGGTCAACTATTTTAGGCCAGCTAATATTAAATCCAAGGTCCCGGAGAGTAATGAGCAAGAAGTCGAATCCCATTTTACAGGTGTCCCAGGTGTCTGCTATCACTAGGAAATCGTCCAGATAAGCTATGCATGTTACACCGTAATGCACTTTCATTATATGACATACAGCTGCGCTAAGCTGCTGAAAAATCTTAGGGCTACGGGCGTGTCCAAAAGGCAGTTTTGCATCGTACATATATGAAGGAGAGCTATCGCCCATAAATGTCCACTTTAATCCCGTCAGGTCATGATCGTTAGGGTGGCAGCGAACAGACCGATATGCGCTTTTAAGATCTATCTTAGCTAGATAAGAATTTGGACGGATAAGTCTGAGAGCGTGGCGAAGATCCATATAAGAACAATCCGTATCCGAAGTAAAAGAATTGAGGCACGAATCTGTAGGACGACTGGCATCATGTATCACACCCAGAGAGCTAACGATAGTTGGAGGTCTATCCAATAGAACATAATTCCCGAGCGCTATTTCTTCTTTAAGCACTTTTTCGACGGCATGTCGATTTTCTAAGGCTGACGAATAGTTGTGTCTATCTACTAATTTGTGCGGCCCAAACTTTGTAGTAAGCTTAAACCCGCATTCCACACCCTGTATAATGTCTTTTCTATTTTCGTAAGTGATCGGAAGAAGTCTGTGCCAGGCCTCTGGCTTAAGGCTGTTGTGGAATGCGTGATTGTCAGAATTCGGGTTTAAGCACGATGCCCTAAAAAAGACGACTGGGAAGCTTGACTGGGAGATGATGCTTTGCCGGAAGAGTTGTTGCCTTGAGCATGACCACTAGCCGCGGAATGTGCACCTGATAAACATATAGCACAGTTATGTTTCATTTTACAGTCGGATCGATTACAATTGTTTATATTAAAATTTCGGCAAATTTCCTTTCCGTCCGGCATAAATGGTCCTTTGCGACGCTCGTGATATGAGTTCTGCGACTTGCGGTAAGAGCCTTGGTAGTTAGTTGTGGTACTAGTGTCAGATTGTTGCATGGCTCTAAAGGCTGTTTTCCACGGGACGATTTCTTTCGCGCGAAGCGATTTTTTCGCACTCACGCATGCCAATTGATAGCAGGTACTAATATTTGCTACGAAAAAAATCGTCGCGACGATCGCAAAAAGAGTAGGAATAGTTTCAACTTTTTCGCGAAATATTTCGTTTTATCCAACGATCCAATCAAATGCGCTAACAATATCAACGTCATATTATTTTGACGTCATGACGTCAAAGCTGGCGGAGATCGTCGAGCGCTTTTATTTTGCGACGAAAAAAACGCTTCGCGCGAAAGAAATCGTCCCGTGGAAAACAGCCTTAACGGTGGGGTTGTCCCTCTTTAAAATAAGCTGAAAGTCCCGAAGATCCTGTAGAAAAGAGCCCCATGCAAAACCTTCGTTCGATTGTCGCTCACGATATTCCTGGTCATACAATAACACAGAGGGCCAAACGTACTTTGATGCCAATCGGAAGATGTCAGTGGTGTATTTGAGATATGACTTAATGTCGAATCCCACATTGCGATTCAGCAGCTCAAGTAGGATTTTGGTGTTAGCGTAATTCCATTCTTCAATAGTTATTTTATCCAGCGTTTTCTTCCGCCCGACTCGGAATTCAATTTCTGCACCAAAATTGTACGTAGTGTAGGCAAGGTTGGGGTCCTGCCATACATAATCAACGATGAGAAGAGGCTTTTTCATTGTAGCAGCGGGTAGGCCTAGCTCGGTAGGCTTATTCAAGTTATTGTTATTGTAAAGTAAAAATCCATTCTCACCTAGAAGAGCGTCAGCTTGAGCATTCACATCATAAATAGCCCTAGGCTCGGTAGTTGTAGGCTGTTGGGTGCGTGTCACCAGTAGCGCATTTATTCTCTCTCGTTCCTGTTGTATTTCCTTGCGAAGTTCTAAATTTTGACGTGTTCGCCTAAGTTCTAACAATTCGTTTTCAAGATCTGCATTATCTTCTAGAGTCTGTTGATCGCTTGTTATTTCATCTCTACGCCTATCAGTTACAGTATCGTCACCATTTTGCTGAAGATCAGCATCGACAATGACATCATTATTGGGGTTAGACGAGAACGATTCGGATAGATTCTCATCGTTCTGTGCTGTTATGTCTTTCAGCTTTGCCCCGGCTGTAGAACGTAAACTTCTTCCACTCTTAGACATCGAAAAAAACTCAAAGAAAAACTAAGCCGAATGAAAAGCACTAAGCAGGCTTGGTAATGGCGACGACTAGAATGACGTTGCTAGCGTGTGACGTATCTTAGCTTGTGACGTAACTTAAGGTGACCAAAGGCGTTCGTAGTAAAAATAAATTTAACATTTATTGATAAATTATTACATCTACGACTTCTGCAATCGATTGCAAAAAAAATGTAGGTTGTCGATTTTTGAATTTCGATTTCAATTTCTTTACATTTCCGGAACAAGAATTTCAGTAATGACCGAAACTTTCAAGGCTCATATCTAGTGACCTTGACCTTTGATGACCTCTTGACCTGTACAGAAATTATTGCCCTTGACGAGATCTATCAGATGATATATTCATTTCCGATTTCTGATGTTTACTTCCGGTTTTATCGCCATTTGAAAATTGCAATTTTTAACTTTAAAGAGCTGTCACGTGACCTAATTTACATACGTCACAAATTGTATTTCATTTTTACTATGCTAAATGTGCTCTTTCAAATGATATATAACACAATATATTTGAATCAAAATTGCGCTTTTTAAAACTTGCAAATTTTGTGTCAAATTCCATTGAAACTGTGCGTGTTTTTTTGAAATTTTTTCGATCAATCTAAAAACTTACAGGTAGATAGACAAATTGATTCTGAACAAAAAAATATTTCTAGAATCTTTATATCACTTCCGGTTTTGACGTCATTTGCTTGTAATCTTGTAATTTTAACTTCCTTAGTTTTGGAGATATTTGAAAATATTTGTTTGCATTATGTTAAAAATGGTCATCTTAAAAAAAATAAATAATGTAATGCGACCCGGAAAAAATATATTACAGTGGAAGTATTATAAAAATTTCCAATTTTTGAAAAATGAAATATAATGAATTGAGTTTTACGTCACGCTTTTCTGCACCTATATTGAGGAAGGGCAAACGCCATGCAGTGTGCAATGAGGACAATTTTGCATTATCCTGCTATTATTATCAATTTCCATTTGTCGAGGGATCTTTAACATGCTCAGCCAATTAGCACATCGGTTTATATACACCCACGATTGAACGCCCTTACCATGTCAGCCCCTCCGACCTGTATCACTGACGGGATTCATCCCTGGACGTTCAGGATGGCGAGCAAGCATGCCTGATGGCATGTGAGAGACTACGTTGTTATGTTACAATGTATCATCCCCTCAGCACGTCTAACAATTCAGGATCAGTGTATTGTGTACAGTGTATTGTTTCATTTAACGCTTCTCACTGGTCAATGTTTTTGATATAATGTACAACAAATGTTTTTTTTTATAATATCATAAAACTAAAATACAACAATGAAATTTTTTGGGGAGAATTGTATCCTACTGAACTATATTAAGAATTGTTCAAATGATCTGAAAAAACACTTGCTTGCAAAATATAAGATAAAAACTAACATGTCTGTTGTCTGTATGTTTAAATGCAGTTCTCTCCCTTCAACTGACAAATGTTTGTTGTCTATCTGTTCAAATGCAGTTCTATCCCCTCAAATGACAATCGCAAGTGCTTACTTTCTTACATTGTCACTTGCGCTTTTAACGTTTTAAATTGGGTAGTAAAATGAAAAAATAAAATCTAAATATAGAAGAAAACGATCCGATGCCAAAAGAAATAAATTTGTTCTAAAAATCTGGTTCTGTCATTTATTAAAAAAAAAGTTTTAAAACTGTATGTCTAAAAACGTTGACCATTAAAATGTTTTTAAAAAAAATAATAATATAAATTTTTTGCTAAGTTCATATTTAAATGATAAATTACGAGCTGAATTACGATCTTTTAAGAAAGTTAGCACTCAGAATTCTGATGTCATTTATATATCATAACACAATGGTGTTATGCGGCAGCTCAGTGAGTTAGACGCTTGCTCGCCAACCTGAACGTCCAGGATTGAATCCCGTCAGTGATGCAGGTCGGAGGTGCTGACATGGAAATAGCGTCTAGTCGTTCGGATGGGACAATAAACCAAGGTCCCGTGTGCTATTGGCTGTGCACGTTAAAGACCCCTCGACAGTTGGAAATCGAAAAAAAGAGCAGGCTAATGCACACTGTCTGCTCGTCCTCAGTTAGCCCATATAAGTGCAGAAAAAATAGGACGTAAACTCCATTCATTTCACTTCATTTCTTTCATATGTATGATATTGCATATGAAAAATATTAATATATTCTTTAACTATTATACTTCCAATGATGTATAAAAATGTACATAAATAAAAACAACAACTTTTTAATCAAATGACTTTTCACTACCGATCATACGCTAATTATTCCATTTTTCACCGAACGTCAACTGGTTATTCTACTTTTCACTCCCGATTAAAAACAATTTATATGTATGGATTGAAAATGACACTTTTCACCCATAGACGAAACCGGATGCGCACTGCCCAGTATCGTCTCACGATTCTATTTTTTTTTTCGTCCACAGCCCGGCCTATTTCTCGGAAATGGTAATATGTATGGAAAAACAGATTTCATGACGTTTTCTAACTCGCTCCCGAACAACTAGTGAATGTAAAACGAAATTGATCTGAGCAACATAAAGCGACAAGAGCAACAAACATAAAATGGGCTCTAGAGACCGTATTTATCAACCGATTTTGCTCAAATTACTTTCATCGTATTTCTTGTAACAAAGGACACATAATAGAATTTTAAAATATTCGATTACATGAAAATCGTTCGTCACTTTTTCTTGCCGTAATTAATCGAAGTATGATTTTTTGTTTGATTTTTAACAGATCAATATGAAACTTCTATGATGTAGACCTACGACAAGTGCAAATAATTCCCCACACTCAAAATGTTTGCATCACTTCCGGTTTTGATGATATCACTTCCGGTTACATCACTTCTGGTAAAACTTATTTATGATAAAATTAGGATATCGTCACCCTGCTACGATAATTGCCTAACTCATTATTTTGAAGAAATGTTTTTTCTTGCTCAAATCATTACCATTGGCTAAATACATATGCTGTTAAATAACCTAAGTCATTGACCAATCACAAAGCTCAGAAATACCAATAATGCATATCTGCCTAAGTCATATGAGTGACTTAGGCATTTTGGCGCTCAAATCCAAGATGGCAGCCTCCAGACGTTCTCACATGTCAACATTTACAATGGATGAAGCCTTAGCTATGATACAGTCCTCTGAATCAAATGGTAAGTTATTTCCGAGTTTTATTTCATGAAGATTTGAATAGAAGTTTTAATTGCTAGTTTTATGGAACATTTAGTGATTGATTTAAGATAAATATTAGTCGGTTAAGGCTTTATGTTTGTGCAAATGAATGACATGGTGACGTCATCCTGGTGACTGGACATAATATATTAGTCTGGGCATGGCTTTGAGAGTTCGGATCCAATCCAATATATGCTTACCACAAATTTTTATCTATTTAACATTATTGATATCTTCACATAATTACAATTTTGTTTAATATTGTTTTAGAAAAGCATAAAAATCAGAAAATTTAGATATTTTATTTTATCGAAATGTTATACTAATATTTATTTATTTTAGGAAGTGAATGTGATGATTCAGACGAGGATAATAATTACATTCCCAGTGATATTGCGATGACCACAGACAGTGACGATGAAATTCTATTTAAATCCAAGCTTGATCCAGTCGGTGCTGAGTATGAAGAGCATGTTACAACAGATACTGAGCATTTTGCAACAGATTTTGAGCCCATTGCAGCAGATTTTGAACCCATTGCAGCAGATCCTGAGCATTTTGCCGCAAATATTGAGCATTTTGAAGCAGATGTTGAGCCCATTGCAACAGATGTCGAGCTTATTTCAGTGAATACCGAATCTATGGCAGCTGACCAACCAAAGAAAAAGCGGCGTAAACGTACAGCTGTTAATGAATGGAAGTCCACTGTTATTAAAGAGAAACGTCTACATGGTGAAACATTCAAGAATCGCAAGGGTCAAGATAGGCCGGCTGCAAAAATGGGTCCGCATTGCCAATCTGCATTCTGTAAAAAATCCAGTCTTCGAAGTTGCCAGAGGGTGAATGCTGAACAGCGGGAAAACATTTTTCACAGGTTCTGGGCGAAGAAATCCTGGGAAGAGCGACGCTTATATGTACATAGTTTAGTAAATAAGGTAACTACTTTTCCAATGCACCAATAACCAACACCAACAACCAAATAATAAATTGTTTCATTTTTCGTATCAATAATAATGTATTACGAAATTAATTAATTAAAATAGGTATATTCATTTAGTTATTGATTACTTTGACTTTTCAGGTAGATATAAAGCAAAAGAAAAACATAGCATCAAAACGCAGTTCATCCTTCTAATATCATTTGAAATTAAGTGATGCTACATCAATACCTGTATGCAAAACTCTTTTCTGTTCAACACTTGGTCTTCCACAAAGAACAATTATGTCATGGGTAAAGAATGATAACAGTAAAACTCATCATCAACCAAAGACCCCTAAAACTGGTAAGAGAAATATTTAACAAAAATCAAATTTATTCTGTGATATTGTGAGAAATTTTAAATAATTTGTAGTAATCTGTAGTTTAAAAGAGTATTCAGTATTGTTTTCTTTTCAGGCAAATGTGTTCCTGTAGGAGAAGCTGACCTCAATTTTTTGAAAGCTTGGCTCGCGGACTTGCCCAGTTTACCATCACATTATTGGCGTAATAATCCTGCTTACGCAAATAAGAAATTTTTGTATCCAGGCACAACAAAAGCCAACCTGTACTTGGAGTACAGCAAAACAGCAGCCAACAATGCACATCGGGTAGTTGGGTCAAAGATTTTTAGCAGGGTGTTTGAAGAAGAAAATCTTTCAGTATTCATCCCTAGAAAGGACCAGTGTGATGTCTGTGTCAGTGCAAAGCATGGAAACATTGACCAAACAGTGTATGAAGCACACATAATTGCAAAGGATGAAGCCAGGGCTCAAAAATTCAAGGATAAGGAAGAAGCTACCTCAAATGATAAAATGTCCGTATGGACAATGGATCTTCAAGCCGTTTTGCTTTGTCCTCAGACAAAAGCAGGAAGTATGTACTACAAAACAAAATTACAAGTGCATAATTTTACCTTATATAATTTGATAACAAAAGAAGGTTTTTGTTATACATGGGATAAGACTGAAGCTAATCTTAATAGTGAGGTCTTTGCTCACATACAATACAAACATTTTGAGAACGTTCTCAAATCCAATCCAGCAATTGAACGTATAATAATCTGGAGTGATGGTTGTGGTTATCAAAATCGTAACACAATTGTCACAAATACCCTGCTACATTTAGCCACAATCCATAATGTAACAATCATTCAAAAATATCTTGTACCAGGTCACACCCAGATGGAATGTGACAGCATGCATAGCACTATAGAAAGGAAATTGAATGTGTGCGATATTATCACGCCACATGATTATACAGTCATATTTCAAAGTGCACGACTTAAGCCAACTCCATATACCGTCTGCAAAGTTTACCACAATGAAATATTCAAATTGAATTGTAGTTATGTTTCGAGCATCAGACCTGGTAAGAGGGTAGGGGATCCCACGGTACATGACCTCAGAGCCTTGAAGTATCATTCAGGACAGATTCATTACAAGCTAGGATTCACCGATGGTTCTAATTGGGAATCTTTGCCACAAAGAATCACCATTCCCGATGAACCCTTTGTATGGGTCCAATTCTTTGATTCATTACAGCCAATCTCTTTCAGGAAATTTAAGGATCTACAAGCAATGAAATCTGTTTTGCCACAATGCTCCCATACATTTTTTGACTCCTTACCCCATCTGGAAACATAAAACGTTTCTACTCTTGTGTGACCTACGAGATGGTGGTGGTGCTTTCAATGGGGAATAATTAGAGTCTGAATTGTATACGCCAGGCAGGGTATGCTTACTCTTCTAGACACCTGATACCACTTTTCATTATGATATACTTACTCATGTATGATTGATATAATACCTCATGTGAAAAGTTCTTAAGCTGTTACCTATGTTTCGTCAAAATGTCATTTTGGATTTCGAGTTTCGTTTTGCGGTTCGGATCGTCAGTACTTGGTTTCTTTATTAATATCATGACCCAATTTTTAACTGTTAATTTAGTTTTCGTTACGTTTTTTAAATGTTGTTTGCAGAAATTTATATTGTTTTAATTGCTTAAGCAAAAATGTTAAACTGCCTAACTCACCTGATGTTTGTTGGATTTTTGCCTAAGTCACTTTCCACTATAGTGGAACACCTTAACGAATTTTTGATGATTGTATTTTAATTGTTTTCATAACTATTGTAACTTGACAAAGATTAGTCAATAAATGTTTATTTGTTTGAATTTTAAATAGTTTTTTGTGTTTTTCTCAGAATGAGTAAAAATGAGTTAGGCAATTATCGTAGCAGGCTGACGATATGCATAATCTTAATGTTATTATTACGAACTGTTATGACCAAAAAAATATTTACCGGATGTAATAGTTTGGCCGCCATATTGGTTAGAGTAATTTTTCCAAAAATTTTATTCAGAATAATTTTGTAACTAGACATTCATGATTTTGATGTCAAGCATTAAAGATTTTCGGACAGTTTCTTGGGAGCCGAATTTCGATTTTAACGTATAAGGTAATGTTTTTTTCCAAAGTTTAGAGGCTTGTATCACATGACCTTGACCTTGGATGACCTTAATATGAGACAATGATAACTTGCGACCTTGACCTTCTGATGACCTTTTGACCTTTGGGGTCAGACAACTATAACCTATTTTATATGGCTCCAAACATGGCCTTTTTAGCACATTACCAGTGCTGTAGCGCAAAACCTAACTGCAATAACACCCTAATGTTTACTGATTTTTAATGTACTCTTTAAAAGGTCTCAAATAATATCAGATTTGGCGATGTCAAAATTCAATTTAAGAAAATGTTGCGATTTTGATCAAACTTTGAATGGCTTCTATCTCGAGAACTTGACCTCAGATCATCTTGATATTTACAGATCTCATAAAGATTTATGAGAGCTTTAACATGATGTATTCATTTTTCATGTCCAACACGTGCTTTCTGTTTTAGAGGTGTGACTCAAAGGTGATTTGCATCTTTAAAGCGTTTTTACGAGGGCCCTAATATCGACAGAGCAATATTTTTTTCAGATACGTGATGCGGAGTTCCTCAGGTTTCCAAAAATATGCAACACTTCTATGTAACTTGCATATTTCCATATTCCATACTTTAACATGGGGCAATAATAGGTATGTCGGTTAATTGATTGTTTAAACAGTGTCACTATTAATAAAGTTAGTAAGTTTGACATGTTAAAGTTAAAGGGGCTCTACCTCGATTTTTGTTAGATATGAATTATATTCAATTTACGCATTAAAGGGAGGTCTAGGATGGACTAAACTACGGCATGCTGAAAATTTAACTTACTGAAGCACCCTGTAGGCACGCCCACTGATTAATTGACCCACTTTCTTATTTATGAACCGACTTTCTTCGATATCAACATTTCTCTACCATCTTATATTAAAGACACTAATCATACTCTTCATCTACTTAATGATTTCGCATTTCAAACACCCCCCGTCAATAAATTCCTACTCACCATGGACGTTGTATCCCTTTATACTTCGATTCCCCACAAGGATGGTCTTACGGCTATTTCGTACTTTATAGATAAGCAGTCTGACCTTAGCATTCCTAAATCAGTTATACTTAGACTAACTGAGTTGGTACTCACCCTTAACATATTTGGCTTCAATGATCAGTTTTTCGAACAGGTTGGTGGTGTTGCAATGGGCACTAAGATGGGACCTAGTTATGCCTGTCTCTTTGTCGGGTATGTGGAAGAATGTTTTTTCGCTTCATACCAGGGCCCTGTTCCCGAACTCTACAAGCGCTACATTGACGATATTTTGGGTGCTTCATCAAATTCTAAATCTGATCTGGAAGCCTTCGTAAGTGCTATTTCACTAGCCCATAGTGCATTAAAATTTACTTATAATATTTCCGATGTTTCAGCTACATTCCTTGATATAAAAATCAGTATTTCCGGAAATATATTATCTACTACTATCTTCTATAAAGACACTGACTCCCACTCATATCTCGATTATGCCTCCTCACATCAAACGTCTCTTAAAAATAGCATACCTTATTCTCAGTTTCTCCGACTTCGACGTATCTGTAGCGACGACGATGATTTCCAAATACGACTTGAGGAAATGGCATCATTCTTTTCTGTACAAGGATATCCTGGTTCAGTTATTCAAACAGCACTTCAGAGGGTCGTTGGTCTGACTAGGAGGGATGCCCTTACGCCTGCGTTCAGGGTTGAAGCTGCTGAAAGAGTCCCACTGGTCCTTACTTACCATCCTCACAACCAACAACTCCGTAATATTTTAATTAATAACTTTCATCTTATTCGTTCAGATCCTAGTCTCACACCTATTTTCAAACATTTACCTATAACTGCTTTTCGTAAAGATAAAAGTCTTTCCAATCATTTAGTTAGAAGCCGCATAATATCTGCTAACACATCACCTCTAGGTACATCTAGTTGTGGTCGTCGTATCTGTCATACATGCAATCATGTCTTCCAAACCGATGTTATTCATGGCCCTATATCCACTTACCATATTCGCCACTCTTTCACCTGTATGTCACATAATATTGTATATGCCATTATCTGCTCCTTATGTAATATGATCTATATAGGCGAAACACGATGTCAATTATCTGAACGTTTTTCAGCCCACCTTCGTAGTATCAAACAAAATAATATTATACCCGTTACAGCTCATTTTAACTTGCCGGGTCATTCTATAGGACACGTGAAAGTTACTGGTGTCTATGGAGGTATAACGTTGCCAATATTGTCGATTGTGTTGCAATGTTAAAATACCAATGTCGTAATTACAAAATGCATTTGTCAATGCTGCAACGTACAATTGTCGATGTGTAAAAATGCAAAATGTATAAGTATCCAATGAAATGCAACTAACAATTTACTCTTTGCATTATGCATTTTGCATTAGGCACTTTTGCATTATACATTCTGCATTAGTCACTTTGCATTACGCACTCTGTATTATCAAACCTTGCAGAATAGACTTCTACACAATAGAACATATACCTTATATGGAATAATGACGTAGGCCTATATTCATTTGCATACGTAAAAAACGGCGGAAATGTACGGAAATTAATTAATATGCATGCGCATTGATACAAGTTCTTTTTGACATTTAAAGATTGGTTCTCCTTTAAAGATAAATATCTCTGTATTATTTCAAATTGAGTTACTGCTACCTGTATTGGTTCAAAGGTGCCCATTGGTAGTCTGGTTTCTAGGGAGCCCCTCTAGAAAATTTAAAGAATTGACTCCCTGAAACGTCATTTCCTGACGAATTTTTATAGGGTACTAGAAAAAAATGTCAGGAATTAGACGTCTGAGGGACCTATATTATATAACCTTGACAATTTTGAGTACAAAAGCGCATTTTAAAAAAATGACCTTGCATACAGTTACAGCATTGCTTTATTCAGCTTAATATATGTTAAAGGCTCATTGATTTCGGCTTTGTAGTTCAAAAAAGGGAACGGTGTTGTAAAAAAAACAAACTTTTCGTTTTTGACCTTGACCTTTTTAGGATCAAAGGTCATTGACTATGGCTATTCATTTATACTTTCATATTTGATGTCTAGCGTCAACTTCCGGTGTTATTACTGTATGCATTACCAAATTTTAAAGACTTGAGTGACCTTGACCTTCAGTAGTTGGAAGGTTATTGATAATGGTTTTCAGTTGGTACGTTCAAATGTTAGATCTGGTGACTAAAAAAAAAAAAATTTAAAAGTTGTCGACTTCTTTGGCACTTCGGATTTACGTTAAGGGCCGATTTTTTTCTAAATTCCTCTAAACAATTTGCACATTTGCAAAGTCCCATTCTGTGACACAGGTGGCTCTAGTCTATAATTGTTATTGATATCCATTTTCATCCATATTTTCCAGTTGTTGATTCCTGATTTAGAAATAACACATAATTAGTTACACGAATACGATACAACCAGCAGAGGGGTTGAATTACTCACAGAAATGTTCATGTCCACCTTCGAAACTGATGCTTTAGCCTCATCACCTATTCAACCCCTCTGCTGGTTCCGTAAAGTAGACGACACCTTTGTCATGCTCAACCCCAATCAAGATGAGTATCTACTCTTAGACCACCTCAACAAACAGCACCCTCGCATTCAGTTCACCGTCGAAACAGAAACCAACCTCTCCATCCCCTTCCTTGACATCACCATAGACAGATCCTCTAGCACACTCAAGACCCGTGTCTACCGTGAACACACCCACACCGACCAGTATATTATTATTGGACCAGCTAAATCCAATCACCCAGCACAAACCAAATCCGGCATAATTTCCACCCTTACCCGCAGAGCCAGATCCATTTGTGACCCCGAATTCCTGAACCACGAAATACGCCACCTGAAAGAAGTCTTCACCAGCAACAATGCCTATCCTATCCAGCTCACTGACTCAGTTATTAGAAAAACCCTAAAGTCTTCCACCTCTGATACAGAAACTCAACCCACCTCCATACCACCATCTGCTCCTCTACCTAGAATAGGCCCCCCCATTCATAGGCCCTACGAGCTACAAGATCAGACGCCTCCTGAAAAAACAACTTTCCATAGATTCATATTTCACACCAGGTACCAACATCAAATCACTTCTAGCAGCTAATGGCAGACCCAGATCCAGCAAAAAACCTGACCCCAGTGGAGTAATATACGAGATACCATGCAGCTGTGGTGTCAAATACATAGGTGAGACGTGCAGACCCCTCTCTACCAGAATGAAAGAACATGCCACCTCTACTAAGCACGGAGATGGGAAATCAGCTCTATCCGAACACATCATCAAATTCCCTAACCATCAAATCCAATGGCAAGATCAATCTGTTATAGCCTCCAACCTCCCCAACAAGCAACAGCGACGAATCCGAGAAGCCCTAGCTATCCAAAGACGTTTTCCAGAGATCAACCGCTACAGTGGACAATACATTTCCAATATATGGCTGAAATAATCCCCCCCCCCCCCCCCCCTCTGCATCACTTGCTTGCATTCCACCCATTGTTCCTTCATCATTCACCTTAATCCTGTCCATCACTTTTACCCCTTAATCACTACCCTTTAATCACTATTACTCATTAGCTTATGTTTTCCTATCCTTGCTTCGTCTTGTTACCTAGCTTGTTTATTATCCTTTTATCTATTGTCCCCATTAATCTCATTATTGTTTCTTGTTAGTATATATATTGTTATGTTTTATTCTCTCACCATTACACCTGATGACGACACGTGTACATTGTGTTGAAACGTTATGTGCTTAACTGTATTAAAGAAGTTTGTCATATTCCATAATATTTCTTGTGTTTTGTTATATGTGCTCCTCGCTTCTATATGTCGTTCAAATCTTATACATTTATATGTATTATATATTTACTTTGTAAATTGTAATGTATGGATTATTATTATTAACTGAACAGTGAATATTTATTTATTTATTTTCATTATAGCAATAATTGTATTGAGTCAGCGATATTTTTATATCTTTCTACAAGTTATATTGCATATCGTATTGTCAGTGAATGTTTCAATTTCTCCATAAATTGTATATTGAACTCTAGTTAAACAGTGGAACTATTTTGTTATTAAATCTGTCAATGGCATATTAGAAGCACAAGTTATAGATAAGTAAGACAATTTTATGGATAGATACTTCTAGAAAATTTATTACTTCAACGTTTCAATGTGGTTCTCACACCGTCATCAGGAATATAATAATTCTAGAAGTATCTATCCATAAAATTGTCTTACTTATTTTGTTATTGTATATCTAGTTTATATGTATTTGTAAACCAATCTACTGTTTATTCTTGTATGCTGCCTTTAAAGGGCGTTTATACAATACATCTTATCTTATCTTATCTTAGTATCCAGGGTCTTAGTTTCCTAGCTAGGAAACTAAAACCCTGGATACTATGAAACTAAGACCCTGTAGAAATTGTATATTTCCAGCATATTTATCATATATTATATCAATATCATAAATTATCATATGGCTGGGTTCTCTTTTGACCATCAAAAGGAGGGGTTCGGTATGGTTCTGGGGGGCAGTTCGTCACTACCCCCCCCCCCTCCCAAAAAAAACAACTTGGTACCATGGGAAGCTTCAGAATCTATATAATATATATGGGGGTAACTAAAACCACATTTAGAGGCTCATATCGGGCACCGCCGTGGAGAATACCATATCCTGAGATATATGCCCATCATACCCTGGACCTTCTTCTCTCATAAGTGACACCTTGATGGAAACATGTTGTTGCAAATGTTACAAGCCAGTATATATTACCCCTCAGCAGCATGATATCATGCTATCTGCGGCTTCAGCTCCTTTTTCACTCCTATAACCTTGGAGTGCGGGGGGTCACATCAATAACTTAACAGTATAGTTTGTGAACTTATGATTATTGTATGAAGTAATCTAAGGGATGCTTTTCTGTTACACGTATGGAGCACTTCCCTCATGCGCGGTTCAAAACCTAAAGTTTCTTATAGTTGAGTCTTAGTTTCATAGTATCCAAGGTCTTAGTTTCCTAGTTGGGTCTGAGTTTCATAGTATCCAAGGTCTTAGTTTCCTAGTGGGTCTGAGTTTCATAGTATCCAAGGTCCTAGTTTCCTAGTGGGTCTGAGTTTCATAGTATCCAAGGTCTTAGTTTCCTAGTTGGGTCTGAGTTTCATAGTATCCAAGGTCTTAGTTTCCTAGTTGGGTCTGAGTTTCATAGTATCCAAGGTCTTATTTTCCTAGTGGGTCTGAGTTTCATAGAATCCAGGGTCTTAGTTTCCTAGTGGGTCTTAGGTCTTAGTTTTATAGACACCCTGTTCAAAAATTTGATTATTCAGAACCTTAAGAATATAATTTTAACCAAAGACAATAAAAATATATTAGAACCTATCAAATATCAAAATATAATATTAGATATTATTATTTTAAAGAAAATATATGATAAAACGCTAGATATAGTAAAACCGAAAGATGTATATGTGGGAGTATGGCAACGTACATTGCAATGGTCCCATTGAGCACAGTAGTCTGATTACAGTTCACTCCCTTTAACTGTTCGTAGTTATTGTCGATCCGAAATCGGTTTGCTTTTAACTGGTTTCGGTGAGCACGTGGAAGAGGCGAGATTGGTGGACTTTTTTTGATTGTCAATTAGATGTGTTATTAAAGATTCGACGACTTTTTATTGTGTTTTTTATACGCCCACACGTAAGTATGGGCGTATATTGTGGTTGCCCCTATCGGTCTGTCCGTCTGTCCGTCCGTCCGTCCACAATTGCTTGTTAACACTCTACAAGTCACAATTCTTTACGGATTTTGACAAAACTTGCTGAAATTGTTTATTATCACCCAAGGATGAACCCTATTGAAAATCAAAAGAATCGAAAAATATTTAATATGAATTATTGCCCTTGTTCTTTAAAACGCGTTCGATTTTTAGCTTGTTAACACTCTACAAGTCACAATTTTTTACGGATTTTGATGAAACTTGCTGAAATTGTTTATTATCACCCAAGGATGAACCCTATTGAAAATCAAAAGAATCGAAAAATATTTAATATGAATTACTGCCCTTGTTCTTTAAAACGCGCTCGATTTTTAGCTTGTTCACACTCTACAAGTCACAATTCTTTACAGATTTTGACGAAACTTGCTGAAATTGTTAATTATCACCCCAGGATGAACCCTATTGAAAATCAAAAGAAACGAAAAATATTTAATATGAATTATTGCCCTTGTTCTTTAAAACGCGTTTGATTTTTAGCTTGTTAACACTCTACAAGTCACAATTCTTTACAGATTTTGATGAAACTTACTGAAATTGCTTATTATGACCCAAGGATGAACCCTATTGAAAATCAAAAGAATCGAAAAATATTTAATATGAATTACTGCCCTTGTTCTTTTAAACGCGTTCGATTTTTAGCTTGTTAACACTCAACAAGTCACAATTCTTTACGGATTTTGATGAAACTTACTGAAATTGCTTTTATGACCCAAGGATGAACCCTTTTGAAAATCAAAAGAATCGAAAAATATTTAATATGAATTACGGTACTGCCCTTATTCTTTAAAACGCGTTCGATTTTTAGCTTGTTAACACTCTACAAGTCACAATTCTTTACGGATTTTGATGAAACTTACTGAAATTGCTTTTATGACCCAAGTATGAACCCTTTTGAAAATCAAAAGAATCGAAAAATATTTAATTTTAATATGAATTACGGTACTGCCCTTATTCTTTAAAACGCGTTCGATTTTTAGCTTGTTAACACTCTACAAGTCACAATTCTTTACGGATTTAGACAAAACTTTATGAAATTGTTGATTATCACCCAAGAATGAACCCTATCGAAAATTAAAAGAAACGAAAAATATTTGATATGAATTATTGCCCTTGTTCTTTAAAACAAATCAAAAAATATTTGATACGACTTATTGCCCTTCTTGTTCAAAATAGGTTTTAGTTTGAAGCTCATAAACAGGATTTTGACTAAACTTGATGAATGCTTAAACCTTGATGAAATCGAGAAAAAAAATGTTTGGAAGACACTTTATTTAAGTTCTGAATGAAATGTAGGCCTATGACTACAGGTTGAATATTTGATGGTTGCTGTTTTCTGCCAAATGTTCTTTTTCAAACAAAGCTGCCAGTGGGTGTATATTACCTTGCCTGGCAAGCTATCTTTACATTCGTAAGGGCAAATGACGTCAAAACCGAAATTTGAAAAACATGTTTTTGCTTGCCTTTATAATGTCTATCTACCTGTATGTTTTCAGATCGATCGAAATTAAATTTGAAAAAACACGCACAGTTTCAATGAAAATTGGCGCAAATATTTCTAACTTTAAAAGGAGGAATTTTGATTCAAATGTATTGTGTTGTATATCAATTGAAAAAGAAGACAGAGCATAGTAAGACATTTAAAGAAAATAAGACATATCTAAATTAGGTCACGTGGTAGAGCTGTTTAAAGTTAAAAATTGCCATTTTTAAACGGCTAAAACCGGAAGTAAACAATGGGCATCTGAAAACAATATGTCATTGGATATATCTCAACGAGGGCAATGACTTTTGAACAGGTCATTAGGTCAAGAAAGGTCATTAGGTCACGAAATATGGGCCTTGAAAGTTTTGACAATTACTGATTTATTTTAACCGGAAATTAGAAAAATTCTGAATTGAAATTAAAAAATCAGCTTCCCATGTTTGGTAGCAATCGACGTTTTATGAAAATATACCATTTCAAGATGGCGACTGATCTGTTACATTCGGGTCAAATTTTATCTTTTGTATAATTTTGTGTCTACATAACAAACATACTGCAAAACAATTTTCCGAATATCAAATAAAATAGCAACAATTGAAGAAAAAGGTGCTCCAAAAGTCAGCGACAAAATTTTCAAAGTGGATGTTTACAAACACCTATCTTGTGGACACTCGATTAGAAAATTTAACAAAGAAAGTCCGATCAACATCGGTTGATAAACAGTGGTAAAAAATTATAAATGGGTTTTTCTGTCATACGTCATTTCCGATTGGACAAAAAATGGTGGTATGTTCCCTTCGTACCGAATTAGCGTGACCAGAAGTAGACGAAAAAATAAATAGAACCATGAATGGTACCAAGCAGTGCGCATACGGTTTCTTCCATTGGTAAAAAGTGGCATCTTTCAATCCATGTTGTGAGGTTTACAGAAAAAAAATCTTGTTTTTACATTAGTAAGTAAAGACTTTGAGGGCAAATGACGTCAAAACCCGAAGTATAAAATTTGAAAAAACACGCACAGTTTCAATGGAAATTGACGAAATTTTTGGCAAACTTTAAAAGATGGATATTTGATTCAAATGTATTGTGTTGTATATCATTTGAAAGAGAAGACAAAACTAGAACCATGAATGGTACCGAGCAGTGCGCATCCGGTTTCGTCCAAGGGTGAAAAGTGACATTTTTCAATTCATGTTGTCATGTTTACAGAAGAAAGCTTGTTTTACATTCGTTAGTGGAATGCAGAAGGTACACAATTTTAAAACGCACTATTTTGAATTCGGTAGTGAAAGGTAGAATAACCAGTTCACACAAAAGTGAAATAAACATTTCATGTTCGGAAGTGAAAAGTCATAAAAAGGCGTAATCACAGTTTGTTATACATCAGAGGAAAGAGAATATCAACAACTCTCTAAGATTTATAAATAAGTTCTAACATGCAAGAAAGGACACATGGAAGAGTCCAATCTCAATTTAGAAACGGACTGCACAGCATTCATACTTCATAGTTTGAAATACAGATCGAAATCAATCATTAATTTGTTCAAAGAAAATATATATTAATGTTTCTTTTAAAACCTTTCAATGATCAACATTATGTAACATTATTTCATACGTAAAAAACCCTGCACACAATTACAATGTAAAAAAGTACATTAATGAGAGCGAATGACGTCAAAAGTGATATCGAAATTTTGAAAATTGCTAATTGTTTGCAATCAAAAGTTCTATGCATATGCGAGTTTTCAGGTCGATCAAAATAAAATTGCAAAAGTTGGAAAAATGGTCAAAAAAGGTGTTCCAACATTCAGCGACAAAGTTTTCAAAGTGGATGTTTTTAAACACCTATCTTGTGGACAATCGATTAGAGAATTTAACAAAGAAAGTCCGATCAAAATCGGATGATAAACAGTGGCGAAAATGGTAAAAAACTTAAAATGGGTTTTTCTGTCATACGTCATTTCCGGTTAAACAAAAAAGCTCCATTTTACATTCACGTAACACCGTGCAGTTAGATATAGTAGGAACAAATCTGAGATATTATGTGGTATGTTCCCTTCATACCGAATTAGCGTGATCAGAAGTAGACAACAAAAAAACTAAAACCATGAATGGTACCAAGCAGTGCGCATCCGGTTTCTTCCATTGGTGAAAAGTGGCATCTTTCAATCCATGTTGTCAGGTTTACAGAAGAAAGCTTGTAATCGACTGCATTGTTTTGCAATTGACTAGTTTTTTTTTTTTGCAGTGCGTTCGATTCTCGAACGCACTGCATTGTTTTGCAATTGACTTTTTTTTTTTTTTTTTTTTTTTTTTTGCAGTGCGTTCGATAATCGAACGCACTGCATTGTTTTGCAAACGGCTATTTTTTTTTTTTTTTTTTCGAATTTTACACTCGCTATTTTAGTAAGAAGGCAACATGCCACATACAGATTTGTTCAATTCCCTACGATAAATTGTTGACCATCAACTATTAAATATAAATTGGTGCCATTTTGACAAACCGGAAATGAGGTAGAACAAAAAACACAGTTTTGGTTTTTGGAATCTCACAGCTCTATTTTTGATCCGATTTTTATCAAACTGTTTTGAACTGTTTTCTATAACTGTGCGCTACTAATTTTATTTCGTTCGATCTGCAAATTTGCAGGTGTATAGACATTTTGATTCTAAACTAAATGAAGTTTTCAAAATTTTGATACCACTTCCGGTTTTTACGTAATTAGCTTGTAAATTTAAAATTTCAACTTCCGGAAATTTGAAGATATTTCAAATTTGTTTTTTTCAATGTGTTATTATTTGTTATAACAACAATTTGAAATAAAAAAATCCGACCCGGAAGTAAGAGATCATCCGCCATTTTGATATGAGTAACTTTTATAAAATTAAAAATGGGGCCTCAGGGTTATGAGCGGCATCCGTAACTTTAGTATTTTTGGAAACTACAATCGATTGCTAAAAAAGTCTAGGCGCCGATTTTTGAATTTTGATTTCAATTTTTTTTTTTTTTTTTCGTTTTGATTTTTTATGCAATTACTAAAACTTTCAAGGCTCATATCTTTTGACCTTGACCTTTGGTGACCTTGGTACCTGAACAAAAGTTATTGCCCTTGATGAAATATATCCAATGATGTATTCATGTTTGTGATCCGATGTATACTTCCGGTTTTATAGGCAATTGAAATTTGTGATTTTTTACTTTAAGCAGTCCTGTCACGTGACCTATCGTAAATACGTCAAAAATGATTTAACAATCATATTATGCGTAATTTGCTCTTTCCAATGATGTACGACAATATACACTTAAATTAAAATTGCACGATTTAAAATTTGAACATTTTGTGCAAATTTCCATTGTAACTGTGCGTGTTTTTTTCAAATTTTATTTCAATCGATCTGAAAGTTTACAGATGGAAAGATATTTCGATTGCAATCCAAAATCCGTTTTCGAAAAATTAATACCACTTCCGGTTTTGACGTAATTAGCTTGTAAATTTGAAATTTCAACTTCCGGAATTTTGAATATATTTGAAATTTGTTTTTTGCAATATTTAACATTATGGTATATCAACAATTTGAAATAAAAAAATTTAACCCGGAAGTTACAAATCGGCCGCCATATTGATATGACTAACTTTTGTAAAACTCAAAATGGGGCCTCAGGGTTATGAGCGGAAATCATAACTTTGATATTTTTGGAAACTACAGTCGATTGCATTCATAGCATTGTTAATCGATTTTTGATCTTCTGTTTTGCCTTTCTTGCATTTCCGTTTTATTTTTTTCAGTAATTACAAAAACTTTCAAGACTCATACATCGTGACCTTGACCTTTGGTGACATTGTAACCTGAACACAAGTTTTTGCCCTCGATGAGATCTATCCGACTATGTATTCATATTTGTTGTCCGATGTATACTTCCGGTTTTGTGAGCAATTCAAATTTGCGATTTTTGACTTTACCAGCAACATCCAAGGTTTCGCTAGTTGTGGTAGCTTTCTTTGTCTAGAAATAATACCATTACAGACCCTTTAAAAAACAGTTTTTAAGTAATTCCAAAACTGTTACGCACTGCTCAGAACCATGCAAAGCCTATGGATCTAGTTTTTTTTTTTTTTCGTTTTCTGGTCTCGCTATTTCGGTTTGAAGGGAACTTGTCACACTCAATCTGACACGATTTCCCACGATAAACTGCTGCTAGTTGTGGCTTAAATGTCAAATGACGCAGTTTTGTCCAACCGGAAATGAGGTATGACAAAACGTGTATTTTCAGTTTTTTATCATTTTTACTTACAATTTTCAACCGATTTTGATGGATATTTTTTTGTTTATTTCCGTTGTGTCTTTTCTACACGATAACCACTTAAAAACTTATAATTTTTTATTTTTGACCCTAAGTTTTGAAACTCTTTTTTCACGTTTTTTTCAACTTCCACAGTTTTATTTCGATCGCTATGAAAACTTCTGGGAATATAGACATTGTTATTGCGAACAAAAACGTGTTTCTAAAATTTTGATATCACTTCCGGTTTTGACGTCATTTGCTTGTAAACTTCAAATTTCAACTTCCGGAGTTTTGAAGATATTTGAAAATTTCTTTTTGCATTATGTTAGAAACTGTCATCATGAAAGATATTTATGATAAAATTTGACCCGGAAGTAATATGTCAGGAGCCATATTGTTGTGAGTAATTTTTATAAAACTCGAAATGGGGCCTCAGGGGATAATTGGATTTGCACAATGTTGGTGTCTATGAAATCCTTAGTCGATTGCCACCAACCTTATGACAGCGGATTTTTGAATTTCGATTTAGACATTTTTCTATTTCCGGACAAAGAATTTCAGTAACGACCGAAACTTTCAAGGCTCATATCTAGTGACCTTGACCTTTGATGACCTTTTGACCTGTACAAAAGTTATTGCCCTTAACGAGATCTATCCAATGATATATTCATTTCCGATTTCTGATGATAACTTCCGGTTTTATGGCCATTTGAAAATTGGAATTTTTAACTTTAAAGAGCTTTGTCACGTGACCTAATAAACATACGTCACAAATTTTTAGACATATTTACTATGCTAAATCTGCTCTTTCTAATGATATATAACACAAAATATTTGAATCAAAATTGCGCTTTTTAAAACTTGCAAATTTTGCGCCAATTTTCATTGTAACTGTGCGTGTTTTTTGGAAATTTGATTTCGATCGATCTGAAAACTTACAAGTAGATAAACAATTTGATTATGAACAAAACAATATTTCTGAAATTTTGATATCACTTCCGGTTTTGACGTCATTTGTTTGTAAACTTGAAATTCTAACTTCTGGAATTCCCGAATTATTTGAAAGTTTCTTTTTGCATCATGTTAGAAATGATCACCAGAAAAGATATAAATGATAAAATCCGACCCGGAAATACTATGTCAAGTGCCATGTTGTTGTGACTTATTTTTATAAACCTCAAAATGGGACCTCAGGGGATAATCTGATTTGCATAATACCGGTGTCTATGAAATCCTTAGTCGATGGCCAACAACCTTGTGGCAACTGATTTTTTAATTTCGATTTCTTTATATTTCTGGAACAAGAATTATAATTCAGACTGAAATTTTCAATGCTCATTTTTCTAAATCTATTGGTTCAAATGACCAGGGAGTAGTATTTGCCTGTAATCTTCAATTCCGGCATGGGTCGCATGCCTTCGGATTTTTCAACCCGGTTTCACCCTCTCAATGATGCAGGTCGGAGGGGCTGACATGGAAAAAGCGCCCAGTCGTTCGGATGGGACAATAAACTGTGCACGTTAAAAAACCCTGACAGTTGGAAATCGAAAATAAGAGCTGGCTAATGCCGCTGTCCTGGCAGAATTTCCCTCATTGCACACTGCATGGCGTATTCCACTTCCAATGGTATAAAAATGTACATTAGTAAAAACAACGACTTTTTAATCAGATGACTTTTCACTACTGAACGTGAAATGGTTATTTACTTTTCACTCACGAATATAAAAAAATTATATGCCGATTTTTATGTTCTGCAAATTTCGCAGTATGGATTGAAAACGCCATTTTTCACCCATGGACGAAACCGGATGCGCACTGCCCAGTATCGTCTCACGATTCTAGTTTTTTTTTTTTTTTTCGTTTTCTGGTCTCGCTATTTAGGTATGAAGGGAATTTATCACGCTCAATCTGACACGATTTCCCACAATAACTAGCTGTTCATTGTGGCCTAAATGTTAAATGACGCAGTTTTGTCCAACCGGAAATGAGGTATGACAAAACATGTATTTTCGGTTTTGTATCAGTTTTACCTACAATTTTCAACCGATTTTGATGGATATTTTTTTGTTTATTTCCGTTGTGTCTTTTCTACACGATAACCACTTAGAAACTTATAAATTTTTACTTTTGACCCTGAATTTTGAAACTCTTTTTTCACGTTTTTTTCAACTTCCACAGTTTTTTTCGATCGCTATGAAAACTTCTGGGAATATAGACATTGTTATTGCGAACAAAACCGTGTTTTCAAAATTTTGATATCACTTCCGGTTTTGACGTCATTTGCTTGTAAACTTCAAATTCCAAATTCCGGAGTTTTGAAGATATTTGAAAATTTTTGTTTGCATTATGTTAGAAACTGTCATCATGAAAGATATTTATGATAAAATTTGACCCGGAAGTAATATGTCAGACGCCATGTTGTTGTGAGTAATTTTTATAAAACTCGAAATGGGGCCTCAGGGGATAATCGGATTTGCACAATTTTGGTGTCTATCAAATCCTTAGTCGATTGCCACCAACCTTATGACAGCGGATTTTTGAATTTCGATTTAGACTTTTTTCTATTTCCGGACAAAGAATTTCAGTAACGACCGAAACTTTCAAGGCTCATATCTAGTGACCTTGACCTTTGATGACCTTTTGACCTGTACAAAAGTTATTGCCCTTAACGAGATCTATCCAATGATATATTCATTTCCGATTTCTGATGTTAACTTCCGGTTAAATCGCCATTTGAAAATTGTAATTTTTAACTTTAAAGAGCTTTGTCACGTGACCTAATAAACATACGTCACAAATTTTTAGACATATTTACTATGCTAAATCTGCTCTTTCAAATGTTATATAACACCAAATATTTGAATCAAAACTGCGCTTTTTAAAACTTGCAAATTTTGTGCCAATTTTCATTGTAACTGTGCGTGTTTTTTGAAAATTTGATTTTGATCGATCTGAAAACTTACAAATAGATAAACAATTTGATAATGAACAAAACAATATTTCTGAAATTTTTATATCACTTCCGGTTTTGACGTCATTTGTTTGTAAACTTGAAATTTAACTTCTGGAGTTCCCAAATTATTTGAAAGTTTCTTTTTGCATCATGTTAGAAATGATCATCAGAAAAGATATAAATGATAAAATCCGACCCGGAAATACTATGCCAGGTGCCATGTTGTTGTGACTTATTCTTATAAAACTCAAAATGGGACCTCAGGGGATAATCTAATTTACATTATATCGGTGTCTATGAATTCCTTAGTCGATGGCCAACAACCTTGTGCCAACTAATTTTTTAATTTTGATTTCTTTATATTTCTGGAACAAGAATTTTAGTATAGACTGAAACTTTCAAGGCTCATATTTCTACATCTGTTAGTTCAAATGACCAGGAAGTATTATTAGCCTGTAATCTTCAATTAGGTGTAATACACCTCGAAAGGATCATTTGTGTTACTATATCTGACAGTATGTGAGAGTCTACGCTGTAGTATTACAAAGTATCATTCCCTCAACCCATCATACGTTTCATGATATATATACCATCATCTAGAAAATTACAATTTACCATATTGTTTCTTTTAACGCTTCTCACTGGTCAGAGTAATATTTTAAAATGTTCAAATGCAGTTTTCTCCCTTCAACTGAAAAAATGTTTGTTGTCTGTATTTTTAAATGCAGTTCTCTCCCTTCAACTGACAATTGCACCATGCTTAACATGACTTTCTTACATTGTAACTTGCATTTTTAACGTTTTAAATTATGTACTAAAAAAGATAAACAAATAGTCTAAAAGAAGTAGATAACGATCCAATGCCAAAAGAAGAAAATCCGTTCTAAAAATCTGGTTCTGTCATTTATTAAAAAACAAGTTTTAAAATTGCATGTCTAAAAACGTTGACCATTAAAATGTTTTCTAAAAAAAAAATAATATAGAATTTTGGCTATGTCCTTAATAAAATGATAATTTAGGAGCAGCTGTGCTGCGAATTTACCTGTATGGAAGTTAGTAATCAGTATTCTGATGTCATTTATAGATCATATCAAGAATTGACTCTATCATTTGTAGGGAGCCGCGGTGGCACAGTGAGTTAGACGCTTGCTCGTTATGCTGAAGGTCCAGGGTTTAATCCCGGCATGGGTCTAGATGATGACTTCGGATTTTTCAACCCGGTTTCACCCTCTCAATGATGCATTTCGGAGGGGCTGACATGGAAAAAGCTTGTCGTTCGGATGGGACATGCGCTATTGGCTATGCACGTGACAAACCCCTCGACAGTTGGAAATCGAAAATAAGAGCAGGCTTATGCCGCTGGCCTGGCAAAATTTCCCTCATTACACACTGCATGGCGTTTGCCAGTCCTCAGTCAGCCCATATAGGTGCAGAAAAGTCGGACGTTAAACTCCATTCATTTCATTTCTATATGAAAAATATTAATAAATATTCTTTTCTACTTCCAATGATGTATAAAAATGTACATTAATAAAAACAACGACTTTTTAATCAGGTGACTTTTCACTACCGAACGTGAACTGGTTATTCTACTTTTCACTCCCGAATATAAACAATTTATATGCCGATTTTTATGTTCTGTAAATTTCGCAGTATGGATTGAAAACGCCATTTTTAACCCATGGACGAAACCGGATGCGCACTGCCCAGTATCGTCTCACGATTCTAGTTTTATATTGAAATGCAGAAGGTACAAAATTTGAAAACGCACAATTTTGAATTCGGTAGTGAATAGTAGAATAACTAGTTCACACACGGTAGTCAAATAAACACTATGTTCGGTAGTGAAAAGTCCTCTGATTAAAAAAAGGCGTAATCACAGTTTGTTATACACCAGAGGAAAGCGCATATCAAAAACTTTCTAAGATTTGTCCAAATCTCAATTTAGAAACGGACTGCACAGCATTCATTCTAAATAATTTGAAATACAGCTCGAAATTTATCATTACATAATTCGTTCAAAGAAAATATCTATTAATGTTTCTTTTAAAACAGTTACAATGTACAAAAGTACATCGCCCAAACGCAGTTGAAGGGAAATAACTGCATGTCAAAATGTAGTACTCTCCCTTCAACTTTGAATTTAATATTTTACAAGCAGATGGAATTATTAATTCTCAAAATTCAAAAGGCGCTATTTTCATTTAAAAATATTGTGTTGTATATCTTTTGAAAGAGCAGATTTAGCATAAAACGACTGTGCAAGAATTTGTGACGCATATGAATTATGTCACGTGTCAGAGCTCTTAAAGTTAAAAACTGCAATTTTCAAATGGATATAAAACCGGAAGTAACCATCGAAAAACCTAAATGAAAGTATCCGTGCATAGGTATCGTCAATGGCAATGATTTTTTTTAAGTCACATGGTCACCAAAGGTCAAGGTCACGAGATATAAGCCTTTAAAGTTTTGATAATTACTAATTTATTTTAACCGGAAATTAAAATGAATCAGAATTGAAATTCAAAAATCGGCATCTCATGTTTTGGTAGCAATCGACTGTAGATTCAATAGACATCTAAATTATGCAAATTCCATAACACCATGAGGCCCCATTTTGCCTTTTATGAAAATATACCATTTCAAGATGACGACTGATCTGTTACATCCGGGTCAAATTTTATCATTTGTATACTTTTGTGTTTACATTACAAACATACTGCAAAAATAATTTTTCGAATATCTTCAAAATTCGGGAAGTTGAAATTTCAACTTTGAGAGCCAATGACGTCAAAACCGGAAGTGATATCAATATTTTGAAAAATATGTTTGTTCGCCATCAAAATGCGTATCTACCTGTAAGTTTTCAGAACGATCGAAATAAAATTTGAAAAATGGAAATTGGCACAAATTTTGTAAACTTTAAAAGGCAGAATTTTGATTCAAATGTATTGTGTTGTATATCATTAGAATAAGCAAACATAGTATAGTACGACGGTGAAAGAAAATAAGACATACATGTATGTAAATTAGGTCACGTGGTAGGGCTGTTTAAAGTTTGAAATTGTCACTAAGTCACAAAAGGTCAAGGTCACAAAATATGGGCCTTGAAAGTTTTGACAATTACTGATTTATTTTAACCGGAAATTAGAACAAGTGGTTGCCTAGCAATATACGCCCACTTACTACATAAATTGTCAATATATCAAGGAATGTTACTGTCTTAATTTTTGTTGGATGGTGTTCAGATTTGAATTCATCCAATATCTTGTTAATATAAAGCATCTAATTTCATAACTAATAAAACTCCGTAAATATTTGTCGAATCGATCCGGAATTCAAACTTGTCCAAGATTTTATGGATATTATCCTACACACAAAAGTTTATTCAAATCAAACAAACTGTGGTCTCCTACCACAACTGTGGTCTCCTACCACAACTGTGGTCTCTATCACGATCTATTGCGTTCACAAACCAGTTTTAACACATTTAACAATTTTTGTCGAATCGAACCCAAATTCGAACTTGTCCGAGATCCAATGAATATAATCCTACATACAAAATTTTATTCAAATCCAACCAAAACTGTAGTCTCTATCGCGTTCACAAGCCATTTTTAATATATTTTGGGTGTAAAACTCCGTAAATATTAAATTTTTTTATTCAAATCAAACCAAAACTGTGGTCTCTATTGCGTTCACAAGCCAGTTTTAACACATTTTGGGTGTAAAACTCCGTGAATTTTTGTCGAATCGAACCCAAATTCGAACTTGTCCGAGATCTAATGAATATAATCCTACATACAAAATTTTATTCAAATCCAACCAAAACTGTAGTCTCTATCGCGTTTGGGTGTAAAACTCCGTGAATTTTAGTCGAATCAAACCCAAATTCCAACTTGTCCGAGATCTTATGAATATAATCCTACATACAAAATATTATTCAAATCCAACCAAAACTGTGGACTCTATCGCGTTCACAAGCCATTTTTAACGTATTTTGGGTGTAAAACTCCGTGAATTTTTGTCGAATCGAACCCAAATTCGAACTTGTCCGAGATCTTTTGAATATAATCCTACACATAAAGTTGTATTCAAATTCAAGCAAAACTGTGGACTCTATCGCGTTCACAAGCAATTTTTAACGTATTTTGGGTGTAAAACTCCGTGAATTTTTGTCGAATCGAACCCAAATTCGAACTTGTCCGAGATCTTTTGAATATAATCCTACACATAAAATTGTATTCTATTGCGTTCACAAGCCAATTGTGGACCGACGGACGGACGGACAGGGGCGACGGCAGTATACGACCACATTTCAATGTGGGCGTATAAAAATTCAGAATTGAAATTCAAAAATCGGCTTCCCATGTTTTGGTCGCAGTCGACTGTTAATTACATAGACATAAAAATTATGCAAATTCCATAACACCCTGAGGCCCCATTTTGTGTTTTATAAAAATATACCATTTCAAGATGGCGACTGATCCGTTACATCCGGGTAAAATTTTATGATGTGTATACTTTTGTGTCTACATCATAAACATAATGCAAAAAGAATTTTTCGAATATCTTCAAAATTCCGGAAGTTGAAAGTTCAACTTTGAGAGCGAATGACGTCAAAACCGGAAGTGATATAGAAATTTTGAAAATTGCTAATTGTTTGCAATCAAAAGGTCTATGCATATGCGAGTTTTCAAGTCGATCAAAATAAAATTGAAAAAGTTGAAAAAATGGTCAAAAAAGGTGCTCCAAAAGTCAGCGACAAAGTTTTTAAACACCTATATTGTGGACAATCGATTAGAGAATTTAACAAAGAAAGTCCGATGAAAATCGGTTGATAAACAGTGGTGAAAATTGTAAAAAACTTAAAATGGGTTTTTCTGTCATACGTCATTTCCGGTTAAACAAAAAAGCGCCATTTTACATTCGCGTAACACCGTGCAGTTAGATTAAGTAGGAAATAATCTGAGATATTGTGTGGTATGTTCCCTTCATACCGAATTAGCTGTGACCAGAAGTAAACAAAAAAAAAAGTCATTTGCAAAACAAAGCTGTGCGTTCGAAGAATCGAACACACTCCAGCAAAACAAAGCAGTGCGTTCGAAGCTGCAATAATACATATGTAAATTAGATCACTTGGTAGGGTTGTTTAAAGTTAAAAATTGCAATTTCCAAACGTTGAGCATCTGAAAAAATTATATCATTGGCTACATCTCGTCAAGGGCAATAATTTGTGTACAGGTCACGAAATATATTCCTTGAAAGTTTTGACAATTACTGATTTATTTTAACCGGAAATTAGAAAAATTTAGAATTGAAATTCAAAAATCCGCTTCCCATGTTTTGGTAGCAATCGACTGTAGATTGCATAGACATCAAAATTATGCAAATTCCACAACACCCTAAGGCCCCATTTTGCGTTTTTTAAAATATACCATTTCAATTAACCATTGGTCTGTTAAATCCGGGTCAAATTTTATCATTTGTATACTTTTGTGTCTACATAACAAACATACCGCAAAAAGAATTTTTCGAATATCTTCAAAATTCCGGAAGTTAGAATTTAAACTTTGAGAGCAAATGACGTCAAAACCGGAAGTGATATCGAAATTTTGAAAATTGCTAATTATTCGCAATCAAAATGTCTATATATATGTGTAAGTTTTCAAGTTGATCAATACAAAATTGAAAAAGTTGAAAAAAGGTCGAGAAAAGGTGCTCCAATGTTGTTAAACTTTTATCTTGTGGTCAATCGATAAAAGAAATAAACAAAGTCACTCCGATTAAAATCGGTTGAAAAACAAAGGAGATAATGGCCAAAAACTTACAACATATTTGTTTGCATACCTCATTTCCGGTTGGTAGGGCATGCGCCATTTTACATTTAAACAATACCGAGTAGTAGATTATCGTGGGGAATCTTGAGAGATTTTTTGTGGCATGTGTAGTTTTGAATGGTATGTACAAGTTTGCCTCCATATTGAAATAAGGCTAACAAGGGCTACAATAGCAACACATTGAACTCCTGGATACCATTTCCATGAAGATTGGGGAAGTAAGAAACACTTAAACAAATTTTCATAACCATTTTTCTTTTTATAAAATTGGAAGCACCAAACATATGTTACAAATATCATCATAATAATACTAACAATATAACATTTCAAAAAGAACTTTGTCTGACATAGCTGATGACATTTACTTAATATTTCAGCCGATATTGGAAGACCTGACGTTATTAGGGATAATGAAAATAATTATGATCAATATTGGGATACAATCTTGAACAAATTTACCACTAATTCTCGCAAATTTTGCCCATGACATGTGCGGTAAATATGCACAAGAGATGAATTTTTAATGAAAATGACTGAATTGATCAATGTAACATATACCAATTATTCAATAACCCATACAACAAAAAGAAGAGAGAAAAAACATCACACAAAATCAATATCACTTATGTATCCCGATCATTTTTTAATGTATTTTCTTATATATATATATAGACTTCTAAAATATCACAATTTACCGATTGATGTTCGTAGCGTTCAAATAACGTTACCTTAATATAAAAATCAAAAGAAGTTTGTGCTACGTTACAAGCTAATGACGTCATTTGAACGCAGAACATCAATCGGTAAAATTGTAATATTTAAATTAACTCTATCATAACAATTACCATGGGATTAAAGTGTATATACTAAAAAAAAAACAAGACAGTAGATTCCGCAGACTAAATGTTAATAAATTCTAAATATTAAAAGCAAATGTACCGCTTTCGAAAATGTTACAAATCAAATACATAAACAATAATTGAAAGAAGCACAAGAATAGTTTAACTATTTTCACGAAATAACTATAATTGAACACATTCCACGGGCATTATCCACTCCTTTGATATAATTAAACGAATACAATAGCATGCGCATTGATAACAAAATTAATCTTAGAAGAGTGTAATGTGATTTTTAGGGAAGTTCAGGTGAAAAAATGGGAGTCGCGGTTAGTGAGTTAGACGCTTGCTAGGTCCAGGGTTCAATCCCGGCATGGGTCGAGATGATACCTTCGGATTTTTTAACGCGGGACAATAAACCGAGGTCACGTGTGCTATTGGCTGTGTACGTTAAAGATCCCTCGACAGTTGGAAATCGAAAATAAGAGCAGGTTAATGCCGCTGTCCTGGCAAAATTTCCCTCAATGCACACTGCATGGCGTTTGACCGTCCTTAATTAGCCCATATAGGTGCAGAAAAGTAGGACGTAAAACTCCATTCATTTCATTTCATTTCAGGTGAAAAAATTAATAAGACATCATGAAAAATGTAAACTGAATTAATAATAAATTCCGTTAAAATGTTCAAATTGGCATACATGTAATTGAATCAAATTTTTTTTTATGTACTATTAGTTAGTTTCTTCTTTATTTTTCATCTCGCATTTTATTATAATTTCGTTTGAGGATAAGTCTTCATTCGTAGACTTAGTGAACGTTGGATACATTATTGATTGCATATGCCAATAAAAATTGACTTAATCAATCTTGCCGGACGTTTCACCATTTTTCTGTAACCGAATTTCCTCGGTCAATAAAGGATGAAAAGAAAGACGGTTTATTAAATGATATCTATTTAGCTACGTTTCCTATTTGAATAATTCACCAATATACGGACATGATACGCGTAAAAGCAATAAACCAAAATTGACTGATGAAAAGAACTTGTATTTATTGTACTTAGAGACATCTATAACCCTGCTTATGTTAGCACTTAGTCTCTTTCGGATGGTTAAGTGGCCGGATTACTGCACTGTCGCGGAGCTCAATTTAAATTCCACATTAGGGTAAGTAGGTTAGCTGGTTAGTTCTCATGATATGGAAAATAACCAAACAGAACTGGAAGATAATTAGGAATTTATATAACCAACCAATTCAGAGACGTTACAATCTTAAAAGTCATTTATTTACAAAAAATAAATTGATCAGGAAATTAGTAATCTCTTATAACGTGAAGTAAATTGAAAGTGTTCGAAGTTATGCTGTTCTGCATCTTGTTGTGATAATGAAGATGGGAAACGTCATGAAGTTTACTACTAGATAACTTTTGCAGTATAATAAAGGCAACTAATAAACTATTCCCTTTATACATGTTTGTGCTTCTAATCATGAGAAAGGTCGTTTCCAAAATAACAAAAGTTTTAATGATAGTTACAAAACTGTTATTTCAATTACATTTAGACGCATTAAACTTAATAGTCTAATATATACAAGAACTATTGGAGTCACTGGTATTTAGTGGTAATCTTGGATCATATAAAGATGGCGCATACAGGAAGATGCTTAGTGTTCCAGTAAAGCATGCAGTTGTGAATATATATAAAAATAATCTATCCATCACCATGGCGATGTACTTCCAATCAAGAACTTCCTGAAAAGATATATAATGAAACGTTCAGTAGGGAAAATCAGATATTTCCCTGATATTCGTAACAATGGGGTATAGAGGATAGGCTGTAGAATACAAGAAGTGAAAACCTGATAGCTTGATATGCATATCAATTCATGTTAGATCTACAACATACTTCTACGCTCAAATTCATCAAATCTGTTATAACTTGAATGTTATTTATGTGCGCTTATTACAATTATAGAAATTGATTGTGTTTTGGTTATCAACCCTAATTACTAACAGCCGTATAGACACTTTTTCTAAATTTCTAAAAAGAATATCTATAGATAATAGGCTTTTTTTAAATACAAAACCGGCTTTTTCAAGTGTAGCGTCTACACTGACTGAAGTTTGGTAATGGTATAAAAGATGATGAACACCGAACTTCGTTATTTGTGGAACTTCTGAGTTTTCTCATCCATTCATAAGACATATTTATTTAATTTAACTTTTACAACTACAACATAGCATACTCCCTGTAGTGTTAACTATTAACCAATATGCATAAGATTTTCGATTAGTAACAAAATATCTTTTGAGATTTTCAGATTTGTCGGATAAATATGTTCCATCTCATTTCTCTTTAAATTGGCTACTGAGATTTGTTTTAGCTCCATGATAACTGAAAATATTTAGTTTTATATGAATATGTATCATGGTTATGGCTGCTCTAAAGTAAAAACCAGTCACATTTTAAACCTCTGATATGTACATTAATATCATTTCATTGGCGAAATTAATATATTCACATCATGAAATGTTTATCGTTTCTATGTTCTTATTTCGAGTCATTTATATTTTAATGAATATTCATTGCTTCAATTATTTTAATAGCTTTCTTTTTCCATATTGACATTCAGTCAGTAAAAAGTTGTATAAATAAATATAATTATTAAACAGGTGTCAAAATAATGACCTAATCATCAAGAACAAAGTACAACACTTACTACGTAGCTTTTCGTACTATATTAAAGGGCTTTTGGTAATGTTAATAAATACTGTAGACTTAAATCAGAGTGCTTTGTAATAAATTTTGTCAAAACAGCGCAGATTTATTTCGACGTCTCATTGTCAGGGGTCTCGAACTTGTTCAGCTTGTAGAACAAAGTATGTATATGTATATGTATGTAGGTGTCTGAGCGTGGGGGGAGGAGGTTATTGAATTTTCTAAGCTTATTCGCTTGGCCATCTTGTGGATTTAACCAGATTGCACTAAATGGATTATTTATTTTTAACTCCCAAACCACTCTTCTAACTATAACTGTAAGCGAATGAACCTAAGAATTCAATGACTATATGCACTGATTTATTCAGAGAGGATGACTTCTCTAAAAAGGAAATAAAAGATATCGCCTTCGAGCTTTTAGAAGTTCTACTTTAGTTTTTGTATTATTGGAAGGCTGTTTATGACTATAAGCGATGAATGAAATGGCGAACCCATGGGAAACATCTTGCTACCAGCAACAATCATCAAAGAGGTTATAATTCCATTGATAGAAAGGGGTAGTCAGCCAAAAAAAAGTTGGCAATTTCTCAATGTTTAGTTGTTCAAAAAACCAGGAATAGAGTCACTTATAGTAGTGGTGTGAAACACTTCACATTTTTGGCTTAGACAACAGCCTTCTATTCGAGCAGTTTTTGTTCAAAAAAATCTTTTAAGTGCAAATGATTCTATGGACATTATAATGTATTCCTACTTAAATTGACAACCACATTATAGCTGCTAGAGATAAAAATTTAAATTTACACGAGGCACCTTGATTTTTGAGAAAAACTTGGAACTGTTTTGTTAGTTGATTGAGTAATCAGTAGTCAATCCTTTGTAGTAAGGTCAACAGTCTGGTGAAAGTGTATTCTGTAACGAAAAATATTCATATTTCGTACACAGCAAACATGTGCCAAATTTAATAAAATCCAATTTGATGATTATGTCTTGTATGAAGAAATAAAATTAGATTGAAAGTGCAGTATAACTTGAATGACAAATTTCATTAGACCCCTGAGCAAGCTTGACAAGATGTGAATGAAACGAATATATTGTAAATATTGAATTTGTCAATTTCAAAGACCTGCCAACGTAATTGGAAAGACAAATCCGACCCGTTGGAACGTAAAACCTGACAACCATAAAACTTGCTGTCTCCATATAAAACGTTTTTATTGCTGTTCACTACTGAAACTTTATTTTCCTTGAGATAAAGGAAATTCTTGAATTTTATTGAGCCCAGAACATGCTTCTGATGGTATAGTTTTTATAATATATTTTCAATCTAGTCCTAAATTCTTCTAATTATAACTATTACATGGGTTAATTGATGTTTAACACACACAATTGTAATCTCTTATATTATGTTATTTCGCATGTTATCCTACTTATCTAATTTATAAATGTAAGTGTCCATGTTCCACCATCAAAGGCCGTGATACCCTGGTTAAATCCATTGAAATAAACTCTCCAGGTGTAGTATTATGTTATAATAAATTTCCAAAAGCTTCAGAACGAGATATATTATAACATCATTGCATATTATACTTACTGCATTTTCTTCATCTTCTTTTCGTAAATTATCAGCAATAGTTTTAACACCTTGTAAAGCTTCTATGACTCCAGGCGAATATTTACTAGTGCAGTTAACATTTACACTGAAATCGGGCTCAATTTCTGCTGGAGGATGAACATTTTCGTAAATCTGCCAATCCCTTGTTTCGGTCTCTCTCATTTCTATACCATTACAGGTTCTAACTGCTACCTTTCCCTTTCCAGATTTGAATTCTGGCCGTCGCATACACAATATCCGAGGAAGAATGTCTGTGAACACTTTTCGAACCCAAGGCGACATTTTGTGTGTAGTTGGTGTTTTAAAATGAATATGTAGGGTATAAACCGTCAAAAATATGGACATAGTCACTACCAACATAATGAATAATAGGTACTTTCCTATTAACGGTATTTCTAATGACGTCGGGGGATTAATGTCAGAAAGCAAGAGGAAGAACACAGTTAATGCTAACAATATACTAATAGATAGTGTTATTTTTTCACCACTGTCGGCAGGAAGGAAAAACACTAAAATTGTCAAACACGAAATAGATACACATGGCATAATTAAATTTAAAGTGTAAAACAAAGTCCTCCTTTTAATTGTAACATTAAAAGTTATATCTGGATAAGGCTCGGGACAACATGGGTAAAATTTGACTTTCCGTCTCGCTGTGACATTTATAATATCCCACTCGACATTAAAATAAAAATCTTTAATGTCTATTCCCCGCAGAATGATTTTTTCATTATTTGCATTTTCAACACCTTCACATATATGTTGTAAGTCCACTTGAACACCATCATAAGTCCAAGAACTAAATTTAAGAAAACATTCTTGTATATCAAAAGGAAAATATGCCATAGCAATAGGGCAGTAACTTTTGTAAATTGCTGGTGGTTCCCACACAATTTTTCCTGTATAATACACAGTAGCCTTTGTTAACAAAGTTATCACGAAATCTCCATCAGCGCTGTAAAAACAAAAATATTACATTTCAATGTCAGTGTCGTATCTTCCAATAAATGTTATGCTCGAAATCACAAATTAATGTAATCACTTCTGCAAGCCGTTAGTGCATTAAATTACATATCATTCAAACAAAGAGGATTTAGTCAAAACGGTAATATTACATAATGAAGAACTTTGATCGTATTGATTAAAACCCCGATAATTTAAAAATCTACCTAAAGAATATTTCTGAATAGAGGATATATTGAATTAGTAAACCTATCTACGTACGTGTATACATAAAAATAGTGAAAGGGTGAAGAATGTAGGTTATATAAACCTAAAAAATATAATTAGACAGAATATAGTGAAAAGCTATATAAAAACATACTTAATATTTTTAATATTTCTAAAAACATACTTATTATAAAGGACTATATCTGGTCTCCATAAATCATCTGATGGTATATGTAGTTTAGCAACACCACCATAATCTTCCGGTTCCCATCGTAATCTGTTATCATACCATTCCTACAGCAAGTTAATATGATCATTATATAACTTTAAATAATGACTTACTACTAGTGACCCAGAAACATGATACTTGTCCGATTTCATACCGTATTTCATGGTTAAGATTGGTAATATTGTAGACTTTGAAGATTTAAGTTGACACTTATTTTATAGAATGTATGCTTAAATGTAAAAGGAATACTGTCTGATTAATTAATAACTGATTTTCTAGCCTGATATGGCTTGATTCATAATAATAACATGTCGGGAGATTTAATAGCAATTAGCATAGAATGTGACAGCAGTCCAAAATAGACTAGGTACAGTAACCGTTACTTTGTTCTGTTTTTTTAAAGGTGTTGCGAATAGGTCCAAAAAACGTAGAAATATCTACACAGAAGAATTGTAACGATTGGGAAACTTAAGCACCATACACTGTAACATGATGAGACAAAGCCATGATGTCGCTACATATTTTCCAAATGTTGTCGAAAACGTTGCCAATGTGTATTCAGACTATCGCCACTTTACACTTCAATCAAAGACGGAGTCTGATTATCATTAAGAAAATTACTCGAGTAGCTGAGTGCTTGTAGACTATCCAGTCGTTAAAACAGCCAAAATTTACTTAACCGATGCTCCAAATTGGAAGGTGGTTTACTATTTTTCGTACAGTCTATTTTATTTGATAGGTCGAATACCTATTTGTAGTTTTACATTCTGAAACTATTTAGTGTGTTAATGAAGTGGAATTGGATTCTTTAAATAGTACAGTCATCAAACAGAGGGTGATGTATTAGTTCTGTCTATATTAATATTGATGGTATATGTTTATTCAGTGAGAAGGCGTCAAACTTCTTTTATATAGTTATATGATAGATGATCGTACATTACTCATAGTCAAAATCGTACATTGGTATGATACACGTATTTTTTAAAACTTGAAATAATATAATAACGTAGTATTTAATTCAGCAAGAAAGATATGGCACTTCTTTCTGATTGCTTGCAATTACCGGGTAACCCCCATTCTTCTTCAAAATCAATAATTCTATCCCGTCCTTCTTTTAATTCATACCAGTACTTTCACAAGGGAAAATTTTATGGGCGGTTTGTGCGACGCAACCTATACAACACCTTAAATTGAATTATACGAAGAGAAATGACCCTCCATCAATTTTGGAGCCACCATGCCACTGCAAATCAATCAATAAATCAAAGCAAGTAAATTTTAATACGGTTTTGCTCAATGTATTTGCCAATAACTATTCATTAGTTTTCAACGTGAGCGTTTTTTTTTATACTATGATTAACATTCTCATCACACTTGGTTTGTTGTAATTATGATTTATTCTATACTCACTTGGTTTGTTAACATTGTGAACTACATTGATACTCAGTTGGTTTGTTGATACTAAAATCTACGTTCTATAATCACTTGATTGGTTGCTACTTTGATCTATTCTCATCACGTCTGTTTTGTTCTGTTCCTTTTTTCTATATTCCAAACTCACTTGTTTTGATGAACATTGATCTAAATTCTATACTCACTTGGCTTGTTGATGATCCACCTCAATTCTTTTGTGGTTTACATGATACTATACTCATTTGGATTGTTGATTATCTGATTTTCATTATGATCATTTAGTTTGTCGATACATACAATGATCTATAGTCAAACAGAGATATTTCGGCTCATCCGGGTACAGTCAAAACATATACACAATCAGTCCATTATATTTTCAAGGGTGTTGCTGTAACTTGCCAAACAAACGACCCTCTAAATAAGATACTTTTATACCCTTGAAAATATAATGGACTGGTGTTGTATATGTTTTGACGGTACCCGGATGAGCCGAAATATCTGTTTGACTATACATGTTATGTCCACTTGATGATACTACGATCTATATTCTAAACTCACTTGGTTTGTTGATACAATGATCTACATTCTATACTCACTTGGTTCGACAATATTGTGATCTACATTCTATACTCGCTAGGTTTGTTCATGATCTGCCTTCACTACCTACCTGGTCTAATGTCACTATGAACTACCTACTTTTAAGTACATGTACTTACATAGTGTGGCCATTATATGATCTACCTTCAATAATACCTAAATAATTCTTATTTGATACTGATTGTCACTAAACTTCTAGGTTTGTGGTGTGATAAGGTTCTCTCCCCAACGGTGATCAAATCCCTTACTTATTGTCTCCCACCCCCCTTTTTTATTACTCCTTAATCTTAAAACTATATTCACAACATTCTTTAAAAAACATTATTTTTTAGGTTTGTTTTCTTTTAACTTATTTACTCATCACTGCTTTTGTACTAATATTTGTTTTGTTACACATGGAGACATATTCACATTTGTTATTTCTACCAAGTACAATTTTGTATAATTATTTGTAACTGATATAGCAATTTCATGAATAAAATGTTGTTTAAAAAATCAACGTCTATTCCTTTATTCACGGATCTCTCATTTCATATGATTTCATTTTATCATGCATTCCTAAATCAGTCCGAAAATGGTGCCTTGAAGACTAGACCGACTATTCAACTACTGTCCCGAAAAGACCATATTGACAGATCGATGCGTTCATATATGGACATCTATAAACATTTTTGACACTCGAGACACTAAAGCTGTTTTCCAAGTGAGAATATAGATTTATGAAGATTGTGTATATAATCTAGACGCTCATTAACAATACTCGTCGAAATAATGAGGTGTTAGTAATGAAACTGATCTTTCTCTGGCGATCATTATTGGCAAGACAAACGAAGATTTATAACACTGACTATGTCCTGTCAAGTTCAACCTCTTTATTTATATGAAACAATGTGAATTATTTCTTTGCTTGTTTCAGCATTATTGAGATACTTATATACACGTTCTAACTCATTATTATATATTTTTTTCTTAATTAATTATATTTCATAATTTTTAAATCTGACAATTTTATTATGATTCACAAGTTGTTTTCTCAGAATATGACTTAAAACTGTATTACAATACTGGGAGCGAATGACAAATGCACGATATCAAGTGATATTTCTATTATAAAAAATAATAATTTGTATACGCCAAATGAAATGTGGGGCGCATATTGCATTCACCCATGTCTGTCCGTCGCTTCTCAAACACTCTACAGGCCTTCAACAGTTGCTGAGGCCTTCAACAGTTGCTGAAATTGTTTACTATCACCCAAGGATAAACCCCATTGAAAATCAAAAGAATCGAAAATATTCAATTGCCCTTGTTCTTTAAAACGCGTTCAATTTTGGCTCATGGGTTTACAGTGCACAATTCTTGACGGATTAGGACGAAACTGACTGAAATTGTTTATTATCACACTAAGATGAACATTGAAGGTAAATAACATCAGAAAATATTTTATTTTATTATTGTATGGGTTTTAAAACATGCCCGTAAACACTCCATGGCACGAGTATGCTCATAAAACAAGAAAACTTGCATTAACCAATAAAGAACACGTGATAAACAATAAGTTCGATAACTACTTACATGCATCAACCACACACTAATTATCATAATCTGATTCTTCTCACTCTGAAAAATAGATAATAAATAGTAACTACCGGTCATATAACTTCCACTGACTTTAGCTACTATGTAGTCAATATGTATAATCTTCGGACATGAATGAAAAAAAATTGTAACAGCGAACAAGGAACGTTCGTTTCTCAAAGTGTAAAAATCAAAATCTGGAAATTTCCTTTAGCATATTATTGCATAGTTGAAACCCAATATCTTTTAAAAACAAATTTCTAAATATATAGACACAGCTTTTTGAAACAACAATCACATGTTAAAGTTTTATGCAACGTTCTCAGGCACATATGAAATTCACCGAACATAAACAGAATGTCCATAGAATTAAAAATACTCAATCAAAATTTTTCTATAACTTCTGATTTTGGCATGAGGAATTCCGGTTTTTCAAAATCACGCCTAGCAACCCCACTTCCAGTGTAAATTTCAGATGTTGACAAAAACTATATATATTTTCTGACAGAAGTGACCACCAGTCTGCCCAAATCTGGTGTTAAGAAACGGCCCAAAAAGAAACAGTATCGTAAATCGGAGCATAAACAGCAAGACAATTCTTGTTGGCTTGTAATGTCTTGTACCTTGTACTGCTGCTTAATAAAAAAACATCTCAACTCATTAGTAGAATTTTATTTGCCTTAATCCGACTAATTCGTATAACCCAACTAATCCGGATTAGAAAAAATGTAATCCAGATAATCCACATGCAGGTATGAAGTAGTTTAGGTCATAAACAGATTAATCTGATTATGTAATGTTCAATTTGTTTGCAAAAAGTTCACTTTTAATAATTTAACATACAATCATTTAGAGGAGTGAATTTGTGATACATTAAACTGTTCGAATTTTGTCTGTACCATTAATAGAACTTTATCTGCAAAATACACACAACAGTTTTGTGTTAGGCTGAGAGAATGAAAGCATAAAACGGGCTGTCTCTATTTTTATCATCTGCTAAGCTTATAGGTCATAAATGAATTAATTTCATTACACATTATTTTAAATGTCTGTATGTTTTTTCGAGTTTTTTTTACGCTCATTTAGAGCAGTAAATTTTGAATACATTTAGCTGTTCTAATTTTCTCGACTATGAACAATGGTTTTGATTTTAAGCCAACACCAGGCCTTCTCTCAAAAACACTTGACATGGCATCTAATTTAATCTTACTTTTGAGGGAAATTCTTACCCACGGATTGCCTAACAGACATCAATTCAGCTCGCTACCGACTGCGCCACTCCATTGAAACAAAAGACAGTGTTTCAACTCAACGTTACAGAAAGGTATTTTGTAAAACTAAAAGTCCCCAAAAGGCAAAAGCCAAGGCATTATGGTCGCTGCTACGTTCGATGCTGTACACAGCTTCTAGTTGTTTATTGTCATTAAATCTTATGTATTTATTTATTTATTATTTACTTTCAACCCAAAAAGGTACAAAACAGAAGGATATATTCAAAGGAACGCGAACGATAGTAACTTCTATGATCATAACTGATTAAGCCAGAACACTGCGTCAATAAGATGGGTTTGTCGAATGACTAAACCTTATTTATGGAAACAATGTCGTCCATAAGATAGATGAAATGATTTCAGGTTATGAGGCAACCCTCATATCACAAATCATTTAGTTGACCAGTTGGATACAGAAAATGTCATTACAAGAGAAGAGTCAGGTACTTCAACACTTAAAATTAATCTATAATATTGGATGTAAAACGACTGAAGTAGAAAGGTTAATACCACTATTTCCAAAACATTGATTTTGTTTAAGACTATATACCAATATCCACTTTATTAATGACCTCTCTTTGATGAGAATTCTGTGCCGTCCAGAATGAATATTTGCTTCCTTGATTGATTTTGGTCAAAGATTCCGGAATACAAGAGGAAACTGTCATCTATGTCAACAATTATTCTGTTAAATTTAACAAAGTTTTCAATAAGATTCATCTGCTTCAAACGTAAAGACCCTGTTATACATCGACGATTGATCGGACGTATAACTAACATATGAAACATTTATGTAGGGTATGTTATGGTTAACGCCGTTGTCAGACATACGTAGTCAAGTTTACGTCTTTTTTTATGCGTAACATAATCAAATGAAACCTATTGGATTCCATGTTTCATTTTTTGACGTTCGATACATTTTGTCTATTTTTATGACGAACGTCTATGTGTGACCACACTGATGCAATCCATTGGGTTTCATTTAATTACATTACGTATTAAATTAAAACAAATTGGTTGTCCAGCAAGATACGCCCACTTCTCTGATAAATCTTTATACGCCCACATCTCTCTAATTTTTTTTTTTTAAAAACAATATTTTATTAATACATTAAATGAATACATATTCATAAAACGAGGAACAAGTTCGAATTTGAGCTATTACCCTAGCCCTAAAATCTTGAATATACATGTACTATTGCTCTCTTAGATTTCAACCGATTTTGATGAAACCTAAAATGGATGTTATTGGACCTAAATCGGAAAGTTTGAGAAAGTTTAGTTTACTTCTGATTAAATTTAAGGCTTTTTAAAAAAAATTAGGCCTCGTACGTTAGTTTTGAGGAGTTGTAGCTATATAGCAAGTGCTTTTATCAACATCAATTGCATATAAACTATCTAAAAACTAGCTTTTTTGATGGAATCAAATGATATTTGGTATGTGTATACATATTCATAAAACGAAGATCAAGTTCGAATTTTAGCTATTTTCTAACGTTAGAGTTATTACCCTTGCCCAAAATGGCGTCGTCCACTAATGCCTACATGCACTTTTGCCTACAGTGACTATTGCCTACAATAAAATAAAGGAGTGTGGAATAATACCTACACAGTTAAAACAACATACCCATGCTAGGAATAAACTCTTCCAATATTTCATTTCTCAACATAAATATTATCAATTAAATGGAGTCAAGTATAATTCAGTTAATCCAGTTAATTAGCTGGATATTAATGCACATCCTTCATATTTGAATATATCATTTCTCACAAAAATATCATTAATTGAATGAAGCCAAATCTAATTAATTAACTGGATAGTGTCAAGTTATTGTTGAATGTCCTTCCTAGTTGGGATATTAACATGACTTGTGATTTTAGCAGATATTTAGAGCTTCGTGAGATAATCTCTAAAGCAAAATCATGGATATGTATAAAATGGTCAGTGAGATGAAAATAGTATTCCCAAAAAACGCATTCATAAGACATGGCTAATCCACAGATAGTTGAGTTCGTAACATCCCAGAGAGGTGGCCAACGAGTCATCCTTGATGGATATCGGTACCGTCTTAATAACAGACGACAGACCTGTGTACACTGGAAATGCGTAAACACCGGATGCACAGGAAAGTGTACCACAGTTGGAAACAGTATTTCCATCCTTCTATTCAAAGAGAAGTGGTCTCTACGAGACTGTTCAGAGAGCTCATCCAAACATCTACAGCCTTGTGAGGGTTCTTCAAAAGATGGAAAAGGCAGAAAGAAACAAGATTGCGCAGCTTTTACATGGTGCACGTCCTCCACCCCGCAAGCGAATCTATGTTGAGATGGACCAGAGGATCCAACGACTGAAAGATGACTTGTTCCTGCACAGAAAGACTCCACTGCAATTTCTAGATGCTGCAGGGCACTTGCTGAAGCTCTCTTAAAAACTATTATAGTGAAAAGAATATATATTGTGTGTGTAGAAATGTGTTTATAAAGTGCTATGAACTAATGATAAAAAAAGAGTGCTAAAATGTGTTATTATGTCAATTGTGTTCTTATTATGTTCTTATTATGATGTTATTATTATATATATTATAATATATAAATAAAAAGTACTCTACTGAAAAAAAATTAATTCATACAAGTGTCTGTCTTTTGTCCCCCTACAGGCGTTATTCCACTAAAGTGAACTAGTCCAATTAGAGGTTAGACAGCTCTGATAGCATGTATCCCTGAAAATCACTAGTGCATGAATTTGTTTATTTTAGACTGTAGGCAAAAGTGGATGTAGGCAATAGTGGCCGGAGCCCCCAAAATGATATTACTCTCTTAGTTCTCAACCGATTTTGATGAAATGGATGTTATTGGGACTAAATCGAAAGGTGTGAGAAAGTTTAGTTTACCTCTGATTAAATTTAAGGCTTTTGCGTTTTACCATCCACATGCCGTGGTTGTCGTATATGGCTGTGGTCCACTATCTTTAGTATATGAAGAGCATTTGCCAACTGTGTCAAATCGTATCAAAAATATAACCTCTCAAGATCATAAAAAATTCTTATCAATATAAATGATTACACAAAATTTAATTCAAATCAGATGAAAACGGAAGTCTCACAAGTCAAGGGCAATAACTCAAAAACTAATGAATCTAATGAATAAAAATGTTTACACCAAATTTCATTAAATCAGGAGAAAAATGTAGTCTCTATAACGTTCACAAGCCAATTTCGAAACAAGGGATATAACACCAAAACCGTTCATCGAAAAATAGCAAAATTCGAACGTGTCCGAGATTTCATGAATACAAAATATGTTCACACCAAATTTCATCTAAATCGGGTGAAAACTGTAGGCTCTATCGCGTTCACAAGCCAATTGTGGACGGACGGACAATGGTTGATGACAATATACGACCAGATTACAATGTGGGCGTATATCAATAGGTGAATAAATAACTAAGCTATAAGTAGTAAACTTTTTAATGCTGCATAACTTGACCCTTTTTCATAGTGTTGATTGGTCGTTTGTCCATTATTATTGTCTGTTCAATCGCAACCCGATACAACTTTTCAGAAAACCCGAGACATGTGTGACAACCCCTTAGATATTGGTAAATAAGTAGTGGCCTAACTGTCAACAGCTAATAACAGTGATCCTTTGTAAATAACATCATTAGCTTGATAAACTGACAACTAACATGCAAATAACCTGTAATTATTTCTAATAGCATCAGACATCTTTAGCTTAATTAAGATGATGTGGAATTGTTAATCTGTCTTGAGACATATATTATAACCCTAATCATAGTTCAGGATATTCGATATTTGATGTTCTTGAGAGAGAAAAAAAATAAAACCTATTCGGTCACTTTTTGTTTAAAGGGATATGTTCACCATCCGTTCGACCAATACACTTTAAGCCTCAAAACCTGGATTATTTTTTGCTAATCTAAATCCGTATAATGTTCACAACACTCCCTCGAAATGAAAGCCTTCAAATTCCCGTATATCCATAATTATGAGCGTTTGAAAGTAATAAAACTACGACTACATAGTAGTCATTGAGACTAAGGAAAGATAAATGTTTAGGTGGGGGTGAAATTAGAGGGATTGTGCGATTTTTGTGCAGTTCTAGTGTTCCATTGAGGCTATTTACATATATCCAAGGCCCATATCGATCATCAAAAATACTGAACATTACTATAAGGCTATATATTCCTACCAGGTCCACATCAATTTAAAATGTGACTTTAGTTTGTGTTTTCTTGGATTCAACTAATGAAGGTTAGTAATTTATAATATTATGTAGAAATCAAAGTCGATACCATTAATACAAAGGAATTCACATTTAACTAGTCTAATCAAACTTCATTGAAAATCTCCATTAATTGCATGAACTACAACCACACTTCCTTGTAATTGAAAGATTTAGCATCAAGTCAGGAAGTGGTGGCCATATCGATACAGATCTTATTCACGCTATACCCTCATCTATAATCCATAGATGTCTAAAAAGACTGTTCCAACAAATGCATTGAAAGTAAGAAACTAACGCATGACATCATAAATTATCATGTTCAACTAAATCGGTTCCTCATTATGCATTCATTCCCGATGATAGAACATCAGAATGCATTCGCCAACTTTTTAAAGTGCCATATCGCACCCATAATGTTTTAGTCAATAAAATATGTAATGATTTTAATCTTGATATTCAACATGAAAAACGTATCATAAAATTTGTCTATGGTGTAATGAAAAGTGACAATATATGTACAAGAATATGTGGTATGCTTGCACTTTATGGCAGCAAATCTAATACCTGTAATAACCTTATCTCATATCACATAAATATTCTATTTGTAAATATTCCGTTGAAAAACTAAATCCTAATAGATTTGACAGTTTAGTTAGTGCTGACAACCCAGAAAACATGCAAATACCTGGTGTCATAATTGATATGATATGTCTAAGAGAACAAAACACTGACTCAGATATGTTAAATGATTTAAAAGAAATAATTAATTATGTGTTAAAAAATACTTGTTTGTATTGTGTATATGTTTTTGTGTTAAATCCTGTTCTGTGAATTGTACTTTTTTAATATACGAATAAATAATATTATTATTGCCCAAATAATTGAATTTCATATTTCGTTTTAAAAAACCAATGTCTATCCAAGGTCTTCATGGTACCTACATTAATTAAGATAGCTTGCCAGGCAAGGTAATATACGCCCACTGGCAGCTTTGACTTTAAACAAAAATATTTGAACTACAGAACAAAATACTCATTGCAACAACCTAACAAGGGCAATAATTCATAGTAAATATTTTTCAATTTTGCTAATTTTCAATAGGGTTCATCCTTGGGTAATTATGAACACACATACCAAGTTTCGTCAAAATCCGTAAAAAATTGCGCCCTGTAAAATGTTTACAAGCAAGTGTGGACGGACCGACGGACATGGGTGACGACATGTGGGCGTATAAAAATGTTTATTATTACTTCCAATACATAATAACATGTATGTACATGCATCAAATATTTCAAGAACATTTAAGAAAATAAAAAGAATCAAACTCTTTGTTGAAATTATTCCCTATGTCAACTTACTCGAAGCAACTAATTTTAAGTTTATTTTTAAAAATAAAATACCTGGGCTATCTTCACTCAAAATAACCACCCAGAATTTGTATAGACATTTTCCTTTTTATACGCCCACATGAAATTCTTGACGGATTTTGACGAAACTTACTGGTAATGTTAATAACCGAAGATGGACCCTATTGAAAATCAGCAAAATCGAAAAATATTTACTATGAATTATTGCCCCTTTTCTTAAAAAACAAAAAACGCGTTCAATCTTTAGCTCATAAATACTCTACAGGTACAGGTCACAATTCTTGATGGATTTTTACGAAACTTACTGATAATGTTTATTACCACCCAATGATGAACCCTATTGAAAATCAGCAAAATAGAAAGATATTTCCTATGAATTATTGCCCTTGTTCTTGAAAATGCGTTTGATTTTTGGCTCGTAAACGCTCTACAGGTCACAATTCTTGACGAACCTCGCTGGTAATGTTAATTACCATGTAAAGATGAACCCTATTGAAAATCAGCAAAATCAAAAATTATTTATTATGAATTATTGCCCTTGTTCTTGAATACGCATTCGATTTTTGGCTCGTAAACACTCTACATATCACAATTCTTGACGGATTTTAACGAAACTTGCTGGTAATGTTTATTACCACCCAAGGATGAACCCTATTGAAAATCAGCTATTTACTATGAATTATTATCTTGTTCTTGAAAACGCGTTCGATTTTTGAAAGCATGTTCGATTTTTAACTCGTAAACACTCTAGGAGGAACAATACTAGACAGATTTTGAAGAAACTTGAGTGTGAATGTTCTTATTCACACAAGGATGAACTCGATTGAAAATCAGCAAAATTTAAAAATATTTAGAATTATTTTCCTTGTTCTTGAACATGCATTAAGTTTTTGGCTCGTTAACACTCTAGAAGACATGGATTTTGATAATATTGTCCAGTATTATCACAAAAAGTTCAAAAGACTGTCAAAGTCAAATCTGCCAATGGGCGTATATTACCTTGCCTGGCAAGCTATCTTTATTATTAATATTAGTTCAGTATGTAAAAGCCAGTGAGTGTATGATAATATGAATAAATATAATAATGGACTAAGAAAGATATCGGGCTAACAAACCAAGGCAATATATGTTGTGGAGGTGGATTCCCATACAGTCTTCCGAAAGAAATACAATATAAATAAATCTTTAAGTTCATGAACCGCGACGATCAATTGCAACAACATTTGAACTTAATGACTAATAACCCAATAACAAGGGGGAAAACACGACAGGAATTTTAAATAAAATTATTGTTATGACTTCCCACAGAACAAAAAACAACAATTTATTGAAAATGTAAAAGAAATCATACGTTAACTATTTTATAATAAAAATAATCTTTTCATCTTATATGGGTCAGAATAAGGTCTTTTTCACTTATCTCTCAGCCTACGAGAAAGTTGTTGAAATACACCTTTCTGAATAATTTTATAATAATATGGAAATACATACTATATCTTGTCACATACAATAACATGTAGTTCCGAAAAACATAACATAACAGTCCAAGGCTTTCAAGACTTTCTTGACTAATCTTTTGAAAGGTTGCTTTTATCTTCGATACCTTAAAGCGATACTACCTCTTAGAATGAACACAAAAATTAAGTTATCAAACTTGGTCAATCAGAGTATATATTCATCAACGATGTCTAAAGTATACAAACAGAATGCAAAAAACCCATGAAACTATGTAAATTTCTATATAATAACAGGTAATAATTGATAAATGCCTTAAATTGGATTAAGGGATTTATCAATTATTGTATATAAACATAGTTTTCTGGATTTATCGATTATTTAGGTAATCTGTTGTATAGTTATGCAACCAGGCAAGTCCCTTGATGAATATAAACTCCTATTGACCAAGTTTGAAAATTTAGATTTTTTGTTCATTCTAAGAGGTTGTATTCCTTTAAAGCGATACTACGTCTTAGAATGAACAAAAAAATTAAGTTCTCAAACTTGGTCAATAAGAGTATATATTCAACAACAGTGTCCAAAGTATACAAACAGAATTAAAAAACCCCCATAAAACTATGTAATTTTCCGTACAATTACAGATTATTATTGATAAATGTCTAACATTGTATTAAGGCATTTATCAATTATTGTATTTAAACATAGTTTTCTGGATTTGTCAGATTATTTACGTAATCTGTTTTATAGTAATGCCACTAAGTTTGTCCCCTGATGAATATATACCAAGTTTGAAATTTTTTTTTTTTAGTTCATTCTAATACATAGTATCGCTTTAAGAAATTGTGGGAAAAAAACTTTCTGAGGTGTAGCGATAAGAACGTTTTATGATGCTTTTAGTAGCCAGCTCACTTCATAATTCTGTTCGTTGGCAGAGATAAAACTGAAATACTTGTTTTATTTCATGCTCTTAAGATAACGAGAAGAAAGCTAATCTAAACGTTCTAAGGTCTCGGTTATAACTGTAGTTTTTATCGCGTTCACAAGCCAATTTAACACATGTAGACTACGTCAAGGGCAATAACTCAAAAACCGATCATCGAAATATCGTCAAATTTGAACTTGTCCAAGATCTCATGGATGCTAAATCAGATGAAAACTGTAGTCTCTATCGCGTTCACAAGCCAATTGTGTACGGACACGGGAGACCGCATTATAATGTGGGCGTAAAAAAAAGGGGAAGTTGCTTGAGCTATTCAAAAGAAAATTCCTCCATTTTCTTTTGCCAATAAAACTGTTAAGTTACAGTCAGAAACAAACAATAACTAGAGCCACATGTGACACAGAGTGGGACTTTGCAAACGGGCAAATTGCTAAAAGGGGAATTTAAAAAAAACGACCATAATCGTAACTCCCAAGTGCCAAAGAAGTCGACAACTTTTAATTTTTTTTGAAAGGTTGTGAAACCGGAAGTAGTCACCAGACATAACATTTGAACGTTCCAGCTGAAACCCTTTATCAATAACCTTCAACCTACTGAAGGTCAAAGTCACTCAAGGTCAAATTAACGAGATACACTTTGAAACTTATAAACTTTTAAAATGTACACAGTAATAACACCGTAAGTTGACGCTAGACATCAAATATAAACGTATAAATGAAGAGCCAATGTCAATGACCTTTGATCCTACAAAGGTCAACGTCAAAACCGGAAATAAATAGAATTTCTTAACCCTGTTCTTTTTTTTCTAACTACAAAGCCGAAATCAATGAGCTTTAAATATGAGCTGACTAAAGCAATGTTGTAACTGTAAACAAGGTCATTTTTTGAAAAAAATTATATACTATACACGTTTTTAACATAAACAGAATTTTACCCGAATGTACCACCCCCACGTCAGATTTTTTGTTGTGACTAATATTAACAATATCTAAAAATGCCTTAATTTACTAGTCTTTACATTTATTGGTTAACGAGATATACAATCATAAATGTCAAAATCTAAAATATAAAATTTGGAAAAATTTTAAACCAGTTCCCTTTTTTGAACTATACAGCCGAAACATCTGAGATTTTGACATAATTGGCCTTAAGTAATGTGGTAAGTGTGTACAGAAGCTTTTTCCCCAAAATTGTAATCTATATACATTTTTTCCAGACAACAAAATGTAAGCAAAATGAAAATTTAACCCGGATGTGCCACGCCCACGTCAATTTTTTTAATGGTTACATTTATATGGGGTATGTTTAATTATGTTTTAACTTTGAAGCCTCTAAACTTAATAGATCATTAGATACGCATATATATTCATGTCAAAAAATTAAAAAAAATCGGGTAAAGGTTTCCCAATTTGCAACATATAAAAAATTCAAATTTTGCATTTCAATCTATTGTAATATATAGTTCAAAAGAGCTCGTAAAGTCCATTCAGAATCCACAAAAATTAACTCTCTAGATGAATTAGGTCACCTGTACGAGCAGTCCAAAGTTGCGAATTTGGCTGTTTTCGGACAGCTATAAAACCGGAAGTAGATATCGGAGGTTAAATATTTAAGTTTCATCTGGTAGCCAAGACCCAATGACTTACTTAAGGGTCAAGGTCACGAGATATAGGCCTTCAAATATTGAAAAAATTCAATCGCAAATTGCAAAAAAGCAAAATTGAAATTCAAAAATCGGCTTCCTAGTCTTTCTCACATTTTTTTTTGTCTTTTCATTTGACACCAAAATCGGAGAAGCTGTTATGTCGGAATAGCAATGTGACATTTCAGGAAAATCAAAATGGCGGCCAAAGTTCTACTTTCGGGTTAATTTTTATTTTAAAATCGGCTGTAGAATTACTTTGGCTACTGCTCAACAAAATTTTGTTGAAATTCGAAAATATCACCGGAAGTTATTCAACCGAAAGTTAAAATCAATTTTCCATTTAAACCGGAAGTGATGTAAAAAAAAAATCGACTGTGTCTCTTGGCTCACATTTATAGTCCAACTTTTTTTTTTATTAAAACAACAGATAAATCTGACAAAAACTCAAAAAAGTTTTAAAAAATCGAAATTCGATGAAAATTTTTTCGATATTTGAAATTTTTTATACTCATATGACATCGGAATTTAGTCACAGATTCCAAAAATTAAAACCCGAGCAAAATCGGCCCAAAATGTAGCTTCCAGAGTCGAAAAACCTGTTTTTGCTCCTGTTGCAATGTGCAACTTGCAATTTTCCAAAAATGTTCCAATTTATATTTATTCAAACCCTTCCACAAATGGACCTCAGAAGTTGTAATAAGGTTGCTGCAGCTGTTGCAGTTTAGGAAACATTTCGAAAACAAGCTGAACAAACTAGAACCATGAATGGTACCGGTTTCTTCCATTGGTGAAAAGTGGCATCTTTCAATGCATGTTGTGAGGTTTACAGAAAAAAATCAGAATGATCGAAATACAATTTGAAAAAAACACGTACAGTTTCAATGGAAATTGGCGCAAATTTTGCAAAATTTAAAAGGCGGAATTTTGATTCAAATGTGTTGTATATCATTTGAAAGAGAAGACAGGGCATAGTAATATGGAAGGCCATTCAAGACAAAAGTCTTCGTTTGTTATTAGTAACTGGAGCCGTCAATTTCTGATTTGTCATTCGTTAATAGTTGCTGGGTCCGTAAATTTCTGATTTTTCATTCGTAACTTTCTCTGTCATTGCTTCGTTTCTCATGAACTTGTTGATTAGTAATTGTCTTCTTCTTCCATTTCTCGTGACATCGTTATTAATCGCCGGTTTATGAGTTATTGGAACATGCGTTATTAGTAGCTATCTCGGCCATTTCTGATTAGTAGCTGGACGTGTTCTCATAAATTAGTACTGGTACGTTCGGGACTATATGCATATTTTATGACGTCATCGAGGCGGGGTACGGGGTCAGATACGAAACGAAAAAGAACAATTTCAACAATAATACGACCTTCACCTTTTGGGTAAACCAACTTAGTTTGGCCTATAACTTTTGTTAGTTATTTCAATGTTCTTAATCCTATTAGGCCTACAAAGTGCAAACAAAATTAAATTTAAAACATTATGATTTCAGGCCAGGCCCGTAGCCTGCCAAGTACTTTTAGGGGGGCAAACGTCAATCAAGGGGGGCAGTTTAGATATTTACCCAAAAAGAACCCAAATAGAAGCCCGCCCCCCCCCCCCTCATTTTCATGGAAATTTTTGTGTTTTTGCAATGCAATGTTACTCTATTACAGTGCCCTCTGTAGAGTAATTTCTACATTTATTGGTGCAATTCCCTATTTGAATAGGATCTGAGGTGTGTCACTGAGAACATTTTGAGAATTACACACCCTTTTTGCTGCCGAGAACGCCAATTGGAAGCTAGAAAATTTAGATAATTTGACTCACTGAAACGCGATTTCCTGATGAATTTAATACTCGTAAAGGAACTGTGGGACCAACACATAGCAAAATCGAGAAATAGATGCGAAAAATCTCTTCTAGAAAATTAAGAGAATTTGACCCCCGGAAACGTGATTTCCTGATGAATTTAAGGTTTAAGAGACTGCAATTACGTCGCCTGGAAACATTAGACCTAGGCCTACGTTATAAAAAAGTTTTATGACGCTCGTTCATTCGCCGTACTTGTCCCATCCTTCTTAATGTTTTTTGTTTTACTTCCTTTCGTACATGGTGTTGAGTCCGTCGGGCTCTAAAGTTTTTAACTTCTTAATCCAAAGGGCTTCTTTAGTTTTTCGGTAAATTTCTGTGCCAAATACTCTTTTATTGCGGTGACTTTTAGATTATCAGCCGAATGTTTTTTTTTTGGATAAAGTGGTTTGCTACTGGATCATCTGTTTTATTTGTTCTTATTTTTGAAAAATATAATAACATCCTTTGATACAGTGTATTGCCTGTCTGTCCTACGTATATTAGTTTTTCGCATTTCGTACAATTTATTGCATACACGACGCCCACGGTTTTACAGTCTATCTGTCCCTGAATTGTATACTCTTTTCCGGTATTATCACAGAATACTTTGGTTTCATTAATGTAGGTATTGGTGCTTAACTGTGGATTTTGTATAAAGATCTGTTTTTTACTTAAATTATATGTATATATATATATATATACTATAAATATCGTGGGAAATCTTGTCAGATTATGCGTGGCATGCGCAGTTTTGGCTGGGGATCGTGACTAGGATTTGCAGCATTCCCGGATATCTCATTCCCGGGAATGGGAATGAAATTTATGCTATTCCCGGGAATCCCGGGAATCAATTTCAACATATAAGAGCTAGTCAAACTAGCAACCGGTACAAAAATATAGGACATAATAGCTAAAGCCATCATTGTAGTTTCATATCAAATTTTATTTTCATATAATTCGCAATATTTAAGAACAACTTTTGAACCCAAAATACCTCTATGCAAATAAGTTTTAGTATTGATTAGTGGCGGTGGAAGTGGATTGATTATGTTACCGACGAATCTAACCAATGTTTTAGGAAGACCAACGCGCACAATGATTTCACCCTTAGGCGAGAGCAAAATTGCCTGCAACAGAAAACCGTATTCCGCTGTGACTGATTACGGATTGATTGACTTCTGAGCATTATGTATAAATTCCAGATTCGATGTCAAAGTCTTTAGGCCTATCTGCTCAAATGACCTAAATTCCCAAATGAAAGTGGTAATACATGTATTCTCTTTCTGACATTACTTGAGTTCCTTGTCGATAGTTTTTGTAAGTTCTTTTTCCAAAGAAATTTCAACAGATGTCTCGGGTATCACCATCATCGCTGCCGTCAGGTGCGGATTAGGGCTCTGAGGCTTGGATGGAGGAAATTTTGGTGATTTGTATCCCTCCAGGTGACAGAATTTACCACTGTCAATGGTGAAATCCCGGGTACAAACCCTAATCGTGACCAGAATTCGAAAAAAAAAAAAAAGTCATTCTGAAAACAAAGCAGTGTGTTCGCTAGAACGCACTGCAATAAAAAAAATGGAAGCAAAGCCCCACAATAAAATAGCGTGTATCTAGATTTTGCTCTATATTTTTTTCAACCAAAAAATCATGGTAGAAATCCTACTCTTAATAGAACATTTTAACTAATATCAAGCAGGTCTTTAACAAACAGACAAGGTACACAAGTAAATTAAAAAAAAGTATATTAAATTAATAGATGCTTCCAGCATTTCAATTGTCGATACAGTTTACAATAATTGTTGAGTTTGAAGTCCATAAACCAAATATTTCATTTCGACAACCACTCTCCCATACAAATACTGGTATTCAATTTCATTCACTTTAATGTACGTGTAGCATGTGTTGCCAAGCTTTGGGGACATTTCACAGCACCCATTAAATGCGTGATCAATGAGATATTTTATCTTTTTTTATTGATCGATGAGTCGGTTGTTGCTAATGATTTCGAGGTTTATCCCGAGGCTTTTTCAGTCGTTACACATTCGCTTTGATTATTCACGTAATTTAAGGTTTCTTTAATTAGCTCAGTAAATTCCTCTCTGGGACAATTTTTCTACTAAAAATATCATGTGATTACGAGTAATTTGAATATCGTGGAGTGGAATTGAAGTATTGATTGACTTATATAACGACACCTTCTCAAATCCTACAAGGGACACGGTGTGGGGTAGGTTTTAAAAGTCTACCGACAAAAAGCTATATGCAACGCGTGGTAAAAAATTAAAACAACACAAAATATATAAAATTAATGTTTACGAATCTTAATACGGTAATTTTCGGACATGTATTTTGATCAGTTTCTTGTTAAAACTAGTCATATATTTAGGAAAGTGTCGTCTTTACCAATATTTTTGTAAATTATAAAATAAAAATAGCGTATACAAGGTCAATATACCACTCACGGTCGCATAAACGATAAAGACGAGATTTTTCTTGGCTATCTAATAATTATTTAATATTTGACCTCTGAAATCAACTTCCGGATTTATAGTTATACGAAAAATGCCAAATCACAACTTTGGACCGCTCGCTCGTACACGTGTCCTAATTAACCAAGGGGGTTATTTTTATTCGGATTCTGATGATATATGACAAAAGTATTTTCTTGAAAAAATTAAATATACGTTTTCTGCAAAAAAAAATTTTCGTAGTATTTAGGCTTCGTCAACAATGATATACGCCTATCTCATGATCTATATATTGTAAAAGCATCACATTTTGAATACTGCTAGATACTTTGAATATATTTAAGTTTTATGTCCAAAATTTTGGAATGGGCGTGGCACATCCGGATTAAATTGCACTTACTTACATCTAGGTCAGACACGTAAGTCGTACAGAATACAATTGTTTGGAAAACATTTGTGCACACAGGTTCATCATTGTTTCGGTCCATTTGTCTTAAAAGGGGAAGTGTTTCGGCTTTATTGTTTCAAAAAAGGAACTGTTTTAAGAATTTTCAATTTTTCGATTTTTTACTTAGATCTTTGTTGACCTTGATTTTTGCAGGGTCATACATCATTGATGTGATATAACCAAAAATACTTTAATATTTGAAGTCTGACGTTTACTTCCAGCCATATAATTTTGACATTCACGTTTACAAGGTCAAAAGATACTGATCTTTGCTTTCGACTTTCATTTTCATACACGATGCCTAATGTCTACTTCCGGTTTTATAACTTACTAAAAATCCAAAACTTTCGATTGTCGACATCTGACCTAATTAGACTTTTATATTCAGATTCTCTTGCAAATTTGCACAAATGCAAAGTACCCTCTGTGCCACTAGTGGCTCTCGTATATATGATTAGTTTTAACAAGAAAATTACCAAAATACATTTTAAGATTAATGAATTTCGAAAGCTTTCATTTTGTATTATTTTAATTTTTACCATGCGTGGCATATAGTCGGTTGAATGGCTTTTGGCTAATTACAACGAGTGGCAAAAAGACGGCTCTCGTTTACAAAATTTGATGTATTGACCTATTTTTTAGATATACTTTAGCCAGGCCTACTCACCAAGTTAATTAATCTTTTATCTTTACATATACCGCTGATTCTGTTTGATTAACGAGAGGAACATTCACAGAATTGTTGTGGTTTACGTCGAGGATTAATTTTGAAAAAAAATCTTAAAGATGGAAACAGATTCCTTCGCATTGATACTTCATGACGCTGACGACAGTAAAAAGTTAGGGAAGTTAGTATATGGAACAAACGACCTTCTTGTCTTTGTGATCATTAAAAAAAAGTGAAAGGTTTTTTGTACGTTTTATTGTGTAAGGAAAGACAAATTTATTTGTTTCGTTTCATTATTAAAATATATTTGATTTCCGCCAAATTGAATAGTTTCGTTTTGTAGTATGAAAATCTACGATCATTTTGACACATTTTTAAAACCCACCCCACGGTGTGGCTTAGTAAAGTTTGCTTGCTAACCCGGTTTCTCCTTGTCGGGATGCAGATCGTAGGGGTTAGTACTGGAAAACGTCTATTCGTTCGGATGTGACAGGAACCGAGGTCCCGTATACTAAAGGCTAAGCACGTAATAGATCCCTCGACAGTTGCTAATCGATATTGATAATAGGCCGCTGTCCTGGCAAACTTTCCCTCATTGTAAACTGCATGACGATTCTAATTAGCCAAACCAGGTGCAGAAAACTAAGACGTTAAAATCAGAATTTATTAAGCTATTTAATGATACTTTAAGATAAAGTGTACTAACCATTTTCTCAATGTAAATAGATGTTTATTGTTTAGTAACGTCACACCCTATTCATTCAATTGACCTCGCCATCGATTGTTTATCGATGGATGAGGTAATATGCTTTATGAGCCTTGCATTCGGTGGTTACAAAATGAGTCGTGAATTAGTTCTGTTCATTTAATCGTCAGTTTTTTTTATTCGCTTGGTCTTAAAGCTTGTTCTAGACAGCTAGAGACTGACAGGATGGAGAATGGAGTTTTGATTGATGAGAATTGATGAGAGATGTACACGTGTTGTATTTATTTATAATTATAATTCATTGGTATTTGTTATGCTGTTCTGAATGCAACATAAGCGTTCGAACGGAGTCATATATCTGACACTAAGAATCTGGTTTCGAATACATTTCAAGGGAAAACCTGACGAATTGGTACAAATAATATGTGCACTGCTTGAAATCCACACTGTGAATTCCACACTGTGAATTCCACATTTTTCAGACAATTGTTAGTACAATACCACATCAAATTAAGTTGGGATTACCCACTACGGTATAATGATCGCGAAGGATAAAATATAATTATTAGAAGTAATATTATCATAGAAATAGGACATATATCTCATAATATGTATTTTCTTTTATCAGATATGGAACCTAATTTCCATAATAATGTCGATTTCATTTCTTATCTTCACGCTGCGTGTTTAAATGAATACATTGTTGGAATTTTATCCTCTTGTTCGTTTTAACATATACTAGGGATTCACATGATTTGTACGAACATTTTTACGCTGACATGGAAAGAGCATCTTCACAATGGAATAGGGCGGCATGCTAAGACTATGGAATGCCAAAACGGAAAAAATCCAACTTGTGAAAATCACATTCCGAGAAGTTAAACTTTTTTTTTAAGAAATGCTCATTATATACCAAATTCACTAATCATATACCAAGAAATTCATACCACATTCAAACAAGTTAACTTTTTATATCAAGCAATTCGTATTAAGTACCAATACAGGTGACCGTTGGACCAAGTTTGACTGTATTTTTATACGCCCTCATCTCTCTATGAGGACGTATATTGTAGTCACCCCTGTCCGTCGGTCCGTCATGCCGTCCGTCCGTCGGTCCGTCAACATTTGCTCGTAAACGCTCTAAAAACTAGAGTTTTTGACGGAATCAAATGAAATTTGATATGTGTATACATATTCATAAAACGAAGATTAAGTTCGAATTTGAGCTTTTTTCGATCGTTAGAAGCAGAGTTATTGCCCTTGCCCCAAATCCGTCAGTCCGTCCATCAACATTTGCTTGTAAACGCTCTAAAAACTAGAGTTTTTGACGGAATCAAATGAAATTTGATATGTGTATACATATTCATAAAACGAAGATCAAGTTCGAATCTGAACTATTTTCGATCGTTAGAAGCAGAGTTATTGCCCTTGCCCAAAATCCGTCGGTCCGTCCATCAACATTTGCTTGTAAATGCTCTAAAAACTAGAGTTTTTGACGGAATCAAATGAAATTTGATATGTCTATATATATTCAGAAAACGAAGATCAAGTTCGAATTTGAGCTATTTACGATCGTTACAAGCAGAGTTATTGCCCTTGCCCCAAATCTTAAATATGCTATTACTCTCTTAGTTTTCAACCGATTTTGATGAAACTTAAAATGGATGTTATTGGACCTAAATCGAAAGGTTTGAGAAAGTTTAGTTTTCTCCTGATTAAATTTTTTCCATCTTCGACTTTTTCGTTAGGCGTATATGGCCGTGGTCCACTATCTTTAATTATATACTAACATCTTAAAATTACAGACAAAAAGTTTAAGTTTAAAAAAAAACGTATTTTATTTTGATCCATCTAAATATTAATGAAACAAATTCTAATTATGCTCCAAGAACAATTTTTACCTTCATCCCCAAAAATATTTTTTAAAACAATTTTTATTATGTATCAAGTAATTTTGATATGTTTATTAAAAATATTTATAAAAAAAAGAATTTTATTTATATACCAAGAGATTAAAATCATGTTGCAAGATATCAAATTTTGGTCCAAGATTCACGTGACCACACAAACTGATGATGTCATCACTAAATCTAAAAGCGTTTTTATTTTAAGTTAATTTGACTAGATTTGGAGCGTTTAGATCAAAAATCGCCTGACGCATAGTTATAATTAGATACCACGATTAGACCTGTGTTTAATTTTATTAATTATTCGCAAACATATGGAATAGACACTATCTTCTCTAAAATAAATGACCAAGTTCCTGACGCAGAAGTCCTTTGATCTGCGTTTCCCGAGTGTGTTCCTATTCCGTAGATTAACCATCAAAGGCCTCTCGTAAAAAGACCTATGCCGATTGTTAAGGAAATCAACATGTTCAATAAAATCAATATGTAGGCACATTAGGTGTAGCCTATTGTAGGCCTAGGCCTAACATCTTCTAATGCAGTGGAAAAGAGCATCACCAAAGCCGTACCCGTATATTGCTTCAAATAAATCTACGTTGTATTATTAGTACTACCGGTGAGCGATGTACGAAGCTTAAATCACCAATTCCGTAGGTCGTATCAAAGAGCTACGAGATTTTGTGATGAATAGCTAATTTGTATAAGAAGAGGTATTCTCACAATAGTTCGAATTGTTCATACCTGCAGTTTTGGTGTAATATCCAAATAAAATTGGGACTCTTTGATGTCTCACGCGTAGGGGGAAAACAAAGTAATAGGGCCATATTCCAATGATAACGTCAATATACGACGCCTTCCACGGCTAATAATAAACACCAAATCATTTGATTGGTTGACCTCTTGGGTTTCCCAAACGTTTCCACCAATGAACGACGATCACGCGGGAAATTTTATAAACAACATTCCATTGTATGTGACGTCACCCTTTGTTCTTGACGGTCCAATATTTAACTTATTGGTACGGGCATTTTGCCAAGAGTACATTATTTTTTCAAAATGGCGGCAAATATTGGACCGCTGTGACGTCAGAAAATGATTGAATAATGCTCACTTTTGGTGATTCTATAATCAGTGGAGATGACCTGTTTCTGGTTTGCACAAAATTGACTTGTAAAACGAAACTTATGGTTTCTGAAGTCTTGAAACGATTTCCTATTTTCCGCCAAAATAAAAAATAAAATATGAACAGGAACACAATTTATGTCTGAAAAGTTTGTTTTTACAGAGGACAATTTTCAGTTAAACATTGTGACCTTTTCTGGTTGAAATTTCTAAGAGACAGAGACAACAGATTAAAATATTTCATGGTCATTCCAGATTTCATCAGAAACCTTTAGTTCGGTTTTACAAATCGTTTTAGTGCAGTTGAGCACGATGGGCAAGTTAGGCAATGCGGCAAAACGAACTCAACGAATTGATGTCTTCTGCAAAATGATTACAGAATATTCTTATTGGCAAAGTTTGAGAACTTAATTTTTTAGTTCATTTTAAGAAATCATCCTCAAGTTAATTGTGAAATCCCAAAGAAAGCTTTGTTTTGTAGACGTACCAATTCGAAATACAATGCATAAATCATTGCCAGAAGATTAAAAAAAACAATATTATAGGCATGCCATATGTACATTACGATCGTTTAAAGATTAAAATGAAAAGTGAAGCAATAAAAAACTACAATAATTTACCCGATCAAGAATATTTATAAATCCAATCCAAACATCTCGAGAGTTAATCTGCAATTGTGTGTTATGGCACGTGAGTTGATCTCGTGTGACCTATAATATTGCACGTGACTGAGTTCTTGTGAGAGTAGGTAATGGGGGACGCATGAATTTACAGTGAGCTGTTTTTTGGTTGGTCTGTATTTTAAGTAGGTTAATGGTACTCAAGCAGTCCAATGCGTTCAATAATGACGATCATTATTGAACTTATTGGACTGCTTTCGGCCATTAACCTATACGTAAACACATTTAATAAGCTGACTGTTTAACTCAGTATTCGTTTGATCACATTTAATAAGCTGACTGTTTAACTCAGTATTCGTTTGATCAAACGATTTAGTTACTCAGCTTTCTTTAGTTGTTACTCTGTTTGTTTGATATAGTCATGGCTTTGCAATCATTTTTGGAACAATTGGATTTTGACCGAATATGGAGATAGGTTCCATCTCATAGATGATGGTACTGACGACAAGATTATAGCCTTTGCCACTGACTTTCAACTTAAAGCCCTTCAAGCCAGTGAATCCAGTGAATCCATTTTCATGGATGGTACCTTTTCAGCTTGCCCCGGACTGTGGAATCAACTCTATATTATACATGGACGATTTGGATCAATGAGCTATCCTTTATTATATGCCCTTCTACCTAACCGCCAGACTACCACATACCGTCGACTTTTCAGCCTGACCAAGACCCATGTATTGGATATTGCACAGACTCCATTGGCCCCTACATTGGTACAGACTGATTTCGAAACCGCTGCTATTCGAGCCATCGAGGAAGAGTTTTCGGATGCTGTTCCAAAGGGTTGCTTTTTCCACTATTCACAGGCAATTTGGAGGAAGACGCAGGACTTAGCTTTGGCCATTTCGTATAAAGAAGATCCAGAAGTACGAAAATGGATACGTAGAACTGCTGGTTTGGCACTGTTGCCTCACGATATAGTGCAAGAAAATTGGATCGACATCATGGAGAATGCGCCAGAAGTGGAGAAGACGGATGCCTTCCATGACTACATAACTACCACCTGGGTTGACGACGATGCTAGATTTCCCATCCGACTTTGGAACCATTTTAATACTGTAGGACCTCGTACCAACAACAATTTGGAAGGTTTTCATAGCCGACTGAACAAACTGTTTACTCATAATCATCCGACCATTTTCAACTTTATTTCAACGATAAAGAAAGTTGAAATGGCAGAGAGGGCTAAATTGAACCAAACGTATTTTGGTGGTGCTGTGAGTTGTAGGCGACGTGTTTATCGCGAAATAGACAATCGATTGGGCCGTTTAAAGAATCAATTAGTTCAGAATGAAAAAAACTGTTTTTGAATATTTGGATTCAGTAGGACATTTGCTCAATTTCAGTTAAACCTGTGAATAATTCATAATAGAGTGTTTACAAGCCAAATATCAAACGCATTTTCAAGAACAAGGGCAATAATTCATAGTAAATATTTTCTAATTTTGCTGATTTTCAATAGGGTTCATCCTTGGGCGGTAATAAACATTATCAGTAAGTTTTATCAAAATCTGTCGAGAATTGTGACCTGTAGAGTGTTTACGAGCCAAAAATCGAACGCGTTTTTAAGAACAAGGGCAATAATTCATAGTAAATATTTTCCGATTTCGCTCTTAACTTCAAACAAAATTCCTACATGTCCAACTTTTTTTGAATTGCCGTATTCTACGAATCACCAAACGTTCTCCTTAGAGAAAAAAAGCTGAGGGTTGCCGAATGAGAAATCACCGATAAGTAAACTGACGAAGGTGGCCGAATGAAGTGGAACTCATTTCTGCGCATGTTTTTTTCTGGTTTATTTACGTTTTTTTTTAACTAGAAACTAACTTACGATTTCTTTTAGTCGTAAGTGTAAATCCCGAATATACGAGTTTTGTGGAATGCACGTAATCGTCAACTTACGACAGTCGTAAGTTCATGTCGTAATCGTAAACTTACGATTTTTTGTGGAACGATACTCTGGTTCCTGATTTTGTTTTAATGATCACGTCATCAGTTTGCGTGATCACGTGAATCTTGGACCAAAAATATCTTGCAACATGATTTTAACTTCTTGACATGAAAGAATTCTTAGTACATAATAAAAACTAACGACACAAAATAATTTTGGTAGTGTAAATAACAATAGTTCTTGGATCTTTATTAAAATTTGTGTCATTAATTTTGGTAGATATCAAAATAAAATACTGTTTAAGAGACTTAACTTTTTGTCTTAGTATGTAATTTTAAGATGTTGGTATATAATTAAAAATGTTAGTATTTAATACGAATATCTTGGTATAAAAAGTTAACTTCTTGGTATATATTATGAATTTTTGGTATATAAATAAATAATTGGGTATATAATATGTATTTCTTGGAACCAAATTAAAACTTCTTGGAATGTGATTTTCACATGATGGATTTTTTCAGTTTTGGCAATCCACATAAGACCCCGTGTGTTAACGATAATGATAAAGATAAAGTCTAAAATATCGATGACCATCGTAATACGCCCATTTTTGTAACGGCAGACAATTCGTCAGGGAGGTTGACAAGAGAAGATTCTGAGAATGACATTTTACAGGAGTTTTGTTTTTCTTTATAAACTTAAACATGTCAAGTTTCATTGTGATAATATGTCACAGAAATATTATCAAAACAAGGGAACTAGCTAATATTAAATATCTGATTTTCAATATAGAGTTTATCCCAAGGTCATTACAAACACTCATACCCAGTTTCATCAAAATCTACCGAGAAACCATCTCTCTCACAACAATTGTGGACAGACAAGGGCGAGTAAAATATACGACCACATTAATGTGTGGGCGTATCAAACTGAATATATTCCTTTTCAGATCAACACTACAATTTCCATTGATCCTTTGTAACATTTCATAGTATTATATGCAAAGAATGAAATTAAGAATCTGTTTTTCTTCTGAATAAACCTTACTTAATTCTTATCTTTATCTTGAGCAAATTTAAACACGCGCAATAAATTCAAACCATGTTTTCGAAATTATGAAATGTGTGGTTTCAGTCCTGATGGATGTTCAAAACATTGATTGCCACATATACATTTTTTCGCCTTTATATAATGAAGTCAAGTACGAAATTTGAGAACACATTTAGAAGGTTTATATAATTGCTTATTGATCATCTAAGTTAATCTTTGCTAGTGCAGGAGAGATGTCAGATTAGTTTCATTTAATAGTATGCAAAGCGAACGAAGAGAAAACAATCGCTATGCGCTATGCTAGACGGTACAATTCTTGGTATAAATTAATGAAACATCAGTCAACCTTCTCTTGAGAACGTCAAATAAAAACAATCTGAATCCCAAACATATTAATTTCAAATTATATTGGATGGATGTAACAAATGGTTACAATCATGAATGAATGTGTCTCAATTAATTTTAGTATCAAAGAATACAACATCTTTAACTCCAACAACTGCAGAAGACTTTTAACAATTGCATGTAGTTATTTTGTGGTGAGGTCATGAATGAATATAAATTAAACCAATTTTACACACAAAATTGCAAAATGCCATTAACCTATTTTCATCGGGTGGTCCATAGTGATTGTTGTTACTGGTGTTATTCGTTCTATTCTTCATATCTGGATGATCCTTTGTGATTTGTGTTGTTCCAGTATAATTTAGTGCTTATGTGATATTTTCCACGTGTGTGCCGCCCCAAAGTATTTTGGGCTATTGTGCATTATAGTTTACGTGAAGTGTCTTACCCATTTTTTTTATCATTATAATAAATGTATATTGTATTGAATATTTGATTATCTTTTATATAAAGTTTTTAATTAAAACAATCGTGTATTGGTTTGCGTCATTGGGATAGAACTTATTAACTTTTGAGCTGACACTTGCTCACGTTGACAAAGAGATTTTGCGTGGTGGTTTATTGGCCATAGAAGATACATTTCTTAACCGATTTTTTTCGGATTTTCATAATCTGTGAATAATTTCTGACAAGACCACAGTTAAAACATTTCGAATTTCAAAAATTCGTAGCACACATTTGTTTACCGAATTTCGAAATTTGTGAATTTTTTTTTAGTTTTCGTCGGTTTATAATGTTTGCATCACTTCCGTTTAAGGTGGGAAATCGAATTTAACTTCCGGTGTTATTTAAAAATTTAAACGAAACGTTTTATCAGTAGCCATCGTAAGTCTCCAGCCGATTTTAAAATACAATTCAGCCCGAAGTGAATCTTTGGGCGCCATTTTGATTTCCCTGAAATACATCGATTGCTATTCTGAGATTTTGGCTTATTTGATTTTTAATGATTTTTGTGTCAAATTAGAGAAAAGTGTTGCAAGTGGATTTTTGAATTTCGTTTTTGCATTTTTCGAATGATTTTTTTCGAAGTTTGATGGCTTATATTTCGTTTACAAGGTCAAATGTCAATGACCTCAGATGATACTTTGACATTTGACCTCTGACACTTAATTTCGGTCGTAGATATGTCCAAAAACAGCAAAATTCGCAATTTTTTCGGATTCTGAATCTGCTACTGAAGATCTTTCCATGATGTATGACAACAGTATTTTCTTGAAAACTGTGATTTATGATTTTTGCAAATTTTAGTGTTTCCTGAGTATTTAGGCTTCATCAACATCGATATATGCATAATTCATGGTCTATATTACGTTGTAAGTTTATGTCTAAAATTTGGAAATGGTTCGTAATTGTTTTGGCCAATTTATCTTAAAAGGGGAAAAGTATTGGTTTAATAGTTAAAAAAAAGAAGAACGGGTTTAAGAATTTTCAATTTTTCATACGCCCACACATTAATGTGGGAATATATTGTAGTCGCCCCCGTCTGTCCGTCTGTCCACAATTGTTGTAGACATGATAGAGAGCTGGTTTTTTGATGGATTTTGATGAAACTTGCTGTGAGTGTTTGTAATCACCCAAGGATGAACCCTATTGAAAATCAGACGAATCGAAAAATATTTCATGGGTTATTGCCCTTGCTTTTGAAAATAAGTTGTGGACACGATAGAGAGCTAGTTTCTTGATGGATTTTATTGAAACTTGGTATGAGTGTCTGTTTTGACATTAGGATAAACCCCGAATGAAAATCAGAAACATCGAAAAAATATTTTATGAGTTATTGGCCTTGTTCTTTAAAACACGTTAATTTTTCAGCCTGTTGCACTCTCAAAGTTGTGGACACGATAGAGAGTTGGTTTCTTGATTTAATGAAACTTGTTGTGAGGATGAAGATGAACCCTATTGAAAATCAGACAAATCTTGATATATTTAATGGGTTATTGACCTTGTTTTTTTAAATGTGTTGTGGGCACAATAGAACTTGGTGTGAGTGTTTGTATTGACCTTTGGATACACCTTATTTAAAACATGTTAAAAAAACATTCTCATAGTTGTGGACACGATAGAGAGCTGGTTTCTCAATGGATTTTGATGAAACCTGTTGTGAGTGTTTGTAATCACCCCTATTGAAAATCAGACAAATCGAAATATATTTGATGGTTATTGCCCTTGTTTTTGAAAATATGTTGTGAAAACAATTGACGGTTGTTTTTTTGATGGATTTTGAGGTGTGACTGTTCTTAATCATTTTAGGATGGAACCTTATATTGACGTATTGCCCTTGTTTTATGTATATTTCAGTGACATATGTTTTTTTCAGGAAACTTGTTAAAGAGAAAATGTCATTCTCAGAATCTATTCATTTACTGACAACTCTTGTCAACCTCCCGGACAAATTGGCTGCCATTATTAAAGTGGACGTATTACGATGGCCATCGCAATTTTTTATTTTGATCTTTGTCGACCTCGAGGTCAATGCTTTGATATAACTAAAAATACTATCATATTATTTAATGTCTGACGTTCACTTATGATTAAACAGTCATGAATTTTGAAAGTTTAATGAATAATATCTCGTGACCTTGAACTTTATTGACATTCCCGTTTACAAAGTCAAAGAACATTGACCTTTTATTTAAGCTGACATTTTCATATACAACGCCTGATGTCTACAAATTTTCGATTGCTCTAGAATTTGACCTAATTAGATTTGAAGGTTTTTATATTATTCATATTCTCTTGCAAATTTGCACAGATGCAAAGTCCCACTCTGTGCCACTAGTTTAAATTAATTTGACGACTGTGTTTCAAAATCAGAATTTACAATGAAGTTTACGCTTTATAACGTCATAGTGTGTCATGACGTCAACTCTGATGAGAAGTATTTCAGCTGCTGATGAACCAATATCTTTCAAAATTCTCACAGATATACTTCACTCAACATGTCCTTGTCAGACCCTGAAAATATGACAATAATTAAATAAACATTGTACAAGTACTGCCTCGAACAAAAAAGCATGGTGTCTTCATCACATCGACCACCGATATCACCATTTTCCACCCTGATAAACTCTCACGGACACAAAATGAAGTGTGTAGTTTGCTCTGATATTGAATTTTTTGACATGCTATTGTGTTCGTGGCAGTACTTGTATAATTTTTATTCGATGACTTTAATATTTTTATGGTCTGACAAGGACATGTTGAAATAAATCTGTGAGAATTTTGAGCTGAGATACTTGCCATCAAACTTGCGGACGTTTTTTTTTTACACACACGATATATAGAAGAAACAGATACACACTGCTTCGGTACCGTGCATGGTCCTAGTTGCGTGGCAAATCTATCGGGGGGGGGGGGGGGGGGGGTGGAGAAACATCCCTAGGCACAATCGAAAATGGTATAGCATAATTGTATTCACCATTAAATGACCTGGGATCGAAAATGAATATCTAAAACTCAATTTTTGCTAAACCGGAAGTGGGCTATTGCATGTTTTATTGGGCTTATTTATGAACCGATTTACCGGGAATTTTCAATAACGTCGTTATTTAAGTTACGTACATCTATGACTTTCTATGGTTATGTTGCAAAGCGCTATCGTAGCTTTCACAGAGATAGTTTGCTAATTTATTTAAACATAAATTGAACTTGTCTAACTTTTTATCGGTTGAAGAAAAAAAACCATAGTTAAATCAATATAGTTTCATCTAAATTCTGCATTTATTGATGTTCCAAAACCTATAGCTAATTACGATTTTGGCCATGTTTCATTTAGATAAGTAACGAAAGTCTTAAATATTTTATACATATTGTAAATTATCAAGTAGCGGTCTTTATTGGTAAATTTAGTTTCATGATATTTGTACAAGGCATTGATTCCCAAGTTCATGTCAATGTCAAGAAATAATTTTCCAACTCTGTATAAAATCAGCGAAATTATCTGTGTTTACGTAAGAACAATGGAATAGTCAAATAAATTCGACAGTTATTTTTGTTAATATCGAAATTAACCTAATAAATCACAAATAACTGAACGAAAATGAAATATGGAAGCTTTGAATAGCCTTTGGAAATCTACTGACACCATACCTAATTTGTTTGATGAATTCAAAGTGATTTTATGAAAACAACCCATGGGTACATTTGTCCCTGACGATTGGTTTAACTGGCTAAATAGCCTCGGGATAATAAGCCTTTGTTGAGGACAAACATGGTGGAAGTTAACAAGCATTTTCGAGTCTTTTTAGCACTTTTCAATGAGAGGAGTTTCCAATGCTAAGGCTAAGTTCACTTTTCACATAAGTATACTTTTCGGGTATACGGTGCACGTTTTACTCGACACGCGTATACCTAAAATCGAACAAGGTAAATTCATAATATCGGGTCACATAAGAGGACACTAATCGAAAAAGATGTATACCTGCGTATAGTAGAATATAGAGTCGTATAGCGGGAATCGTGCTTGTTCGATATTCGAGTGGTGTATACTGTCAAATTTTAAATGCGATCGAATTTCCCCAATCACGTTTTTAAACAATATATTGTGTCGGAATAGGGTAAATTAAACACAATTGCACTCTATTGTTCTACTTTTATTGCTATTTTATAGCATATGCCTATCAACCAAATTTTAAGATATAGCCAACGATTGATGCTTACAGGTTCACAGTTACAGAAAAGAAAAGGTTTGACAGATGCCCTTTGCTTTGGATCCAGAAAATGATGATTGTGAAAACGGTGATCAACCGCAGCTGATCATTTCACTAAAAGAGTAGGAGTAGTGCGCAAGAAAGTGTTACTCAATGTGACTCCTGTATAGAGAATACCGTTTACGGTATACCGAGTATTCCTATGTGAACCCAGCCTAACGGACCAATTTGAAACTTCTCTGATGTAGACCACCGATAAGTACAAATAATTTTGCTCATTCAAACCGTTTGCTTTTGCATCACTTCCGGTTTAAATGAAATCTTTCGATTGCATTACTTTCGATAGAAATAAGTATGATATTAATAAAGTATGCATATTTTTATTGTTTGGGTCATTTTACGAAAATATCTATTTTTAATTTATTTGTTTTCCGACTTTCACAATTTTGATGTCAAACAAAACATTTTTTTACAAACAATAGAGGTTTTTATCACATAACTTTGACTGATCTTTATATTACACATAATAGTACCGTTTGACCTTGACCTATTTTAGAGGGCTCTAAACATAGCTTATTTTGAGCATGGCCAATGCTGTAGTCCGAAACCTAAATGGAATAATAAAGAAACCAAGTACTGACGATCCGAACCGCAAAACGAAACTCGAAATCCAAAAAGACATTTTGACGAAACATAGGTAACAGCTTAAGAACTTTTCATATGAGGAATTATATCAATCATACATGAGTAAGTATATCATAATGAAAAGTGGTATCAGGTGTCTAGAAGAGTAAGCATACCCTGCCTGGCGCCACACCCGTCCTAGCTGTTAAACATCCACAAAACTACAAAACAAAAACGTGAAAAAGCGTCGGATGAAACAAACATGACTCGACGACAAATTTACACAAACTCAATCCGTACGCTATCAATCAACGAGGAACCATATTATCAGAAGGGCAAGCAAATACTGCCTAGAACACCACCAGTAATAGCTGCTTAATATTTAAGATAGAGGGAGGCAAAACAAGAGTAGTGTCTAGATAAATTATAAAAATAAGGTGACAACTCGACAGTTTCGTGAGGATAACTTAAAAAGAATCGTTTAGCAAAAGCATTTGCAGTCATAACACAAACAGATGATTTGTATTGATAAATCAATTTTTGATGGCGGTCTTAAAATTTCCTTAGAGAGCTTTAGTTAGAGTCGGTTTTAGTTCACATCTTTGTAGTAGACTAACACACTACAACTTAAAGACAGAAGCATAAAATCGCGTCAAATAAAATTGGTGACCAGACGACAAATGTTAAAAGTTCAAGGGACGTAACTGATGAAAATATCCAATTTCTACAATTAAGGGACGTAACTGATCATAATAATTGCAATGTTATGATAATAAAAGGGGGGTGGCTGAGTACGTCCGAATAAATGAGAACAATTCAATGACGAAAAGTGTTACCGGTGAGAAGAAGGGTCAACAAATACTATCTAGAACAACACCGGTAATAGTTGTTTAATATTGAAGATAAAATAGGTAGGCAAAACAATTAGTAGTGTCATGTAAAATTAGAACAAAAGGTGAGTAATTTCGTGAAGACAGGTTTAAAAAAAAAAAAAATGAATCGTTAAGCAAAAACATCTGTAATTATAGCAGAAACAGATATTTTATATTTATCAATTAGTTCATGATGGCGGCCGTAAAATTTCTTAAGAGAGATTTTGAGTCGATTTGGTAACGTTTTCTGATTTTTAATCTCCTTTTTTATGGTTTCAAGTAATATCAAATTGATGTCAAAACCATATTATACAAAAGGTTGCAACTTTGAAGGTTTCTATGACCTCCGATCAAACTGATATTTACAGACCATATAAATATTTATTAGATCGTGAGCATGATGTATTCATTTTGTCAAAATGAACCATAACAGAAATCTATTCCTCTGTGTACTCTTTTGATAAAACAAGAACAGATTTTATTAAAAAAAAAACATCAAATGTTACAGCTATTTTAAACAAAAGGAGACTCTCAATTGCAGTCACCACAGACTATAAATATATAAATTATTAGAAAAATGTATTTATAAGCATAGAAAAGAAAACGCCATTATTACTAATCTCCAAAGCAACTGCTTACACGGCGAATCTACTAATCGATCCTAGTCACTTCTTTTGTCAAGCCATAAATCAAGAGTCAAATATCTGGACAGTGTTACACCAGAAATGCTGACATGCTTCATTCTGTCGTAAGTTCCAGGCTGCAGGCATCAGAGGAAATTTGCTCCAGTGGTTTCAAGATTATTTGAATGATAAAGTATAGAGCCTAAAATCCCCGTTGGTGTTTCACAAGGCTCTGTCCTGGAACCATTATTTTTATTTATATATCAATGACATCAATGAGATGATACCAGCTTGAGCAGAAATACTTAACAGTGACATGGAATCAATCAACTAATACCTTTAAACCACTTAAAACCGAATCACGCTTCGATACTAAACGAAACTCGATACTAAACGAAATCTGATCTTACCGACACTATATCGCATTTTGATTAAATAGTATATCTCTTTAAAAAAAATATACACCTCATTTTGACGTCTGTGATATTATCGGGGATGGGTGCACTGCTAAAAAAAACTTGTAAAGGGGAATGTCAATAAAGGTTAAGGTCACGAGATATAAGACAGTAAACTTTCAAAATTCTAATTGCTGTTTAACCGGAAGACGTCAGACATCAAATATTAAAGTATTTTGGTTATATCAATGACCTATGACCCTGTAAAAGTCAAGGTCAAAAGTAAAAAATTGAAAATTCTTTAAACCGTTCCTTTTTTCAAATAAAGCCAAAACACTTTTCCTTTTAAGACGAAGTCAATGATGAAACTGTGTTCAAAGTTGTTTTTCAAACAATTGTATTCTGACATTAAAGGGATATGTTCACTAACTGTTCGACCAAATATCTTTTAGTCTCAGAACCGGGATTTTTTACCTAATAATGACCGTAATAATGTCATAAACTCTCCCTTGAAATTTAAGCTTTCAAATCCCAATGTATCCATAATTATAAGCGTTTGAAAGCTATGCGTATATCATTGTTGACGAAGCCTAAATACTAAAAGAAAAACACCAAAATTTGCAACAATCATAAATCACAATTTTTTTTGTTATATTCCATTGGAAAGATGATAGCACGTCCAGAATCCGAAAAAAATAACCCTTGAGGTTAATTAGGTGTACCAGAAGTTCAAAGTTTTAAATTTGGCTGTTTTCGGACAGCTCTACAACTGAAAGTAGGCGTCTTAGGTCAAAGTATCATCTAACATCTAAGGTAATTGACCTTTGACCTGGTTAAGGTCATCAAAGGTCAAGGTCACGAGATATAAGCCTTCAAATCAGAAATTGCAAAAATACAAAAGCGAAATTCAAAGATTCACTTGCAACATTTTTCTCGAGTTTCAAAATGAAATTTATCTTAAAATCGGCTGTAGAATTAAAATTACATTAGTGAAATGTTTCTTTTGTTAAAATTTCATATTAATCTGAACAAAACTGAAAAATAGTTTAAAAAAAATCGAAATTCGGCAAAAAAATGTAAAAATCGAAAAAAAGGAAAAACTAGAACCACACACGGTAGAGAGTGGGGCATTGCAAATGTGCAAATTTGTTAAATGGAATCTGAATAAAAAAAAAACTTCCACCCTCAATTTAAATCCCAAGTATCATGAGAGGTCGACAACTTTGGACATTTCTGCTTTTTCGAAGGTTGTGAAACCAAAAGTAATCACCAGACCTGACATATGAAGGTTTAAGCCAATGTCAAGAACCTCAGACTACTTAAGGTCAAAGTCACGAGATATAAGTCTTTGAAACTTATAAACTTGCAAAATGCACACAGTAATAACATCAGAAGTTGACGTAAGGCAACAAATCTGAAAATGTATATGAATAGGCAAAGTCAATGATTTTTGATATTACAAAGGTAAAGAACGGAAAATTAAAATTTCTTAACCTTGTTCCTTTTTGTTTTGAACTACGTAACTGAAATCAATGAACTTTTTCACATTAACTGACTAAAGCAATGCTGTAATTGTATGCGAGGTCATTTTTTTGAAAAAATTATATACTATACAACTTTATTTGGAATATAAAATTTTAACGGAAACAATTTTACCCGGATGTACCACGCCCCCGTCAGATTTTTTGTGGTATCTTTATAAATATTATTAATATCATAATTATGACTCTTCCCACGCCCGCATTATCGTTGTTATCTTATACCTCAGATCGCCTCGAATCTGACCTAAACCGCCTCCGCAACTGACCTTGACCCGAGGCGCCTCCGCATCTGACCCTGATCGCCTCCTCGTCAATTTGGGATTTGGGTACATTTTCAAGTGCATTATACGAGTCCATAACAAAGTCCATAGGCAAATAAGTTAAGTGCAAAGGTTAACCACCAAATGAAAAGTCTCTGTAGTGGTTGCGAACAAAATATCGTTGAAAAAATGCTGACTATCAAAATTGAAAAGCAATAAGTCACATTTAATCGTGTATTTTGCTATTCTAAATATCATTGAAAAATACTTTTGATAAATTATACTGGGTGTATCTGCAAGAATCAGGTCGTTACAATTCGAAGAACCTGATCGTGGAAATCGCGACAGATCGAAACCCAATCGTGGACTCAATCGCAACAATCCTATCAGAATGTAATTAGTATGTGATCGTATCTGAACCGAACATCAGACTGTAATACCTGGAATTGACAAATCGTGAACAAATCACATCCGAGCACAAATCGTATCAGAACATATGGGCTCTTATTACAATCTTGAGATTTCAGAGAAATTCCACGACCAGCTACGTACGTGGCCATTCGAAATAGATCGCATGCTAGTTGGAACCATGCAATAGGTAACATGTTGGACAAAACGATTTGAAATTCTGATCCTATGTTTAGACAGTCAAGACCTCTATTGGGTTTACACTAGAACATGAACTCGATGTCTGCTAACTCCTAGATTTGACAATTCATTTATTTATATTAGAACACCTTCACGTTCATCGCGATGTTCACAATTCGTTGAAATTGTAGACATTGTTGTCTTATGCGTGGTTCCCATTATCATGATTCACAACACGACTCAATTCGTGGTCTCAATCGTGTCAGATCATTACTCAGATCTTGGGATCAGTCGTGTCATAGGAGTCGCACACGTATCCGTTTATTAGCAACGTATCTGGCCCGGTCATCTGTTGGCCCGGAGTGTCGCGGACGCTTCCGTTTGTTGAAAAAATATGTATAGTTCTCCCGTAGGTTTCCCGTCTTTGGCCAGGAAGTCACCCGGAATAGAAATGACTCGCCGCGCCAAAACCGGCCTTTTATATGCCCGGAGCTCGTTGGACGCTCTCCCGCTCGGCTGTTTCCGTGACACATCCGGTCGACTTCATGGCCACGTCAGCGCGAGATCGCCCGGTTTCTTATAAACGGGCGAGATCCGAGCAAAGACCGGGAGACATCCGGAGCGGTCCAAGGTCCGCGTACCGTTTGAACGGTTCATATTTTTCTCCACAATCAACACGAATAATTCTGGTTTATTTATAGGAGTCGCACACGTATCCGTTTCTGTCCAAAAAAGCTCGCCCGGTCATTTTTGGGGGGTCCGTGAGGGGTCCGCTGGAGATCCTCAAGAGGTCCACAAGCGGTCATTAGCCTAATTTTCATTTCAGCGCCAGTTCTGAACATGGGGGCGGTCGAAGGCTCCGCGAGAGGTCCCCATGAGCGTGGCGCCAAGTCCGCTTCAAATCCGGTCCTGACGTCACGCGGACCTTGGACCGCTCCGGATGTCTTCCGGTCTTTGCTTGGATCTCGCCCGTTTATAAGAAACCGGGCGATCTCGCGCGAACCTCGCCCTCTCGTGGCCATGAAGTCACCCGGATGTGTCACGGAAACAGCTGAGCGGGAGAGCGTCCAACGAGCTCCGGGCATATAAAAGGCCGGTTTTGGCGCGGCGAGTCATTTCTATTCCGGGTGACTTCCTGGCCAAAGACGGGCAACCTACGGGAGAACTATACATATGTTTTCAACAAACGGAAGCGTCCGCGACACTCCGGGCCAACAGATGACCGGGCCAGAGACGTTGCTAATAAACGGATACGTGTGCGACTCCTATTAGATTATCGTTTCAGAGAAATGCTTCCAATCGTAATCATCGATTCAATCTTAAAGACTACTGTCGCGCGGACATCAAGATTGAACACTTATAGCTGATCTCAGACTTTAAAAGGTGTAAATTTAGTGTGTTCCTGTGATTTCGAACCGTCCAAAAATTGTATACGAATAACTCGATTTGCGCGACTGACCTTAAGATCTGTCAGGTCAGCACGTGTTGCGAATCGTGTTAGTGGGAACCTGGCATTAAAAGTTCAATTAAATATTCTATCAATTGTTAATCGGCCAATATAGTGATCATCCTCTATCATGATCGTGAAACAGATCGCCATCGCAAGTGTAACGTATCGTAGCAATGCCCATCGGTTCATGATCAATTATACTGCGCTTATACGTCACAATTCGGGGAATCATATCGAGGAAATAGCGTCAGATCTAAGCCCAATCGTTCAATCAATCGCAACAATCTTATTGGTATCGTATATGAACGGAGATCATACCTGTAATTGACAAATCATGAACAGTTCACATCCTAACGCAATTTCAAATTTCAGAGAAATTCCAAGACTAGCTACGAAAGGCCAATCGTAACGTAACGAAAATGATGGCACGACTCTAGTAATGAAAAAGTGTGTTTGAAGAAAATAACACAATCGACAGTCTCTTTTTACAATTTTAAAGGGACAGTCTAAATTTTTTTTAGGTCAAAATTTTTTTTACTCGAATTTGTGAAAATTACACACCAAAATCTCTAACTATCTGTCTTTTAATGTATCTGAAAGTTTTAACTAAAATAATCCAGCCGTTAATTTTTAAATGCTAAAAACATGCTAAAATATTTAAAAACCGTACGTAAGTTTTTTAAGTGTGTTATGTTTTTTAGACGCTGATAGAAAACTAATGAACGGATTTCAGTGAAATAAACGCCAAATTGTAGAAAAATGTCTTGACTATGTATTGGAAAGGTTTCAGCTAGAAATATCGAGCCTTTATTTAGCAAAACACCAACACTAGGTCAAACTGCGTTATTTACAATAAGTACTCCCTGTTTGTAATTAACCCTTTAAAAACAAATTCAGTTTGATCAAGAAGGTATAATGAGCATACTTTAGAAATACTCTCAAGTAACATTTGCGACGTTTTTGATAATGGAAACTTTTTTTGAAAAAACAGAATGGCCCTTTAAACTAAAAGATTTCAACAAAGAAAAAAATCACCACACCAAGATAAAATTATTTGCAACACACACTTACAAGAAATATGTTACTTTTGTAATATAAACTGTCAATCGAAAACAATTCCTATTCATCATACCAGTCAGACTAATTCAATCGGGGTTCAATCTACCGTAATCAAGATTACTCTATATATAGAGTGAAAAATATTCGTTGTGTTGTCATTGAATCATATATTGATCCGATTCGTTATTGAAATCGTACAACGGATATGAGCATTTCAAACTCTGTGTTGTGTAAATGCAGGCGGACAAGCGGAAACAAGAAAGTCATATTACTGAAGTAAATTTGATATTAAAAAGTAGAATTGTGTGCACTAGCTTGATTACATGTCCATCTTACACAATATAAAAAGTAGCGATCGAGAATAGAAATAAAATCCTACAGTAAATTTCTGAATAAATTTAAGTTTTTTTTTGAAAGTTAAATCAGGAAACTCATTTATACTTCGATGCGTAGCAATATAAATGTTTTCATAAAAGTTATAATATTCTCGATTCACTTAGGATCAAGATTTTCATGTATAACTGAATAAATAAATTTTAATAAATTAAAGTGTAACACATAATGACACATCATCCATTTCCACAACAATTATTTCTTCAAGATCACAAATCTGTTCTTATTGATAATCCCGACCCCTAAGCATTGCAGACATTAGTCATTTAATACAAGATGACATATTGATCAAGTTTCATCTTCATGTCTCTTGAAAACTGCCCCATCATTTAAAGATTGATTTTTTTGATGAACTTGCTCTCACTCTCTTTAAATGAATGGTCAAAAGAAACATAATTATCTGACTTGACTTGTCAGTTCAACTAATGGAAAGGAAGGCATCTGTCTTCCACCTCAATAGACCTACAGATGATAATGCAAAAGAAATGTAAACCATTAACTATAGCTGGATTCAATGATTTTAAATGACGACATATTGAATAAATGTCACCCAAATTGCAAATTTAATCAATGAACTGTCTTAAAATGAAAAACTTACCCATTACTCTCAATTTGGAATTCAAGATGACAAGTTTGAATAACATGTTACTCCCTGTGACGAAAAGAAATGAATAATGTTTACCAATGCTATGATTGAAGAGATTCAAAGGTTTTTTCTGTAACATTTTAAGCCTATAGGTCTAAACAAATTGTTCCCACAATTGCAATAATTTGCTGGACATAAATTGTAACCATTCCTTCATTTAATTTAAGAAAAGACATTGAAAATATCATTGATTACTGAAACTAAAGAGCTAACTAGAAGATAGTTTTATATATACTAGATAAAAGCTATGAGATGAAATACAATTTAACTTGCAATTTCTTTGCTCCTTATTGGCCTAATGAAAATGGACAACACCATGCCATAACCGATATTTTCTCCAGGCAGCTAAGAATACTTCTGAGTCCTCGCCGTGGCAACATTTTGCCAAATTTTTCGCTATGCCACTGAGTAAGCGGCACATGTATCTCGGTTTATCGCCCAATCCTAAGGTAATTGAGACGGGGTTTCTAGACGTTATCTTTTAAAGATGTTGGTAATGGTATATATTATGATAAAAAAAAATGTTGGTACTTGATACGAATTTCTTGGTATAAAAAGTAAACTTCTTGGTATATAACATGAATAATTTGGTACATGTATATGATTAAAGATTCCGGTACATAATATGTATTTCAACAAAATTTCGACTTCTTGGAATGTGATATTTACATGTTGGCAGATGCAATTCGGAAGTATATGCGTTCAGAATTTCCCCTTACACGAATTTTACAATATTTTGTGTCGAATAGGGTAAATTAGTAACAAAAGGACTCTTTTGTACTCATTTTATGGAATTTTATAACATTTGCCTCCTTATGTGTAGGATAATGCATGGTTTCGAGGGATTAGTTGACATAATGCCCGCGGGTTCGGGAAAGCACGAGGGCCGAAGGCCCGAGGGCTTTTCCGAGCCCAAGGGCATTATGTCAACTAATCCCGATAGAAACCATGCATTATCCGACATAAAAACCGATTCCTAATTCAATAATTGGTAAATATGTTGAAAAATCAATCAATACATTTAACATCACATGGGAGGTAATCCATGTCGTGTGAAAAAATGTTCCAGAATTTTCAGAAATATTTAGTTTTTAATATTAAATATCTAATTTTACATTAAAAAATTCTAAAATGTAGTATTGAAAGATATAAATCCCTCGAAAAGTAATTACGGTCTAAAAATCTAGTTTTTAAATTTTTAAAACCGTTTTTAAAAAATAAGATGACCAGTAAAAAACATTACAAGAAATGTGAGGGTATATATTGTATTATAGGAAGCAAGAAACCTTACAGATCACTGGGATGTGACTTGATAATGTCTAATAAGATTGCATACTGGGTCACTGGGTAGTGACTAGTTACGATTAATCAGCTTGATTTTGAAACTTCAATATTAAGTTTGAAAGAAACAAAAATCTTTAAGACGTAGAGTTGATTGCTCAAATGTATTGGTGTTAGATTAAAGTATATTCTCTCGAATGTACTTTGGTAGAGGGGATATTATCTCAATTGTACCTGTCCACGGGGATATTATCTCGAATATCCCTGGGTTGAGGGATATTCTCTCGAATGTCCCTGGGTTGAGGGATATTAGCAAAAAGAAAGACCTGCCATAACAATAGGATGACGTCACAAGAGGTTTTTATGTAAACATATTATACCACCAACCAAATAATTTATGCAGGTAACCAACGTAATCAAATGAAACTATTAAATTGCCTCAGTGTGGTCACTAAAAAAAAATTGCGTCAATTTTTGTTTCCGATAAAATGAGAATCGATTCATTTTTGACGTGCGATAAAGACTGCCTATTTCAATGTATTCTTCGTTTTTTGTGAATGAAATATTCGATAACAGATTTATAAAACATTTAGAAATCGCGTGTCTGGCATGGTCCTAATCATATCTAGTCTGTACTAAGATTTGTGAAACATTAAACATCAGTTCTCCAGAGAAATCTGTATAATAATCACAAACTTAGTAAATTCCATGATGTAACGAAATGCCACAAATGATTAATTCCACGAGAAAAATGTTGCTTTTTATTGTACGCAAACAAATTGATCCTCTTAATTCCAATTAAGAACCTTTATTGAAAACGAAATTGAAGCGTAAAAAAACCTGTTCCCTACGATAAAGATAAAAAAAAAAACCGTAAACCAGTCCGCTGTACCAATTGATTTGATGTATTGGCGAATTTAGATGTGGTAATTTGTAACCTGATGTGCCATCTCTTCACAGATGTAACACAATAGTCATATCTGACTGAAGATAGTGTTGGGTCAAGTCTTCAAATCGATTTTCTGTCTTGAATAATATACCATTCGGCAATTTCATTAAATTCGAATGAATACAAATGTTTTAATTTATTTGAAGTGTTTATCTGAGATTCTTGTCTTATTTATCTAACTTGTGCTTCTAATATGCCATTGAAAGATTATTATTGAGGCCGTCTGCATGTTTGTGTATGTGAAAAATGTGTTTTTAAAGTACTTGTACCTTTATCGGTGTGAAACAAAACTTTTCCAATCTATTCAAGCAAGGTATTTGTTCATTTCCAGCTATTTGTATCAGCATTTTGTTTGCTTGGTAGGTGTTTTCATGGTCGGTCAAAAGTGGGCGAAAGTCGAGAACGAAAAGTATATGTAGTCTTGTCAAACTTTCTCATTGGTCATAATGATTGGCATTATCTCTAATAGCCCAATCTTGAATAAAATAGCACCACGTCAAATTTCATGCATTTTAAATCATTTTCTTACATGTGTATTTTATTATATATTGTGCACATTCAAATGATTTGATAACCGATATGCACCTGGACAATGTAAAAGACGGTACAAAACTAATTCATCGACGTGCGCTGAATGCGAAACTGGTAAACATTCTCATCTGTTATTCTTTCTCTCTTCTTAGATTAGTATCTATGTAAAGGCAAATTCTATGTCCTATTTGAGAGTAACTTATCTACAACTGAGATTAAATTACTATCATGTACTCTGTGCACCTGGGACAATACGTTCTTTATTTATCTTGGGAATTAACCAAAAAATCGCTATATTTAGCTTAGCTACGATATGACGATGTATTATCATAAACATACTATTCGTTAAATTCAATTTTATCAGATGATATAATCAAGTGAATATATGAGGCTGTATTAATTACTTCAGAGGGTTCTCTAAACATGTAGAGTTCACTTATGGCATAGTTTTCACACATCAAAATATTAACGATTGTTCCTGGACATTTCATAAGGCAACTGTAAATCAAAAACAGCATCTAATAATATTAGTTTACTGTATAGACTAACTATTGATGTTAAATTTCATCGTGGTAAATTAAATTAGATTAAATAGATCATATAAGACCTAATTCAATCAAATTTGAGATTGCATCAATATGTTTTCAGTAATAGACAACATCTGGTATTAACACAAAATTAAAGATATACAAAATGTAATCATTAAATACTAAATTCTGTTTTTAAGTGTTAATATTTTTTCCAGTCAATTGAAGTTGACAAATCTGTGATAATAATAATAATAGTTGGCGCAAATTACTTTTCAGTTCCTATTGCGCCCTCGATCAATAAATTTCTGTGAATGAAGTAATTCTCAAGATTCATTAAACAAAAAAAGTTTTTCGGTTTTTCTTGAAGATGTGTATAGATTTTGAAAATCGCAGTTCTGATGGTAAGTTGTTCCATAAAACAGGTGCGGAGTAAGAGAAAGCTCATTTGGTGATTTCGTCGAGGTTAACTGATGGCACGCTTAATAAACATGGACTTGAAGATCTTACGGTTCCTGTTGGATTTGAAAATTCGATCAGTTGTTGAATGTATGTTGGAGATTGTTTTTTAAGGCACATATCTTCTGAAAAATCGTGATTTTCTTCATAATTCGGGTTCTTTGTGTCTTTGCACACATCCATGCAAAAATATATACATATCAGAAGTAAAATCATGATCAACGAATTTGGTGCTTCGTGTAGACTATAATTATGATCAAAAAGCTTCGAATTATCGTTTTGTTTATCGGTCGCTAAGGCCGCCATTTTGATTTTTTGAGTAGGAAAGGGTTGCAAACAAATATTAATAGCACTGAGTCACTTGATGCTGCAACTGGTTCTGGTTTTTAAGTCATAAATTAACAGATTTCTTTCATGATCAACGAATTTGGTGCTTAGTGTAGACTATACTTATGATCAAAAAGCTTAAAGGGGACCAGTCTTCATTTTTATTGGTTGATTTGGGTCTTGAATATACTTAAGTATCCTTCAGAAGCACTAGAAATGTACGAAAATTGCATATTTCCTCCAAATATATCTTAAATTAGACATTTCTCCTTCTATTTCTATAGATGACTTTTCTTTATATTGCATAGTATCGCTAATGTGTAGTAGGGCATTATAACTTTCAAATGCTAATAATGATGGATGCACATGGATTTGAAGACTCAAATTTCAATGGTGAGTTGTGATAACCAGTACTAAATTGCTGAGCTAAAAAAAAGTCCCCGTTTCTGAGACTTGGAAAAATCGACCCACGAAAATGAAGCCTCTGCCTCTTTAAGAATTATCGTTCTGTTTATCAGTCATTAAGGTCGCCATTTTGATTTTTTGAGTAAGAAAGGATTGCAAAGAAATATCAATAGCACAGCTAAACCAAACCTTTAAAATTGCTGACAAAATATCCCTCGTGCCCACTGTAACTTCATGATTCAAATCTTATTGTTTTTAAGCCAAATTCTTCCAAAAAATATGTAAAATCTTTATATGCGACAAAATTTATATATGAAAAATTTAAATAAAACAGTTACGATGGCAGATTTGAGAATTTAGGTTTGTATCACTACTAACCAGGTTGTAACATGTCATCTCGTTCTAAATACAATCAAATGCACAATGCCATACAATGTGTAAGAGTCATTTTTAAAGAACAGTCAGGTCTATCGATTTTCAACTCAATTGTTACAGTAAACAGCCTGTAGCACATGGTGTTGGAACTTGTGTCTTTCCGTATTTTGGCACTTGCATAATATTCCATCCAGGGCTTCAATTCGGGTGTGGATGACACACAAATGTTCACCAGAGATAAGGCGACACGCTTTACGGAATTCTCTCTAAAATTTTCCAAAACGATTGGATATGCAAAAGATAATGGACCACGGCCATATCCGCCTAACGAAAAATTTAATCGGGAGAAAAATTAAACTTTCTCAAACCTTTCGATTTAGGTCCAATAACATCCATTTTAAGTTTCAACAAAATTGGTTGAAAACTAAGATAGTAATAGCATATTCAAGACTTTGGGGCAAGGGCAATAACTCTGCTACTAACAGTCAAAAATAGCTCAAATTCGAACTTGATCTTTGTTTTCTGAATATGTATATACATACCAAATTTCGTTTAATTCTATCAAAAATTCTAGTCTTTAAAGCGTTTACAAGCAATTGATGTTGATAGAAGCACTTACTGTATAGAGGTTAAATGGGAAAACTCCTCAAAACTGATGAAAGAGGCCTAAATCTTGAAAAAAGCTTTAATTTTAATCAGGAGTAAACTAAACTTTCTCAAACCTTTCGATTTAGGTCCAATAACATCCATTTTAAGTTTCATCAAAATCGGTTGAAAACTAAGAGAGTAATAGCATATTCAAGATTTGGGGCAAGGGCAATAACTCTGCTTCTAACAATCGAAAATAGGTCAAATTCAAACTTGATCTTCGTTTTATAAATATGTATACACATATCAAATTTCAATTGATTCCGTCAAAAACTGTAGTTTTTAGAGAGTTTACTAGCAAATGTTGAAGGACGGACCAACGGATTTGGGGCAAGGGCAATAACTCTGCCTTTAATGATCGAAAATAGCTCAAATTCGAACTTGATCTTCGTTTTATGAATATGTATACACAAATAAAATTTCATTTGATTCCGTCAAAAACTCGTAGTTTTTAGAGCGTTTACGAGCAAATGTTGACGGACGGACGGACGGACAGGGGTACCGACAATATACGTCCTCATAGAGAGAGATAAGGGCGTATAAAAATGGCACCACGCAAAGCAAATCATCTGCTTATCTTAAGATTAGGTCGCAATAAGCCCAATCTAATTAAAATTAGATTACATTTCGTTTCGGTTGTTTTTTGAGTGTCGACTCCATGTAATCTAACCACTTCTATAAGGCGGTCATCTTCTGGTAACGAAAATTTCAGCCAGTCAAAAACTACCTTCAAGACCGCGGGTCTATGCATTAATATGCATTGTGGGAAGACGAAACAGAAAGTAAAGCGACACAGCAGTCCAAATTATGACGTAATTCAAAATTTACAAATATAAACGTTGCTCTGATTGGTGGAGGGGTGGCACGTGCTATAAATAGTTTATTGTCACCAGAAGATGCTCGCCTTATAGATTAGATTACATGGAGTCGACAATCAAAAAATAACCGAAACGAAATGTAATCTAATTTTAATTAGATTGCAATAAACCATGAAGACATATCATCGTATTGTTCACTAAAGTAGCGTACTCACTTTTCGACATAATTTGATCCCGTACACATACGACAACAGTTCGGCAACATGTTGGGGCAACTAACAACTTTTTGTTGACAACATGGCATTTCGGCAACGTGTTGTCGAAAATGTTGTCAGTGTGTACGCTACTTTATAGAAATGCTAATATGAGAACCATAAGACTACAAATGACTTATAAATCACACATTAATTTCAACTTCTAACAATCACTTGCTGTTTGTGTACACATCTTATTGTGGGACTTTGCTACCGCAAAGTCCCAGTTTGTTTTCGAAATGTCTATTCTTTTTTTTGTTTTTTTTTTTTTCGATTTTTCCACAGGGCACACAGCCTAAACTATGCTAGCTGCAACAATTCGGAAATATGTTCTGACGTCGCATCATGGCGACGTACTTTTTAAATATAAATTGGAACATTTTTGCAAAAGTGCAAATTGCACATTGCAACCTGAGCAAAAACGGGTATTTTGACCCTGGAAGCCACATTTTTGGGCCGATTTTGCTCGGGTTTTCATTTTTGAAATCTGTGACTAAATTCCGATGTGATACAGGTTAAACAATTTCAAATTTCGAAAATTCGTAGCATACATTTTTTGGCCGATTTTCGAAATTTTTGGGCCATTTTTTTGTTTTTTTCGGATTAATCTGACATTTTGATAAAAGATGCATGTCACTAATGTAAACAATTTGACGTATTCAAAATTTTTGCGTCACTTCCGGTTAAAGTGGAAAATCGATTTTCACTTCCGGATGAATAACTTCCGGTGTAATTGAAATATTTCAACGAAATTATGTTTGTCGTTATTAATTGTAATTCTATGGCCGATTTTAAAATAAAATTTAGTCCGAAAAAAATACTTTGGCCGCCATCTTGATTTGACACTTTTTCATAAAACTCAAAATGGGGCTTCGGGGGAGAATGGGATTGGTCAAATTTTCATGTTGGTGTATACTTTAGTCGATGGCGACAAAAATGTTGCGAATGGATTTTTGAATTTGACTTTTGCTTTTTTGCAACTTCCGGTCGCATTTTTTTCAATTTTTGAAGGCTTCTATCTTGTGACCTTGACCTTTGATGACCTTGGCCTTTAGTAGGTCAAAGGTAATTGACCTTGGCTATCAGATGATACTTTGAAATTTGACATCCGACATATACATCCGGTTTTATAGCTCTCCGAAAATAGCCAAATTCGCAACTTTGTAGTGCTCCTACAGGTGACCTAATTAACCTAGAGAGTTCATTTTTGCATATTTTGAATGGGCTTTATGAGTTCTTTCGAACGATATGTCACAATGTACTGTAATGCAAAATTTGATTTTTTTTTAAATTTTGCAATTCTGGAAACCTTTACCCGATTTTTTGAATATATTGACATTAATAAATGCACATCTCATGATCTTTTAAGTTCGGAGGCTTTAGATTTGGAACATAATTAAACATACCCATATAAATGTATCCATCAAAAAAAATTCACGTTGGCATGGCACATTCGGGTTAAATTTTCATTTTGTTTACATTTTGTTGTCTAGAAAAAATATATATAGTGTAAGCGTGGACAAGCACCCTTTCAATGCTGACCAGCTACCTTCGACCAAATGTGGTCGGAAAACCTCTCTTTTTATCTGTCAGGATGTATAGAGAGTTAGGTCTAAATTTAATCCGGAATCCACCATTTCTACACGATTTACTTTGCAAATTAGGCCAAAGATCATCAGCTATACTGATCTGATTTAATATGGGAGATAACTCCTGAAGGCTTGAAAAATCATCATTCAAGAAACTGATTAATGGACAACTCCAATCTGCCTAATACGACTCTGTGTAGGACTTATTCAATTAATACTGGGCTGTCATTGTTTAGGGTTCTGGTTATGCCTTGGTTGTGCTCCTGTGCACATTAAATACAAATTTCCCAGTAACCCCTGCGTTTCCTGACTCTCCTATACGTTTAACACTCAAAGGCCTAGGTAGACAAAAGAGGAAAGGACCCCCACACACTGACTACACTGCCGAGTCCTTCATCTCTTTAATTCGAGGGGATACGTTTGCCTCGGTAGTAGGGCGTTTCACACCCAGATAATTCCCACCCGGACAATTCCCGCCCGGCCAATTCATATCAGGACATTTCGCACCAGGATGATTTGCACCAGGACAACTTCCACCCGAGATATTTCACACCCGGGCACTTTACACCCAGGACAATTACCATCCATACCATTTGGATTATAATAATAGTTACGTTTCATCAAGCTAACTTCCTTCCGTTCTAATCTGCGAGGTAGCCTAGTCTACGCTCGACTGATCCGACAATAAATTTCTCGCTAACATGGTGAATTCTTATCTCGAAATGTTCAATTTTAGATTTTGACCTTTGTTGACATATATGATTGTATATCTAGTTAACCAATGGATGTAAAGACTTTAGGCATTATTAGATATATTAATATTGATAAAGTCACAACAAAAACATTGACGTGGGCATGGTACATCCAAGTGAAATTTTATTTTTGTAGAATTGTAGCATTTAAAATGTTTTCAAAAAACGACGTTGCCTACAGTTACAGCATTGCTTTAGTCATGTGAAAGGCTCGTTGATTTCGACCTTGTAGTTCAAAAAAAAAAGGAACAGGGTTAAGAAATTTAAATTTTTCTGTTTTAACCTTGACCTAGACCTTACTAGAATCAAATGACACTGAAATATTCCATTTCTTGCGTCAACTTCCGGTCTTATTACTGTGTACATTTTCAAAGTCTATATGTTTCATTACATATCTCATTACTTTGACTTGGAATGACCTTGACCTTCAGGGGGTACGGTCATGTGTCAGATCTGATGACTACTTCCGGTTTCACATCCTTAAACAAGTGGTTGCCTAGCAATATACGCCCACTTACACTACATAAATTGTCAATATATCAAGGAATGTTACTATCTTAATTTTTGTTGGATGATGTTCAGATTTGAATTCATCCAATATCTTGTTAATATAAAGCATCTAATTTCATAACTAATAAAACTCCGTAAATATTTGTCGAATCGATCCGGAATTCAAACTTGTCCAAGATTTTATGGATATTAACCTACACACAAAAGTTTATTACATTCCTACCACTGTGGTCTCTATCATGTTCATGACTTCACAAGTCATTTTTAACATATTTTAGGTGTAAAACTCCGTAAATATTTGTTGAATCGATCCGGAATTCGAACTTGTCCAAGATCTTATGGATATAATCCTACACACAAAATTTTATTCAAATCAAACCAAAACTGTGGTCTCTATTGCGTTCACAAGCCATTTTTAACACATTTTGGGTGTTAAACTCCGTGAATTTTTGTTGAATCGAACCCAAATTCGAACTTGTCCGAGATCTTATGAATATAATCCTACATACAAAATTTTATTCAAATCCAACCAAAACTGCGGTCTCTATCGCGTTTACAAGCTATTTTTAACATATTTTGGGTGTAAAACTCCGTGAATTTTAGTCAAATCAAACCCAAATTTAAACTTGTCCGAGATCTTATGAATATAATCCTACATACAAAGTTGTATTCAAATCCAACCAAAACTGTGGACTCTATCGCATTCACAAGCCATTTTTAACGTATTTTGGGTGTAAAACTCCATGAATTTTTGTCGAATCGAACCCAAATTCGAACTTGTCCGAGACCTTTTGAATATAATCCTACACATAAAATTGTATTCAAATTCAAGCAAAACTGTGGTCTCTATTGCGTTCACAAGCCATTTCTAACATATTTTGGGTGTAAAACTCAGTGAATTTTTGTCGAATCGAACCCAAATTCGAACTTGTCCGAGATCTTATGAATATAATCCTACATACAAAATTTTATTCAAATCCAACCAAAACTGTGGTCTCTATCGCGTTCACAAGCCATTTTTAACATATTTTGGGTGTAAAACTCCGTGAATTTTAGTCGAATCAAACCCAAATTCGAACTTGTCCGAGATCTTATGAATATAATCCTACATACAAAATTTTATTCAAATCCAACCAAAACTCTGGTCTCTATTGCGTTCACAAGCCAATTGTGGACAGACGGACCGACGGACGGACGGACGGACGGACGGACAGGGGCGACGGCAATATACGACCACATTTCAATGTGGTCGTATAAAAAGTACAAATTTCGAAATTTGTAGACGCATTTGGCACTAAGGATTTCACTTCAGGATAGATTATTTTTATAGATTCCTTTTAGCAAATTTGCACATTTGCAAAGTCCCACTCTGTGCCACGTGTGGCTCTAGTTTATATTGCTAATAAAATAGAATTAAGTAGACTTATCCCGTAATATCGAGTTATTGGTCTCCTTTATCTTGTAAAATTGGCAAAAGGCAGTGTAGACAACTAATAGAATTACCTTGTTGTCTTCAATTAATTAGTTGTATGTATGTAAAACAAAATATAAAGGAGTATGCTATTTATATTGCGGTTGCAACGACAGATTTTGATTATATTAAATAAAACTAATTAAAATTTAAAACGTTTGAGTTCAATATTAAATGAAAACAACATTACAATGTTTGTCATAACATTTACTAGTTAATATATTTTCAAGTATTTATGAAGATTATCTGCCGAGAAAGGGTTTTCTTGGTTTTTAAAAGTGTTTTATAAAAGTTCTTTCTTTACTAGTTAAAATATGTAGACATTTAAAAACATTTAATAATTTCGGCTAATAGATAATCTTTCTTCAGCAGATTAATCTTTAGGATGTTCAAACGTGCTTCTTGGTAAATGGCCAATGCCAATTATTCATAATTTTCTGGCTAGGAATATATCGACCCTACAATATACACAAGTACATGACGTAGTAGATGTACATTGTATATGGCAATAAGATATACAATTTACCTAGGATTGAATATACATTTTGTAAATATACAAACATATACCCCTTGAATAGCGTTGGATACATACATGTTATTCGATCAAATTATTTTCATAATAGCGCAGTCACTACGTGTCGTAAAGACCGAAAGTTAAAAAATAATCAAGCAGAAAAAATGATAATCTTCTCTCTCGCCTCCATAATAAAAGCTTAACAACAGAACAGGGAATAATTTCATACTCTAAGAAACGGAAATAGATTCAGTTAGTAACATGCAAATGAGGCAGAAACCATCAGGCTCAGCGGTATCGGATTGATAACTCATTTATTGTAAGGAATTGGCCTATTGACCTGCCGACAGCAAGGAATTATGCATCGAAATTAAGAATCAATGGCACCAGTTGCTGGAGGTTAATCAATAATTCTAGAATAATGTCCAGTCTAACGAACATCTTTTACAAGCCTCCATATATACACTTAAACCAGTCTGAAACCGGTATTTTCTTGCTTGCATATAAGAGGGCAAACGTTTCAGACATCTTTGTTTCACAAATAAAGAAAATCACAACGCGCGACTATCGTCTAAAACCAACGACATAATAATGCTCATTCTAGATTAACGCAAAATAAGATGATCATAAATTACTTTAGATTTCTGATTTTGCCATGGGCACAATTGCTGCCTGCAATTTATGAAAATGAAACTATTCTTCTTCGATAGGTAGATAATATTTTATAAAGAAAGTGAAGCAGAGGCAAGGTTGCAGTTGAAGGAATAGAGAACACGTGAATCAGTCGATAAGGCATTTTCGTGTGATATATATATAATACTTTTTTTGTAATTATACGCCTTGTAAGATTTGAATATTGAATATTTACATTATGTATTGTTATAATTATTTATTTCCAAATTATATTATAACCTACATCAATGTCGGAAGTAAACTTCGCTGCTCTTACGATTATGAGTTGTCGGCAAATTAAAGTATTAGTTGGTCTTTCTCTATGAGTTTTCTCTTTACTGTCTGACACTGAAATCTTATCAGAATACAAGAAACCAGATACCCTCAATATTTGAAAATACTTGTATTTTATGAGGATATGGGTAATTAACACATGATCACTGTACGTGTTGGCACGAGTTCATAAATCTGTTTATCTGCAATGATAAAACCATTTTATTCGTTTATTTATCGAGAGAGAAATACTTGGTTGGACTGGCCAACTAATAAACGTATTCTACTTATGTTTTATTTAACAGTGGGTGGTTTTTATAATATATTGATATGCAAATATTCATTAAAAGAAATCATACGCATTGTTTCGTACTAGAATAGGTGTATTTGAATTTGTAATGTTTTCTGAAAAGCTTTTAAAAAATTAATAAGGTTATGCAAATCTTCAAATGTAATGTTTCGTACAAGAATAGATGTATTTGAAGAGGTAAGAATTTCGAAAGTAGTTCTATTAAGTAATATGGTTGCCATATAAAGCTCCTTCAACCAAATCTGCCACTACTGCGCGTTTACATTTCAATGCAAGAACACCGGAGGTAGCATTATCAGGTCGTTTCACTTGACCACATATTTCGATATTACATGTATAGAATACGGCCTACTTTAAATGAATGTGCTGTGAAATCATGTGAGAGATGCATTTGAATACCTTTGTTATCATAGTAATTCTATGTATATTATACTTTCTAGTGTGGTATTACAGGTTTATAATGAAAAAACTGTTATAGAATAATATATACATGTATAATAAATAAAGTGCCAAATTACCCAGATTTTTAGTAAGCCGCCCAATTATCCAAAGTCATCCACGTTCACCAAACAAATGATAAAAATTTAAATTGCTGCATTCGAGCTTGCCGTATTGAAGCCCTGAATATGACAGTAAGAATCCAGATTTCTTTTATATTATTATCAACATGTTAAGAAACCCAACTAAAATGAAAGACATGACTGTCAATTACCACAACTAACGATAACATTCTCAAGTGCTTATTGAAGTGAGATATCCCTCAATTTATACGGATATATATTGACACAAGAAACGATTTGGAATTTGATCTAATTATTATTTAACCATATCAAAAATGTATCTAGTGCCAAAACATTCATTGAAATATTACTGTCAATAAGCTCAACTTCCGGAGAAAAACAGAAACTTCTAATAAAATTCTGAAAGTCATTTAATTTATAAACTTCGCCCTTCCGTTATATTTTAAAAGCAAATTTAAAAACAGAGAACAGCAATACTTGATAACATTATACAAATTTTTTAATGCATATAGTTAAGTACAGTCGTTTGGGATATTTAGAAACCATAAGGCTGTTAAGCAATGGTAACATTATTAATAATTAATTAATATTAGTGTTAAATTATTTTTCTTATTTGTTAATGCATTACTTTTCTGCACTTTCAATTACGTTTTTAAATTTAGCCAATATCCAGGGTGGAATAAGGTAAAATATGTCGATATCTTCACATTTACACAGGTATAAATACTATCCTTCGGGATACAAAGGATTTGTCAAAGAGGTTAAGCAGGATAAAAAATGTAATAAACATTACAATAACTGATATTTTCAAATATTATTTATCTTCTATGCAATGGTTACACTCCAATCCTACGTCAGATTCTATAGTATTTGATAATAGTTTAGTCTCATAAACAGACTCATATTATTTGTTATGGAATCAATAAGAACATTAAAAGTAGTGTTGCCCCGGGTATGTCTGAATATTGCCTTTTTCGGTATTATTAAATTTATGGCTAAATTACTTCCGTTTATGAGACATGATTTCAATTTATGAAGGATGAATCGTTCTGGTTAAAGGTTGGATATACTTACCAGACCATAGGTTTGTTCAATATTTACTCAAAGCTATAAGCTTTTTTTACTCAGTGACAGCAGTATAACTGTAGCTTATGTTCATATATTATATTAACTACAAGTGGACTAAGTATGGTATGGATAATGAATTTACAATACAAAAATCTCGAATGAATTGGTAATTTGATAGCTCAATGGGTTGGTTATCAATGAAGTTCAAGTTAGTCCCTTTTTTTCGAAATGTACACACCTTCCTGAACCAAGACTGCGGTAGTTGCAGTAATCATTCAACTTTCCTAGACTATGGCAACGTGTTCCTTTTTATTTTAATTAGATTGATCTGAAATTTCACGTGCAGGGATATGTCACTCATGTTAACAAGGTACCATGGTTAGATTTTTTGCAACACTTTCGGTTTTCGTGTGAAATTGATCAAACTTAAAAATACTAACTTCCGGTGTAATCAACATAATATGTCAACGAAATAAATGCCAGTCGTTAGCCATCGTTGTATCTCATCTGATTTTCAAATAGAATTCAGTCCGCTAGTGCAACTTTGGCCGCCATTTTGATTTTCCTCAAATACCTCAATGTTTATTCATCCAATTTGGCTGAACCGAATTGCAAAATTTGGTGTCAAATGAAAGAACATAAAAATTGGAGAAATAATGAAAGTGCATTTTTGAATTCCGATTTTTTTTTTTTTTTTTTTTTTGCAATTTCCGGTGAATTTTTTCAGTTTTTGACGGCTTATATCTCATGACCTTTACCTTTGATGACCTTGACCTTCATTCGGTCAAAGGTCATTGACTTTGGCTACCAGATGATACTTTAATATTTGGCCTCCGATATCAACTTCCGATTTTAAAGCTGTCCGAAAACAGAAAAATTTACATCTTTGGACTGGTGACCTAATTCATCTAGAGAGAGTTTTTTTCAGATTCTGAATGGGCTCTATAGGCTCTTTCGAACGATATATGGATTGCAATGCAAAATTTGAATCTTTCATATTTTGTTATTTGGGAAACCTTTACCCTATTTTTAGATTTTTTTTTACATTGATATATATGCATATCTCATGATCTTAGAGTTTAGAGGATATAAATTTGGAACATAATTGAACAAACCCTTTTTAATGAATCATCAAAGAAAAATTATTGTGGGCGTGACACATCCGGATTAAATTTTTATTTCCTTTATATTTTGTGGTCTTGAAATAAATCATATAAAATATGCTTTTCCGTGAAAATGCTTTTGCACACACTTTTCGTATTACTTTAGCTCAATTATAATAAAATCACAGATGTTTCAGCTTTTTTTAGTTGGTTTTAGAATTTATAAATTTTAGATTTTGACCTGTGTTGACATTGATGATTCGTAACTTTTAGTTCAAAAAAAAATCCGAATAAAATTGGATCTAAAATAGAGCCATAAATTGGAAAATCTGAAATTTATTATCATTCCCCAAAGTTTCACACTTCATCGTACGAAATTCTGCCATAATACATGTAACATGCGTAGTTATGGCTGGCCGCTCCGAGAAGAATTCGAAAAAAAAAGAAACATTCTGAAAAGCAAAACAATGCAGTGCGTTCGATCACTGCAAAAAAAAAAAGAATTGACAATTCGATAACAAAGTGAGACTTTGGTGAAAAATGATAAGGCTTATACTTAATACACAATCTGTCATGGTATTTAACGAGAAATAACATATTACGGGTATCATGCTTATTATATCTAAATTTAACTTCCAACTAATGTATGTCTGAAGCATAGAAATAACCATTACTGGCGCCATCTCATTACAACATTATAAAATTATATTTAAAAAAACCTTAACCCACTGTCTTTTCCCATGCATCGTCAAAATCGCTGCATTCAAGTAGGCCTATAATGCTACTAACATTACACTTTGTTTTATTTCCTTCCAGTGTGGGCTTTAGTTCCATTACCTGCCAACATAATATCAACTTGCTGAACATTTCAAATTTCCGTCTTTAAATAGTATAATAAGAAATAATCCGATGAAATTTATATTGTTTAACACCGAAAGAGAAATCAATGTATCGAAATAGTAAGACCTTAATATTCGATATAAAATAAATTTATTTTTATTACGACTCAGGGTTACCTAGGAGAAATACACACCGTATATCAATTTACAGTAATCTAGTGTAATTAAATGCTTGTTTTAAGATTACAACATTATTTCCATAAATTAGTTGCTAAATTGTTTGTAAATAGTCCAATACAATACGGCAGCCTTTGTCATTCAAAATCAGTCTTCATTCTGAAATTCGCTGTTGGAGGTCATATGGAAATAAGGAAGTCAATAATAAAATAAATGAATATTATGTGATTTTTTTATGTATATATTATTATTATTTTTGGTTCTTTTTCAAGAAAAAAGTGAATGGAATATATATACAATAATTCATATTATATTTGAAAAACACAAAGTAAAAACAAATAATTATACAAGATAGATATAAGAAACAATATGAATTTTGAGTAACCATAACATAACAACCCCATGCAAATATGATAACTATGTCACAATACTAGATTTGATAATCAATATATCATAATATTTTCCTTTGAGATTATAAATACTTAGTTGTGCGGACTGAAATGTTGCATTTCAACAACACTACAACTCTCTTCCGATAATTGAATTAGATATAAACAAAGAATTCGTCGAATATTGCATATTAACAAAATTTGGTCAAGATCCATACACAGACTGATAGGCACTATAATATATATTTCTTGATTATGTGGAAGAAAGATTTGATGAAAAAAAAGAATTGGTATTTCAACTTAAAACAAACTGTTTATAGAATTATAAAACGATGCCATCGCTTCATATAACTTAAAATCGATTTATCGTCTGGATTTCTTATCATTTTGATTTGAGGAATAAAGAGGGTCAAATAAGTGATAGAAACGAGGATATGAAAGCAAATTAATTAGTACTCACCACATCGATCAGTTGGGACAGCCGCAGGCCTAGTTTTACAGTTAAAGGATTTTGCTTGCCAGCTGCTGGTTTGATAAGTTTATTATAGTTGCTTTTCTTCATAATATCAAAATGAAGGGTCTTTGCCGCCGGTTGAGGAGGATCAATTTTCTTCCCTGGCCTATTTGTTTCCATAGGCGATGCAACAGAAAGAATAATCGGCAAAATTAAAAAGTAAACACCAATGATATTTTTCCTCAAAACCATGATGTCGTTCCAAACATATAGACAATTATCTTGATAAGCCAGTATGGTAATTATTTCATATTTCCACCATATTACAAGTTATATTAACAACACGTTACCACCGGCACATAATGTACACAATGTTTGAACACATTTAAGATCGTGTGGTAACAAATCTGGTTTCAATTAAAGTATTAAGAGATCGGGGATTAATATCACAATTATATTATATAAAACGGATATATTAAAGAGTCTTGTCGAATACAAATATAATCCATAGAATACGTGTCTGTACGTTCAATGGCGTTAGCTTCTTATCGCCGAGAAATAATATAATAACTCCCTTCTTTAAAGTCGACACTGATTCGTCACTCGCGAGGAAATAAATGCAATTTTTCTTAATAATCTTAGAAAGCTAGTCTAGTTAATGTATGCTTCACTTAACACAAAACATGAAAAAAAGTCAAACGTTGATTAAGTAAAGCGAGTATAGATTCCTGTTAAAGTTTAGAGTCCATAGTTTGATTCAAACAAGAGACCCAACAGTCCACTGATAACTCAGAAGTATATCGATCCTAACGATGAAATCTTCAGACGAAAACACAGAATATATCCATTCGGTCGTCACTATAACGAAAATTCTCATTTAACAAACGACAACCTAGAAGATATTTATAGAACTTCACGTGCGCACAGGCACTTAAATCTATGTAAAGGTATCAGAGAGTTTGAAGTAGAAAACATATTTTGTAGTGAAGTAATAAAAAATGGCAGGCAACAGCTGTTAAGTTAGTCTAGTAAGTCAGTAAAAAAATCTCAAAGGAATGTGATAAGTCGATATTAATATGCTAGGATTTGAGTGACACCTTTGCGTTATAATCACACTAATCTCCAATGTAAATGGAACATGAGAATACATTTGTAAGCCTTTGCTTTTTTATTTTTAAAGAAAAACCCCCTTGATTTATTTAAGTTAGATTTCAAAATATAGAACTGTTTTCGTTTTTTCGTTATCTTTTTATTTTATAGACAAAAAATAAAAACTTTCAGACTATACTCGAATGACAAGTAAGTGAATGAATCGACTCTAATAATAATTTTTCAATATTGAAATACATGAAAATTGTTCTACGTTACACCCCGAGCGTTAAGATTGTATATTATATTTATATTAAATAAGATTTTACCGTAAGGATTCATAGTTAGCTTGACTTTGAAAGGTATGCATATTATATTAATAAACCTATGGTTGAGTCAATTATTCAAATGAAACTGTCGTAAATATCAAATATCCATTTTATTGTTTTAATATACCAAAATAAATTAAATATAAATATGACCCCAAATTGAGGTTGATTTGATTAGTATATTAAATAAATAATATACCAACTACTGGATAGATCAATATATGTATATTCAACTTGCTAGAATAGTACCCTCAGTAAATAGTTGATTTTTAGTAACATATGGCAAATTAACAAGTCTATTTATATGATATATAGAACTACTACAGAGACTTATGGTTGAATTACATATCATTTTAAAGGCCAGTTCACACTGATATTTTTCGACAGTAAAAGAATCCACAATATATTTCCCATAGAAATGGCACTGCCATTTATGTTGAGTGATGACATGGCATTGGCATTACTATTCCCTTGTAATCATAAAAATGTTTCGTTCCGTGCAAATTATTCTTGAATACGTTATTTATTTACTTAATGTGATAACTGAAGAGTATCCTTGGTTCATTCATCAATGTAATTTAATGCGTTAATGTGAAAAGTTGGCAACAAATCATATTGTCCGAACTTGTATCTTATCTTACACCTGACTTAGAAATGTTAGTTACTGTCAAGTATGTGATATATTCATATAAGACATATAAGATTTTACACTCTAAAAATCACTCTGTTTGCAGTCAAGAAAAGGCCGCCATGCAATGTGCTCATTTGAGAGAAATAAAACTTGATGGCTATGTTTGAGAAGTAAAATTTTATGTTTACCCTAAAAGGTATTTTTCTTTTAAAGAATTTGTATACATGTACATTCAATAACGAAGAGTAACTCAATACCAATACAGGCCAAGATAGAATATAGGCATTTATTGGTGTGCACGTGTGTCTGTTTTTTAAATACTGTAAGGATATCGTAAATGAAGCCAAGATATTTTGCCGCCGGGCTTTCAAGAAGTACTCTAACAGGTATGGAATGTGGGAAATGAGGTTGCCAGGTTTTGAACCATCGAGAAAAAGAAATAATAATGCTTCAGTCATCAACCTAACCGCACCTGGAACTAAATTGTTTCTGTAGAAATAACTCATCACTCCTCTCAACACAAAATAAAGGTTTGTAGACGCCAACATGAAATGTAGAGCGTATATTGCCATAATTGCTCGTAAACCCTCTACGGCCCACAATTCTGAATGAATCTTGACGAAACTTAGTGTGAGAGTTCATAATCACCCGAGGATAAGGATAAATACTATTGAAAATCAGAACAAAATAAAGGTTTGTAGACGCCAACATGAAATGTAGAGCGTATATTTGCGTCGGTCCAAAATTGCTCGTAAACCCTCTACGGGCCACAATTCTGAATGAATTTTGACGAAACTTAGTGTGAGAGTTCATAATCGCCCAAGGATAAGGATAAATACTATTGAAAATCAGAACAAAATAAAGGTTTGTAGACGCCAACATGAATTGTAGAGCGTATATTGGCGTCACCGCACAATTGCTCATAAACCATCTAGGGGGCACAATATAATGAATTTGGACGAAACTGGGTGTGAGAGTTCATAATCACCCAAGGATAAGGATAAATACTATTGTTCAATCACAATAAGCTCGTAAACAACCTAGAAGGCACACTTCTTTACACAATTTGTTGAAACCATGGATGGACCCAATGGAAAATCAGATACATCGAAAATATATAGTATGAATTAATGCCCTTGTCCTTGAAAACGCGTTATTTTTTATTTTTTTTAGCTCGTAGACACCAAGACTTTAGACGGATGATGACAAGTCTTTGTAATATTGTTCCGTACCATCCCAAAAAAAATCATCAGAGGTTTAGACTGAAAGTTTAATACTTGTACTTTTGTATTTTTGGTTAAAATCAAAGCTGCAAGTAATAATGATAATAATAATAGTTCACTTACATGGCTCATATTACTTTTCAGTTCCTATTGTGCTCTCGATCAATAAATGTCTGTGAATGAAGTAATGCTCAAGATTTATTTAACAGAAAGTTTATAGGTCTATCTTGAAGATGTCTATAGATTTAATAGAATTGTTCCTTAAAACAGGTGTGGACAGAAAACTCGTTTGGTGACTTGAAGGTTAACTGATGGCACGCTTAATAAACACTGACTTGAAGATCTTATAAGGTTCCTATTGGATTTGAAAATTCGATCAGTTGTTGGATGTATTTTGGAGATTTTTTGTTTATAGATTTGTAAGAGTATTTTCAATTGGATTCGTTTTTTGACTGGTAACCACTGTTCAAATTTTTGTGACGTTGGTTAAAAATCGAGACGCTGAATTTTGGATATGTTGTAATTTTTCTTTTTGATATTCTGGAAGTCGGTGAACGAGGGTATTGTGATAGTTCAATTTAGTTGTGATAAAGGCTTGGAGTAAATTTTCTTTGACGGTTGGAGACCTTTCCAAATCCTTGATATTTGTTTTAAAAGGAAGAAAGCTGTAGAACAGGTGGAGTTAAAGTACAAGAAAAACAACCTTTTTATAAAAATAAAATCATTCATTTATCTATCAATTGCAACCAATAAAATTTAAAAAAAAATATTCTAGAATAGAAAAAAAAAACCTTTTAAAAATGCTCTCAAAAATATGCAAAAACATTGGTAATTTCCGTCACTTTTCGGAAATTACGTCATGTGCGCCATTTAGACAAGATTGCGTGACGTCATTGTAGAGCCAATGTAAGGTATAATATGTAAATAAACCTTGAAATCGGGACATTTGAAAGCCATCTATGTAAAATTTTGAATTCAATTAATTGTTTTATTTAGCATCAATATTTCAACAGCATTCGTGTAGATTTTGGACACTTAATTATCCGATTCTTAAAGACAAAAAAATTCTAATATGCCTTTTTTTTTTACTTTGTAAGTATACTTCTCTTACAGGGACAGTCTGAATTGTTTTTTACGTAAATTTTTTTTTTTGCTCAAATTTGTGAAAGCTATACACCAAAATCTCTAACTATGTGTCTTTTAATGTATCTGAAAGTTTTAACTAAAAATAATCCAGCCGTTAATATTTAAACGCCAAAAACATGCTAAAATAGTTAAAAAACCTTACGTAAGGTTTTTAAGTGTATGTTTTTTGGACGCTGATAGAAAACTACTGAACGGATATGAGTAAAATAAACGCCGAATTGTAGAGAAATGTCTTGACTATGTATTGTAAAGGTTTCAGTTAGAAATATCGAGCCATTATTAAGCCAAACACAAAAACTAGGTCAAACTGCTTAAAGGGACAGTCTGAATTTCTTTAAGGTCAAAAAATCTTTTTGCTCAAATTTGTGAAAACTTTACACCAAAATCTGTAACTACATGTATGAGCCCCTAAATGTATCTGAAAGTTTAAACTAAAACAATCCAGCCATTAATTTTTAAACGCTAAAAACATACTAAACTTACCAGTAATTATTTGATATTACTTGAAATCGTTTGATAAATTACAAGATAAATTATATGAAAAAATCAACATCCTACAAACAAAAAATTAGGCCTTATCATATCATGAGCTCTCATCTCATCTATTGGCTCATTTGTAGATACCATGTATATATCTACCTTCTATATTATTTTACTTTTATACGTTCTTGTTACATCACAATGTACCATAAGCACATCGATCGAAGTCTTGACTTATCTGACTCAATAATATCTTATCGAAACGGGTCTATACCTGATACGATATTACAATGTGGTGGCATACATCCAAACCCTGGACATAAAACCAGAAACTGCACCATTGCACACCTAAATGTTTGCAGTCTAACAAATAGTCTTGATCAAATGACCCTTGAATTGAGTGACTGTGATGTGTTAACCCTCTCAGAAACTTGAACAACATGCGACCCGTTACCTAGCTCTTTTCCACTAGCAAACTTCCACCCACCAATCTTATATAGTCGTGGTCCAGACAAAGTTGGTGGTGGTGTTTCTATCTTCAAAAACACCATTGTAATGATGTTATATTTATTTTAAAGTTCAGACATTCGGACTACACTCCATAGAAATATACACCCGCCAATAATGTCCAGTTATGAAGTGTCATGACCTGTACTTATGTAACCTCCAACTTTGACCTAGCCTATATAATAAAATAATATGTCGGCTACAGACCACATGTTCCTCTCTATTCTTACAAAAAGCATAACTTTATATGGCAGAGAACGATAATTTTCTTTCAAAAGACTCTTTGAGTTCATGTAAGAAGAGGACCAATTATATTGAATGACTAATTAACTTTTAGTGCACAGTGCTATCAAACTATGGTTCAGGATGGATTCTTCATCGAGAATGGACTTGTCTTAAAACATTCTAGCAACTTTCAAACTTTTTCGTCAGAGATTGCAGTTTTACTTCATTACCAAAGCCATTGAAGGTGAGAACCAGGTTGCTTACATCTTATTACACATTGGGGATGAAGGGTTACGTAGGTACGTACAATTCATGGACTTTGACAGACGCGGAAAGGAAAGATCAAGAATTTATTCTCAAAATGTTCGTCATCAACCGCAGCAAACTGCAGCCACTAAAGTGTGACTTTGCAGAGGGAGAAATGTCAGAAAGAATAACAGAGCTGATAATAGCCAGCACTCCATTCCCACATCTCCAGAAAGCTTTGCTAGAGAAGCCAAAAGCTTTTACACTTGAGGAAGCTACCACGTAACCTATGAGGCTGCAGACTCTCATACACAACAGCTTAAGCCGATGAGTGGAGCAACAGCTGAAATTAACGCTATAGATTCCAAACAGTCTGACAAGAAATACCGCTTCTGTGGAAGATTACATGCGAAGAAAACTAGGCAAGAGTGTCCAGCATATGGTACAACATGTAGTTCCTGTGTAAAGAAGAACCACTGGTCAGCTGTCTGTCGATCTTCAGAAAGGTCTGAGTCTCCCCCAAGACAAAGAAGATCAAAATCCAAGAGCAGAAACTCTTCAGGACGCAAGAGATCTCAATACCAACGCCAGAAAAATGTTGACAACATATCAACTGATTGAGAAAGAGTAGAAGATGACATGGAGCATCTTACAGTCCATGCGATCACGATCTCATCAACCAATGTGTCTACAGGAAGATAAAGAGACAGAAGCCTTTACAACTCTAAACTAGAAGTGCGACCAGGGAATTATAAAGTTATGTCTAAGGTTGACACATGTGCAGCTACTAACACATTACCACTACGAACATTCCAACATGTATCCAAGCCAAATCAACATAGATGGATATCCAGTCGATTCAATCTCACACAACTCGCCATTCATCAAGCTAATCGCTTACAATGGTACAGAAATACCTTGTCACGGAGCTATATGGATCAGTTGCAAGAATGGAAATGGGAACTGGCAGAACACACAGTTCTACATTGTGGAAGTTGATGGACCGACAGTAATAGGTTTACCATCCTGTCGAAGGATAAACACGGCCGAGGGTTTTTCTGATATTTAAAACCTGCATCCCGAGTGGCTTGCCACGAGAGATTTACTTTTATTTATTTTTATACAAATAACAATTTTCAATCCACAATGTAAATAAGCCATACCGCTAAACGACTATAGCGCGAACACAACTCACACGTACATGTGAGTGGAGTTAATCACGTGGTCTGTCAGAAGGAGCTACCCTGCTTCAAAATGGAAAGCCAGTAGCATTTTGCCTCAAAGTCCCTCTCTGATACAGAAACGAGATACGCCTGCATTGAACGAGAATTATTAGCTATCGTCTTTGGTGTACAACGCTTTCAAACATACCTGTATGGCAGATTCTTCACAATTATCACAGATCACAAACCTCTCGTCATGATCCTGGATAAACCATTAAGTTACGCACCACCCCGTCTACAACGAATGATGCTGAAACTTCAAGGTTACAATTTTACAATTCAGCACTTTCCAGGAAAAGATGCACTGTTAAGATTGCCCAACCAACAGAACAAAGAAACCATAGATCTTGATCTTCGGGTTGATTTAGTGGAATTCCAATCGGATTGCCAATCGGCATGTACAGACGTAATACAGTACACATCAGAGAAATTCCTACTAGTCAACCAGCACCAACAAAACAAGTTAGTTTCTTAAGCCAGTATCAATTGATCCAGATATAAATCATACAGACCTAGAGAGAAACCGTTCCGATTAGGAAGCACTGATGTCCAACAGAAAGCAACTACAAGACTACAGAACAAGATCCGGTCGCACCAGCCGAAAACCAAAGAAAATTACTTCCTAACCTACCCAAATCAATGTGAACTCTCTTGTAACAAAAACAGTGAAGAATTGCTTTTTTCAATTTTAGGACAGTCTTTCAATCTAAAAAACGAAATGTAATGATGTTATATTTTTATAAAGTTCAGGCATTCGGACTACACTCTAACATAGCAATATACACCAGACAATAATGCCCAGTTATGAAGGGTCATGACCTGTACTTATGTAACCTCCAACTTTGACATAGTCTATAAAATAAAATAATATGTCAGCTACAGGCCATGTGTTCCTCTCTATTCTTACAAAAAGCATAACTTTTCAACCATCTTCAAGAAACAACGCACTGACCTCTCACTTGTCTGTCTAGAAGCTGTATGGATAAAAATCATAGTCAATAAACAAATCTATCTGATATCTATAGAGCACCAAACACACTAGTTGCATACTGGGATCTAGTTCGGGAGAGTATCTCACAGGCCAAGACTGAATGCAAGCCAGTTATCATCCTTGGTGACCTAAATGTTAACTTGTTTCTACCAAAACTGGTCATCTACATGAAATCATCCAACAATTTGATCTCACTCAGTGCATTAAGGTCCAACTAGGACAACTGAAAAGTGCTTCCATTCGGAAATTCTAGACGCCGGCATCAGTGATCATTGTCCCATTCGCATCTCATTACGCGTACCATGTCCGACACACCAAGCTTACACACGTACAATCTGGAACTAATTTTGTCACATCCGAAATTCGACGAGTCAAGTTTGAATACAATACTAAATTGGATGACAAAATAAATGAGTGCAAATTCAACGACAAAGACTGGTGGAAGTTAGTCAAATCTGTTGCACTCAAACATAATGTTCCACCCCAAAAGACTTCTCCTCTTTGCTCACAAAAAATACAGCATTATCAATGACGATCGTGAAAAGGCCGAAGCATTCAACCCGCACTTTAAAAAGAAAAAAAAAGAAAAAAACATCTATATTTTACAAGGATAACAACTTCGGTTCCGCGCGGATCCTTTCTCCCAGCTGGTCCTTGGCCAAACCTCTTGGCATTGATCTTTCTCGGATTATCCGTACCCATTTACAGCTGGGTGGACTGGAATTATGAGTGAAGATGACTTATTCAAGGTCATCGGACTTTCACACCATGATCGAGAACCGAACTCTTAAACATAACAACCTACATTTCCTCGTATTTACGAAATGACGTCATGTTTGTAGAGAACGATGCGCTAACCACTGTGCTATAGAGTCTCACAAAAAGGAAGTAAGTAAATCCAAACTACCCAACCCAAATCTTACCCCACCTGCACTAACACCAAGTCTTATCGAAATCGAAGAACCTATCTACACTCCAAGTAATGTTCATGATATCTTGACCTCCCTTGCTACAAGCAAGGCCCGTGGTAGTGACCATAAGAATAATAACATTCTAAAATTGTGCTGTAAATGTCTGTACTCTCCATTGTCTTAAGTATTCAATTCTCTCCAAAACTCTCAGTGTTTTCCACTCATTTGGAAACGGTTACCCCGATCCCCAAATGGATTCAGAAAAGGAACTTTCGCAAAACGACCCAAACCAATATGGTGGCCAAATTATAACTTACGGTAATTATGTTTTGAATTATATAAGTGTCTAATAATAACACTAACATTATGTTTTAACTCTGTTTTACCGAAAGTGAAGCAACCGGAAGTGAAATTATGGAAACTGGAAGTGATGTAAACAATTTGAGTGTGCAGAATAATTTTCACTTGTCGGCGGTCTACATCACGGAAATTTCAAAGTGATTCATTGAAAATCAATTAAAATATCACATTTCGATAAATTACGGCAAAAAAAAGTATCGAATGAATTTCACATAATCGAATATTTTCAAGTACTATTGTTTGTCCTTTAGCAAGAGAAATACGATGAAGGTAATTCGAGCAAAATCGGTTGATAAATACGTTATCTACAGTCCATTTTATGTTTGTTGCTCATGTCGCTTAATGTGGCGCAGATCAATTTCGTTTTTACATTCCTTCAGTAATTAGCCACAAGTCAGAAATATTCATGGAATCCGTTTTTCCGTACCTACCATTGCCGAGAAATAGGCACTGCAGTGGACGAAAAAAAAACTAGAACTGGTGCAAGGCGGGGTACGACGGTGCGGCAATATTCGATTGCGCATGCACTGTACTGATTCAATGCGCGAGAATTAATTTTCAACGTGGTGATGCAATTGAGACTATGTTTATAGACGAGTTTAAAAATAAGAAATTTGGCAATGCGCATGTGCACTGCACAAATTCTCTATTTCCAATCAGTCTATGCGTATGCATACAAAGTTTAATGCAATTTGGTTGAGAAATAAGAAAGTTGTTAATACACATGCGCACTACACAAATTCAATATGTCCATGAAATTTCAAATTTGATTATACACATACATGCCAATTTTGAAGAAAATCTAATGAAAAAAAGAAAGTTTGCGATGCGCATGCGCACAACGAAAATTCAATATCTCCATGATATTTTGTTTTGGAATATACATAGGCATACAAAGATTCATGCAATTCGGATAAGAAATAAGAAAGTTAGCGGTACGCATGCGCACTACACAAATTCAATATGTCCTTGATATTTCGAATCTGATTATACGCATACATGTCAATTTTGAAACAAATTGGATAAGAAATAAGAAAGTTAATAATGCGCATGCGCAGTACTCAAATTAAACATTTCCCCTAGATTCTGAATCTGATTATACATGTACATACCAAATTTCGTAAAAATCGGATAACAAAAATTTTAGCATCGCGCATGCGCACAACACAATTGTTGTATTTTCCTTCAAATCACTATTCGAACATGAAAGTATACGCAAATTTTGGAGTAAATCGGTTCATAAATAAGACAGTGGGTCAATTAAGCTGTGGGCATGGCTTCAGGGTGCTTTAGTAAGCTAAATCTACAGCATGACGTAGTTAAGTCCATCTCATACCACACTTTAATGCTTAAACTGGATATAATACATATCTAACAAAATTCGAGGTAGAGCGCCTTTAACTTGACCATGTCAAACTTACTGACTATCAATATTGACATTGATTATAACAGTCAATTAACCGACATACATATTATTCTATAGATACTATAATGTAGGGGAATGCTATTTTCTTAAATATGCAAGTAACATAGAAGTGTTGCATATTTTTGGAAACCTCAGGATCTCAGCATTACGGATCCGCAAAAAGTATTGCGATATATCGAAATTAGGGTCCTCGTAAAAACGCTTTAAAGATGCAAAATCACCTTTGAGTCACACCCCTAAAACAGAAAGCACTTGTCGGACATGAAAAATGAATACATCATTTTAAAGCTCTCCGAAATAGTTATAAGATCTGTAAATATCAAAATGATCTGGGGTAAAATTAAAGTGGTCTGATCCCAAAGGTCATCAGAAGGTCAGGTCACAAGGTATCATTGTTATATTGAAATGTGGAGCGTATATTGCCGTCACCCATGTCCGTCGGTCCACAATTGCTTGTTAACACTCTACAAGCCACAATCATTTACGGATTTTGACGAAACTTGCTGAAATTATTTATTATCACCCAAGGATGAACCCTATTTAAAATCAAAAGAATCGAAAAATATTTAATATGAATTATTGTCCTTGTTCTTTAAAACGCGTTCAATTTTAAGCGGCAGTTTAAGCTAGTTACTGCGTGGTAAATAGCCATAAGTGGCCTTACAGCTATTTACCACGGCGTGGTAAATAGAATTAGTCATTATTTTGATATTTTTAAGGTAAATCTGATTTGTAAAACCAAGATGCATAAAAATAAGTATTTTACATCCATATTTTCACCAAAAAATTCGGATTTGTGGATAAAAATAATGTTTGTTTACAAATAAATGTCAAGGCCATCTATGTAGAGTTCAGGGTTCAAGGTTGGATACTACCGTTTTCCAACCTATCTAAAATGGTCCATGTTATGAAATTTGGGTTACAGGATATCCCAGGTACAAATAAGTGCAGACTATGATGTTACAGTATGGTTTCTGCGTTTTGAACTTTATTTACTATAAAAAAAATTAATTGCTTGAAAGTTTTGATGTTCAGAAGTTCTTGTAACTTGAGGTATAGTATGCATATGGAAATGCTGAATGCTGATTGCTAAATGACAATCTCTTGTAGTAGGTTGGTGTCGTGTGACTGTAGATAGAGGATAGTGACGGTAGATGATAGTAGGTTGCTGTAGAGTGACTTTAGATAGAGGATATTGACTGTAGATGATAGTAGGTTGATGTAGAGTGACTGTAGATAGAGGTTAGTGACTATAAATAATAATAGGTTGGTGTAGAGTGACTGTATATAGAGGATAATGACTATAGATGTTAGTAGGCTGATGAATAGTGACTGTAGATAGACGATAGTGATTATAAATGATAGTAGGTTGGTTTATAGTGACTATAGATACCGACCACGACCCCCATCCCTACTCTACCGCCAACCTGAAATGAAATGAAATGCGGACTTCAAGATTACTAGATGGCATAGAGGTAGCGAATATAAAAGTTGAACTATATAGAAAAACAATGTATCCTTCACACACAACTCCTGGAAAGAAACTTCTTGGCGTATTTTGAGATTAAACAAAAGGCTACAGACATTGAATTAGCGTAAATGAAAGTCAGGTTTTGAAAAGACAAATAATCTTCAACCATAAACTTGATAAAAATTGCGTTTCCGAGAATCTAAACATTTTTAAGAAACTTAAAACAAAAAAATACTTCATAGTAATATCGTTATAGCTTCATTGCAGTAGTTGTACTGTGAAATTTAGCAACCGAAATACACAAAAATCATAGTCACCGACATCAAATATGGCGGAGATTTTTCTTACGCCTGGAATTTCAATCTGCCTATTTTTGCATGTTATCGTGGTGAAATGTGCACAATATTGACATATTTGAATTTTGAAAAATGTGATTTTTTGGATTCTTTCAAAAAAATGAATAAAATCCGACCAATAAGAAAAAAGCGTGGTAAAAATAAGTACCACGTTTTTGTCTCCATTAACTAATATGGTGACATTGGCCTAGCTTAACATGTTACCACGCAGTTACAATTCTTTACGGATTTTGATGAAGCCAAAAATATTTGATATGAATTATTGCCCTTGTTCGATAAAACGCATTCGATTTTTAGCTTGTTAACACTACAAGTTACAATTATTTAGGAATTTTGACGAAACTTGCTGAAATTGTTTATTATCACCAAAGGATGTACCCTATTTCAAAATCAAAAGAATCGAAAAATGTTTAATATGAATTATTGCCCTTATTCTTTATAACGCGTTTGATATTTAAATCGTTGACACTCTAGAAGGCACAATTCTTGGTAGATTTTAAAGAAAACTATCGAAATAGTTTATGACATGATAAACCCTATCGAAAATAAAAAAATATTTGAAATAAGTTATTGCCCTTCTTCTTTGAAATACAATCAGTTTTTAGCTCAGAAAAACTCTACAAGGCAGAAGGATTTTGACTAAACTTAATTCAAGTTCTGAACAAAATGTAGGCTTATGACTACAGGTTTAATATTTCATGGTTGTGATGGTTTCTGTTTTCAGCCAAATGTTCTTTTTGAAACAAAGCTGCCAGTGGGCGTATATTACCTTGCCTGGCAAGCTATCTTGTGTAATATGAAAGTCATTCAAGGTCATGGTCATGTGTTACAAGCCTCTAAACTTTGTAAAAACATTTCGTCATACGAAAAAGATAAAATCGAAATTCGAACTGTAGACAAATCTTTAATGCTCCGTTTGACATCAATATTGTGAATGTCTAATAACAAAATTAATCTAACCATGACTAACAATCTATAACTTCCGGTCAATATTTTTGGGGTCATAACAGTTCGAAATAATAACATTAACATTATGCATACCTTATTTTTATCATAACTAAGTTTTACCGGAAGTGATGTAACCGGAAGTGATTTAGAAGAATTATTCGCACTTGCCGTAGGTCTACATCATAGAAGTTTCATATTGATTCGTTAAAAATCAAACAAAAAATCATACTTAGTTAATTACGGCATGAAAAAGAGAAGAACGTTTTTCATATTATCGAATATTTTCAAGTTGTATCATTTGTCCCTTGTTCCAAGAAATACGATGAAGGTAATTTGAACAAAATCGGTTGATAAATACGTTCCACAAGTGAGAAAACGTCATGAAAAAATATTTTTTTCCATACATATCATTTCCGAGAAATAGGCAGGGCCGTGGACGAAAAAAAAATCAATACGAAAACAAAGCAGGGCGTACGAAGTCCCACAATAATAATAAAATCTTTATGAAAATTCAACTAAAAATAACATATACAATGTATACAAAGAGTAATGGTATAAAAATGTTGACATATTTACAGGAGAGGCAAAAATAATTATAATTTAAAAAAATGCTTATACATATATCAGAGGGAATCTACTAACTGACTACATTTAACATAAAGATAGCTTGCCTGGCAAGATAACATACGCCCACTTCAGCATTGTTGAATATTCCAAGTTGATTGCACCATCATCGCACTTATCTGATATTCAGATGAATCAAATCGATTCATGCCATATTTTTTTTTTATTTACATTTTGTCGCAATGTACTTAATCACTTGAAGATAATATGTCCATTTAATACACATGTACTTATGTATATTACTATATTGTAAAAATATCCAGAGTTTTTTGGAGTTTTTTTTGTCTATATGTTGTATATTGTATTTATGTTTGTCCCCATGGGCTGAGTGTGAGACAGGACCGTATCACTCGTGGTATTGGGCCTAATTCTGACCCATGTAAAATAAAGAGTTTATTATTATTATTGAATGAAAACTCTAGCCTCTATCGTGTACACAAGTTAATTTTAATGGGTTTTTCCACTAAGTCAAGATTGATAACTCATAAACAGACGAATGGAATCACACGATTTATTATCAAGATGAATATACATACCAAGTTACATTCAAATCGAATGAAAACTCTAGCCTCTATCACATACTCAAGTTAATTTTAACGTTTTTTCACTAAGTCAATGGCAATAACTCATAAACCGACGACTGGAATTGCGCCATTTACGAACTGATCCAAGATATTATCAAGATGAATACACATACCAAGTTTCATTCAAATCGGATGAAAACTCTAGCTTCTATCGCGTACACAAGTAAATTTTAATGTTTTTTTTCACTAAATCAAGGGCAATAACTCATAAACCGAAGACTGGAATCGCGCCATTTTCGAACTCATCCGAGATATTATCAAGATGAATACACATACCAAGTTTCATTCGAATCGGATGAAAACTCTAGCTTCTATCGCGTACACAAGTAAATTCACTAAGTCAAGGGCAATAACTCATAAACCAACGACTGGAATCGGGCCATTTTCGAATTGATGCAAGATATTATCAAGATGAATACACATACCAAGTTTCATTCAAATCGGAAAAAACTCTGATCTCTATCGCGTACACAAGAATTGTGTACAGAGGTGACGGCAATATATGTCCACATTTTCATGTGGGCGTATAAAAAGTTGAAAAAGTAACATGGTTTAAATGTGTATAAAATTATTATAACAGTAAGGCAAAATAATAGAATATGCTACAGTAATATAAAATATTAATCCAAGAAAAAACAGTCAGACATAGTTACAATAATAGAAAATTAATGAAAATTTAGTCCTTCTTTAGACCTACTTTAAAATAATGCAATTCAGAAGACAATTTTAGACATAGGGGTAGGGAATTCCAAAGCGAACTTGCCTTATATTTAAACGTTCTTTTCATTGCCTCGATACGGCATTTTGAAATGTACAAAGAATTGTTGATTTCCGAACGTAAACAGAGAGTTGTAGTTGAAATTGAAGATTGTAAACAAATGTAATTTTGAAAGTTTTTATTCATAATTTTGTATGTCAGTTTCCCAGTGTTATATTTATATATCGTTGTTCGAGAGGAAGCCAATTTAATTGAGAAAACAAGTCTGCTGATCTTGCATCGAAGTTCGCGTCAAGCATACTTCTCGCCAAGCGTTTTTGGAAGTTTAAATAGGGGGCAAGTTTATGTTACAATAATCTAAATTAGATGAAATATATGCATTGTAAAATAATATTCATGTACGTTGATTTAATAGCCTTGTCCGGAAAGGTCTTATCTGATTACGTCCCTTTAGCTACTCTTTACAACTGAAAAACAATAAAGACCTACGCGCCATTCTCACCCACTTCCGGAGAGGTTTATACAAAATGGACGAATTTACGCCTACAAAGCGATATTATTGTACGGTTTGCTCACATTATCGAGGGAAAGAAGTAAATGGACGCATTGTTTCATTGCATAGGTTTCCTATGAATGAAAAGGTGAAGAATGCTTGGATAAGACGTATAAAACTTGTGAAGAAAGGCTTCAGATACAACAGCTCTCAACGTCTCTGTTCTGAGCACTTCGTCGGTGGCGATTTTGAGAAGAATATTGTTCCATCCGTGTTTGGCGAAAGACGTTTTAACACCACCACCGTAAATATTTTTTTGTATTTGGGCTAGGCCTATTGATATTAGTTAAATATAACTAGGCCTAGTTGATCTAGATTAGAATTGCCAGTGCAATTTTTTTTCTCATACTGAAATTTTTGAATTTATCTAGTAGATCTAGTTCTTATGGATTTGTTCTTCTTTTGGAATTTGAATACAATGTAAATCTATTGTCTGGATTGCATTATTCCCCTCTAAAATATGATTGTCAATTATGCATTCCAATTGTCATAGGTCTAGGATGCCTTTGGGACTGTTGATATAAGTTTTGAAAGTTTGCTGTTTCAAATAAACACACTTCCCATCTCCTAGAAATTTGGCATGGAAATTAACTATTTAAGACAGAAATTTTCCTCTGACCGGGGGCGGGGGTTAATATTCCCATTCATATCAAAATAAGAAGCACGAGCATTTCAGCTAAAATTTGGTAGTGCCGTAGACATGACCGTTTATTTTTTTAATTTCAGTTGGAAAGCATCTCTTCAATGAGCCTGGATGTTGACACCAACACCCAACCCTTGGCTAAACCAGAGCCTCAGGGACAAGCTACTCATCTGAAAAGTAATCTTACATCAGAAAATTCATCTATTTTGTTTCATGATTATATTGGAATGGTTCATACTGAAAACATGATACACAATTTGAATAAGGACTGCCAAACAAACATTGGGATTTGCAGTAAATCTATAGGTTCCCAAACACCGTTGAAAGATAAATCTGACGCCTCCACACAAACTGAAATAATTTCTAACAGTGGTGAACCATATGCTACCAAGTGCCGAATAAGGGTGTGTTTTATGTGCTGTTTGATGAAATGGGTGATGCGTCTGAAAAAACTAAACGAAATAATTCAAGTTCAAGTTCAAGGGCGCCCAAGAAGTCTTCGGCTTATTGATGAATTGTTTATGGTGGTTAAGACTAGGACTATTGTTGGGTGACTTGGCAGACAGGTTTTTTGTATCAAAATCTACTTGTGGTGTTATTTGTGAAAAGTGGATTGAGTATTTACATTTAAAACTTTCATTCTTGACCTATTAGAGAAATTGTGGACAAATTTATGCCAAAAAAGTTTAGTAGGAAATATCCTAACTGCCGTGTTATAATTGACTGTACAGAATTTTTTACAGAGACACCTCAATCATTGTCAAACAAGTCACTGTTGTTTTCTAGCTATAAATCCCAAATGACGTATAAGGCTCTTTTAGGCATAAGTCCTGCTGGACTTATTACATTTGTGTCGGACTTGTGGTCAGGAAGCATCAGTGACAAACAGATCCACAAAACAATGTGGTCTTTTGGAGTTATGCGAAAGAGGCGACGCAATAATGGCAGATAAGGGATTTTTGATAACAGACTTAACCACACCCTTAGGCATAAGCATAATATTACCCCCATTTAAAACTCACAGGTTTTCTCGTAGAGAAGATGAGGAGACCCGTAGAATTGCTAACTTACGCATTGACGTAGAGAGGGCAATGGAGCGTGTAAAAAACTTTCGCATACTTAGTGGTGTCATACCAATAACTTTATCCAAAAAAGTGTCAAAGATATTGAAAATATGTGTTGATCTTTCTAATCTTCAACCTCCCCTTGTTCATGATGATCCTTGATCTCAAATGATTTTTGTATATTGTCAAAATTGTGATCTAATTTAAATTAGATTGGAAGCCTAAACTTTTACATTGTCTCATGATTAATAGTTTTCCAAAGCCTTATTGTTATTATTGTTAAGTTGAATTTTTTTGGTATAATTATAGTTTGTTATGAAAATCTCTTAGGGATTGACACGCTGTTAAGTTTAAGAATTTTATTGAATAATTATTGTATTGGTATGTGCAGGATTATTTCATTGGCTGATGCTAGATATTTTTGTAGAACATGGCCACCAGTTGTTTTTTAAAAGTAATTTAAAGTGCACTTAACGTCTTCATTATCATGCAGTGACATTCATCTTGATCTATCAGACAATTCAATATATAAATGAATTGAAATAAAAAATAACAACTTAATTCTCTTCTCATAATTGTTCACTGTATTAAATATGTACTGTACATTAAACAAAGTAATATTAAAATATTTACAATAATATGTATTCATTCAATAAGACACATGTCTTTAGGCACACAATTTATGTCTATAATTACTGTGATTAACTGTCTTTAATCATATAAACGCTTTCCTCTTTGCACACGACATGAGAAAAGTTCTGGGAGAACAAACTTTTGATAAAAGTTGATGACTTTCACTAGACATTCTTGCCAAAATTGTTTGTTTCTTTCAATACTTATATCGCATAATGTCCAAACAACAAAGTCGCACCACAATGAGTTTGTGAGAGCCATCTGGACCTGTACTTGATAGCAGTAATTATGACTACGTTTCAGAATAACTTTGTCTTTGTTCATTTCACAACAGAATTGAGAATCTGAGCAGGCATCGACTATTTTCGAGAATCTCCATTTAAATGGACACTTCACTTCTAAAACTCCAATATTGCCATTATCATCAACTAACCCATCTGGACTAGAACCAAAAAAGGGAAGTTTTTTTTAACATATAGTCCAGTATCAGTAACAGATATGGTATTACCAGCGGCCTTTTTAACTAGCACATACTTCCTTCTAGCAGCTGGTTCATGATCACGTGACCATCTTACACTAGCATTAGTAAAATTATTGTATGCCATGACTGTTTTTATAAGGCTTTCTGGTTCAGTGTTTTTATATTTACAAATTGCCCCAAAATTAGATGATGTCACACGGCCAACACGGGCTTTCTTCCATAGCTTGTTCTTACTTTGTCCACGGGTAAGTCTTTCAGTTTTTTCACAATCATCGTCACACAAATACTGATTCTCACGATAGGTTTAAAAAAGTCGGTACACTTCTCACTGTCTAGTTTTATACTATCGGCATAATTAAAAGTTATGCTGTGGATTTCTGGTAGTTGTAACTTAGGATCAGTAATCACAACTATATCCGGTCTAGATAACAGCCATGCTGCATGTGGTGCACATTGTCTAAGTTTATTTGCAAAATTGTCCACATTTATAGGTGTAACCGTTGAAACAGTTTCTTTAATTGTTTTTTTTTGTACTGTGGGAGTTTCTGGATTCCATTTACATTTTTGAATTTAATGTCTTGTGATTTTACTGGACTGAGTTTCCTCTTCCTTTGTTGGATCCATTTACATGTAGTTGATGTTGACGCATGCAGACCATCCTTCTTTTTTTCCGTGATATCGATCAGCCCATGGAGAACTGCCGCTATATGGTTACATGATTCTCCTTCACTGAAAATATAAAAATTAGAACGTTTATGTAATACAATGTTCAATCAAATGAAGGTGACTGAACAGCTTTAAGGGATTGGAGGTCTTCTAGTCTTGTGTGTAACTGTTATTTGAGCTCTTCAAACTTTCCACCGTATGCCTGTGGTTTCTGTTTTTTCAGAAAAAAATAACCAGATATGACTCAACTGTGAGACGTTGAGTGATTAGGGTGATGGCGTACAAGGCGGCATACCGTGTTATATCATATATTATGTGGTATAACGCCATAGAGTAATAATAACTCTACCGTTATGTATAACGCCTTGTATGCGATCACCCTAGTCACTCAACGTCAAAATCAAATAAGAGGAAAGCTAGTGAGACTACTGTGATACCGGTATTCGTGGATTTTATAAAAATAAAAAAAATCAACTGATATTGAAATAAACCAGCTAGTTTGAAATGGCATATTTGCACACAAAATTGAACACTATTTGTACATACCCAGAACTACATTCACACCCAGCACCATGGACATGTCCAGTTACTTTGGTGTCTAGGCAAGTCGTCGACACGCCAACTCGTCGACAGTCAACTCGTCGACACGCCAACTCGTCGACAGTCAACTCGTCGACAAACTGGACCAAGTCGTCGACAGACTTGACCAACTCGTCGACAAATCATAAGACGACTCGTCGACACATTTTACTCAAATAATATCATTGTTTTAATCGAGTTTTTTCTTTATTTTCTTATTGGATATAATACGGGGTTTCATAAGTGAGTTCGTTATGCAATTAGCGAGTGATAAACGGTAAAAATTGGCCCTCAAAGTTTCGGTAGAAATCAACAGAAACCCAACGGCCCATCGTAGCACGAACATAACAGTGGGTAATATTAGCAGCAATATTATGGTATTGTACTGAATGTACATGACGATCCTCGTAGAACACTTTGGCTTTAAAGCCTAACGCAGACGACGAACATTTTAGGCGAACAATCGTAAAAAAATTGTTTCGATCATTTTTTTCGTCGTCTGCGGATTACAGAAACACGAACAAAAATGTTCGCGAGAATTGTTCGTGAAATCAAACATGTTTGATTTTTTAAAATTGTTCGTCTCCCGAACAAGTCATTGTTCGCCGTCTGCGTTAACGACGAACATTGGCACCGAACAATAATCGACGAAATCAGCGAATGAAGCCAGACCACATGACACTCAAAATGGACGGAGCAATTTTGAGGTCATGTGATTTTCCGTGGCGCTGGCGTATTGTTCGAGCTAAAAGTTCGTTCGTCTGTGGATAACGGAAAACAAAAATATTTGTCCGATGTTTCTGTTCGTCGACAGAAATGTTCCTCGTCTGCGTTGGGCTTAAGTTGTCTTTTGGCATTGTTCTTTTCCTTGTCAACTGTACGACCTTGACTGAGCACAAGATCATTATATAGTTCAGTGTTTGTAAAATCTGGTATTTGCTCACAATCGTCAATCCAACCGTGTTTCAGGGACGATGGGTGTGGTAAAGTCTCTCCTAATGGTGTAACAAATCGTTCCAATGAATACTGTCAATATTTTGACCAGAAAGATGTATGGTAGTGTCATCTGCAAATATTTTGGGCGATGCAGCCTATATACTGCAATCCTGCGATTGAACAGCCGTATACGGTCTAAAGCAGTTCTAATAACCTTTTTCCCCACTTGAGAAAAAATTCCTGTCATTCACACCTGATAAATAACTAAAAACTCAAATATTTATGCTAGTTAGGTGCCTTAAGAAAACAGACCACAGATTGATATATTATGCCAGTTAGGTGCTTTAAGAAAATAGACCACGGATTAATATATTAAGCCGTACTTACTAAATTATGGACCGACCAGGAAATGACCTGGTTTTTTTTCCTTTTAAAATACGTGTTAGCAAAACTAGTGTCTCATTAAACTTCACAGCACTGCAGAACTATATTGTTACAATGTATATCAATTAGTTATACAATGTAATGGGTCAAACGTTTTGAGTTATTGCCCTTGACTTTGAAAAAAGCGTCACATTTTGTTCGTGAGCACTCTAGAGACAACAGTTTTCATCTGATTTTGATGAAACTTGCTATGTTCCTTTGGATTGATAAGATCTCGGTCAAGTTCGAATTTGACGTAGTTTTGATGAACAGATTTTGAGTTATTGCCCTTGTTTTTCTATAAACACATAAAAAATTGTTCGTTAACACAATAGAAGCTTCAGTTTTCATCCAATTTTATTAAAAATTGTTGTGATCATTGGAATTGATAAGATCTCAGACAAGTTCTAACTTGACACATTTTTAATGAACGGTTTTTGAGGTATTGCCCTTGACTTTGTTAAAATGCGTCAAAAATAGTTTGTGAGCAGGATTGAAGCTACAATTTTGAACTGATTCTGATGAAACTTGGTGTTTTCAATTGATAAGATCCAGTCCTAACTTAATGCATTTTCGATGAACAGTTTTTGATTTTTTAGCTTGACTTTTATAATAAAATTTGTATTGTCGTTCATTAAAATATGATCATTTCCGACAGCTGCCAGTGGGCTTAAGTTACCTTGTAACTATGTTTGTCCCCATGGTCTGAGTATGAGACAGGACCGTATCACTCGTGGTATTAATTGTGTATCAATTTAGGTTTGCAGAAAAGTCTCAATAATTACCACAGACGCTTCGATTGTTTCATACGATATTAAGGTCTAAGTTGGTCTTTGGTAATAAATTTTGACACTAGTTTATGTCTTGGACGATTATTCGCAGGCACAAATACCAAGTATATAATAATGTAAAAGTGTGAAGTATTTAATCTTTAAAACTTTCTGTCTGAGTCAAACTACATGATTGATGTCCAATATTCCTATTTACATCTTTGTCAACAGAACATAGCAGTCTATAATCTGGAATCTATTTTGAAGAAAATCTGTGACTATTCGAAAAGTAGAACGCTTGGTCAATTTTACTCTTGTTATTAGAACGCGTTATATTACAATATATAGAAAAGCAGCATAAGATACGTATGGGAGCGTAACAGTGCCAAATATATATATTTTAGTAACTCGAAAATTCGACTTAGTAACTCGAAAATCTGCATTAGTAACTTGAACAATTCTGACTTAATAACTAAAATATTCGACTTAGTAACTCGAAAATTCGACTAAAAAACTCGAATAAATCTCGACTTAATAACTGGAAAATTCGACTTACTAACTCAGATTTTCGAGTAAGTCAAATCTATTTGAGTTAGTAATTCGAATATAGGAGTTATAATTTTGGATTTTGGAGTTAGTAAGTCGAATTTTCGAGATACTAACAAGGATTATTAACTCGGATATTCGAGTTAGTAAGTCGGAATTTTCGAGTTAGTAACTCGGATTTGAAAAAAATATATATATATATATTAGACGCATTTTCGAGTTACTAAGTCGGATTTTCGAGTTACTAAGTCGGATTTATATATATAAAAACAAATTGAGTGGCACTATTACGCTTCCATAGATACGTGTTTGCATAACAACAAAACACGACTATATCACATCTTTCCGCAGTTTCAATATTCTTGGCATTATAATTTTCATTGGTAGCGGATTTAATTTTAAACCAATTATATATACCTTCAAACATTTCTTCTAGAGGAAATGCCCCCTCCCATTTCTCCATTAGCAAAACAAATATCTCACTCGAAAACTGTCTTAATGCAAAATTTCTAGGCATTTATGACATGAACAACGGAAAATTGTGATAAACGTCGTAGATCGTTGGTAGAGGACCACGCAGAAGATAGTGATGAAATCAGTTGTCTGTTATAATGTATGACTTTCCATATGACTTAAAGATGGGTTTTCGCATTTTTATGGGTCAAGCTCACTAATTGATTAATTGGTGTTTCTTAAGAACAATCCATGTATTTGTAAGTTATTTAGCCGTATGTGGACGTAGAAAAACATGGGGAATTCATTTGACTTCATCAGCTTCAAAACGCTAAATTTAGACTCCATGTTTGATCACGTGACCAAATGACGTCATATATGACGTCGTGTGATGAAAGCTGTATAAGAATACCAAAATACACAAGAGGATATCGGCACATTCTTTTAAAAATAATAGCCAATCAAATTGAATATTGGAAATCGGGCCGATCGGAAATGTAAACATGGGGATTCCCTCGGTAAATAGCTAATTGCAAGTTAAGTAGGGACCGCACAAATTAACTTTTGTACTTGTAAGTCGTTAGGATAACTGGCCAATCGATTTATATATGAGTTTGACACACAACAAAAATTTGAAACAAAAATGAAGGAACCCATCTTTAATATTGGTATAACTAGTTACTATGAATTTGGCGACAAACCCGCTACGTTGAACAACAGCTGCTATTTTCTTTTAAAAAAAAATAGCCAATCAAATTGAATATTGGAAATGTAAACATGGGGATTCCCTCGGTAAATAGCTAATTGCAAGTTAATTTAACTTTTGTACTTGGAAGTCGTTAGGATAACTGGCCAATCGATTTATATGAGTTTGACACACAACAAAAATTTGAAACAAAAATGAAGGAAACCATCTTAAATATTGGTATAACTAGTTACTATGAATTTTGCGACAAACCCGCTACGTTGAACAACAGCTGTTATGTTAGAATGCACAAATATTGATTTAACCTTGTATTCACATCTTTTATGACGTGTTATATTTTGCTCAATAGTAAGGAACCACTCCCGATTCAGCTTGATACCATTTGAACCTTTTCTAGCATAGTATTGTTGTGAGGTAATCAATATAGATGTTTTAGTACAAGATCGAGTTCTCTTCACATTAATTTCAACATCTGTCGTAAATCGATGTTTCAAGATATTTTAATGATTAAAAATTCAATGTTTCAGAATTATTTTAAGTTGCATTACCAATACAGATAATAGTCAATAGCAATATCAAAGGAGATAGAACATTCAGTATACAATCAGTATCTTAACATTTAAGAATGGTTCCTGCATTTGCTGTTTGTTGTTTTGCAAATCCACCTCGGCTCATGTTACACATGTATTAAATATACAGTTAAACTGAAAACGTGCAGGTAGATGATTTTGTGTTATCTAGTTTTGATATATTAACCTTGACATATTTGTAAACTCTTCACATGAAGTGCTGGCGTATTTAAGCAGGTAATTTTCTACGCAAATTTATTATTTAAGACACGTGTTTCAGAATTAACTGTAAACAACCAATTAGCATTGACGCCTTGAGATGTTCAAGTACATATATAATATAACAAAAATTGCAGAGTGAAATGGGGGACATTTTGTAATTTACTAGACTAAATCTTTTTACTAGACTATTATAGTTCCCATTTAGATAATAAAATAGCGATGGCCATCGTAATACGCCCACTTTTATAACGGCAGCCAATTCTTCCGGGCGGTTGACAAGAGTGATCAGTAAATGAAAGATTCTGAGAATGACATTTTCTCTTTTTTAAAAGAGTAAAACCATGGGTTAAAGTTTCCTGGATAAAACAAATATGTCACTGAAATATGCATAAAACAAGGGCAACCAACGTTTAGGTTCCATCTTATCTTGTATCCAAAGGTCAATACAAACACCAACAGCCAGTTTCATAAAAATCCACCAAGAAACCAGCTCTCTATCGTGTCCGTAACGGCTGAAAAATTAACATGTTTTAAAGAACAAGGGCAATAACTCATAAAATATTTTTTCGATATTCAATAGGGTTTATCCCAATGTCAATACAAACACTCATACCAAGTTTCATCCAAATCCATCAAGAAACCAGCTCTCTATGGTGTCCACAACATATTTTCAAAAGCAAGGGCAAAAACCCAGGAAATATATTTCGATTCGTCTGATTTTCAATAGGGTTCATCCTTGGGTGATAACAAACACTCACAGCAAGTTTAATAAAAATCCACTAAGAAACCAGCTCTCTATTTGTCCACAACTTTGAGAGTGTAACAGCTGAAAAATTAATGCGTTTTAAAGAACAAGGGCAATAACTCATAAAATATTTGTTCGATGTTTCTGATAATCAATAGGGTTTATCCCAATGTCAATACAAACACTCATACCAAGTTTCATCAAAATCCATCAAGAAACCAGCTCTCTATGGTGTACACAACATATTTTCAAAAGCAAGGGCAATAACCCATGAAATATTTTTCGATTCATCTGATTTTCAATAGGGTTCATCCTTGGGTGATTACAAACACTCACAGCAAGTTTCATAAAAATCCACCAAGAAACCAGCTCTCTATCGTGTCCACAACTTTGAGAGTGTAACGGCTGAAAAATTAACGCGTTTTAAAGAACAAGTGCAATAACTCATAAAATATTTTTGATATTCAATAGGGTTTATCCCAATGTCAATACAAACACTCATACCAAGTTTTATCAAAATCTATCAAGAAACCAGCTCTCTATGGTGTCCACAACATATTTTCAAAAGCAAGGGCAATAACCCATGAAATATTTTTCGATTCGTCTGATTTTCAATAGGGTTCATCCTTGGGTGATAACAAACACTCACAGCAAGTTTCATCAATATCCATCAAGAAACCAGCTCTCTATCGTGTCCACAACAATTGTGGACAGGCAGACAGACGGACAGACGGGCAACTACAATATACGCCCACATTAATGTGTGGGCGTATAAAAAAATGATAAGATGTACATACTAATTTCAATAAAAGGACCAATTTCGGAAAAAGTTTTCATTATCAAAAAAAAAAAAAAAATTTTAAAGGATGCTTTTTATATTGATGTATTTTCTTGATCAAACTGAATTTGTTTTAAAAGGGTTAATTAATAACAGAGAGTACTAACCTTTAGAATACACAGAAGGGATATTTCGCTAAAATTATGCGTTTATTTTACTCAAATCCGAGTAATTTCTAACAGCGTCCAAAACGTATGACAAACTTAAAAACCTTATGCTTAAGTCCCACTGAGATTTGCGATGGTTTGCGATCTATTTGCGAAGGAAAAGTGTACAATAGGAATGCTTCGCAATGACGAATGCAGAATGTTCGCCGTGCTTGTGCACCGATCTCAAGTAATCACAAGCCTTCTCATTGGATCGTGACCGCTTCGACGTTTTGTCGCCTAAAGAACATCTGTGAACATGCACTGAACGTCGGCAAATATTTTCTGGTATCTCGACGAAACGTTTGCGACACAATTTTAATCTCATCTAACCTACTCATTAAATCGACTATAGTAACGGCGAAGTATGTCTGTACCATCGGTTACAAGTTGTTGGGCATCGGCGACATGTTGCAGATACGTGTTTTTATACGCCCACACGTCCGTCTGTCCGTCCACAATTGTTGTGAACACGATAGGGAGCTGGTTTCTTGATGGATTTTGATCAAACTTTCTGTGAGTGTTTATAATCATCCAAGGGAGAAGCCTATTGAAAATCAGACAAATCGAAAAATATTTGATGGGTTATTGCCCTTGTTTTTGAAAATACTTTGTGAACACGATAGAGAGCTGGTTTCTTGAGGGATTTTGATGAAACTTGATGTGAGTGTTTGTCATGACCTTGGGATTAACCCTATTGAAAATCAGAAACATCGGTAAATATTTTATGAGTTATTGCCCCTGTTTTTTAAAATGTGTTAATGTTATAGCCCGTAACGCTCTCAAAGTTGTGAACACAATAGAGAGCTGGTTTCTCGATGGAATTGGATAAAAATTATTGTGTGTGTTTATAATCGTCCAAGGATGAAGCCTATTGAAAATCGGACAAATCAAAAAATATTTGATGGGTTATTGCCCTTGTTTTTGAAAATACTTTGTGAACACATCGGAGAGCTAGTTTCTTGATGGATTTTGATGAAACTTGGTGTGAGAGTTTATAATCATCCAAGGATGAAACGTATTGAAAATCAGACAAATCAAAAAATATTTGATGGGTTATTTCCCTTGTGTTTGAAAATACTTTGTGAACACGATAGAGAGCTGGTTTCTTGATGAAATTTGGTTTGAGTGTTTGTCATGACCTTGGGATTAACCCTATTGAAAATCAGAAACATCGGTAAATATTTTATGAGTTATTGCCCCTGTTCTTTAAAATGTGTTAATTTTATAGCCCGTAACGCTCTCAAAGTTGTGAACACAACAGAGAGCTGGTTTCTCGATGGAATTTGATATAAATTATTGTGTGTGTTTAGATTTTCCAAGTTTCTTCATCCCAGATTCCGAAATTCTCAGTGGGACTGGGGAATAACGCAATGTTTTTAAATACATTAAGCATTTAAACAATTTTAGCTTGATTTTTTAGTTTAAACTTTCCGATACTTTAAAGGGCACATATATCTAGAGTTTGGTGTTTTCACAAATATAAGCCAAAAATCTCAAGATTATGGTAAGAACTCAATACTTTTCAATTACAGGTATTACAGATATTACACTCTGAAATTCTGTTCAGAAATGACCACATACATTTAGATAGGATTGTTGCTATTGATCCACGATTGAGTTTCTATCTGACGCATTTCCGTCATTAGGTTCCTCGAATTGTGACGATCTGTTTCTTGCAGAAATGCACAGGAACATAAATCAAGAACCGACTTGCTCTGTGACGATACGTTACAATTGCGGATATCTTACACGCTCATATTTTGTGCTACGACTGAACCTGAAGTGTATTTTCAGTCCGATGAATATCTAACTTAATATTTCATTGAACTTAATGTCATACCCTCATTTCACCAAGGATTGGGCTTGTCGAATCATACCGATCCGGACCAGATTTTTCCTGATGAATTATTTCTTTGATCGGCCAGGTTGTCGTCCTGAATCGCCTCAAATCGTCATATTTTTTTTTATCCGTTTGAGTCATGACCACTAGATAATTGCGATTGGACGATTCATAGACGTTCTATGGCAAATCGACCGCAAGTAAGTACACGGCAAAGGCCCGGAAGTTAGCCGCTTCTAACCACAAGTGGACGAACTTTGCGTGTTGTCCGGCCGAGAGTGATCAGTTGACGTATAGAGACTTCAAGGGATTACCTCCAAGGATTGGGTACCGGAAATGTGATCGGCTACTGTTTTTAAATAGTACTAAAAACAGTAGCCGATCAGGCCGTCTTCTCCTGGTCGTCTTGGTGGTCATGGTCATTCGAGGGTAGCCTTGTCGCGACTGTTCTCTGTAGCTTTCGGTTTGAAATCTAAAACTCTCGAACGACGGTCGTGCGTATGTTGGTGGAATATAAGCCCCCGACTCCCTTAAGATGTGCCGCACAAGTGCCAGATCACCCAGCACTGCTTGATGGTCCTTGACCTTTACTGAAAAGTCAGAAAGAAGTGCAAGGTTTCAATCTGACTCAAGACTCTCAAATGTTTGGTTGATCTAGACAATTTTGTCATAAGCAGCGATTTGGGACGATAATACTAATAGGCGTTTCAGGACGACAATCGGTCGGTCCAAACAATTGATTAATTGCAACAATTGGATCGAGATCTGGCGGATTGGGAAAACAATGGTCGATCACTTTTCTGTACCCGATCCTTGGAAGACCTTCACCGAATGTACAGGGCAGTGCTTACTAGTTCCAGACTATTGTGCATAATTGCGACAGATCGACAAAAATATAGATAGGTACTATCGGGAACAAAACAATTTTGGGTGAAATGGGGGTATTCGGTCTCCACTATCACGATTCGCATGATCAAAAAACTTGGTCATAATATTAGATCCTAAAGTCGGTCGTGGCAATCGTATTAATCATAGACATTTTTAAACGTTTCAGGAATTTTATATGATCAATTTGTCATTCGTAAAACAGCACGCAAGAAAGTATATAATCTTGCTTCAAAATCGTTGTGATCGAATAGATTTTGGACAAAAACAACGGCATTTCAATTTCACCAGTATGTAATCGGTTTTAAAGGGAGATTACCTAATATCTTAAAAATTGTGAGCAGATCGTTTACGGACACAATTAAGCCTATCAACTACGGGTGCTCAATCTTATGTCCGCGCGATGAACAATGATGTATGTGTTGATCGTAGATTTTTTTACAATTGACATGTTGGCAAAAAACCAACCATTTCGAATTTTAACGCATGACGGATGACGCATATATAGAATCTTAGCTTAATGGGGCTTTCACACCAACTTTTTTTTACGAATCCTTACGGGTAGCTAACTTGTAGTGAATCACAAGCATCTGTAAATAACTCATTGGTAACGATTGGTACGATTTGTGCTATACATAAGGATTCGACGGAAAATAATTGTGTATGTGAACGTAGCATTATGTATTCTTTAAGTTATTACGGATAGATGAATTTATCCATGCTTCAAAGATATTAGAAATTTGTATCTTCTTCAGTTTCTTGAATTTGGCGTTGAAGTATTTTATCAATCATTTCGACTCATAACCTATTATATTTAGATAAAGAAAGATAACAAGCATAATATCTATTATTATCATATTATCTTCTGCATAGTGTGATCGTTTATAGAAATATAATGATTATTATCATCAATTTACAATCATCTCAATAAATGATGCAGACATTTATGGAAATATAAATTCATCAGATAATAAGATTCTTAATAGCTTGTTCAGGATTATTTTCTTAACCACCTGAAATTGTAAATAAAAAATAAGGTACATTTGTATCCATTAATTTTGTTACATTTAAATACACTATAATTATATAGCCGAATAAAGATGGGAACTTCTGTTCCAATTTCCTTGCGAACGCAATAAAACTATAGATTACTAGCTGTCTGGCCCTGTTGTATTTACGAAGGGGGGGGGGGCTGAAAAGTTCATAGCCTGACTCAGAAGGAGTTATGCCACAGTGATTAAACTTGGCATGCATTAAATTCAACATTTTCTGATACTAACAACATGGTTTATTTTTCAACATTGTCTCCCCTGCGGTCTAGTCCAGCTTCACTCAGTATAGAAGTCAATAGCTGTGACAGTTCAAGTCAGCCAATCACAGCGCATACATTATAAATAGCAGCCAATCAAATTTCACAATACCATTATCGCGCTACTGAGGAAAAAATGTCAAATCGACACTAACTGGAGATGATCTAAAATTTGTAATTAATAAACAGAACTACGTGCTGACTGTAATGGACTTTAGTGTAGATATATGTTGGTCAAAATTTCAAATTCAACTTATAGTTTGTTCACAATTTGATCATGAACCTTGTCGTAGGAGTGCAGACAGAATACCGACTATCATTGCATAGTGGACGAAGTATACGGACATGGTAAACCGATGGACGTATACGGAGTAGACTACCCTGCGGTGTTGGGGTTCTTGGATTCCGGTGGTATAGAAGCTCTCATCATCAGTCCTCAACAGTAGATTTGGCACCATCTGACTATTTTCTGTGTGAACATGAAAAAACACTTGGCTGGGAAGCGGTACCGGTCTGATGATGAAGTCATATCTCCTGTTGAGGACTTTTTGGGTGATCAGGGTGAGAACATCTATAACACCGGGATCCAAGCACCTCAACGCCGCTGGAAGAAGTGTGTGGACCGCAGGGGAGACAATATTGAAAAATAAACCATGTTGTTAGTATCAGAAAATTGATTTAATGGATGTCATCACCGTGGCAGACTATGAACTTTTCAGCCCATCCTCGTATTTCCTGAAAATTTCGTATCCTGGGCAACCTTTTCGAAAAGCAAACCGAATATCGTGAGGAGGAAAATATAATAAATGAGAAATCCACCAGTGTAGACTCGCAGCTCTAATTGATCTGTCTTTTACTTCATCAATTTTAACGTAATTCCCAATAACTATAGTTAAAATCTCCTTAACTGTGATATAAAGCCAGCGGTTCACTCAATACATGGAAGGAGTTTAGGTTTAAGTCCACAAAACAGATCGCTTTTTGATGTGCTATTGTAGATTTTAGATACTGACAGACCAATAGACTCTTCATTATATGGATTATACTGTACTTTCATTCCTCAAATACTGATCGGAGAGATTATTACTAAATTCAGTATGTAACGAAACCCGAAAGTCAGAAACGACTAACAAAAAACCCCTAAGCTGAACTTAAATTTACTAAGTTAACCATTCAGTAGAACTATGGGGACGACAATTCTGAACTATCTTGGGACTATCGTCAGACGGAGTACAATTGTGTTTTTATTTGTTCATTTTTTTAAATGAGAGCACCATCCAACAACTTCAATTAGATACTGAAAATACAAACATTTTGTAAAATGTTTCAAATTCCGTTGTAGACCAGAACGGGAAATACTCTCCCATTTTCTCTTTTTGAATATATTATTATATTTCCGTTATCATATGGCAATTCTGTTTTGTATCTCGGCACGCTATCTTCAGGATATCTATTCCCTTGGACTATTTCTGATCATTCAATGCATAATATTATTTAGCCTTTAAAGAAAATGTCCGTGAAAAATTGTGTTTTAGTTAGTAATACTTACATCATTCCTAACTGCAGGCGATATTAAAAACGTGACGACTACCTATTACCTGGTTACGATGTCAGTATTAATACAGACATGTCATGTAAGGCCCATGTAGATAATATTTTATTTTACACCATAAAAGTAAATTCAACCTGAGTGTTATATCTTAAAAATTGTTGAACTGGGTGTTCTATGTAATATTCTCATTTCGGTTAGTTTAAATGGTTTCGTTATACTATTTGATACAAGACTGTTTACACTTGTGCGTGTCTATCTATAATGATGAAATTTCTAATCAACCTCACTTAAAAATTTTCATTCTGAAAGTTGATGGTATGATATGTTATGAATTTTGCCTGATTCTTAGCGCCGATATATTTTCGAACAGAATCTCTCCAAAATGATGCACCTACAGAACAATACATGTTTATTTGTGAGGTTTTATAGCACAGTAGTTCGTTTCGTGTCGTTTAAAAACATGACGTCATTTGCTTGGATACGAGGAAATGGTGGTTGTTATGTTTGAGAGTTCGGTTCTCGATCAGGGTAAGAAAGTCCGATGACCTTCAATAAATCATCTTCACGCATAATTCGAGTCCACCCAGCTGTAAATGGGTACGGATAATCCGGGAAAGATCAATGCCAAGAGGTTTGGCCAAGGACCAGCTGGGAGAAAAGACCCTCACTGATCCCAAGTTGTTATCCTTGTAAAATATAGATGTTTCTTTCTTTCTTTTTCTAATGAAAGTAAACAAGTTTTGCAGTGGCAGAATAAAGAAACCAAGTACTGACGATCCGAACCGCAAAACAAAACTCGAAATCCAAAAAGACATTTTGACGAAACATAGGTAACAGCTTAAGAACTTTTCACATGAGGAATTATATCAATCATACACGAGTAAGTATATCATAATGAAAAGTGGTATCAGGTGTCTAGAAGAGTAAGCATACCCTGCCTGGCGCCACACCCGTCCTAGCTGTTAAACATGCACAAAACTACAAAATAAAAACGTGAAAAAGCGTCGGAGGAAAAAAACATGACTCGACGACAAATTTACACAAACTCAATCCGTACGCTATCGATCAACGAGGAAGCATTCAACGACGAAAAGTGACACCAAATTATAGGTCCAGAAGGTATCAAGAAGTCATGGACACGGAGGGGTTTGAATCTTCCGTACAATAACTATAAAACTTTGCCTACAGCCATCAGAACCTGCATGTCGGGTTCATTTTGTGGCACATAACGCTCTTTGAAACCTGTTACCGGTTCTCAATATGCGTATACATACATGCGTAAAATACCGTTCTCTAAACACAGCATGCATAACAGTGGGTTTTATAATATTCTGTGGATCATGTTAGTAACGCTAGTATAAATTTATGGCTAGAACCAGACTTGTTGTTCATGGCTGAATGATTTAATTCGGAATATGTAATAAAAGAAAGACATTCATCACCCCTAATTCAATATCTTTATTACTATCGTCAGTTCTTATTAGAACTCCTCGTCACGACCTCTATCGGAACGAGTTGTTGCCCTTAACGATGGCTTCTAGCCTTGAATAATTGGTCCAGACGCCTTGGTGACGACTGTGCAAATTGATGAGTTCACACACAAGTAGCTTGAATTTAATTATTTTACGCGTTAGAAGGAATGGAAAAATAATCAGTTATTTGTTTTCTTTCATTTCGGTGGTAATCTGACATGCAGTGCATATTGAACACGCTTGATTCCATGTAACCATTGCAAAGTATTTTTTGAATATTGTAAAAAAAAATATATGAACTGGTACTGATGTAAGAAAAGGTATATGCACATTTTAATTAGATTAGTGCTGAATGTTGAATATAGACAGGTCGGTATAAAATCGAAAATGTGACGGCCGAAATTAATATTGTTCATTATAATTTTAAATAATGATATCTTCAATCATAATTCAGTCCCTCATTGCGCTTCGGATCGTTAGTACTTGGTTTCTTTATTTCCTTAATCATTATAATGTTTAGCATTACTAAAAACAAAACATGCAGACTATATTCACATCAGAATGAGCACTGCACTCCCAACTGCAAAGTTGGAAATCTCGTTAAACTCCTCTGTGTCTAGTGATACCAGTGGTATCTATTCTAGAGTTATGATTTTTTTTTTTTTTTTTTAGAAAGACCGATTTTTCTTAATAAGCTCAACCCTAAGGTCCTATTGTGACAAAGGTTACATTTTTGGGGCTATAGTGCATCATGTTAATGCGTGAATGTGTATACCGTTTAGTGGCATTTATGAATAGGACTCTGATTCGTGTAGCCTAATTTATATTTAAATTTGTCGGAGGGGGGTCGGAGTGGAAATTTGATTTGTTTTCTCATCATTTTATATAGTGCATAATAATATAATATTACTGTAAATTAAAGTTCGAAAATTAAATTCAACGGAACGATATTATTGTATTGAAAGGTGGTAATATGAAGGATTTTTTTCCTTAACAAACAAATGAATTAGCTTTGACTGTTTCGAGGTCTTAGCTAGAATTGGTCGAAAGTGCTCCTTTAAAAATATCAAGATTCCTGATAAGTCTCAATGTTTCGATCCCGTATAAAAAAGAACTAAAACGCCAAGCATTCTTTTATTTATTACATGGTAAATTCATCTTTCATCTTGCAGCATTTATCGGAAAAATCTTCTTTCTTTAAAGCAAGAGACTAACAAGATCACCATGGAGTTGCTGGGATTTCGAAACTATTGCAGTCGCCGTCAGTAGTTTTGTTTGTTCGAAAGAAACGTCTATGCTGTGTCTGCGACGTGTCAGGAACGTCTCTGCTGGAGACCAAGGATACAAGGGAAACGCTACTGCAACGTTGCAGGAACGTTGAGTGGTCACTTCTTCGACGTTGCTTGACCAAACTTAGAGACATCTTGACTGCTGCGCGGGGACTTATACAAGTCTTTATTCGAAGCTTTTTGAATCCAAAGGATCTCTTAAGCCTGCCGCACACGACGGACTTTTGAATGTTTCGCGACAAAAGTCCGTTGTGTGCGTTGACAAAAAACAATGTTTTTTGTTTCCCGAAACATTAGTTTGAAAATCAAACGTGTTTGATATTTGAACAAATGTTTCGGGTAAAATTTCCTTTTGTCTGTCGTGTGCGTTGAATAAATACATTTGTACGAAACATTTTCCGTCTTTAACCAATCAGTATAGGCCATTTGTCACGTGGAGAAAAATTTCAAAACGCTAGAGAAAGAAGACATTCTTGAAGAAAAATGGTCAGAAAAGCCGTGCTTATATGTACTTTCCTCTCCAGATTATGCAGATCACGTTGAAAAAAAAAACCCAGTAAAATAATAAATAGTTGGCTATGACCTACAACGAAATTGATATTGATTCTCAATGATAGGTTCTAGCCGTATTTTTATGTAAAAGTAATAATTTCTGCAGGTGGTTCCTGTAAATAGTGACCTTTCTACAGGGGACGGTGTCCATTAAAGAAGCTGACCCGGCTTTGGCCACTCTACTTTCATTTCTTTTTATGTAGGGTACTAATAACAATAATGAAGGCCTATTGACAGAATGGCATGACGTGAAGGCAGTCCCCTGGATAATTTTGTTGCAGTAAAATCTACGTTTTTTTATATTTGCATGTGTTATATGCTGGAGTAGACTATTGGTTTCATATATAAGCTTAAATTATTGTCCAGACTTTTGGCCTACAAGATTTTTAAGCCACCTAATAAATAGTGATGGTCCATCGTAATGTATGTGATATATAAGTCACTTGAGAAAAAGCGGCATTAATAATGTTCCCTTTGAACAAAAGTCTATCGTGTGTGGTATATAAATAGTATGCATCTTGAAGCTAGTTCGTTTGTCGGTAATAATATTGTCCGTTATTCCTATAATAAAGTAAGATGAAAATCCAAATTCAAGACACGTGTAAAATTAATTGTGTATTAACAGCTTTTAATTCATATAATGAGAAATATTTCTTACATATTATATTTCAGCTCTTTCATCAATGATTCAGATTATAGATCAATGACAATGAAATTAGTAATTGATTACGTTTGTAGTATCTAGTTTCAAACTTCTATCTTGAACCCACTTCAAGTTAGTAGTTCTCTTGTATGGCTTGTTCAAATCATAAGGTACTGTTTTTATTTTAACCAATAATACGATGTTCGAAAGTAACGTAGATACCAGTGAATTATTTCACCACGTTTCTTCATAATACGAGACTTTAAAAATATGGCGAAAGTAAACATATCTTAATCAGCATCGCATTCTTTCGAAAAAACAAAATGGGATACCAAAGTCGTGGGATCAAGACCCAAGCTTCTTCTGTTTCGTTTAATATTGTTTGTTTTTTCACTGCTTTACTTTTAAATATGTTGTATAATTAGAAGTGACGAAAGTATAAATAATGGATTACAACATTGTTTTTTTCTGTTTGGTCTAGGATGTGTTTATTCGTAATTAATTTTAATGAACCCTGTAGCAGTTGATATTTATATGTAGCAGTTGTCGAAATTTACATTATCATATGTAATTTTCAAGTACTAGCCAGGCTTTCCTGTGACATGGAGGCGGGATTTGAAGGAGATTTCTTCGGAAAAAGTATAATATGGAATATTTGAATGAGTGGAGTCCATAATGTGGCAAATTAAGAATTTCAGGATTTATTTCCCCTACCTTACTAGTCTTCAAAATAATTTGATATTCCTCTCAATTGTGTTCTTGACGTGGTTGTCGTGTTCTCAACGAAGGTCGTTTGACTTATGGATATCAAAGACTGAATAAAATTTATTTTTCTCGCCACATTTGTCATTTTCGATTAATGATATGCTTGTTTTGGCTCCGATTGGAAGATATATTCAATTATTTTCAAGTCAATAACGCCAGTCCATGAATTCCCATCTGTATTACAAGTATATGGGTAACATATATTGTTTTACACAGAACTGAGGATGGTTTTAAGCCACGACAAATCACTTTAAAACCGATAGATTGATTTCTGTCCTGCACTTTGGTATTCGTAATGCTGATTATATTTCTGTCCATGGCCAGGAGTATTTATTTGTTGTTGCTAGATGCATCCAGAATATAAATGGCTGAAAAGGGTTTCCCGAATTTGATGACTCTTTTATGACATTGTAAGATTTCCTTTGCCAAACAGAATTGCGGGAATCCATAGTTGGGTATAATGCAAATATCTTTTTTTATTGAAAGATTGTCACCACACGCGTCATACGTATTGGTATCCGTCATGCGTCAAAAACCAGCCATTTCGATTTTTAACGAATGACGCATATATGAAATTTTAACTTTAAAGAGGGTATGATTCCATGCGGAAGCGGTATCCGTCATATGGTCTCCGTCATGCGTCAAAATAAAAATCGACTAATGTAGCAATTTTTGACGCATACAAACGCCTTTCCACGCGCAGATCTCCCAAATGTGACGTATTTTGTGAGGATTCCCCGTCTTTTTCCCACCAAAGCATCCATCTGTCTAGAAGTCCATGCGTTAAAAGAAAGATAACACATACGTTTAAAGCACATATGGAATCATATTTGAAGCATGGCGGATCCGCAAGGGCCCTTTATGTCCGCATGACGCATATATGGAATCTTAGCTTAACTATTGAGATAAATATCATTCTATTAAATCGGTGAACGACTTTTGAAAGATATCGAGTTAACAATATTTCTTAATTGTATTCCTATGTGAGAAGTGTAAAGTCTGTGATTTCCTCCTAAATAGATTATAGGCAATTTTCAAGGACGAAAACCTTTTTATTCTTTCTTATCTGAAGCGAAAAGCTTAAAGGCAAAGTCTACAAAAACATTTAAGTGAACAGTGTAATGTTTGGCTGAAGGAAATCCCTCTACATCGATTTATATGTGGTGTCTGAAGAACACCGTGCTTAATTGATTAAACGGCAAATACGAATGAGGTTTTACTCAAGGCGCGTAGATGTTCAATAAGGACATAACGATGTTATCTGTACTAAAACCTTCTGTTTTCACGCCGGATCGCGGAAAATGACAATTGAGGGCTTTTCGGATTATTGACATATTTTATGACAAAGAATTTCTCGTTTAACATTTGTCAGTAACTTGAGTTCGAAACAAATATTGATTCAAGGCATATCGAACTCAGCCTTTCATATAACTTCATTTGTTTTTTATACTTGCCAGAAAGTTTCGACATGTAACTGAATTAAGGAAAATGAAGTGGACAGATATTATATCTCTCTTGATAAGAAAACCTAGTCTGAAATAAGGCAAATAAGCTTACTAAAGAGCTAGGGATGAAGAATAGTACAAGTTGATTATGATATTTCCTTTGAGATTCTAACTTAATAATAAAACAGATTCAGAAAATGGTAGACTTTGGTTATATTTTTTACACAATGGTATACTTGTTTAAGAAAACTGAAGATGAAAATTGTATTAAACAAGTATTCCCGAGACAACTTTCGAAACAAAATTCGATATTTAATAATGTTTCTTTGTTCAGGTCCAGTGACCTACATAAACTACTATTAGGACATAATATTTCACCTTCAAATATGGTCCACAGAAGTAATATAATATGAAGACTTCCATATACATCACGCTGCATGAAGAAACATAATATTTATAGATATAGATAGGCTACCTATGCACATAGAATGATGACAGGTCCAGTGACCTACATAAACTACTATTAGGACATAATATTTTACCTTCAAAAATGATCCACAGAAGTAATATATGAAGACTTCCATAGTATACATCACGTCTCATGAAGGGAACATAATATTTATAGATATAGATACCTATGCACATAGAATGATGATGTAGTGGACAAATGCGCAGTCTGGATGCAAATTTTCTTCTTTTTGAGATAGCAAAGATAAATCATTTAATATAACATGTACAAACGTGTATCTTGAATAATAATGTGCATAAATATCTCTTCATATTCCTTGTCGGATGAAATTAAAAGCTTGCTGTTAACATTAGTTCAAATGACACAGCTAAGTCCTTGAGAATGGTCTAAAGCTTGCTGTTAACATTAGTTCAAATGACACAGCTAAGTCCTTGAGAATGGTCTGACTTCTGTTTGTAGCAAATGAATATTGGCCATGTCATTATTTATTTTAAACTACGTAAACCTATTGCAAAAAATGTTTTGCATTGATATATCATTATTTGCATTGAAAACTAGCAAACTTGTTGAGGTATATTCCAAATTTATGATGAACAGTAATGAGTTTAAAAACAAATAGCCTTTTTTCTATTATATAAAAAGGAATTTCGAAATGGTTAGCTCATTGTGTCACAGTAAGATTTATATTGATCCAAATTGATAGGTTGTTTGCCATCATATAGTGTCGGTGCTTGTAATATAATTCCAAAAGTTCCAACAACACAAGCTGTTGTAAACACCCACAAGAAAACTCTGTCTAAAACCATAGCAACGTACTTCCAATCTTCAATAATCTACAAAGAAAATAACGTCAGATAAGAAACGATTAAGCAATTACAGAACTTACATTCATTAAGACATTATAAATAGAACTTAGTAGAGCAACTACAAACATGCAACGAGATGGTATTGACAGAAAAATAAGGGAAACGTATACTAACCGCAGCTGTGTTGTCTTCGTTTTTTAAGTGCTCTGCGATAAAGGTTACGGATTCAATGGCATCAATAACTTCTCTTGTGTAGTATTTGTTTCTGAATAATGTATTTGCGGCTGCATCTTCGCTGCTGGGTAATAACTCTTGCTCGTGCATAGAACGCCTAAATCCCATGGACGTTGTATGCTGATACCCTGAGACAGCACTGTGATCTCTGATTTCCATACCATTACATGTCCTTATTACAACTTTCTGGGGCTTCTCGGGTTCTAAATGGGGTCTGCGCATTACCAATAGTTTTGGAAGAATGGTAAGGAAGACCCTTCGTACCCATGGTGACATCACATGCGTAGAAGGAGACCGAAAATGCACATTTAATACAACCACTGTCACTATAATTGATAGTGTCACAAGAATCATTGTAAAGAGTAAGTATTTACCAATGAGCGGAACGACAATTGACGTAGGTGGAATAATTTCAGCTAACAGAAGGAAAAACACAGTCAGTGAAAGGAGAATAGATATACACAATGTCACTTTTTCACCTGAATCGGACGGTAGATAAAACACTAAAACAGTGAGAAACGAGATAGCCACACACGGGATTATAAGATTTACTGTATAAAAGAGTGTCTTTCTTCGCATTGATATATAGAACGTAATATCGGGATATAGCTCAATACAACATGGGTAATTCCGAACATTTCTTTTAGCCCAAACAGCCAGAAGATCCCATTCTACGCTTGGATAAAAGTCTCTGATATCTATTCCAGGTCTAATTTCAACACCAGATTCTTCATTAATAGAGCAGTAGTGCACCAGATCGACCTGATTACCGTCATAGGTCCATGATCCGAATTTCATAGAACATGTCTGGACGTCAAATGGGAAGAACTCGACATCAATGGTGCAGGAACTCTTGTAGATCGCAGGTGGCTCCCATACAACTAAACCGTTAGGATGTAATGTTGCCTTTGTCATAAGTGTAACTTCATAATTGCCATCCGCACTGAAAAAAGATATAAGCTTCTGTAAAAGTATGCATCTTTCGCAAAGGATAAAACATAATAAGATTGAAGTCCTCACAAGTTTAAATGAATTTTAATGCGAATACTTTACGGTTAAACTGGTGTAGCTAAGGTCAAATTCTACACCATTGACACACATTATTGGTCAATGAAGCATTGATGAATTGAGAGTAATTTATATAATGCTATAATATGATATTTCTAACTGATTAGCTCGTACAAGTGATTCCTTATATTCGACAAGGATTGGCGCTTAATTCGTTTCGATGAGGCGTAAGTCAGTCAATTACAATTTAATCTCTTCAAGCGTCAGTGTTTTAGTTCACGATATTATGCAATACATTGCATTCATATTTGTAATAAAAGTCATTAGAGTTGGAACAAACACAAAAAATGGATAGGGTACGTTTCATGATGTAATATGCACCTGTCAACAAATGATTGCGTTTCAAAATACAGTGGTTGCATAATGAATAAACTGTCAAGGTAGTTTGGCAATTTCAATTTTAGAAAGACTTAAAATTCAGCCCAAAATGGATTTGGAAGTTAATCAAGCTACCTTCAGTAATGGAGACATATTTTGAATTAAATTTAATACATTAGGTTCAAGGTTCCATACCGCTAAATGGAACTTCGATCAATGGCTGTTGGTAAAATAACCAATGGAAATGGACAGACGGGTTCGTATTTTACATGTTATATAGCAAGAGATCAAACAATATATAAACTGTTTTAAGACTTGTTTTAAATTGCAGTCAAATTGGTCACATGAAGAGTTCATAAAATTAACATTTTTCAATTATAATAAATACATCTTAACGCCCACGGATATGTTGATTTGAAAGAGTGGATCAAGATTTATGACATTTTTACGTCAATGACTCGCCAATAAATAAGACTTACTTGTTATACAGTACGACATCGGGTGACCATATATCACTAGCCGGCACTTCAAGATGTTTAATGCCCCCGTATTCATACGGGTCCCACTGAAGACTCATATCAAACCATTCCTTTGTGGCGAGTAAAAACAAGCTCGTTGAAATTGACTTTATGCAAGACTGTTAAGTGCCGATGGGGTTAATATGGCAATTCATTAAAAGGACCAAGTAAGTGTTTATTAGTTAGTAATTGTTAACTAGAGAAAGGAGAAAACACATGCTTTCAAAGACAAGACCAGGAGGTCCATTATAGCCGTATATAGTTGTATATAAAGAACGAACTTGTTGAATCATGAATATTCAAATTGGCTAGTGAAGTGTCGATTTAATCAACTTCCCCATAATGATTTACAGTCAATGATCACGGAGTTAATAATAGAAGCGGATATTTGGTTTTAGAATTAAGTATAGCGATACAATCATCGGATATAATCGAAACATTCGACTTTTAAGGTTTCGCTGTTGTAATTCATTGGCTGCAAGGGGCATACAATTCAAATAAATCCCAGTATTCATACAATTCACAATTCATACAAGTTCGATTCTAATATTCCATCCAAGAACACTTACTTATTATAAAGGACTACATCGGGAAGCCAAATTTCCCTAGAAGGAACATAAAGTTTATCTACCCCACCATATTCACTAGGTGACCAGGTTAAAGTTTTATCATACCATTCCTAAAAGAACATTATAATCTTGTACGGTTACCAGGATATGAATTAAGGCCATATCATCTCTTCGCTTTATAAAATGATTTAATAACAATTGCTTCATTCAATAATAATAATTCAGAGCCTTTTAGAAATGTGTCGCACAAGGTAACTTTACAAGACCATAATCCATAAGTCATGCAGGTTTAAGTATTAGTCCATGGGATTAGTTGAAAGCATTAGTTTGAAAGGAAAAAAATCTACAAAAGAAAAGAACAGCTTTTTGAAACCAAATTTTGAATTCAGGTTAAAGTAGGTTGAGTGTCTTTTAAAATAAGTGCATGAGCTATAATTTACCTCTAACAATGTACAGTACCAAAACCAATTGCAAAATGGTTACAAAGTCATACTTAATATTACATGTACTTAAAATTTTGAAGTATATTTCAACAATATTATTTTGAATTTCGAATATTTCAGTTTAATCAAAAATTATACATTTTCAATTCAGTAGGCATTTTCATGATCTTTTACAATGTATTAATATGAATTTATAACCATTTCATGAATATATAAGAAATTAATTCTAAAAAAAAAAAATACAATAACACAAAATAAATAATCATAATTAAGCATGATATTATAAATATAACAAATTACAGTGATTCTTCAATAAGATTTTAGCAGTTGACGATTGCTGTATTCATCAACTATCATCTGTCATTAAGATGCTGATAGTAGTAATGTCCTAGACCTCTATTCCTAATGATTTCTATTGTATATGATAATAGAAAACGCGACGGAATAACCATGGTGATTCATTCATCAAAAAGGGGCAAAGTAGATGCCAAATTTAGTGATTTCCGGTTGAGCGGCTTCATTGATAGTCTCAATACCTCATTTCTGACGGGTTTGAGACTTAAGAGTAGTTAACTATTTATTTCAATGAAGAATAGTGAAAGTAGATTAAAGTGTGATCAGGCGTTACAAAGTACAGACCATAGTTAATTTGAAATAAGGATTTGTTCGATTTGCCAGCTAGAAGCCCAAGATTCACGAAGATTCAGTGAAAACTTAAGATAATTCCCCCCCCCCCCCCCCCAAGCAAATATATTTACGATTCGGTGTATGGCAGCAATATGCAATTATTGGTGTTTGGATTTGCTTGAGGGTCTTTATTACTTGGTTTTATTTCATTTGGATAGTATCCGTAATAAGTTTAAGAAAAATATGCAAGAGCCTGGCCTTGCTACCATCCTTGTATTACAATGGTTTATTATGCTTTACTCTATTAACGTTAACTAAAGTTAGGATGACTGACACAGGGATTGAACATTGTTTATTAATATCAAGGTAATTATATATAGCAGGTAGTATGTGGTATTTTAACTTGTTAACAATAACCAGATTAACAAATACTTTACGATTATGTTTTTTCGGTTGTGCCAAATTAGTTTGACGTCCCAATTGTTAGACATGGTTAATAAGACATGAATGGAATATATCTACAGGTGAAATGGATTAGTCCTATCAGATAAAAGAATAGAGTCTAGTAAATATATAGTTAACAAGAGATGTTATTAAATCATTTTATCCAGGTTATTTGCTGTACTGCAAATACAATGCAATGTCTAATAACGTTAAAAAAAACCATGAAATTTCATTAAAAATTTCAAATGTGATAATTTTTTCTGCCTAATTAAAGATATTAATGTTGGGTGGAAAGTATCACAGTAAGAAACTAAATTTTAGATATTGTCTGTTTGTGGGTTCGGTATTAATTCTTCTTGAATATAATTGATGCCTAATTTGCATTTTATTGAAGGAAGGAGAGGTAACTGAAAATATTGCAGAAAATCATTTTTTCTTTAATGATACAAAACAACTTCAATTCGACATCAAGATAGTGCCAATTCTGTAGAGTGATTTATTAAAAACGAAGTGGCATGTTATTTTGTTCTGTAATACAATTGAATTTCATATAACCTTGAGTATCAGTGACCGAAATCATATAAAATCATTAAAAAAAACACATCAAGAATATACTACGTTGGAAACAATGACATTTCCAAAAACTGTCAATATGTATCAAATGGAAAGTGACATTAATTGTTGAGTATAATATTAAAGTATCTATTTATATTTAATCTTATCTGGATTATTCTATGATCAAGTCTGAGGTAACATGGGCATGAGAAATAAACTGCACTCAACTGTTAAAATAGTCCGAAACTTGCTCCCAGCCTTTGATAGATATTTGGACAGATATGGCTGGGAGAGAGTCGGAAAAACTAGGCCCCAAAAACTTACGATTTTCCGCGGGTGCGGGGGTTTTAAACGTATTTATTTACCTCGAATTCACAGAACTTTTATATATTTGGAAAGATGGATGATTTTGTAGTTTTTCTGACTCCCTCCCAGCCATATTCGTCCAAATAGCTATCAGAGGCTGGGGAAGAGTCAGCAAGTTTCGGACTACTGTTAAGTGTTCTTAGATACAAGATAAAAAAAGTTAAGTGTTTTTTTAGCTGTATAACTATGGGATGTCTAATTAATGGGAGGACACCCTTTCTTCTCAATCTTCAAAAGCATTTTTCATTGTTACTAATTTATCTTCCTATTCTGACATAATTAAGTCAAATGTTTATGTTATACTAGTCTTAATCACTTATTAAATATTTGAATTAATACGTAGAGTAAGGACAATTTTTTCTTAAATATGTTCCATCTCTTTTGAATACAAGTGAATCGAAAAGGGTTAATTTAAAATACAAACAAAACATTTACGTTGATTTCCCTTCAGGAAACACAAGTAGTTCCATCAAATAGCGAAGAATATCAATAAAATTCAGTTTCTCTGGAACTGTCAAAAGAACATCATTCCTATCAAGAGTTGAAGAATCGACCACATTTTTATGTTGGACATTTTCTTTACAAACAAAAATTTATTGATAAATTGAAATAGCCAGTGATTTTAACTTATTCATTATAGCAGATCAGTGGAAGAGAAGGACTGAATGGCCTCAGATGCTTACATTGTGAAATTGAAATTCATCATTGGTGAATCTTCTTTTAAAGGAATACTACCTTTAAGAATGAAGATCTGAATTTTTTCAATCCTGGGCAATAAGAGTATACATTCATTGATGAACTTGTCTAGTGCCTATATATACAACAGATTAAGTGTTTTAATCTGATAAATCCAGAAAACTTCGTTATTTATAATAACTAATAATCTTGATTTATTTAATAGGGTTTGTATACATATTTCACCAGGTAAGTCCACTAATGAATATTTCTTTTACTGGCCAAGTCTGGTTATAAAATTAAGAGGTTGTTGATGAAAACAGAAAGCGGCATGCAAAGTACAACAAATGGAGATTTGCCAGGACAGCGGCACTAGCAAACGTTTTTTCTTTTGAGGCATGTGGCACATACACATTGTTATAGCTGACGGGGTCTTGCTTTTTTTTTTACCCAGCTTGACTTTATCACCCGAATGCAAATCGAACGAGTACCTCATTCAACTTAATTGAGCATGAGACGTCGGAGTCTGGTAACAAACTGATCATACATCTTACCTGTCTCAACCAAACATTAGTTGTCATAATTTGGTCTTTCTCGTGCTGTAAAGAAAAAGAAGAAATAAGAAATAGATCATATTTTGCTGTGAGAGAGCATTATTGGCTTTATGTTGGCCCGGATTTTACACACTACGTTATTTTTGGAAGTAAGCTGCTGGGCGAAATGAAAAAGTACATTCAGGGTCATACGGGGATGCCTACCGTGTCTCTCATACGACATTAAAGGAATACTACCTCTTAGAATGATAAAAAAAAAATCCAAATTCTCAAACCTTGTGAATTAGAGTTTATATTCATTAGGTATAATGTGTCATACAACAGGTAATCTGATGTATCCAGAAAACTACCTTAATGAGGTATATATATATTATATAAAACAATTGAAAGACGCTTACAAAATTTCAATTATAACCTGTAATTTTATGGAAAATTACTTAGTTTTATTGGATTCTGTGTGTATACATTTGATACCGTTGATGAATATATACATGAACTCTTAAAATGTATTGGCCAATAAATTGAGAACTTACTTTTTTGGTTTATTTTAAGAGGTGGTATTGCTTTAAGTTTATATTTTGAATTAAATACTTTTTATTTCCCTTCGTGTAAAATTAAAATCTCACTTAAAGTGGAAATATTAGTGAATTGTCGATGTCACTAAAACGGTCACATATAGACAGACAGAATTCACGTAGCCTCCGATATACTGTCCGACGGAAATTTAATTTGCCATGTATGCAACTTAAAACGCATACGCGTAAAATTCAGTAATCAGGCCAGGGTCAACCACCAGGTCAATAATGGTCTCGCACAGCAAAATATGATATCACCGCACAAATAATTAGTATCTGATATTAAATATTATTATATTCAATTCACTATGAAAACTAGTAAATTGAAAATAGACCAATGTCTTGATTTATATTTCTGTTAGTTTCCGCGAATTTCCGGATTATGTAAATGACGTAGGTCACTTTAACTTATATGGTAAATGTTCAAGAATTCAGAAGTTGACTTTACAACTCTCAAGAATACAGTGGTGGAACTGACATCTTTCAAGAATGCTAAGTCAAGAAGACATAGTTGATAATGTCAATAATACAAAGTTAAAAATTCATTTTCGAAAAAGAAAGTTTGAATGTTGACTATTGTGAAATAAAGTTTGAAAAGTAAACTATTAATATTCTCTACTTTGTAATAAGTAGATTAACTTGTTGATTTAAATAAAAGTATATTTTGTAAATACCACAAATGTAACCTCAATCTCTTCAACACATTCTAAACGTGACGTGGGTTTAAAAGTGGTGCCTATTAACCTCTAACGCAACAACTATGTTGATGTTCAGATCAACTCCAAGGATAATCTAAAGCCAAACAATTCATGAATCTAAGGATAGTCAGTGACATTCGTATAATACGTAAAATTAAGAACTAAGACAATATTTTTACTAACAGACCAAACATTACTACTTTAAATTGAAGACATGTGATTGCCTTCCATCATGATATATGACATAATTTAGTGATATTACGCTTTAAATCTAAAAATATTAATTAAAAAACAAAATCAGATTCTTTCAAACACTAAGCCCGATTTTGCAAATATGCAACATATACGGACCGAAAATTGAATAATGATGCAAGGTTACAAATTATTCTTGAAATAGAACTTCTTATGTTTAGAATTTTCTCATTAAATCAAAATGTTTATACATTTTATGGAAAAATGGGTTGATCTTGTTACTGTATGGTACGTGCCTTCATGCTCTATAATTACCAATAAGAGTTTATGATGTATTAATACATGTGCATCTGTTAAAACGTTTTGAGATAATAATTCATGATTATTTGTATTGTATTTAAATATGACCAAATGTATACACGACTTCACAGTTAATATTGTACATGAGAAGAAAAGAAAATATATAATGAAATAGGACTAGATTGAAGTATCATACAAAGGGCGAGGCAATCATTTTGACAAATTGACTTGACAATTCAGAACGATTTTTCTGAAAGAAACCATGGAAGTAAATTGCTGCGACGTAATAAAGTAAGGCGTTGAGTGGACATTTTTTTCTCCTGAAGTAGGACCGAAATTCCGAGAAGACTTTACAATTACAGATATTTGGAAAGGGTTAAGTCAATTCATCTTATTGATTTTGGAATGTAAGTGATTGGATGAATAGAAAGACGTGTGGTGTCTTGTCGATAGGAAACGACATCTGGAATGAAATCGGCGAATCTAATTTGCATGAAAGATGTCAAATCAACTCAAGGCAATGTCTAAAAGCATAAATGTAAAAACTAGATAGCATATAATTGTACCTCTATTGATATAAAACCGATGGTATTACATTTATCTATTGGTTAATTACGTAGTAACATTTTATTCAACACAACGTTTGTAATTCTAACAGATTGAGATTGTTTTAGTTAACCCTTATTGAGAGTCAAATCAAACTTATTGTTGGGGGTCAATTGGTGCTTCATGTGAATGCTCATTAGCATATTGTATACTAAGAGGCATGGGGGGTCTATAGGCTATGACGCTGTATTTGGTTCAAAATACGATTGTATAAATTCCTAAAATCGCGTGGTCAATCTCTTATAAAACGCAGATCCCGAATAGTAACTTATGGAATTTCACCACTGGATTTTATCAGTTTAAGGGATTGTAAAGTAAAGAGGTTTTCGCACTAATTTTAGAAAACCTCTTTACAATCCCTTTAAATTGTACTCTATGGAACTTCACCAATGGATCGTGTTCGCTGAATCGTAATCTTTGGAACTTCTTCACTTGATCCTATTCGCTGAATCGTAATCTTTGGAACTTCTTCATTGGATCGTGTAAGCTGAATCGTAACGGAAATTAAATTAGACCAGGTGATATTTTCTGCATAATATCATTATTGCTCGTGTTGCTAAGGGGAAACCAACGGTATTGTTATTATTCCGACAAGCTCCGATTAAGTCACTATACTTAAATTACACTGGTTGCAAATGGAATGTTCAACCAGATATTATGAAATGAAACGATAAATGAATTATTTTCTTTGTCAATATGGATTTCTTTGACTGTCCATAAACCGAGGTCCTATTTGCTACATGCTGTGCACATTAAAGATCCTCGACAGTTTGGAAATCGTAATAAAGGTAGGCGCAATACCACTGTCCTGTCAATATTCCCCTCATTGCACATTACATGGCGTTTGCCCGTCCTCATTAGCACACAGGTGCAGAAAAGAAAAACTTCATTTCATTTCGTAAGCTGTTTGAACGTTAGACCATGCTATCTTATTATTGAAATTTAAAAATATCTCGGATTTTAGATTGAAATTCAAATTTTCAACTCGGACTGAGATATACCATCAAAATATGAATTTCATATTCCCTTATGATTTTAAAATTGCTTCTACCCCCTGTGAAACTTTCATATTTTGCATTTGAGTGACGGTAAAGCTTTTCTTAATATAGGCATTTTGGATATGTGGTCCATTCTGATTTCTTTGCTGGTCCATCCATACACTTATTTCGCTGAAACAATGATAATCTAGGATTTCCATCAAGTGTTGGTTCTAGTGTTGAGCCAAACGACTACGGTAGGGGTAGCACCTTTATATGGAAATTGATTTCACTAGGCTCCAGTTGATCAGATGTTGTTGATCTCGCTTAGGGAACGTTTAGCTTCGGGAGATCGAATTTATGGCATACTGTGATTTTTTAGGCCTACATTAATAATTCTGCTCCTTGATTATAAAGTCATCTTATGAATTATTGAGGTATTTATGACTTTATCGTCTCGTTTTATAATATCTGGTTGTACATTCCAATATTTTATGTTAGTGTAGACAGTGTCACGAAAATGTTTTAATTGGCAAAAAAAAACCCAAAAAACTATATAGAGCTGTCTTAGTAATCGGAGCTGTTCGGACCGTTAGCAACGCGTGCAATAATGATATGCAGAAAATGTCACGCGGTCTTAATTTAATTTCCGTAATATTTAAGGTACAAAAGACGATCCGAAGATTACCATTAAGCGAACACGATCTTATGAAGAAGTTCCAAAAATTACGATTCAGAAAACACATCCAGAGTTGAAGTTCCAAAGAGTACAAATCAACTGATACGATCCAGTAGTGAAGTTTCAATGTGGGCGTATATTGTAGTCGCCCCTGTCTGTCTGTCCGTCCACAATTGTTGTGGACACGATAGAGAGCTGGTTTCTTGATGGATATTGATGAAAATTGCTGTGAGTGTTCATAATCACCCAATGATGAACCCTATTGAAAATCAGACTAATCGTAAAATATTTGATTTGTTATAACCCTTGCTTTTGAAAATATGTTGTGGACACGATAGAGAGCTGGTTTCTTGATAGATTTTGATGAAACTTGGTATAAGTGTTTGTATTGACCTTGGGATAAACCCTATTGAAAATCAGAAACATCGAAAAATATTTGATGAGTTATTGACCTTGTTCTTTAAAACACGTTAACTTTTCAGCCCTGAACAAAATTGTGGACACGATAGAGATATGGTTTCTTGATGGATTTTGATGAAACTTGCTGTGAGTGTTCATAATCACGCAAGGATGAACCCTATTGAAAATCGGACAAATCGAAAAATATTTCATGGGTTATTGCACTTGCTTTTGAAAATATGTTGTGGACATGATAGAGAGCTGGTTTCTTGATGGAATTTGATGAAACTTGGTACGAGTGTTTGTAAAAACCCTATTAGAAACATCGAAAAATATATGAGTTATTGCCCTTGTTCTTTAAAACACGTTAATTTTTCAGCCCTTAACAAAGTTGTGGACACGATAGAGAGATTGTTTCTTGATGAAACTTATTGTGAGTGTTCATAATCACCCAAGGATGAAACCTATTGAAAATCAGACCTATCGTAAAATATATGATGGATAATTGCCCTTGCTTTTGATAATATATTGTGGACACGATAGAGAGCTGGTTTCTTGATGGATTTTTATGAAACTTGGTATGAGTTTTTGTATTGACCTTGGGATAAACCCTATTGAAAATCAGACCTATCGTAAAATATATGATGGATAATTGCCCTTGCTTTTGATAATATATTGTGGACACGATAGAGAGCTGGTTTCTTGATGGATTTTGATGAAACTTGGTATGAGTTTTTGTATTGACCTTGGGATAAACCCTATTGAAAATCAGATACATCGAAAAATATTTGATTGGTTATTGCCCTTGCTTTTGAAAATATGTTGTGGACACAAATAGAGAGTTATTTTCTTGATGGATTTAGATGATAGCTTCCTAGGCAAGACAACACAAAATCTCTCAATTTTAAAAGATCTGTACCATGTAGATTAAAGGCAAGAACTCATATTTTTTTAAGTATAAGCTATCCAATCATCAGATCTTTTTAGAATGCAAGGATCTGTCTAAAGGCTATAACTCTGGTATATCTTCAATACATCGTTCTCGACTAATGCCCCGGTTTCACATAGACGAACTTTTGGAAACTTCGTAAGGATAGAAGTCGGTTGTGTCGGAAGTAAATCGGGTCAAAAATGCTCCTCTTCCGACACTTCGGACAACACTTACGATCAACAGCCGACTAACAGCCGACCAACAGCCGACTAAAATTTGGCTCTTACGACAACCGTTCAGACATTAACGAATGTCGTAACGACATTTCCAACTGCTGTTACGACATAAACGAATTAAAAGCGATTTTCATCCGACTAAACCAAATTTTTTACGACTGTCCTAAAGACAAATCCGACTGTTACCGAATGCTCTAAGGACATATAAGAATGCCCTTACGACACATCTTCAACATGATGTTCCTCGTAAAAGAAGACACAAGAGGCCGAACACCCTCACGACTGTTCAGACTATGCTTACGAACGTTCAGAATGCTATTTCGACCGCAAAAAAAGCCCTTCAGACCAATAGCCGACTAATAGCCGACTTGTTTCCGACTAATTTTTAATTCGGACGTGTCGGAAGCTTCTTACAACTGTTTTGAACATTTCAAAACAGTTGTAAGAAGCTTCCGACACGTCCGAATTACTTCCGAATTTTTGCCTCGTCTTCCGAACTTCCGGACCTCTTACGAAAGTCTTCCGACTACCAAAATTCGGATGAAATTCGTCTATGTGAAACCGGGGCATTAGTAAACATTTCACATCTCGCAAGCATTATATTAATCTATAATGAATGAGTTATGTAACAAGATTTAGACAAATTCAAATATTCAAAGTATATTGATATTGACTTTTAATAGTCTGATATTATTTGCTATGTTGATAAAATTTGTAATGTGAATAATACAGAATCAATTCATCAGAAAAATGCAGACCTGATGAACCTCCAACTTCACATTTTCACATAGAAGTATACTTTTCGGGTATACGGTGCACGTTTTGCACGACAGGCGTATACCTCAAATCGAACAAGATAATTTCATTATACCAGGTCACATAAGGCTGCGTGCACATAGAAGTATAATCGTGCTACACTTTACTTTAATATACGTAGGAATACTTCGTTTTCGATTAGTATCCTCTTATGTGACCAGGTATTATGAAATTACCTTGTTTGATTTTAGATATACACGTGTCACTCAAAACGTACACCGTATACCTGAAAAGTATACTTCTATGTGCACGCAGCCTAAGAGGATACTAATCGAAAACGAAGTATACCTGCGCATATTGGGATGCGTGCACATAGAAGTATACGGTATACACTACTCGAAAATCGAACAAGCACGATTCCTACTATACTACACTTTACTCTAATATACATAGGAATACTTCGATTTCGATTAGTGTCCTCTTATGTGACCAGGTATTATGAAATTACCTTGTTCGATTTTAGATATACGCGTGTCGCTCAAAACGTACACCCGAAAAGTATACTTCTATGTGTACGCAGCCTTATAGTATAGTGTAGCATAGCGGGAATCGCGCTTGTTCGATTTTCGAGTAGTGTATACCGTCAAATTTTAATTTGGCAGCTGCAATTCGTAAGTAAATGTGTTCGAATTTCCCACATCACGTTTTTTAAACAATTTATTGTGTCGGAATAAGGTAAGTAAAAACAATTGGACTCTATTGTTCTACTTTTAGTGCAATTTTAAGGCATATGCCTTCATATGTACATGTTACAACATCAACCAAATGATTTAGATAAGTAGCCAACGATTGTTGATTGCATGTTTTCTGGTCATAGAAAAAAGTTCGACAGATTTCTCTGGTTTCTTGATGGATTTTGATGAAACTTGGTATGAGTGTTTGTATTGACATTAGGATAAACCCTATTGAATATCAGAAACATCGAAAAAATATTTTATGAGTTATTGCCCTTTAAAACGCGTTAATTTTTCAGCCGTTACACTCTCAAAGTTGTGGACACGATAGAGAGCTGGTTTCTTGGTGGATTTTTATGAAACTGGCTGTTGGTGTTTGTATTGACCTTCGGATACACCTTATTGAAAATCAGAAACATCATCAACTATGTGACTACTCTTAATCATTTTAAGATGGAACCTAAACGTTGGTTAGCCTTGTTTTATGCATATTTCAGTGACATATTTGTTTTTTCCAGGAAACTTCAACCCATGGTTTTACTCTTGTAAAAAGAGAAAATGTCATTCTCAGAATCTTTCATTTACTGATCACTCTTGTCAACCCCCCGGACGAATTGGCTGCCATTATAAAAGTGGGCGTATAACAATGGCCATCGCTATTTTTGTTGTTAAAATTTGGTCATATGGCCATTTTAAAATCATGGCTAAGGCAGAGTCAGACACGGAGGAGATAATAGCTCTGTATTTATATACAAAACTGGATTCTTTTCAACTTCTAAAATCAAAACTTCCGTTTTATCCATTGTTTGTACCCTACAAGCAAATTGGAAAAGCCATGTGCACAAGTTTCTATTTTAGGAAATGATGCAAGGGAGGTGGTACAAAAATTCCCTCTTGGGGCAATCTCGGCGGTCGACCAACAAATATTTGTTCGCGTTCGCGTTCTGAAACCATTCCATGACGAAAAACCGTGTTCGCGTTCGCGCTCTGTATAAACCCAACTTTACTCAATGTGATTCGCCGTGTCTGAATGGTGTTCGGTCGACTCGGAGACATGTCAACTCGGAGACAATATTTTGTCGGTTAACTCGAGAGGCAAAATCCAACTTGGAGACAATAGCAGAGTCGACTCAAAGACAATTTTTGGTTAACTCGGAGACAATATACAACTCGATCGTCGGTTGCAATATATTCCGTTATGAAATTTGATACTGGTACCGATGGCTAGATTCGTCTGAATAGTGTATAGTGAATATCGAATAGATATGCTAAGATGTTTTCCCATTGACAATCCGTATGGCCGTTATCACGCAATAAATGTCACGTGACCTAACTTGATGTCATTTTACTTAGGCGTAATCTTTAATAAAGAAATAGTTCTCGGACAATCTGATGACCTTGAGTTGATTCAATTTCAAAACAGTTGTAAGAAGCTTCCGACACGTCCGAATTTCTACCGAATTTTTGCCTCGTCTTACGAACTTCCCGACCTCTTACGAAAGTCTTCCGACTACCAAAATTCGGATGAAATTCGTAATATATTCGTCTCTGTGAAACCGGGGCATTAAGGAACATTGTATGGTCTTAAATTGATATTATTGGACCTGTATCGAAAGGTTTGAGAAAGTTTAGTTTACTCCTGATTAAAATTAAGGCTTTTTCAAGATTTAGGCCTCTTTCATCAGTTTTGAGGAGTTGTCAACCTTTTAACTCTATACAGTAAGTGCTTCTATCAACATCAATTGCTTGTAAACGCTCTAAAAACTAGAATTTTTGATGGAATCAAAAGAAATTCGGTATGTGTATACATATTCAGAAAATAAAGATTAAAGCCACATAAGCCCAGACTTGGACATTGAGAAAAAGTCTTCTCATGGTTTTTTTTTAAAGTTAGCACTTAGAAATGAATATTGAACTAAAAAAAAATCGATTCCCTTTCGTGGTTCCAATTCTACAGCCATTTGAAGGAAATTTTGATTGTTTACTTTTCAACACCGAGTTGATTGAGGGAGACGTCAATAACTCACAAGCTCCGCCCACTACTAGCACGTGCTACTGGAGATTGGAGTGTGACGTCATTTTACTAACACGCCCCCCGCTTGACCTCATTAGCATTTTATTTATGGAAATCATTTTATTAGATCCCGATTTTAAATCCAGCTGCATCGAAGCCATCTGAGTACCCAAAGCCGTGAATTTTAGTTTTTTGACTTAATTAAACATCAGAGATTAAGCTAGAATACCTTTTGTCCCGAAATCCCATAAATTTCATTTTGTAAACAAACGAATCCCGCAATGTGACTTTAAGTTTAAATTTGAGCTATTTTCGACCGTTAGAAGCAGAGTTATTGCCCTTGCCCAAAGTTTTGAACTTAAAATGGATGTTATTGGACCTAAATCGAAAGGTTTGAGAAAGTTTAGTTTACTCCTGATTAAATTTAAGGCGTTGAGCGTATATGGCTTTGGTCCACTATCTTTGTTTTCATCTTTCTATTATGTATGTAATAATGAATTACTCTCCTGGACACATGATATGCCTTTTTATAAGCCCGCATGCAATGTGCAGCGTTAATTGGAAACGCCCCAGTCCGTCGGTCCACAATTGCTCGTACAAACTCTACAGCTCACATTGTGTGTGTGTTCGTAATCACCCAAGGATGTAGACTACCCTATTAAAAATCAGCGTTCAATTTTTAGCTCATAAACACTCTACAGGTCAAATTTCTTGATGAATTTTGATGAAACTGTAAGTGTTCGTAATCACCCAAGGATGAAGCCTATTGAAAATTAGCTAAATTAAAGAAACATATTTACCAGTAATTATTGCTCGTGTTCTTGAAAACGCTTTCAACACTCTACAGGTTACAATTCTTGATGGATTTTGACGATACTTGGTGTGAGTGTCCGGAATCACCCAATGATGAAGCCTAATGAAAATCAACTAAATCGAAAAATATTTGCTATGAACTATTGCCCTTGTTCTTGAAAACGCGTTCAATTTTTAGCTCATAATCACTCTACGGGTCACAATTCTTTATAGATTTTGATGAAACTCATTCCATTTGCTTCTATCAATCTTTTATTTTCGTTCGTTCAAATATCGATATAAAATCATCGTCTAACTATGACATAAAGTGACGAAGGAAAATGACCCTGCATCGATGGTACTTTTTTTCGTTTTTCCCAAAGAGCACACAGCCTAGAGCACACAGCCTAAACTACAACAGCTGCAGTGAACTTTACACCTTAGATTCAGGCGAGGTACTGCTTAAATATAAATTGGAACATTTCTGCTAAAGTGCAAATTGCACATTATATCCTGAGCAAAAACAGGTTTTTTGACTCTGGAAGTCACATTTGTCGGCCAATTTTGCTCGAGTTTTCATTTATAGAATCTGTGACTAAATTTCGATATGATATGAGTTAAAAATATTCAAATATCGAAAATTCGTACCACACATTTTTTCATCGAATTTCGATTTTTTTAAACTTTTTTTCAGTCTCTGTCAGATTGAATATAGAATATAATTTTTTGGAAAATGCTTTTTTTGAGTCTGTCAGATTGGTCAGATATTTTGATAAAAAAGTTTGACCACAAATGTGAACCAAGAGACACAGTTAAAATTTTCATTTCACTTCCGGTTTAAAAATGGATTTAAAGTTCCGGTTGAATAACTTCCGGCGAAATTGAAATATTTCAACGAAATTATGCTGATAGGTAGCCATAGTAATTCTACAGCCGATTTTAAAATAACATTTCACCCGGAAGTGGAATCATTTTGATTTCCCTGAAACTGTTCGATATTTACTCAGCCAATTTGGCTGAACCGAATTTCAAAATTTACCTTAAGTAGGTCAAAGGTCATCGATCTTAGCTACCAGATGATACTTTAATATTAGCCCTCCGATATCAACTTCCGGTTTTATAGCTGTCAGAAAACGGCAAAATTGACAACTTTAGACTGCTCTAGCCCGTGACCGAAGTCCTTCAGAGAGTAATTTTTTTCAGATTCTGAATGTGCTGTACGAGTTCTTTCGAACGATATATCACAATGGATTGTAATGCAAAATTACATTATATATCTTATAGAAGGAACCTTTACCCGATTTTTTGAATTTTTTGACATAGATGTATGTATATCTCGTGATCTATAAGATGTAGAAGCTTCAAAATTGGAACATACCACATATAAATGTATCCATCAAAAAATATTGACGTGGGCGTGGCACATCCCGGTTAAATTTTCATTTTGTTTACATTTTGTTGTCTGGAAAAAAATATATATAGAATATACTTTTTTGGAAAATGCTTCGGCACACACCTCATTACTTAAGCTCAATTATATCAAAATCTCAGAAGTTTCGGCTGTATAGTTAAAAAAGGGAACAAGGTTTAAGAATTTCAAAATTTCAGATATTAGATTTTGACCTTTTTTGACATTTGTGATTGTATATCTCGTTAACCAATAAATGTAAAGGCTTGAAAATTTAGGCATAGTTAGATAATCTGACGTAGGCGTGGCACATCCGGGAAAATTTAGTTTTTGTCAAAATTTTGTATATAAAAAAAAGGTAAACTTTAAATTTTTTTCAAACAATGACCTTGTATACAGTTACAACATTGATTTGTTCAGCTTATGTTGAAGGCTCGTTGATTTCGGCTTTGTTGTTCAAAAAAGGGAACATGGTTAAAAAAAAATTGTTGATATTGACCTTTCTAGAATCAAAGATTATTGACTTTAGCTATTCATATATACTTTCATATTTGATGTCTACCGTCAACTTCCGGTGTTATTACTGTATGCATTTTCAAAGTTTATCGTGATTTTGACCCTAAGCGACCTTGACCTTGAGTAGTTTGAAGGTCATTGACATAGGGTTTTAGGTGTCGACTTCTTTTACACATGGGATTTTTGTTCAGGCTCCCTTTAGCACATTTGCAAAGTCCAACTCTGTGTCACGTGTGGCTCTTGTTTGTATTTTAAATCCCCCCCCCCCCCACCCTCCCACAAAAAATGTCCGAGAGATTAACACCAAAACCTGTTATTTAATCACCAGAGATGACAATCTATCAAAGCTCACTATTTCATAGTTAAAAATTAAATAAAAAAAAGTTGTGCATATGGAAGGCAAAACTATACAGGAAAAAAGAAAGAGAAAAATAGCGATGATCAGAAAATGTTAAAATTATTGAAACTGTTAAGGCCAGCGCACATTGAACATTCGTTCAATGTGCGTTGGCTTACGACTGCCCTACGACAAAATCGGGAGAGATCGGGAGATATTTAACATGTCAAATCGAAAAACGTCTTGACGTGACTAAAGGCCGGCGCACATTTAACGATTTTTGGACGGAATGCCCTACGATTTTTTGAAGGCGTCAAATTATCGGAGCGTGCATTCAAAGCACACTTATTGACTTTTTATCGCGACTGGGACACTTCTAGTGGTCGTTTTCAGAGATACTGTCGTAAACAATATGGCGCCCAATATATACCTGAAATTCAATTGGTTGACTTCAATCCAGGTCACGATAAATTATCGGAATGACCCGCACACTAGCCGATCACCCACGTCAAGACGTTTTTCGATTTGACATGTTAAATATCTCCCGATCACTCCCGATTTTGTCGTTGGGCTATCGTAAGCCAACGCACATTGAACGATTTTTTGACGCCGTTATACACGCTTCCAGTAAAGATGGCGGCTCACCGCTGTGACGTCATAGGGGGAAAGATTCTGACAGCTCTCTCGCGTGTCATTGAAAACACACTGTATGCCTGTAAGGCTGTATTGACTAGTACACTGAAAAAACAATGGATCTAAACCAAGGCTCTCAAGAGGTACGTGCACACTGTAATAGATATCAAATATAATTGCTCACAATATTGACATTGTTGGTTTTAATTCGCGAAAATATTGTTTGTAAAATGTAAGCCCAGCGAAACTATCGTCGACTGACATGTTTGTTATTGTAATTAATTAGTCGATTTCAATGCTAAAATATAGAGGCAAATTTAACAAAAATTGGATTTATTTTGATTGTGAACGTTTAAAATATTTATCCATTGAGATGAATGTACAAAGAAAATAGCTGTAATTATAAACTTAAATGCGTAACAGACGCGTGAAGAACTACAAGAGAGGGACTTGTTTTACCGCTACGCTGTATTTCGGCACCGATTTTATGACGTCATAGTCGGGGGGTCCCCTTCTTATTGGCTATTTCCACAAGAATATAAAAATAACGACCAATGAAATTAATATATTGGGATTCCCCGATCTCTGACCTTTCCATTGTTGCTTGACGGAAGATTTCATTATCATATGGGGGTGTATGGTGTGATTTTTAAAAAAAAAAAAGTGACGTTTTTCACTGAAATTTAAGCTCAAAATAACTTGAATCACGTAATTTTATAATCAGTAGCCATTTCTACTTCAGAAAAGGTATTTATTAGAATTATCTAAAGAATAGTAACCGTCGGAATTAACTTTGAGTAGAGCTAACACCCCGTAAATAATGAGGTTATGAACTCTTCCGTGTTCTCTTCTCTTCGATCAAATGTCGGCTTGAGTTAGTTGATCAAATTTATAGATTGTTTATCAAACATATTTTAATTTCGAACATGAATTGAATCAAAATAATAAGACCTGTGAGTGTATGAAAACCATGTTTTATAAAACAAGCGTAAACATTTCAAAGGCTACAATGCGAAGTAACGTCAAAGATTTCACTGATCAAAATGGTGCCGTGGATTACGCTATCATCATGACGTTATTTTCGAAAAAAATGTTCCAGTTAGCTACACAAATTTGCCACAACTCACTTAAATATGAACGGATTTTAAAAATTCAAACAGTTCTGTATTTCTCACATGTTCCACATTCAATTAAAACTATTCCCATAAATAAAAAATCACCTGAACACCCTAAAGTTTGAGACCAATTCACCGAGTACAAATAGGTCAACGATAAACAAAGAAGGGGAATGGAAAATTCGTCTCGTAATGTTACCGTTTCGAGTTTTATCATTCAGAACACTCTTCGTGGCACTAAATTTAATCATGAGAACGTACCATTATGTCTGAATACAGAATAAACAACCGTAAACTTCAAGTAGGCCTATGTAAGCTGTGAAGCTCCTTCTATCTTTTCCCCCTATGACGTCACCTTCTCGAAATTGCCGTCGAACAGCGCCACATTACTGGAAGCGTGTATAGTCGGCGTCAAAAAATCGTTCAATGTGCGCCGGCCTTTATCGGCACGTGTGCGGGTCATCCCGATAAATTATCGTGACCTTGATTGAAGTCAACCAATTGAATTTCAGATTTATAATTGGCGCCATTTTGTTTACGACAGAATCTCCGTCAAAAAATCGTTCAGTGTGCGCCGGCCTTTAGTTTCATATATTTTTTTACGGTATTCCAAACATGTGATTATTTTTAAAATATATACAGTAGGGAGTTGAATATTAGGCTATATATTTTAATAAAATGATCTTATTTGACCAAAATTTCGTGAAATTATGTAATATTCGTAATCAAAATATTATCTTTAAAAGGCCGACAATTTTGTCCCAATACAGAGGAGTGTTAAATTAAATTTGTACTCCAAAAAAAAAAAAAAGAAGAAAAATATATGATTTATATAAGTGAATGGGAAAAGTCCAATTAGATTTTTCTTAATAATGTTGAAAGCTTTAGATAAATGTCAATCTAAGACTATCAGTCTGTATAGATATTAGGAAAATAATTCTATTTAATTCCTGATACGGTGTTTAAGACACGATCTAACACTTGTAATCAGCTTGACCTACAGACGATCATTATTCGGGTTTTTTTCCAAATACGGTCGATACCTACTCTTAATTTAAGAAAATATTATTTAAAGGAATTGACCAAAGTCTGAATTTTTTTTAGGTCAAAATTTGTTTTTGCCCAAATAAGTGAAAACTATACACCAAAATCTTTCACTGTGTCCTTCAATGTATCTGAAAGTTTTAACTAAAAAAGTCCAGTCGTTGATTTTTAAACGCCAAAAACATGCTAAATTATTGTCTGTTATGTTTTTTGGACGCTGATAGAAAACTACTAAACGGATTTGAGTAAAATAAACGCTTTATAGTAGAGAAATGTCCCTCCTGTGTATTTAAAAGTGTTTCAGCTAGAAATATCAAGCCTTTAATAAGCCAAAAACTAGGTCAAAATGCCTTATTAACAATAAGTACTCACTGTTTGTAATTAACCCATTAAAAACAAATTCTGTTTGACCGAGAAGATGCATAGATATAATAAACATACTTTAGAAATACACTCGGGTAACATTTGCGATTTTGTTTTATTATGGAAACTGTTTTGAAAAAAGCAGAATGGCCCTTTAAGATAAAAGTCTCTTTTTTATTTACTTGCCACTTGATACACTATTTGAGGCTATTTCTGTGTTTACTTTCATCGCAATTAATATCCTGACTATAATACTTTCTTCCATGAAATTTTGCTCTTTGAATTTGAAGTCATACCTTGGACCGATTCAATATGTTATAAGGTGATATGTCACTTACCATTTCGTATGTCACAACTTCTCTTTAATTGATTACAAGTTGGCGACTCTCGACATGGAAGCGATTCGGTGTAATAAGTTTTCTATCCAACTGTCATGTCTGTGAATGTTGAAATTGAATCTATAAACCGAATCTGTCACACTATTTATTTGAGAATGATTTATTTTATTTTGTGATTTTCATTCCAAACTAATCTATTACAAAAAAAAAAATCAAGACATCTTCTATAGTAGGACAACACGTTAAAAGCATATTGGACTCTAGAACTATTTCGTTTGATATAAAATTTAAGTTTCGTCTGATTTATGACGATCTTTTGAAAGCAAATTAGTTTGTCTCAGAAAACCTCAGTTAAAATTCACAAATTAAAAGGTTGCGTCCCAACTCATCTATCAAACAGAACTCGGGACACATATTGAGATAAAATAAAGAAGGTTTAATTGATTGAGTGATTAATGATTTGAAGAGATGTATTAAATGACCTTTTAGAGATGGTGGTGGAAAATGAGATGCCTGAAAAGGTGTTTATGGAGGCGATAACTTCAATCAATCACTTTAGAAAACAATATCAATTTAACGTTAGGGGTAAGAAATTGAGAATAAGTTAAACATCTGACAGAAATTTCGAGGGCGTCAACTCATAAGTCGAAAAAAAACATATACTATTCTAAATTTAAATACAATATCCTATCTATGGTAATTTCTTACTACCAGATAAACTTTAAAACATAAAATACCTATTTACAAGTTTAAATTTTGAGCATAAAAAGGTATTTGATTTTATAGTATAATCATTTGCTGTAAAAAAATCTTCAAAATTAATGTTTGATAATGAATGATTTAATGAGATGTGGTGATCTGATTGAAAGGTATCATTTCACAAGTATACGTATAGGATGTTTAGTATCTCAGACTATCTGTTTATTGTCCTTATCAAGTAATTAAGAGTGGCAGGCATGATATTGATACCAATTACCCACCAAGGGACAAACTTCAATATTGTTTGTGGCATTTGATTTCATCTTTGATCACCATCAAATCGAATTAAGTACAGGAATAATCAGTAGCATTTTAACGTAATGAAAGATGAAGCCTTAAATAATCTCGCAGAGATGCTGATTGATGACCCAATGAGACATGTAGTCAAGTACCTCAATGTTATTTATTTAACCATTAATTTACTGCATTATTGGCATTGTTCAAAATCAAATTTATTTTCATTTTCTAATTGTGCCTTCTTTTCAAGATATACATGCTTGATCTTATTTCTTATTGGGCATATATTAATCAAACAGTGAAACATCATTTGTTTGCAAAACAATATCCCCTTATCCACCGCTATATAGATATATTGACAATTTTCTGTATAGAAACATGTTTATATTACGATTTATGGCGACAGTGTCCACATCAATTACTGTTTATACTGTACCGTGTACTCGTGGCTTACAGTCTAATTATTCAAGATTTGCTTTTTATACGCCCACAGATTATTGCAGTGCGTTCTAGCGAACGCACTGCTTTGTTTTCATAATGACTGTTTTTTTTTTTTGTCTACTTCTGGTCACGCTAATTTGGTATGAAGGGAGCATGCCACACATTATCTCGCATGTTTTCCTACGATGACTAACTGCTCGGTGTTGCGTGAATGTAAAATGACGGTTTTTTGTCTAACCGGAAATGACATATGACGGAAACATCCATATTATGTTTTTTACCATTTTTACCTCTGTTTTTCAACCGATTTTGATGGAACCTTTTTTGTTTATTTCTTTAAACGTTTGTCTACAAGATAAGACTTTAAAAATATGCATTTTGAGAACTTTGTTGCTGACTTTTTAAAGCACTTTTTTGACCATTTGTTCAACTTTTGCAATTTTATTTGTATTAATATGAAAACTTACAGGTACATAGATATTTTGATGGCGAACAAAATGACATTATCAAAAAAAAAATATCACTTCCGGTTTTGACGTCATTCGCTTGCAAAGTTGAAATTATAACTTCCGGAATAATGAAAATATTCAAAAAAATCTTTTTGCAATGTGCTAGAAATAATCATTGACAAAATATGAAATGATAAAATTTGACCCAGATATTTCATATCAGCCGCCATCTTGAAATGAGTAATTTTTCTTTAAATCGAAATTCAGAATCAGGGAATCATCCAATTTGAATAAAAATGATGTCTAGGGAATCTTTAGTCGATTGCTAACAAAACATGGCGAGCCGATTTTTAAATTTCAATTCAGAATTTTATTTATTTCCGGTTTAGAATTTTCGGAAATAGTCAAAACTTTTAAGGCTCATATCTTGGCATAATCATTTTAGATGCCCAATGTTTACTTCCGGTTTTATGGCCGTCAGAAAATTGCAATTTTTAACTTTAAACAGCTCTGTCACGTGACCTAATTCATGTACGTCACAAATTATCTTCTATTATTATCACGCTTTATCTCCTGTTTCCAAAAATGTATAACACTAGATATTTTGATCAAAATTGATTTTTGGAATTTTGTTCTTTGTTCTATAGTAACTCTGCGTGTTTTTTTGGCGGGAAAAAAACACGTGTTATCTGAATTACGGATTTCATAAGATAGGTAACAATTTCTTCTTAAGGTATGGAAGAACATGACTAACAAAGAAAAAAAATATGATAAAATCGTAACCGGAAGTAACACGCTGGCCACCATCTTGAAATGAAAATGTTTTCTTTAAATCGAGAGAAGTGAACAGGGTATCATCTGATTTGTATAATATTGATGTCTAGGGCATTTTCAATCTATAACCAACAAAATGATGACAGCCAATTTGCTAATTTCGATTACGATGTTTGCCTATTTCCGGTAAAAAATATTCAGAAATGGCCAAAATTTTCAAAGCTCATCACACGTTACCTTGGATTTGGGTGACCTTATGACCTGAACAAAAGTTATTGCCCATGATGAGATCTACCCAACGGTGTATTCATTTTTGTTGTCCAATATTTACTTCCGGTTTTATAGCCATTTAAAAATTGTTAGTTTGAACTTTGAACAGCTCTGTCACGTCACAAAATATCTTCTTTTCTTATTACGCTTTATCTCCTCTTTCCAGTGATATATAACACTAGATATTTTGATCAAAATTGCTATTTGGAATTTTGTTCTTTGTTCTATAGTAACTCTGCGTGGTTTTTTGCCGGGAAAAATACACGTGTTATCTGAATTACGGACTTCATAAGATAGGTAACAATTTCTTCCTAAGATATGAAAGAACATGACTAACAAAGAAAAAAATATGACAAAATCGTAACCGGAAGTAACACGTTGGCCACCATCTTGAAATGAACATGTTTTCTTTAAATCGACATCCGATTTATATAATTTTGATGTTTATGGCATTTTCAATCTATTGCCAACAAAATGAGGGCAGCTGAATTGCTAATTTCGATTATGTTGTTTGTCTATTCCCGGTATAAGATATTCAGCAATTATTGTAACATTTTGAAAGCTCATAACTTGTGACCTTGCCATTTGTTGACCTTATGATCCGAACAAAAGTTATTGCCCGAAATGAGATCTATCCAATGGTGAATTCATTTTTGTTGTCCAATATTTACTTCTTGTTTTATAGCCATTTGAAAATTGTCAGTTTGAACCCAATTAACGTACGTCACAAAAAAATCGTTTTCTAATTATGCTTTATCTCCTCTTGATATATAATAGTAGATATTTTAATCATTTTGATTTTTTTTAATTTGGAAATTTTGTTCATTGTTCTAAAGTAATTGCATGGCTTTTTTTGGCGCCAAAAAAAAACGTGGTTCCTAAATTGTGGATTTTTAAAGAGAGTCTTGTTTTATAGCCATTTGAAAATTGTCAGTTTGAACCTAATTAACGTACGTCACAAAAATTATGCTTTATCTCCTCTTGATATATAATAGTAGATATTTTAATCATTTTGATTTTTTTTAATTTGGAAATTTTGTTCATTGTTCTAAAGTAACTGCATGGCTTTTTTTGGCGCCAAAAAAAACGTGGTTCCTAAATTGTGGATTTTTAAAGAGAGTCGACACATTCTTTTGAAGATATAAAATGACATAACATTCATAGAAAAAAAAGGATAAAATTGGACCCGGAAGTAACTAGTAGACCACCATCTTGAAATGACCAACTTTTCTTTAAATCGATATAAGTGATCAGGATATCATCCGTTTTACATAATGTTGATGTCTATGTCATCTTCAATATATTACTAACAAAATGGTGACAGCCGATTTCCTAATTTTGATTAAAAAATTTGTCTATTTCCGGTTAAAGAAATTCAGCAATAGCAAACACTTTCAAAGCTCAAAACTCGTGACCTTGACGTTTGATGACCTTTAGATCTGAACCAAAGCTACTGCCCTCGATAAAATCTATCAAATGATGTTTTACTTTGTGTTTTCCGATGTTTACTTCCGGTTTTATAGTCGATTGAAAATTGAGATTTTTAACTATAAACAGCTCTGTCACATGACCTAATTTATATGCAGGACTAAAATGCAACCGTTCAAGGATGTTTAAATTGCGCACTGCTCAGTACCGTTATCACGGTTCTAGTTGCCCTTGTTCATAAAAACGCGTTATTGCATTGCGTACTTCGTACGCCCTGCTTTGTTTTCGTATTGATTATTTTTGCAGTGCGTTCAAGTTCCATTGTAACTGTGCGTGTTTTTTTCAAAATTTATTTCCATCAAATTGAAAACATACAGATAGATAGACATTTTGATGACAACCAAAAATCTGATTTCAAAATTTCGTTATCACTTCCGGTTTTAACGTCATTCAAGATATATATATTTGATGTACAGTTTTAACTTTTGAAAATTGCATGGTTTATCTTTAAAGAGTTCTGTCACGTGACCTAATTTGCATACGACACAAATTCTTTCTCAGGCTTACTTTGCTCGGTCTTTTCTTTCTAATAATATACTAGAACCATACGTGGCAGAGAGTGGGACTTTGCTAAAGGGAATTTAAAAAAAAACTCAAACCTGAACGAAAATTTTGAAATACTTAAACCTTGTTCCCTTTTTTGTACTATTTGGCCTTAACATGTGCGATTTTGATATAATATAGCTAAAGTAATGAGGTAAGTGTGTGCAGAAGAATTTTCCAAAAAATTGTATTCTATGTATATTTTTCCAGACAACAAAATGTAAGCAAAATTAAAATTTGACCCGGATGTGCCACGCCCACCTCAATTTATTTTTGATGGAGACATGTATATGGGGTATGTTTAATTATGTTTCAATTTTGAAGCTTCTACATCTTATAGATCACAAGATATACATATATTAATGTCAAAAAATGACAAAAATCGGGTAAGGGTTTACCAAATTGCAAAATATTAAAAAAATATGATTTCGCATTACAATCAATTGTGATATATCGTTCGTAAAGCACATTCAGAATCTGGAAAAAATAACTCTCTAAGTGAATTAGGTCACGTGTTAGAGCAGTCCAAAGTTGTAAATTTTGCTGTTTTCGGACAGCTATAAAACGGAAGTTGATATCGGAGATCAAATATTAAAGTATCATCTGGTAGCCAAGGTCGATGACCTTTGACCTACTTAAGATCAAGGTCGTCAAAGGTCAAAATCACGAGATACGGGTCTTCAAAAATTGAAAATATTCAACCGGAAATTGCAAAAAAGAAAAATTGAAATTCAAAAATCTACTTCCGTTGTTTTTGTCCAATTTTTATGTTCTTTCGTTTGATACCAAAATTTTGAAATTCGGATAAGCCAATTTGGCTGAATAAAAATCGAAGTGTTTCAGGAAAATCAAAATGGCGGCCAAAGTTCCACTTCCGGGTATTTTAAAATCGGCTGTAGAATTACGATGGCTACTTATCAGCATAATTTCGTTGAAATATTTAAATTTCACCGGAAGTTATTCAACCGGAACTTGAAATCGATTTTCCGTTTAAACCGAAAATAACAGATATATCTGACAAAGATTCAAAAAAAGTTTGAAAAAATCGAAATTCGATGAAAAAATGTGTACAACGAATTTTCGATATTTGAAATATTTTAACTCAGAGGGCATCGGAATTTAGTCACAGATTTCAAAAATGAAAACCCGAGCAATATCGGCCCAGAAATATAGCTTCCAGGGTCGAAAAACCTGTTTTTGCTGATGTTGCAATGTGCAACTTGCACTTTTGCAAAAATGTTCCAATTTATATTTATGCAATACCTCGAAATACCTTCAGAAGTTGCAAAAAGGTTGCTGCAGCAGTTGCAGTTTAGGCTGTGTGCCCTGTGTAAAAACGAAAAAAAAAGAAAATACATTTCGATAACACAACACAATAACACAATACATTTATTAATAAATTGCCCCTTATAAAATTTTAACTTTCTTCATTAGTAACTGTGTGTGTGGGGTTTTTTTTAGTATGAAATAATGGCACTGAAAAATATCCAAAAGAAGAAGATCCAATCTTAATCTATTTTCAAAATTAATTTAAATACTTTTGAAAATCGCTTTTTTGTACGTTTTATACATGTTACCGTTGACCCGTTTGAAGTTTTTATAAGAAATGTAAAGACATATATTCTTGTAACAATATCGGACGTAACGGGTAATACAAACATAGGAGTTGCTGTATAAACTGATTGTGAGTGACGATCACTCTCAACAAATAAACCATAGAAATGTATAAGACTGGAAGTCTTAGTCTACTCATCGTCTACTGAACTTCTGTTTCAATTTATGGTTGACCTAAGTGATAAGTTGACTCTAAGTGATACTGTGGCAGAGAGACTGGATGTTCCGTTCGAATTAAATCGCGTTTATCATGGCTTTTAAATAAATATAACTTCTTGCAGAAACCGGAAGTTATGGGCATATCTTAAATTCAACGCATGCGTGCTAAGCATAAATCTTGTGTTAAAATTCCCTATCTACATTTCTATGATTAAACTAAGAGATATTACCAATAGAGTCTAAACTCAAGTGACTTTTCACTACCGAACAATCACTAGCTATTCGACTTTTTACTACCAATTAAATGTATAAGACTGTTTAATTCATTTGTTAAACTCTCACCATAGAAAATGCCACGTTTCAGGTATGTATTATATAAGATGCGCACTGCTAGGTACCGTCATCACGGTTCTAGTTTTGTTCGTCTACGGCAGGGCCTATTTCTCGGAATTGGTACTATATACGGAAAAAACGGATTTCATGACGTTTTCATACTTGTGGCTAATTAAAGTTTAAATGTTAAACGAAATTGATCTGCGCGACATGAGCAACAAACATAAAATGGACTGTAGAGAACGTATTTATCAACCGATTTTGCTCGGATTATCTTCATCGTATAAATACGAAGGATAAAGCAATATTTCTTGTTACAAAGGACATATAATATAACTTGAAAATATTCGATTATATCAAATTCGTTCGTCACTTTTTCTTGCCGTAATTAATCGAAGTATGATTTTTTGTTTAATTTTTGATGGATCAATTTGAAATTTGTATGATGTATACTGCCGGCAATTGCAAATAATTCTGCACAATCAAATTTTTTGCATCACTTCCGGTTTCAATGATATCATGTTTTTTCACTTCCGGTTGTGTGATTTCTAGTAAAACTGAGTTAAGAAAAATAAGGTATGCATAATGTGCATGCTCTTATTACAAACTGTTCAGATAAAAAAAATATTTACCGGAAGTTATAATTTGGCCGCCATATTGGTTTGGGTCATTTTGCGAAAATTGCTATTTTGAATCCATTTAATATCCGACTTTCACAATTTTGATGTTAATCGAAAGATTAAAACTTTGTCTACAACTTATGGGGAGCCGAATTTCGATTTACGATTTTGCCTTTTTTGTATAACGGAATGACCTTGACCTTGGATGACCTTCATATTACACACAATGATACTTTGTGACCTTCTGATGACCTTTAGACCTTTGGGGTCAGACCACCTTTTTATAGGACTCTAAACATGGCTAATTATGCATATTGCCAGTGCTGAAGCGCAAAACCTAACTGAAATTAGACCCCAAAGTTTGCTGATTTTTAATGTACTCTTTAAAGGGTTTCAAATGATATCAGATTTGGCGATGTCAAAATTTAATTTAAGAAAATGTTGCGATTTTGATCAAACTTTAAATGCTTCTATCTCGAGAACTTGACCTCAGATCATCTTGATATTTACAGATCTCATAAAGATTTACGAGAGCTTTAACATGATGTATTTATTTTTCATGTCCGACACGTGCTTTCTGTTTTAGAGGTGTGACTCAAAGGTGATTTTGCATCTTTAAAGCGTTTTAACGAGGGCCCTAATATAGAGAAAGCAATAATTTTTTCGGATCCGTAATGCTGAGTTCCTCAGGTTTCCAAAAATATGCAACACTTCTATGTAACTTGCATATTTCCATATCCCATACTTTAACATAGGGCAATAATAGGTATGTCGGTTAATTGACTGTTATAAACAGTGTCACTTTTAATAGTCAGTAAGTTTGACATGTTAAAGTTAAAGGGGCTCTACCTCGATTTTGGTAGATATGAATTATATGGACTAAACTACGGCATGCTGAAAAGCACCCTGTAGGCACGCCCACTGCTTAATTGACCCACTTTCTTATTTATGAACCGATTCTCTTCAAAATTTGCATATACCTTCATGTTCGAATAGTGATTTAAAGGAAAATACAAAATATGGGTTGTGCGCATGCGCGATGCTAACGTTGTTGTTTGTTATCCGATTTTAACGAAACTTGGCATGTACACGCATAATCTGATTCAAAACTTAAGGGAAATGTTAAATTTAGTTCTGCGCATGCGCAATATCAACTTCCTTATTTCTTATCCAAATTTCTTCAAAATCGGTATGTATGTGTATAATCAAATTAGAAATATCATGGACATTTTGAATTTGTTAAGTGCGCATGCGCGTCGCTAATTTTCATATTTCATATCCGAATTTCATGAAACTTGGTATGTATATGTATATTCCGATTCGAAATATGATGGAGATATTGAATTTGTGTTTTGCGCATGCGCATTTCTAACTTTCTTATTTCTGATCCAAATTCATTCAAAATTGGCATGCATGTGTATAATAAGATTCGAAATATCATGGATATATCAAATTTATGTAGTGCGCATGCGCATCGCCAACTTATTTATTTCTTATCAGAAATTCTTCAAAATTAGCATGTTTGCGTATAATCAGATTTGAAATTCCATGGACATAATGAATTTGTGTAGTGAGCATGCGCAGTAACAACTTTCTTATTTCTCAACCGTATTGCATGAAACTCGGTATGCATACGTATAGACTGATTCGGGGTTTCATGGAAATAGAGCATTTGTGCAGTGCACATGCGCATTGCCAACTTTATTTTTTCTTCTTGAAATATTTTTAAACTTGATGTGTATGTCTATAATTATAGTCTCAATTGCATTACCCTGTTGATCTCGCGCATTGAATTATCAGTACAGTGCTTCGCAATCGAATATTGCCGCACCGTCGTACCTGTATGTCGTAACCCGCCCTGCACCAGCACTGTTAACAGTACAGTTTTATTTTTTTTTATCTTTTTGGCCATACCGTAGCCAAAGTATGGTCAGGAAAGGATTAATTCATGCCCACTATAAGAGTCTTCAAGAGAAATTTCTCCATGTTTATAGGCATAAAATGATAGTTGCCTACTCAAAAAATCAGAATTTTAATGACAATATGGTTCATAGCAGACTAAAACCAATCAGTAATTAGCAGTTCCTATATTTTCTACTTTCAGATCAGAACCAACAAAAGCCTGAATCCAGACCCCTAATACCATTTTCTTAATAAAGTATTTTGTTCCATCCTAGGCATGTACATTTGGGAGATTCAAACCCTGCCTTCCCCCAAATCTATTAAAATCCAGACAAATTTAGAAATTCATTTTAGAATGAAACCAATTGAAAATCAGACACATCAAAAAATATTTTATACCCAAGTTATGCTTTTGGGTTATGCATATTTCGGTGAAATTTTTTTTTCGGGAAATGTTTACCATGATTTTAATTGAAACTTGACATGGTTAAGTTTATTAACATGAAGAAAACAGCTGTAAACAAAACTCCTGTAATAAGAAAATGTCATACTCCGAATCTTTCATTTACTGACAACTCTTGTCAACCCCCGTACGAATTGGTTGCAATTATAAAAGTGGGCGTATTACACTGGCCATCGTTAATTTTTAATTATGTATTGATTTTTACCTGTGACACATATAAACAGGATAAATCACCATTACGATTGCAGCGAATTTTATAATCACCCCAAAAAATTCGCTGCGATCGGGCGAAAAAATACGGTATTTTTTCGTCCAATCGCGGCGATTAAAATCTCTAGCGAATTTATACGCCTGATTTTGAGGGGGCACACGTGGCCAATTTTATCGGCCGAATATTCAGTGAACATGTCATTGCAAGCCGCTGACCCAATTCTTTAATGTCGACCTCCTGGGCCACACGGTCCTTGTTGGCAGGTTTCGATATATCAAATAGACATGAACTCTGGGACCAAAGAGCCACCAAACCATTTTCTTTTTGTGGACTCCAAAATTTTGCATCGGCCATTTTATTTAAACATAAAGTAAAGATTACACCATTACGTAACGATATAAACACGACGCCTGATTGGTTGAAAGGTCTCGATCGGCCGATAAAATACGCCGGGTAGGGGCACACGAGATAATTTGCAGGCGAATATAATCGCCGTTGAAAATAATCGGCCGAAAATATCTAACATTTTTTATGGCGGCGATTTGTACGGTTCTAAAAAAAATCGCGGTCGATTAGACCGGGCATGTTTTCGGGCGATTATAAAATTCGCTGCGATCGGGCGGAAAAATACGCTCGTGTGCCCCTAGCATTACCTGAAAAATGTACAAATCTCGATTTCATTTGGCCGATAACAATCCATATAGATAATTCCAATAAAGTATAGTGTATAATGTTTTATAGATACAACAGATCTGTACAAATCGACAACAAGATTAAACATGGTCATACAAATTTATGCAGTCACATGACGTCTATACGGCAGCTGATTTTTTAAAGATTGATACATTATTTAAATATTGCCAACATTTGTTGCAAAGATGAAACATGCAGCTAAACATTTGAACAACGTCATACATGTTTGACCATGTTCAACGTTGTTGAGAAATCCGTCTACATGATTAAACATTTATCCACGAACACTGTCATACAAATGTATAAGGATGATTTGAACAAATGTTTGATCGTGTAGACGCAGCTTAAATCTGTCCCGATATGTTTGTTATCACGATACTAATATTATTTGAGTGTTTTTTTCTCCAGAAAATGTAATAATGACTTTGAATCAAGGAATATAAAAGAAGATATTTCAAAAGGAACTTAAAATGTTAAAGTTTATCAAAAGGAAAAAAGATAGCTTGCCAGACAAAGTAACATACACCCACTTCAGCAAATTTGAATTTTTGATAAAGTTGATGGCACCATCATCGCACTTATCTGAGCTGATATTTAGATAAATCAAATGGAATGAAAACTGTAGCCTCTATCGTGTATACAAGTTAATTTTAACGTTTTTTTCACTAAGTCAAGGGCAATAACTCATAACCCGACGACTGGAATCGCACCATTTTCAAACTCATCTGAGATATTATCAAGATGAATATACATACTAAGTTTCATTCAAATCGGATAAACATTCTAGCTTCTATCGCGTACACAAGTTAATTTTAACGTTTTTTCACTAAGTCAAGGGCAATAACGCATAAACTGACGACTGATTTTCGAACACATCCGAGATAATATCAAGATAAATACACATACCAAGTTTCATTTAAATCGGATAAAAACTCTGGTCTCTATTGCGTACACAAGAAATTGTTGACGGACGGACGGACAGGGTTGACGGCAATTCCTTAATCTTATTCATTTTATTCGGTCTTTCATTTGAAGATTAATCGGATTTTTATCTGACAATTTGAAGAAAGGAGTTGCTGATCTTCGAATTGATTTATGTTCGTATTTCCGTTTCGCGAGTAACTCTATATTAGTTCAATAGACTGCTTGGCGAATATATCCGGATTTTAATATGTGGCAGTTCACCAAAATCGAGAGAAGCCAGAAACGTCATGACCCGCGATATCATATGACATAGAAACTTTGAAGAAGAGAAAGAACTGAAAAAAGAAATAATAATTTTTTACATGGATTATTCGATCCAATTGTCCATAACAATGGTTAAGAACAAAAGGCATCACAAAGACAAAGGGTGTATGCATAAAGCTATATGAAAATACTACCGAAGTTTTCATTGTAGTATAGATTCGATAAACAAAATGTGTTTGATCATAGAAATGTATAAGACTGCAAGTCTTAGTCTTTCTATGGTCTACTGAACTTCTGTTTCAATTTCTTTGTTGACCTAATTTCTCCTCTAGGACTAGTTGACACCATAGAAATAGAGGTAGGGAATGCCAAGAAGGAAAAATAAATAGTTTATGCTTGGCACGCATGCGCTGAATTTGAGGGTTATCTCATAACTTCCGGTTTCTGCAAAATGGCACCTAATTGCCTAACAGACATCAATTCAACTGGCTACCGACTGCACCTAAACTCGGCGTTAAATGTATTGATGTTTACACAGTACGAATGTGAGAGAAAGGCTAAGATAGTGTTTTATTTGGAAAATGGACTAGTTTGAGATTTGACATGTTTAAAATTTGAAACAATTTCTTAAACATTTTTCGACCATATTGCGTATTGTTTGCTGGCCAAGTGTCTGCTACCTTCAGCCCGGTAAAACTCACTGCATGGTAGGTCTAAATTTAAGCCATGGCATAACAGGTTTTCATGCTTAAATTTAATAATTACATTATTTCTACAGTAACATAGGCCTAAAACATTTAGAAATATATATACTTATCATTACATATCAAATCATAAAATTACATTTGTAAAAATCTTGTTAAATTAGATATTCTGTGATGATTTTCAAATTAACTTCTTTTGTTATTGTTTACCATAACTATTTTTACGCTGCACCAGAAGTTAAAAAAAAAACCCAAGTAGAAATTCGGTCAACCATAAATTTAAACGGAAGTTCAATATTGATTTGTCCTTCTTGGCATTCCCTGCCTATAGTTCTATGTTGACACTAAGTTGACTGTGGCAGAGAGACTGGATGTTCCGTTCGAATTAAATCGCGTTTATCATGGCTTTTAAATTAATATAACTTCTTGCAGAAACCGGAAGTTATGGGCATATCTTCAATTGAACGCATGCGTGCCAAACATAAATCTTGTGTTATTATTCCCTATCTACATTTCTATGGTTTGATGTATATGAATGTTAAGGCCCGTCTACACGATCATAATTTGTTCAAAACATCATAATAAATTAATTTTGTATTATCATGTTCAATCTTCTTGTGGATTTCTGGCTACACTGTCAAACATCATCAAACATTTGTATGATGATGCATGACATGGATGCTCAAACCAATCTGTTGCTTGGTGCTGCTGCATCAGTTACAATTCATCGTTCGGCAATGAGTCGGGGACTGAATCCAAAGAAGAGGTCTTCATAGGGTCTTATTATCAGGCCTTATTAGATGAGTTACAGCTAAAATATATTAGAGCTGGAAGGTAAATCAAAGAGTTTTATTGTTAACTAGTGGATGGTCAGGTTGTTTGTATAATCAAAATTAATCTCATACAAATATTGGATCAAGTTTGATGATGTTTGACAGTGTAGATAGAAATCGACAACAAGCTTAAACATGGTCATACAAATTTATGCAGTCACATGACGTCTATACTGCAGCTGATTTGTTAAAGATTGATACCTTATTTAAATATGGCCAACATTTGTTGCAAAGATGAAACATGCAGCTACATTTGAACAACGTCATACATGTTTGACCATGTTCAACATTGTTGATAATCCGTCTACAAAACTTGGTACGAGTGTTTGTAATCACCAAAGGATGAAGACTAATGAAAATTATGCAAATAGAAAAATATTTGATATTAGTTATTGCCCATGTTCTTGAAAACTTGTTCAATTTATTGTGAACACGATAGACAGCCGGTTTTTGATGGATTTTGACAAAACTTGGTGTGAATGTTCATTATCACCACAAGATAAACCCTTATTATTTGAGGTTTTTTTCTCCAGAAATGTAATAATGACTTTGAATCAAGGAATATAAAAAAAGAAGATATTTCAAAAGAAACTTAAAATGTTTAAGTTTATCAAAAATAAAAAGATAGCTTGCCAGACAGGGTAACATACGCCCACTTCGGCAATTTGAATATTCCAAGTTGATTGCACCATATTCCAATTGATTGCAATTATAGGGGAATGTTCAGTATTTCCGATCATCTTCCGGTCATCTTCGCATCTTCGTATCTTCGCGTTATCATATTTTTCGAAATTGATATATAAAAAATGTAACACGAAGATGCGAAGATGACTGGCTCAAAGCGGCCACTTCGCATCTTCGCATTTTGAAATTATGAAAATTATAAAGTAGTAATGTAAAATGAAAAGCGAAGATGCGAAGGCAATTTGCTTCGCATCTTCGTATCTTCGCTTTTTGACTCGAATAAAAAATGACAACGCGAAGATACGAAGCGGCCGTTTTGAGCCAGACAACTTCGCTTTTCATTTTTTTTGTCTTCATAACGCAAAAGTGCGAAGATCGAAAAAGTACGTTATCAGCCACCATAGTTAAAGCCTAATCAAAATTTTAGTTCTTGCGTATCAAGTAAAATTTTGATTCGCATGTCATAAAATTCAGTATGGATCCAGTTACATATTACATTCAAATATTATAAAGATTTATATGTTTAACATGCGATTTTACATTTAAAAAATGTTATCTTTCTCGCATCATATGCAATTAATTTACAATTCCCTTTTGTGCTTTTTTAAATTAAAAAAACCCATCGATTTCTCTTTTTTTTCCAGCTGCCGAAATAGCATAGACAAGCGGTATGATATCATGCTTTAAATCTCTCCAATATGGCGGACGATGACGCCGTGTTTTGATGACGTCATTCCTATCTAATGTATTATATATTTATCTATGATATAAACTCTAGCTTCTATCGCATACACAAGCTAATTTTAACGTTTTTTCACTTAGTCAAGGGCGACGACTGGAATCGCGTCATTTTCGAACTCGCGAGATATTATTAAGATAAATACACATACCAAGTGTCATTCAAATCGGATAAAAACTCTGGTCTCTATCGCCTACACAAGAAATTGTTGACGGATGGACGGACGGACAGAGGTGACGGCAATATAAGTCGACATTTTCATGTGGGCGTCGCTATTTTCAGTCAGACAGCCTGATTATTTTAGAAAATGTATCTTTTCCGACAGGTTTTAAAAACGTAGAATCGGAACAATCATTTAAGTGCATCCACTTTTACAATGATTAGAAATATCATTATGTTTTGCCATTTTAACTGAGTTAAATGTTTATTATTACACTCGTATTCCTTTACATGGTTATCACGTATTGGTGGCTGAATATATTGAAAACATCTTAACTGCGAATATACTACAAGTAAAAAATATTCCACGTATTTCTAGTAGCACATGATGTTTTAATGACGTAGTTAAAAGTTATTACTTTTCTTACACAATACAATATACGGTTAGCCATTGGAAATATCCTCATGTTATGTAATATTGTCATCTATCTTTTATTCTTGACGTTTTTCGTCAGTCTAGGCTGCGTGCACATAGAAGTATTCTTTTCGGGTATACCGTGTACTTTTTGAGCGACACGCGTATACCTAAAATCGAACAACACATAAGAGGACACTAATCGAAAACGAAGTATACCTGCGTATAGTAGAGTATAGTGAGAATCGTGCGAATGTGGCAACTGCAATTTGTAAGTACAAGCGTTTGATATTTCCCCATATAATCGATTGGTAAATTAGAAATCCCTATGTAGGTATTTTAATTGCAATTTCACAGCTCATACACCTTCATATGTACAGGCAGGAAGATCAGAATAGATTGTACGTGCTGCCCTGTGTGATTCACGGTGTCCGTATAGCGAATACCGAGTAGCGTTACCAAATACCGTATACTTCTATGTGCACACAGCCTTATTGATAGCTAACAAAAATATAAGACATACACCCAGTATACTATATATCTTCAAAAGTGGAGAAAGTCATAAAACAAAACTAAGCACATACGCCAAAAACAATATTGCATGGACGTAGTGTAAAATCGAGAGGTATTAAAAAATAGACTAAAAAAGATCCAAATAAAACTGTCATATTTCCTATAGCCGAAAAAAATATAAGCATCGCTCCAATGTTTCATCATTATCAGCTAGTACATAAATACACATTCCTTTAAGTTACAACAGGTCGAATAAATGCTGTCGATGCAAAGTATGCAATTAAAAAGAAGAAACAAATTGACATCTGTTCTTTAGTTCTTTTCGTTCTTTGAAATCTTGAGAAAGTTATTCGATATATAAATTCGTCAATTTGTGCATATGTCATGGTAGAACGCAACTTTGAATTCAACGGATGTTATCAAAAGACGTCTTCTTGACAGGTTGATTGGCAGATGTAAATGGGGTATTCTTCACGATATTGAATGTTTATCAACACAGCCTTGTTGATATAAATCCTGTAAATATGTCATTTAAGCCTACAATGACTTTTGATAGCCCCAGTTTCTAAAATTTAATGTGATTGAAAAACAATTAATTAGATTTTTCCTCTTTAATTCTTGAGGACTCATTTTCTCTTATTTGATTAATATATCTGATAAAAACTATTAAAAAGTTTCAGAACATTGAAGCCATATTAATTGCATTCTTTTTTCATAACAACTTTTAAAACAGCTTTCGAGTCGCCTTCGAGTTGAACTCAAAACTGTATTGTTTCCAATAATTTTTTAGATATTTGTTTTACACTTTTTGAGACGAGATGTTTTGTTTTCATTACATTTTTAGATCTTTCTATTTTTTTCTGCAGGACATAATTGTAAAGTACACCCTGATTTGTTTACAAAATATTATTCTATGCTCCTCGGTCATTAGATTTTAAATGTATAACAGAACAGTTTTGGGAACGCGGTTGGGAATAAGATTTTGAAAATGTCTATAGTATAAAATTTAACCCAAATACGTTTTCAGAATTTTTGCATTTTTTTCCCCAGTTTTTGCAAAATTGACACTTAAAGTCTGTTTTTCGACTTTTTACCCTTCACAGATACGCTGAAAAAATATATGCATGTCAGTAGACATATAATAAGAACAAGATTTACACTTACGCCATCTTGGATAATACAAACAATTCCTACAATCTCCTACCAGGGTCATAAATTCAGTATAAAAAGTAGAAGAGGAGAGAAAGAGCAACGGAGATAGGGAACCATTTTCATAAGAACCACGCATCATGTGGAACCATTTTCATAAGAACCACGCATCATGTTGAGGGGTGGCATGCAAGAATGAATAAAATAACCCCCAACTATCCAACCATCTTCCAATTCATCATCCTGATAAAATCTGAGTAAGCAATGACAGAAAGGACTATCAGTCTGCTCAAGTCTGGTGAGAAGAAATGCTCCAAAAAGAAACAATATCGACACAGCAAGACGATGATAGAGTATGGAGATGCTGTCTCCCATCTTGTTGGCATGTAATGTCTTTTAGTCCTACTGTAGTGTAAGTGTAATGATAAATTTAATAAAATGAAAGTAAAGAAAAAAATCAGCCCATAAGTAAAATTGCCTATATCCGACTTTTCCGTATAAACCAACTAATCCGATTAAGAAAAATTTAATACAGATAATCTGCCGGGAAAGTGTAAACACCCCTTCCTACAATCATATCGTTCTTCATTTATTATCTGATTTTCACGATTTTGGTACACGTTTGGCAACATATGGCGCCGAGTTTTGATTTTGCCTTTTTTTATACGCCCACACATTAATTTTTAGGTTCCATCTTAAAATGATTAAGAGCAGTCACATAGTTGATGATGTTTCTGATTTTCAATAAGGTGTATCCTAAGGTCAATACAAACACCAACAGCCAGTTTCATAAAAATCCACCAAGAAACCAGCTCTCTATCGTGTCCACAACTTTGAGAGTGTAACGGCTGAAAAATTAACGTGTTTTAAAGAACAAGGGCAATAACTCATAAAATATTTTTTCGATGTTTCTAATATTCAATAGGGTTTATCCTAATGTGAGTACAAACTCCCATACCAAGTTTCATCAAAATCCATCAAGAAACCAGCTCTCTATGGTGTCCACAACATATTTTCAAAAGCAAGGTCAATAACCCAGGAAATATATTTCGATTCGTCTGATTTTCAATAGGATTCATCCTTGGGTGATTACAAACACTCACAGCAAGTTTCATCAAAATCCATCAAGAAACCAGCTCTCTATCGTGTCCACAACAATTGTGGACACACAGACAGACGGACAGACAGACGGAGAGTAAAGAGTAAAACCATGGGTTAAAGTTTCCTGGAAAAAACAAATATGTCACTGAAATATGCATAAAACAAGGGCAACCAACGTTTAGGTTCCATCTTAAAATGATTAAGAGCAGTCACATAGTTGATGATGTTTCTGATTTTCAATAAGGTGTATCCTAAGGTCAATACAAACACCAACAGCCAGTTTCATAAAAATCCACCAAGAAACCAGCTCTCTATCGTGTCCACAACTTTGAGAGTGTAACGGCTGAAAAATTAACGTGTTTTAAAGAACAAGGGCAATAACTTATAAAATATTTTTTCGATGTTTCTTATATTCAATAAGGGTTATCCTAATGTCAGTACAAACACTCATACCAAGTTTCATCAAAATCCATCAAAATACCAGCTCTCTATGGTGTCCACAACATATTTTCAAAAGCAAGGGCAATAACCCAGGAAATATATTTCGATTCGTCTGATTTTCAATAGGGTTCATCCTTGGGTGATTACAAACACTCACAGCCAGTTTCATAAAAATCCACCAAGAAAACAGCTCTCTATCGTGTCCACAACTTTGAGAGTGTAATAACAGCTGAAAAATGAACGTGTTTTAAAGAACAAGGGCAATAACTCATAAAATATTTTTTCGATGTTTCTGATATTCAATAGGGTTTATCCCAATGTCAATACAAACACTCATGCCAAGTTTCATCAAAATCCATCAAGAAACCAGCTCTCTATGGTGTCCACAACATATTTTCAAAAGCAAGGGCAATAACCCATGAAATATTTTTCGATTCGTCTGATTTTCAATAGGGTTCATCCTTGGTTGATAACAAACAGTCACAGCAAGTTTCATCAAAATCCATCAAGAAACCAGCTCTCTATCGTGTCCACAACAATTGTGGACAGACAGACAGACAGACGGACAGACAGAAGGACAGACAGGGGCGACTACAATATACGCCCACATTAATGTGTGGGCGTATAAAAAGTTAACCTTGCATAAGAAAAAAAATGAATAATAAAATAGACATGTTTCATGTATGAAGGCTTACTTTAAACTGACCAAATGTAATTACACAGATGTGATTGGATAGTTCACATGAAGTTGCAATAATGCCCTAACAACTATGGTATATGAATAACCGTTACAATGTATAACTATTATATAAGTGTCAGTGAATATCAAGGTTATTCAACTGGGCAATAACATCAATATACTACAATTTTCACAATTACCCATGAAATATTTTTCGATTAGTCTGATTTTTAATAGGATTCATCCTTGGGTGCTTATGAACACTCACAGAAAGTTTCATCAAAATCGATCAAGAAACCAGCTCTCTATCGTGTCCACAAATTGTTAACGGCTGAAAAATTAACGCGTTTTAAAGAACAAGGGCATAACTCATCAAATATTTTTCGATGTTTCTGATTTTCAATAGGGTTTATCCCAGGGTCAATACAAACACTCATACCAAGTTTCATCAAACTCCATCAAGAAACCATAAAAGAAATAAATAATGTAAGGCGACCCGGAAAAAATATATATTACAGTGGAAGTATTATTGAAAAATGAAATGAAATGAATAGAGTTTTACGTCCTGCTTTTCTGCACCTATATTGAGGACGGGCAAACGCCATGCAGTGTGCAATGAGGGAAATTTTGCATTAGCCTGCTCTTATTTGTTTTTAATTCCCATCTGTCGAGGGATCTTAAACGTGCACAGCCCATTAGCACATCGGTTTATTTTCACCCACGATTGGACGCCTTTACCATGTCATCCCCTTAAACCTGCATCACTGACAGGGGGTAATCGTATTAGACATTCATTTCCTTATAAAAACGCATAGGAAAGGTCATTAAATCCTACAATACCTGATGGCATGTGAGAGTCTACGCTGTTGTGTTACAACGTATCATCCCCTCAGCACGTCAAACGATTCATGATCAGTGTACTGACATCTAGTAAGTTACAAGATACCATATTGTTTCTTTTAACGCTTCTCACTGGTCAATGTTTTGATATAATGTACAACAAATGTTTTTTATAATGTCATAAAACTAAAATACAACAATGAAACTTTTTGGGGAGAATTGTATCCTACTAAACTATATTAAGAATTTTTCAAATGATCTGAAAAAAACACTTGCTTGCAAAATATAAGATTAAAACTTACATGTTTGTTGTCTGTATGTTTAAATGCAGTTCTCTCCCTTCAACTGACATATGTTTGTTGTCTGTATGTTCAAATGCAGTTCTCTCCCCTCAACTGACAATTGCACTATCGTGCTTAACATGACTTTCTTACATTGTCACTTGCGCTTTTAACGTTTTAAATTATGTAGTAAAAAATGAAAAAATAAAATCTAAATATAGAAGAGAACGATCCGATGCCAAAAAAAGAAAATTCGTTCTAAAAATCAGGTTCTGTCATTTTTTTTTTTTTTTAAACTGCATGTCTAAAAACGTTGACCATTAAAATGTTTTTTTAAAAAATAATAATATAAATTTTTTGCTAAGTTTATATTAAAATGATATTTTACGAACTGTACTGCGAACTTTTAAGAAGGTTAGCACTCAGTATTCTGATGTCATTTATATATCAAGAAAGGCTTTATGATATGAAGGGGGCCGCGGTGGCTCAGTGTGATAGACGCTTGCTCGCCAACCTGAACGTCCAGGGTTGAATACCGTCAGTGATGCAGGTCGGAGGGGCTGAGATGGAAAAAGCGCCTAGTCGTTCAGCAGATGGGACTATAAACCAAGGTCCCGTGTGCTATTGGCTGTGCACGTTAAAGAGCCCTCGACAGTTGGAAATCGAAAATAAGAGCAGGCTAATGCCGCTGTCCTGGCAAAATTTCCCTCATTGCACACTGCATGGCGTTTGCCCGTCCTCAGTTAGTCCATATAGGTTCAGAAAAAATAGGACGTAAACTCCATTCATTTCACTTCATATGTATGATATTGCATATGAAAAATATTAATAAATATTCTTTAACTACTGTTTTCTACTTCCAATAATGTATAAAAATGTACATAAATAAAAACAACGACTTTTTAATCAGATGACTTTTCACTACCGATCATACGCTAGTTATTCCATTTTTCACCGAACGTGAACTGGTTATTCTACTTTTCACTCCCGAATATAAACAATTTATATTCCGATTTTCATGTTCTGTAAATTTCGCAGTATGGATTGAAAATGACACTTTTCACCCTGCGCACTGCCCAGTATCGTCTCATGATTCTAGTTCTTGTTAGTATTTTATTTCGTCTAATATCTCAATTCAAAGTCAATAAATTACAAATCACGGAGGCCCCCATATTTTTTTAACATGTCACGTCGTAGATAGGACGTCACCTAAAAAAATATAGAATAATATGTGAACGCGTTGATTGAATGAGGATTGAGTGATGGCAGGCTGCAAAAAGTTGTCTATTTCTTTGGTGAATTAAACCCTACGGGTCATGTATGGAATCGAGAATTAGTCAAATCACGTCAAAAGGTTTACCGGTATTTCGTCTTTTGTTTACATATTCTGTACCGTCAGGTCTATGTTTTCAGCTTTATTTGTATCTTGAATTTCCAGTCTTGATTTTTATGGCATTCTGCACTTTCATGTATCAAAGAACGAGATGGTAGAAGTTATTTTACCCGCAATATAGCTAGGCTTTTTCTTTTCTTTCAATGTCTCAAAGTAAGAGAAAAAATTTCATTTTTTCCTGCATGGAAATTGGCAGGCATAATCCCATTAAATACGCATGTGCTTAAAATGTAAGTCTGTGTGAACTTATAATAGTCTCGAAAAACCTTATGCAGGTTGATCAGCTCGTTTTTTGCCGAAAATCGCTAGGGTAGTTCTAGGGTAATATTTAATTGTCTATTTGTCGGAAAATTCGGATATCGTTGTTAAGATTATTATACCTTTAAAGTGTAAATTAAAAATCTGCATGACATAATTTAACTGCAAGGTTGAAACAAAATAAGTTCGGGCAATAGTTTTATTTTAAATTGTTGTATTTTGTCATATTATTGTTTCAGATTTGATATTAAAGCTTTATTGTAGTGTGTGCTTGTAATGACATTGTTTTATCTAATTAAAGATCATTAATACTCGTTATAAATAGTTTTTCTTACGAGTCTGACAATATAAACGTTGAAGTGAAAAATTATTTTTAAGAAATATGAAGAATATAATATTCTATATAATAAGAACGGTTGTTTAAACTGTTTGAGTGACATAGGAAATGCAACTTTCCATCATGCATTAAGTAGGATGCGCACTGCTTCGATACCGTCATCACGGTTCTGGTTTCTTTTTATAATATAGTAAAAGGGTATTAGTATTTTTTTCAAAAAAATAAAACCAAAATAATCAAAAAAGTTTAAAATTTCTAATGCAGACGCTAATTATCCGATTGATCTGAAATGCACAAGACTTAGTCAGAATGCTCATACAAATACATCTGTACGGGCAACATTTTTCTATCACTTTCCGTTTTTGTGTAAACCACGCCTGGTGAACACTCATACTACACTCTGGCCACACTGAGTTCAGAATCGCATTATTTTTTTAATGAATTGAAATATTATAGTCCCCAGTCTAAGATAGACTTTGGGTTGGTGGAAATAAAAGATTAGGAAATAAAATTTTACAGAGGGGAAATTTCAGTCTGACAGAGAGAAATAATTAAACTCAGACCTCAATGTGGCTCAACGGGGATTCGAAGGCTTATATTTCGAGGGAAGGCTGTGAACATTATTATGAATTAGAAAAGCTAAAAAATTCCAGGTTCTGACACTAAAGTTTCATTGATTGAACAGTTAATGAACGCATCCCTTTAAACCAATGCTCATTTAGAGCAGTGGATTTTCGATACAATTACCTGTTCGAATTTTCTCGGTACGATCAATAGAGCTATATCTACAAACTACGCACAACAGATTTGGTTATAAGTGCTAGGGTGTGAAAGTCAGCACCAGGCCGTCTCTCAAAAACACGGGTGTTCTAACCCACACAGAGAGCAATTCAACCGGTATAACATAAGACTGTGTTCCTCCACAGCGTTAGAGGGAAGGATTAAAGTATACACAATTCGAAATGGGGGGGGGGGGGGTGGATTTTTACGACTAAAAGCTAGAAGCCGAGGTTTTCAGGTTGTTGCCACGCTCTGTACCGTCCACGGTTCTAGTCTTTGAGTTCAATTTGTATTCAATCCATTAAATATAAATAAGGAAACCATGTACTAACGATCCGGACCGCAAGACGAAACATAGTCAACAGCTTATGAACTTTTCACATGACTTCAAATATAACTTCGTTAACAATACTTTAGAAATGTTCCACAATTTCTGTTAGGACAAATAGACAAATTTAATCTGGATAATCTGCTTGGAAAGTGCAAACACCCGGGTCCACAATATCTTAAAAAATTACAAAAAAAATCAATAATGACTTATGTTTAATTATAATTATCATGTTTCTATTTACGAAGGAAATGTTTACCTTTCATTTGCCAACGAGTAAGATTAGACTGATTACAGAAGATAAATACCAAATGTTTTATTTCTTTTGCTAAGTTGATTTTACTAATCAATGCCTTGCGTAAGACTTTATATCTAATAACTTAAGTCTTTGATATTTAATAAGCCTCAGCTAAATAATTCTCTCATGTATAAAATTTTCTTGGGTAAAGTCTGATCTTCATTAACAATCTTACACAGAAGCCCACAGATTAACCACCTTCAGATGATTAGTTTGTTACTATGACTTCCTAAATACTAACTCGCCCATCCACAGTTAGTACAAATCTGTTATCTCACCCTCTGGTGCAGCTGCTGAATGTTGCATATTTAAATATACCTAGATTAGTCCGAGAAAATATCCACAAGGTTCCACAGATGAAAATGAAGGCTAATGGAGGGTTAGGAAGGAATGTGCCAGTTTGTTTCATTAACCGAAACTTACTGAGGCTCCTTACCGTTCTATTATTTTTTGTAGACATATTTCTAAAAATAACATACATATAATTTGTAATAATTTGAAATAAGGCAAACAAACCCACGGCGATCAGGAAATATGGCGAACAAACTCAGGGGGAACGTGAAAGGATGTGATCAGGAACAACGGTGAACAGGTTTTAAGGTGAATAAACCAGGATTCTTTGTGGATGAACTGTGATACAAGCAATCCATAGTGTTGGATTAGACTTAAGATATGGACTTAAGATTATATTTCTCATTCTATGTTTATACATTTAAGGTCTTTTTATACACCATACGACAATACCGGCATAGATTTAACATACTGGTTACGACGACAAAACACATCGAAATAATACAATTCTTATTATTTGCCATGTGGTTCCATATGGTCCACAAATATTACAAAATATATCATTTAATAAATATTACACACCTTACTGACTAAAATATCAAAACAATAAAATGATTTCTGCATTATTTTAACGTCAGATGTAAGATGTAAAGCAACATACAGTATATAATATTTGGAGACACGGCCATGGAATTTCAAGGTCAATAAATCTAATGTTGAAATTCCCTTTCATTACCAAGGCAACTCTATTTGTATTTTTAAGGTGCTTAATAGGTAAGGTTTTAGAAGTTTTACAAAAAAAATCATATATATTATAGAAGTTTGCAATTATAAGTGGATAATAAGGCTGCAACAAACGGAAATATGATCACATATGTTCACTAACCGATCCACCAAAAAAACTTTTAATCTCCGAATCTGGGATTTTATTCGTAATAATGTTCCAAACTCTGCCTAAAAATTAAGCCTTCAAATCCCCATGCATCCATAAATATCAGTGGTTGAAAGTCAAAAATACTATGATTTATATAGAAAACATATATACAGATAATTAAAGATAACTGTTAAGGAACGGGTAATAATTGGAGGGATTATGCGATTCTTTGGCAGTTCTAGTAAATCTGAAGGCTATCTACAAATAGATCCTCGAAAATGGTGAACATTCCGATTTAAGCATAGCTCACTAATGTATATCATGGCAAGGTAAAGAAGTATTGCGAATACATGTATCAGTTTGATGTTTTATTTTGGAATTTTAGCTCGACAATCTCAATTTTGAAATTGAATATGTAGTATTGTATTGTTGTTAATTTGATTGATATTGAAAAGACACGATAGCCATTCTTCCTAATCTGTCTAATGTAACCGTTATTGTAGTTCATCGAAAGAGTAATGAAGTATTACGCCTAACTGTCATAGGTGTCTTCAAATCATATCTTTCAGATTTAAATTGTTATTAGTTGTTATACAGTATTTTACCAGGTTTATTTAAGGTACATGTGTATCCATGAAAGATAAGGAATCAATGATACCACGTCTTCCTTGAAAAATCACCGTTGTTTCTAGTGATTACATTCTTATCGTTTCACTTCTTTCACATTTAGGAAATTTCTTCAACTTAAAAGCACAAGATTTAATACTAGATCTCGGGTATTTGAAGATAGTGCCCATTTTTAAATAGTCTAACCTTATACATAATAATCCCTCATGCCCGTCCCTTACACTGGTTACAATGCAAAATTAATTTCAAATAGCAAACCTTTATTCTTCTAATGTATGACAACATGTGTTGCTGTCATTTGGAAAATAAACAATATACCATCTGCTCTAAATCGATAAGAAGAAAACACAGGCAGGTACAATAATAAGGTGTGAATTTGAAAACACTATATGTACTTACCACATCTATAAGTTGTGAAAGTCGAATACCCAACTTCACTGTAAGCTTGTCGCTGTTGTTTCCCACTGGTCGAATAAGTTTGTTGTAGCCCCTTTTCCGCAATAAATCGTCGTAAAGTCTTTTGGCATTGTCGTTGGCAAGGCATTTCGACAGGAAAAACAACCATAAACCCACCAAAAAAACAATTGGGATTGTTTTCTTCATGATTCTTTCACTCTAACATTGTAGTATAGTTAAAACTCCAGCCCATTTATAACTCACTAGTAGTATGCCTCTTCTCAATCAACTGACTAGTAGATTCGATTTTCTTTACACGCGTTAAGCCGAAGGCGCCATCTACCGATCAAATAGTGTAATTCTACGCTAGCAACGGTAAATAAATTGGAGAAATAGAGGGGTATATTGTTTCGATCTGTAATTAATTGTAACTTTTGTCTTAAAAGACGGCATTGAATAGAGTAAATTTGTAATTGATCGAAGGTAGTATTTTTAAATGAACATAACTTATATTCTCCTACACTCTGAGGTATAAATTATACATGTACATTATCATATTTTTTTCGATGTTTGAACGTACAAATTTGGAAAAGTTTTCTTAAAGGAAAAGTCTTCCTTTTATCATAAGAATAAATGACAATTGAAAAAAGAAAAATATTTTTGGAAAGTGTTTGCTAAATAATAACTAAAAAAAAAAATTGTTTATATCGACGGCTTGAGTATGAGATTTATTTCTCTACCTACAACAATCAACATCGTCGCAAATTTTAAACCGTTAACGTAAACCTTTTAAATAGTTCTGACGTTCAAAATTGACGGCAAGATATATCTTATCAATACTTGCATAATAATGTAAGGACACATATCTTAAGATTTTGTCCTATAGTTTTTATCAATTCGACACGGATTTTTCGAATATTCACATATAGTGATGTTATGCTTTGGTTGAAGTAATTTTCAAATGCTTTCAATTCTTCCTACAGAAATATTTATGTTGTAAATTTATTAACTTTTTAAATTACACATAATATTATCAGAATTTACTCTCAGGCACTGACACTTAAAATTAGAAATGTGAAGCATTGTCATTAATGATATGAGGTTATTCTCAAAAACTGACATTTAAATAGTTGACTGTAAAATTGTGTACGAGACAGTCATTAAAATCTTTTTGGGCTGTTCTCAGGTTTTACGATAAAAGTGTTTACAGAACTGCATTTTTCGATAAATTGAAAAAAAAAAATATTTGAAAATTAAATAAGATAGACCGTTTGGGCCACTTTCTAATATGGCTAATTCCAATTTGAGCTAATTATTTTTCGTGTTAAGGCTACTAAATATAACTTTTTAACCGTTAGAGCTACTTTCACACAATAATATTTCGTATAGGATAATGAGTAATGACCGAGGACGAGCTTCTACCAGTTTTAAAAAAACCTTTGAACGAGAATGACAGGCCTTAGAATACCGTTTCTTTCAAAACTTAAAATTTCGCTATTCAATATACAGTCTATTTAAAAGAAATTCAAATGTAGGAGGCCTTTAGACAATACAATTAAAAAATGTCTATTCTAATAATTCACTATTGTACTTTTTATAAACATTAAAAAACGTTTGGTTATCAATTGCGTTATGATTATTTTTTTTGGAGGGGGGGGGGGGGACCTGAAATCAAAAATGAATAACTGGATCTGATTTATTGCCTTGTTCTTTCAAACGTGTTAACTTTTTATCCCGTCATACTTTCAGAGTTGTGGACACACTAGGGGGCTAATTTTTTTTATTGGATTTTGACAAAAGTTAGTGTGAGTGTTTATAATCATCCAAAGATGAACTTGTCGAAAACCCGACCAAACAATCAATATTTAATGGGTTATTGCCCTTTTTTTTATATAAATTATGGCGTGGACACGATAGTGAGCTGGTTTGTTGATGGATTTTGATGTGTGTGTTCATAATCACCTTAAGATAAACCCGATTGAAAATCAGAAAATATTTTATGAGTTATTGCCCTTGCTTTGAAATACGTTAATCTTTAAGCCTATAACATTGTGATCACAATAGAGAGACGATTCCTTGGTAAATTTTGACAACACTTGGAAAATCAGACCAATCAACAGTTATTTTATGGGTTATTGCTCTTGTGTTATGCGGATAATCTAGTCTAGAGAGCTGTTCATAATTACCAAATGATAAACCCTATGGAAAATCGACTAACCGACAAATACTTTGTTTTTGAAAATATGTTGTGGACACGATAGAGAACAAGTTTTTTAGTGGATTTTTGTAAAAGCTGGTGTGAGTGTTCATAATCACTTTAAAATAAACCCTATTGAAAATGGAAAAAAATATTTAAATGAGTTATTGCCCTTGCTTTGAAATAAGTTAATAAATAAAATATAAATTTGTTCTGAATAAAACTGCTTAAATCTTTAAGTACTACAACATGTGGCTTCACTCACGTGTAATCATGACATCATTTTTTAAGTTTAACCTTTGTTTGAAATCCTTATAAAATCTACCAATTTTTGTTTAGATTGGCAAAATTATAGAATAGGCCTATTTGTCGGAAAGTCGAATTTTACCAAAGCGAATCAAAAGATCGGCTTCGAAATAGTAAGGATAATTTAGAATGTTTTAGTTATAGATATAAAACAATTACAAAAGTTACATGGATTCAAATCGACCTAGAGGGACAGCACCAAAGGTATTCCCGAAAATCATTAGTCTGTGCTCGGTCATTTATTGGTTAAAAGGAACTAAGGTAATGCAGGTTAGTTTATGAGATGAAGGCCTAATAGTGGTGATTTAATCATTAAAATTGTAAACCCAGAATTTGAAATATCTTTGAAAGATATGTACAAGCCACCCTTAAAATATTGAATGTAATATGATGCATACAGACATTGCAGCTTTTAAATAAGTGGCCAAGTAGGAAAGCTTTAGTGGAAATAAAATGAAATGGAGGTTTATTTCCTACACCCTTTAGGATAGGGCTAATGAGGATAGGCAAATGTCATGCAGTGTGCAATTTTACCAGGACATCAACATGGGCATAATCTTGTTTTTGATTTCTAACAGTCACTAGATCTTTACAGTTTACAGTTTGTAGGTAGCATACAAGGCCTCTGTTAATTGTCACATCCAACAACTTTATAAAAACACTTATTCCATGCCAGTCCACTTTGTGATGGGAAACCGGGTCGAAAAATTTGATGGTTTAAACTCATGCTACGATTGATTCCTGGAATTGATAGCCAGCTAGCATCTAAATAATTTTGCGAGTCCCAAAATAAAAAAATTATATTTTTATTTGAAAAAATAGACACACTTATACAAACTCATTTTTATTTCTTAAACAACCATAATACTCTTACAAATACATGATTATTGTGTCCTAGCTAAGGATGGATGGAAAACACTTTCAATTTTCAAGAGGGAAATTTTTCATTGATTATTTCCTCTTCACCCGATGTGTTAAACTACTGTACTATCCTTCCATGTTGCTGCAACCTGGACAATATTATACTTCACCAACCAGCAGTTCCATTGTATTCAGATTTTGGAGTAGTCATATGATACATGCATACAACATGGTTGTTTTGTTGATTAGACTTCCTGACTCTTTCAGCGAATTTCAACCTTGGTCTTTAATTATAATAAAATCAAAATTTTCAAGTTTTATACATGATTTTTATCACAGACTTCTATACAGATATCTATACATATCTGTACATGTATGTACTTGAATTTGAAAGATATGTCCGTGTGAAATTCTCACCTGAAGTTCACAAATTATCTTTTTTTATTCACAGATTCAACCTGACCTCACCCTCATACTCATCCTTGCACAATCACACCACTTTTTTTTTCAAATATCTTTATCTTACCTTATTATTTCAGATGGATGACTGGTCGATGCCTTGACATCCTATAAGAAGCAAACATTCTCCAATATTTCTTCATGCAACTTAACAAAAGTTTATATGTGTTTATTCCAGCATAATAATATCTTAAGGTATAAACTTAGGCAGCCAAAAAACTCTAAAAATAAAATGACATACTAGTAATTAATACTGTGTAAAATTCTACTTTATATTTAGTTGTAGGCCCTATGTTGTATGTTTTTGCACTTATGGAAGGCAAACACCTTGCAATGTTCAAAGTGGAAAGTCTTTTCAGTGATGATTTCCTCTTGGATTTCATACTGTCGAGTCTCTGTCTGGCCACAAATTGAGTTCTAAATTGAATTTTTTCTCAAATGTCACAAATTTTCAAAATATGATTATCAGTTGCATCCTATGTGTCTTACAATGCATGTGTATCCATGAAAATATAAGTTTTGAAAATTTTCAATATGACATAAAATGAACTTCCATCCTAGAAGTAGAATCCTAGAAACTTCATGTGAATCAGTGAATGTTAATTTTGAATGAAATCATATTTCACAAAATTCATTTTTTTAACAGATGTCATTTTTTTTAACAGATGTCATTTCCATCAACCCAAAGACAATCTTAGACTTTTAGCACTATTTTGAGCTTAATATTTCATTTCATAAAAAAATAATGGACAAAATGCGATTCAAAACTTAATAGGCTTGGGCCTATGCCATATGGTTATAGGCCTATTTATTTTGTAAACACAATCCTCGAATCAGACTTTCTAACCAGCACCTATAGCCGTCAGTATCAATCAAGTTATTGTGAAGTATTGCCAATCCCGAGTCCTTTTAATAAAAGTGAAAACATACCTGACATGATGTTTGTTCGTGTGAAACCTTCAAACGCAAAACAAACATTTCCTTGACCGAAACTGAAAGACACCATCACTGTCTAGAGTTACACCCTACCGCTAGGGGCGCTGCGGTCTATGTTTTAAAATGGCCGAAGGCTCGTTTATACAGGCTCTGTTAATATTGAACCCCATAACATTCTCATGGTTGTGATCACAATAGAGAGCTGATTCCTTGGTGGATTTTAACAAAACTTGGTATGAACGTTTGTAATCATCCGAGGTTGAAACCGTTATTTTATGCGTTTTTATACGCCCACATGAAAATGTGGACGTATATTGCCGTCACCCCTGTCCGTCCGTCAACAATTTCTAGTGTACGCAATAGAAACCAGAGTTTTTATCCGGGTATGTCTATTCATCTTCATAATTTCTGGGATGAATTCGAAAATGGCGCAATTCCAGTCGTCGGTTTATGAGTTATTGTCCTTGACTTAGTGATAGTGAAAAAACGTTAAAATTAACTTGTGTACGCGATAGAAGCTAGAGTTTTTATCTGATTTGAATGAAACTTTGTATGTGTATTCATCTTGATAGAATCTCGGATGAGTTTGAAAATTGCGCAATTCCAGTTGTCAGATTATGAGTTATTGCCCTTGAATTAGTGAAAAAGCGTTTCAATTAACATGTGTACGCGATAGAAGCTAGAGTTTTTATCTGATTTGAATGAAACTTGGTATGTGTATTCATCTTAATAATATCTCGTCAGTTTATGAGTTATTGTCCTTGACTTAGTGAAAAAACGTTAAAATTAACTTGTGTACACGATGGAGGGTATAGTTTTCATTCGAATTGATTCATCTGAATATCAGCTCAAATAAGTGAGATGGTGCAATCAACTTTTTCAAATATTCACATTTGCTGAAGTGGGCGTATGTTACCTTGCCTGGCAAGCTATCGTTGTCTTTGTGTTTAAAACGTGTGGATAATCTAGTCTAGAGAGCTGTTCATAATTACCAAATGATAAACCCTATGGAAAATCAAACTAATCGACAAATACTTAATCCGTCGGTCCGTCCGTCAACAATTTCTTGTGTACGCGATAGAGACCAGAGTTTTTATCCGATTTGGATGAAACTTGGTATGCGTATTTATCTTAATGATATCTCGGATGAGTTCGAAAATGGCGCGATTCCAATAATCGGTTTATGAATTATTGCCCCTAACTTAGTGAAAAATCGTTGTTTTTATCCGATTTTGATGAAATTTGTTATGTGCATTTATATTGGTAATATCTCGGAGTTCGAAAATGGCTGGATTCCAATAATCGGTTTATGAATTGCTCTTGACTTATTGAAAAACGTTAAATTCAACTTGTGTAGGCTACGCGATAGAAGCTAGAGTTTTCATCCGATTGGAATGAAATTTGGTATGTGCATTCATTTTGATAATATCTCGGATGAGTTTGTAAATGGCGCGATCTAGTCATCGGTTTATGAATTATTGCCCTTGATTTAGTGAAAAAATGTTAAAATTCACTTGTGTGCGCAATAGAAGCTACAGTTTTCATTCGATTTAAATAAAACTTGGTATGTGCATTATTCATCTTGATAATATCTCGGATCAGTTTTTCCCGATTTGAATGCAACTTGGAATGTATATTCATCATGTAATAACTGGGATGAGATAGAAAATTGTAAAATTTCAGTTGTCGGTTTATGAGTTATTGCCATTGACTTAGTGAAAAAGCTTGAAAATTAACTTGACTTGTGTATGTGATAAATGCTAAAGTTTTCATATGCCCACATGAAATTCAACATGGAATATTCAAATTGCTGAAGTGGGCGTATGTTACCTTGCCTGGCAAGCTATGTTTTCTATATAATGTAATAACTCATATCAGTTTATATTTCAATTTTCAAATGCATACAATTATGTTAACAAATGGATTTGATGGCTCATGTCAATCCTGAGCTGTAAATGCCATTACTGAATAGCGTTGCTAAACCCTTCACATTTCTTATGATCATTACACAGTAATACCGACTGTTTACCTTTAAACCAGGCTTGTAAATACCGTCGCACTTAAGTTTCATTATAAATTTTGAACTTGTATTTTTATTTCTTTCATGAACGCAGCCCCACCCCCCCCCCATAAAAAAAACAACAGGGGAAATGATATTATATGCTCTCCTTTCCGTTAATAGCTAAGCTTGGTCAGGCTCGTAGCAAGTCAAGTACTTTTGGGCAGGCAAACGGCCATTCAAGGGGGGGGCAAGGTATCCACCCCTTTGTAAGGAAGGCTTCTGCAATGCAATGCTGCGCTATTATATTAGAGTTATTTCTATCTTTATTGGTGTAATAGGTAGCCTGGAAATGGGACTCTATTCAAATGGGTACCTCAGAAAATTTTGAAAATTGACCCACCGAAACCGATTTCCTGACACAAACTTTTCCCATTTTTCAGGAATTTCCCTGTAAATTTAGGTTTTAAGGTTATTTGATCAAAGCCTGATATTGAGAAAATTTTGAGAATTCAACACGTCCAAAAGCCCTCCCAAGACCCAACTAGCTCAGCGGAAATGCGATCAGTGAAACAGACATCAAATAGTCTCTATGAAATGCGGCGATATTTGATATTTAATTGAAACTAAACACAGTGAAAAAAAAAACAACAGAAGAATTATTCCGAAACAACATATTATTCTTATTTTTGTTAATCTGTTATGTTATCTTAGTTATATTTAAAATTTCGATTGCTAGCGATATTTTAACAATATAGGACTGCCGACCGGGACTGACTTTTGTGTTCACTGGGCGGCAGAACACCGCCACTGGGCGGCAGCGCTGCCGCCTAGTCACAGTGTTAGTCGAGGCACTGGTAGTGCCACAATAAAAAATTTTGGAAAATTCGACGTCTGTAAACCCAAATTCCCCATATTTCCCCGCAAATTTGACGCCCCTGCGGACCAAAAGCAGGCTCTGAGTCGTGTGACCATTCAATTTAAATATTTCGCAAAGTGCTGATTTTGCAAAGTGCTGATTACTGCACTTTGCGAAATATATATTTCGCAAAGTGTTTATCACTGCACTTTGCGAAAAATATATTTCGCAAAGTGCTGATATTTCGTTTCGTTTCGCAAAGTGCAGATTATTTCGTTTCGTTTCGCAAAGTGCAAATTTCGCAAAGTACTGTAAGCCAAAAATACTTAATGGGTTATTGCCCTTATTCTTGAAAATATGTTGTAGACACGATAGAGAGCTAGTTTCTTTATGGATTTTGGTGAAAATTGGTGTAAGTGTTCGTAATCACCAAGTGAACCCCTTTGGAAATCAATGAAAATATTTATTGCAAGTGTTATTGTTATTGCAAACGCATGCTGATTTGGAAACTAGGAATATGTGAAAGTGAGACAGGAGAGATTTTACATGAAAATTAGTTTAATTTCCAGTTTGGAATATGTTATGGGTTTAAACGAGCCTTTTAGCGGCACATATCTTGTTAGTTTATTTAGAAATAATGTCATTCTAAGGACACTTCATGGAACAGTTTAAAAGTAATTTCAGAACTGGTGCGCACTGCTTCAGTACCATGCAAAGGCTATGTATCTAGGTTTTTTTTCAAAACTACTACATGTAAAACGATTTCCTACGCTGAAAAGTGTAACAATATGAATATGGTATTAAATATAAATAGACACATTTTGACCTTCTGGAAATTTTTAAGCGGATTTTGATGTTAATTTCTTTGTCGCTAACTTTTTTAGTTTAAATTTTACAACTTTTACAATTTTATTTCGTTCAATCTGAAAATAAACACGTATATTGATATTTTGATTGTTAACAAAATGCGATTTTCAAAATTTCGATATCACTTCCGGATTTGACGTCATTCAGTCATTCAGTTTAATCGAAAATTAAAATATGATCATTTCCGACATCTGCCAGTGGGCGTATGTTACCTAGCCTGGCAAGCCCTGGTTAGTTATTTCCGGTATAGCGTTTAAAGTAATAGCCAAAATTTCAAAGACTTGTAATTCGTGTCCTTGGCCTTTGAGACCTTGTAACCTCGACAAAAGTTATTGCACTATTAGATCTATCCAATGATATATCCATTTGTGTTCTCCAATGTTTACTTCCGGTTCTATAGCCATTTGAAATTTGCGACTTTAACTTTACACAGCTGTCACGTGAACTTATTTACATACGTAACAAATTATTATATATTCTTAGTGCCTAATCTACCCTTTTCAATGATATATAACACTTTATGTTTTTATGAAAATTGCGCGATATAAAATTTGAATTTTTTTTTTCAGTTTTATTTTGAACGTTCTGAAAACTTGTAGGTAGATAAACATTTTGCATTGCACACTCAAATCAGTTTTCAAAATTTCGTGATCACCTCCGGTTTTGATGTCATTACCTTTTTTAATTTAAATTCTTACTTCCGAATTTGGAAAATATTTAAAAATATATTTGTAATAAATCTGACCCGGATGTAATAGATCGGCCACAATATTGATATGACAAAACTTTTGCAAAACTCAAAATGAGGCCCCAGGATTACGTTCAATTTTTGTGATTGTCGAATTTTTGGAAATTTCATTCGATTGCTAATTTGCTAAAATTTCAAATACCTGTAACCCGTGACCTTGTAACCTGAACAAAGGTTATCTCCCGTCTAAATCTAACTAATGATATATCCATTTTTGTTGTCCGATGTTTACTTCCGGTTTTATAGCCATTTGAAATTTTTAACTTTTAACGGCTGTCATAGTCACATACTTTACAAATTCTTATATATTTTTAGTGTGCCTTATCTATTCTTTTCAATGATATATGACACTTTTTTTTTTAATGAAAATTGCGTAAATTAAAATTTGAAAATTCTGTTTTATTGTTACTGTGCATGTTTTGTCAAATTTTATTTGAACTTTCTTGAAACTTGTAGGTAGATAAACATATTGATTGCAAACTCAATTCTTTTTTTATAATTTCTATATCACTTCCGGGTTTGACGTTATTTGCTTGTTAAATATTAATAAAACCGTGGGACGGTACCGAGGCAGTGCGCATCCGACCATTACATGTAAAACGTTAAACTTTTTAATCCATGGTGCAACCGTCAATTAAATAGTTTCTATCTAGGAGGGAAAAATAGAATAACCAGTTGACGACAGTGAAAAGTCTTCTGATGAAAAAAGTCGTTATAGCTATTTATATACACTTTATTGTACATAATTGGAAAGAAACAAAGCAAGGAATCTGGAAGAAAATTTCTTACATATGCTAAATAGTGCTCATGAATTTTTCAACATAGAAATGATAACAGGAAACGATATGCAATTTCATACATCTAGGTTTGCATTGAATCATATGTCAAGAAAATATATATAAATGTTTCTTATAAAACATTTTAATGGTCAACGTTTGTATACATTGTGCAAAAAATGCAATTTTTAAACATTCTTTTAATAAATAATAGGACAAGATTTTTAGAATGGAATTTCTTGTTTTGTCATTGTATCGTTATTTTAACGAAGTTTGTTTATTGTCAAGAATGTTCTAGAAAACATGACGTCATACATAAATAGGTTGCGTACATAATTTGGAATGGACACGAAACAATGTATGTTAATGAAATGAAAGTTTGTTACACTCCCGGGGTTGATTACCTACTTGGTAATTAAATGTTCGTTATATTATTCACTTTAAAATTTGAAATAAAATGTCACTTTAAATATTTGGTATCTGAATTGGCACTTCCATTGGGATTAGATGTTGAATTGGTCGTCTCAGGGTTATATAGGGTTTTCGTTCGTTGAAGACAATACTTGGATTTTTGCAGATCGGATCTGGTTGTCGCGTCCTGGATTCTATGACTCGGGATAATTTCAAAAAGATCTCTTTGTGTTGTCGTTCTTCAGGATGACAATATCTCCCAAACTAATAGGTCAGTTGGTTTGGCGTGGTTGTTTTGCAGTAATCTCTTGTAGGCTTACGATATACTCTTTCTGCCAAAGTTTGCAGAAATTGTCCAAGAGCCTGAAATGATATTTGGCTCGTTTGGTTAATGATTGGTTAGTACTTATAATGTCTAGCTGATGGAGAAGAAGAAATTCTTCTACCGTAGATAAGATCTGATGGAGTTAATGGATAAGACGTTCCATTATCGTCGTCGTATACGTAGGTGATTGGTCGATTGTTGAAAGTAGTTTCTATTTCGGTGATAATTGTACGTAGTTCTTCAAATGTTAAAGATGATCTACCAATGGTTTTCTTGAGGCATCGCTTGAGACTTCGTACCAATCGCTCCTAAAAGCCATCCCACCAAGGTGCTTTTTCGACAATGTTTTCCCAAGAAACTTGTTTGTTGATGAGGTAATCCGAAATTTCCTCCGATCAGACTATTTTTACTACTTCGTTAACTGATGCTCTAAATGTCTTGGCGTTGTCGGATAAGAGTCGAGTTGGCAATCCACGTCGACTTGAAAATCTTCGAAAAGCTTGTAGAAATGAGTTGACTGTTAAATCTGCGGTGAGTTCGAAATGTACAGCTCTGGTAGATGAGCAGGTAAATAAGCAAATATAAGTTGAGAACGTTGAGTTGGGATCCGTTGTAGATTTGACAAATAGTGGGCCTGCAAAATCTAAGCCGGTGTTAGTAAAAAGGAGGTTCGATACTGACTCGATTGGTAAATCTGGAACTGAAGGTGTCATATAAGGTCTACCATCGAATTTCTTGCAAATGACACATCGTTGGATGATTTTTTTTTACCGATTCTCGTCCTCGTAGTATCCAATACTGCTCTCGTATGCCATTTAGTAGAGCAGATTAGTGAAAAAATCGTTTACATTTGATACAAGCACCAAAATTTACATGAATACTCCCTTTAGCCTACTTGTTAGGAAAAGCCCGTTAGCTAATTTTTCAAAATGGGGGCCATTTTTCAAGATGGCATATATTATCTGAACATTTTCATATTAATGTATCAAAAGTTGGTAAACAATTTTAAATACCATTTTCATAACAAAATCACAACAGGCATCAGTATTAGTCGATGGCGACCATTTTCTCTTTAAAATGGCGGAATAAGCTAAATTCACTCGAATTATAGCCGGAGTTCTAAAAGTGGGATTAATTAACCCCATGAGGGTTTACAGGGGCTTCTCATGGAGTAAATGCCCTTTATGAAAGTTCTACTGTATAAGAAAAGCTTTTCCTAGCTTGGACAGTGTACACAAGGTGAATTTATTGCAGTGCGTTCGATTTGTGTCGAACGCACTGCTTTGGTTTGCAATTGACTATTTTTTTTGTCTATTTCTGGTCACGCTACCCAGCCAAAACTGCACATAAAAACATAACTTGACATCATTTCCTGCGATGATTAACTGCTCGGTGTTGCTTAAATGTAAAATGGCGCATTTTTGCCTAACCGGAAATGACGTATATTAAAAAGTCGTATTTCAGGGTTTTTCCATTTTCAACTCATTTTCCCAACAGATTGTAATCGGTCCTTTTTGGTTCATTTGTTTAACCCAATAGCTACAAATTGCAATTTTGAAAAATTCATATTTTGACTTTTGTAGCTGACTTTTCCTTTTAAAGCATTTTTTTGAACTTTTGCAATTTAATTTCGATCGATCTGAAACCTTTCAGTTACATAGACATATGAATTTCGATATCACTTCCGGTTTTGACGTCATTTGCTTCTAAACTTTCAATTTCAACTTCCGGAATATTGAAGATATTTGAAAAAATGTTTTGTGTTATCATAGATTTGGTCATACATAAAAAATAAAATGATGAAATTTTATCCAGGTGTAAGAGATCAGCCGCCATCTTGAACTGACCTATGTTTCTTAAAATTTTAATTCAGAACCGAGGGTTAATCTGATTTTTTTAATTTTGAAATCTACGACTTCTGCAATGGATCGCAAAAAAAATGTAGGTTGTCGATTTCAATTTCTTTACATTTCCGGAATAAGAATTTCTGTAATGACCGAAACGTTCAAGGCTCATATCTAGTGACCTTGACCTTTGATGACCTCTTGACCCGTACAAAAATTATTGCCCTTGACGAGATCTATCAAATGATATATTTATTTCCGATTTCTGATGTCTACTTCCGGTTTTATCGCCATTTAAAAATTGCAATTTTTAACTTGAGCTCTGTCACGTGACCTAATTTACATACGTCACAAATTCGATTTCATTTTTACTATGCTAAATCTGCTCTTTCAAATGATATATAACACAATATATTTGAATCAAAATTGCGCTTTTTAAAATTTGCAAATTTTGTGTCAAATTCAATTGAAACTGTTCGTGTTTTTTGAAATTTTATTTGATCGATCTAAAAACTTACAGGTAGATAAACAATTTAATTCTGAACAAAAAAATATTTATAGAAATTTTATATCACTTCCGGTTTTGACGTCATTTGCTTGTAAACTTAATATTTTAACTTCCTTAGTTTTGGAGATATTTGAACAAATTTGTTTGCATTGTGTTAAAAAATGGTCATCATAAAAGATATAACTAATGTAATGCGACCCGGAAAAAAAATATTACAGTAAAAGTATTATAAAAAATTTCCAATTTTTGAAAAATAAAATAAAACTAGAACCGTGATAACGGTACTGAGCAGTGCGCAATTTAAACATCCTTGAACGGTTGCATTTGAGTTCTGCATATAAATTAGGTCATGTGACAGAGCTGTTTATAGTTAAAAATCTCAATAATAAGAAAAGACGATTTTTTTGTGACGAACGTTAATTAGGTTCCAACTGACAATTTTCAAATGGCTATAAAACAAGAAGTAAATATTGGACAACAAAAATGAATTCACCATTGGATAGATCTCATTTCGGGCAATAACTTTTGTTCGGATCATAAGGTCAACAAATGGCAAGGTCACAAGTTATGCTCTTTAAAAGTGTTACAATAATTGATGAATATCTTATACCGGAAATAGACAAACACCATAATCGAAATTAGCAATTCAGCTGCCCTCATTTTGTTGGCAATAGATTGAAAATGCCATAAACATCAAAATTATATAACTGTCACGTGACAGAGCTGTTAAAAGTTCAAACTAACAATTTTTAAATGGCTATAAAACCGGAAGTAAATATTGGACAACAAAAATGAATACACCGTTGGGTAGATCTCATCATGGGCAATAACTTTTGTTCAGGTCATAAGGTCACCCAAATCCAAGGTAACGTGTAATGAGCTTTGGAAATTTTGGCCATTTCTGAATATTTTTTACCGGAAATAGGCAAACATCATAATCGAAATTAGCAAATATTGGCTGTCATCATTTTGTTGGTCATAGATTGAAAATGCCCTAGACATCAATATTATACAAATCAGATGATACCCGTTCACTTCTCTCGATTTAAAGAAAGCATGTTCATTTCAAGATGGTGGCCAGCGTGTTACTTCCGGTTACGATTTTATCATATTTTTTTCTTTGTTAGTCATGTTCTTCCATATCTTAAAAAGAAATTGTTACCTATCTTATGAAATCCGTAATTCAGATAACACGTGTTTTTTTCCCGCCAAAAAAACACGCAGAGTTACTATAGAACAAAGAACAAAATTCCAAAAATCAATTTTGATCAAAATGTCTAGTGTTATACATTTTTGGAAACAGGAGATAAAGCGTGATAATAATAGAAGATAATTTGTGACGTACATGAATTAGGTCACGTGACAGAGCTGTGTAAAGTTAAAAATTGCAATTTTCTGACGGCCATAAAACCGGAAGTAAACATTGGGCATCTAAAATGATTATGCCATTGGATAGATCTCGTCAAGGGCAACAACTTTTGTTCAGGTCAAAAGGTCACTCAAGGTCAAGGTCACAAGATATGAGCCTTAAAAGTTTTGACTATTTCCGAAAAATCTAAACCGGAAATAAAAAAAATTCTGAATCGAAATTTGAAAATCGGCTCGCCATGTTTTGTTATCAATCGACTGAAGATTCCCTAGACATCATTTTTATTCAAATCGGATGATTCCCTGATTCTGAATTTCGATTTAAAGAAAAATTACTCATTTCAAGATGGCGGCTGATATGAAATATCTGGGTCAAATTTTATCATTTCATATTTTGTCAATGATTATTTCTAGCACATTGCAAAAAGATTTTTTTGAATATTTTCATTATTCCGGAAGTTAAAATTTCAACTTTGCAAGCGAATGACGTCAAAACCGGAAGTGATATTTTTTTTTTGATAATGTCATTTTGTTCGCCATCAAAATATCTATGTACCTGTAAGTTTTCATATTGATACAAACAAAATTGCAAAAGTTGAACAAATGGTCAAAAAAGTGCTTCAAAAAGTCAGGAACAAAGTTCTCAAAATGCATATTATTAAAGTCTTACCTTGTAGACAAACGTTTAAAGAAATAAACAAAAAAGGTTCCATCAAAATCGGTTGAAAAACAGAGGTAAAAATGGTAAAAAACATAATATGGATTTTTTCGTCATATGTCATTTCCGGTTAGACAAAAAACCGTCATTTTACATTCACGCAACACCGAGCAGTTAGTTATCGTAGGAAAACATGCGAGATAATGTGTGGCATGCTCCCTTCATAACGAATTAGCGTGACCAGAAGTAGACAAAAAAAACAAAAAACAGTCATTATGAAAACAAAGCAGTGCGTTCGCTAGAACGCACTGCAATGAATAGAGTTTTGCGTCCTGCTTTTCTGCACCTATAATGAGGACGGGCAAACGCCATGCAGTGTGCAAGAAGGGAAATTCTGCATTAGCCTGCTCTTATTTCAATTTCCATCTGCCGAGGGATCTTTAACGTGCACAGCCCATTAGCACACGGGACATCGGTTTATTTACACCCACGATTGGACGCCTTTACCATGTCAGCCCCTCCGACCTGCATTCAACCCTGGACGTTCAGGTTGGTAAGCAAGCGTCTAACTCACTGAGCCACCGCGACCCCCTTCATATCATAAAACCTGCATCACTGACAGGGGGTTATCGTATTGGACATTCATTACCTTATAAAATCGCATAGGAAGGGTTATTACTTCCTGCCATAGCTAATGGCATGCGAGAATCCACATTATTGTGTTACAACGTATCATCCCCTCATACGATTCATGATCAGTGTACTGACATCTTGTAAGTTACAAGATACCATATTGTTTCTTTTAACGCTTCTGACTGGTCAATGTCTTGATATAATGTACAACAAATGTTTTTTATAATATCATAAAACTAAAATACAACAATGAAATTTTTTGGGGAGAATTGTATCTTACTAAACTATATTAAGAATTTTTCAAATGATCTGAAAAACACTTGCTTGCAAAATATAAGATTAAAATTTACATGTTTGTTGTCTGTATGTTTAAATGCAGTTCTCTCCCTTCAACTGACAAAATGTTTGTTGTCTGTATGTTCAAATACAGTTCTCTCCCCTGAACTGACAATTGTACTATCGTGCTTAACATAACTTTCTTACATTGTCACTTGCGCTTTTAACGTTTTAAATTATGTAGTAAAAAAAATGAAAAAATAAATCTAAATATAGAAGATAACGATCTGATGCCAAAAGAAGAAAATTCGTTCTAAAAATCTGGTTCTGTCATATATTAAAAAAAAGTTTTAAAACTGCATGTCTAAAAACGTTGACCATTAAAATGTTTTTTAAAAAAATAATAATAAATTTTTTGCTAATAGTACAGTCCACTATGAATTCCAGCTGGATTTTTGAGCCAAATGATTTTATTGGCTAACTTGGTCAATTTTAGGGTGCTGATTCCAAAAACGTTAGGTACCATTTTTTTCGATGGTGTCTTCAGCCACCATTTTGAATTTCAAAATGGCCTCCATATTCTGTATATGTTGGCCTATATCTCATCTTTTAAGCAAGGTAAAAATGGTCACAATTCTCATGTTATTTCATACCTCAGATTCTATTCCTTACTTGTGACTAGTTTGTTTTGGCCGCCATCTTTAATTTCAAAATGGCTGCCGTTTTCATTATGTTTAGGCATATATCTCCTTTTTGAAGTAAGTAGAAGAGTGGAAATGGTAGCATTACTCATGTTTTATAATACCTAGGATTCTTTGGTTCACTTATAACCAGCTTGGCTCGGACCACCATCTTTAATTTCAAAATGGCCGCCATATGTTTTAAATGTTGGCCTGTATCTCAATGTATAAACGATGTAGAAGTGTAGAACTGGTGGCAATACAGATATTTTCTGATACCCGGTACCTAGAATTCTACTCCTTACTACTCCAAACTAATTTGATTCTGACACCATCTTTAATTTCAAAATGGTCGCCATATTCAGTACATGTGTTTTGATACTCAGCATTTATGTGGTGAGGTCAATGTTCAAATCAAATTACAGGATATCCATCAGAATTCCAAATTTTCCTTGATAACTTGTTCAGTATATAAAGCTTTTCCCATAAAAAGTTATTCAAGCTCCAGTTCCATCTTGGGTCTACCAATTTTGGAGTACTGAAGAACACTGCAAATTATTCCGAAGACAATGACTGGTACATTCGCTGTGACAAGTCCAACAACTGCCTGTTTTGCAGGAGGTCCCCGACATTTTGTGGGCGATATTGTCCCATTCGATGTTTTATCCTATCCACAAAAATGATTTTGGATGCAGACTTTAAAATTTTTGTCGACTTTTGCTATTAGATTAGATCTCAGAATCAGTAAATGTGTGAATTAGTGCACCAAGTGCCTCAAGGTTTTTGGATTTAAATAACTCCTATCACTCTTTGTGACTGTGGTGCATTTTCTGTTCTTGGCATTTGAAATGACTTCCATCTTTGCTGTTTCTGGAACCTCCATATCAAATGACACACGGCTTATGAAATTGATGGTCTTTCAATCAAATGTGTTCCGCTTAAATATTTGACAATTCTCTTCTTAATCATGGTTGAATTGTGAAAATGCATACTACATGAAAAATACTACATGAAAAGTCAGTGCCATAAGAGCATCTTCATTCTGTGTAATTCTAGTAATTTCTCCTACAAACTGTAATTCACTTATAACCCATTTATCACTAAGAGATTGGTAAAAAGAATATCAAAATAAAATAAAACCACCCCATTTCAGGTTTGTTGGCCATTGTTCTTAAGCATTTTTATTTGGGCAAGATAAACTGGCACAAGTCAGGCTTGTAGAGATCACAAGGAAAGTAGTATTAGGGAGCACTTATTTATATGAAGCGCTTGTACCAATTAAATGAAGTTAACTCAAGATCTGCTTCAAATAACACAATAGTAACTTGGACCTCTGAGTTTTTGATCTAAGTTTTGGAACTGGTCTTACTTCTTCCATGGGCGGCGATCACAATCACTGATGGGAGTAGATGTTGACTTGTTTCTTCTTCTGGGTGAATACATTGCATTATACTCCCCTCCCCCTCACTTATTTATAGACACCTGTCAATTCATGTTGTCTGGAATGAAGTTTATTGTGTATGGTAGTTTATGGCACTCGACACTACACTTAAGAGTTCCTATTTTTGTGATGAAACCTACAACCTATCAACAATAGCTGATATCCTTCAAGCAAGGCACAACACATAGAGAGCATTAAAGTCAGTTGGCAGTCTCTTCATCAAATGGGCTACAATTGCGCTCGATTTCAATAATCATAATAATGAGCAGCAATGTTGGATGTAGCACCAGGTAGGTTGGGCTTACTCTTCTAAACACTTGATACCACTCATCATTATGAAATATTTTATCATTTCTTGATATCCATCCGCATATAAAACGTCAATCTGCTAACAATGTATTGCCAAAATGATGTCTTATTGATTACGAGGACCTTACCTCATATTTTAGGCCCCTATATTCTTCACATATGCTAGATTATATACAACCATGTACATGATATGGCAGCCATTCTGATTTTTAATGTGGCGAAATCAGTAAAAAATAATGAATAGAATCCTGGGCATCATCAAACATTTATTTTCTTCAGCATTTATCATATGTTGAAATATAGGCAAACAAATGACGGCCATTTTGAAAATAAAGATGGCAGCACTAACCAAAAAAGTAAGGTATAGAATCTTACATATAATAAATCATGACTATCGCCACCATTCCTACTCTTTTACATTACTCATACGTTGCGATAGTGGCCAAACCATAATCAAAATAGCGGCCATTTTGAAATTAAAGATGGCAGCCGAACCAAATTGGTCTCAGGTAAGACATAGAATCCTGGGTATCATAAAACATAAGTATTAGTAACATTTGTACTCTCCTAAATTGCCCAGACTTTGAGATATAGGTCAATATATTATGTAACTGGCGGTCATTTTGAAATTAAAGATGGCAGCCAAACGGAATCAGAAAAAAGTAACATATTGAATCCCAGGTAGCCTACCATAAAACATGAGTATTGTCACCATTTCTACTCTTCAACATTGCTCAAAAATTGATTTATAGACCACAAATAAAGAAAACGGAAAAATTTTGAAATTCAAAATGGTGGTTGAAGATGTCATTGTAAAAAATGGTACCTAACTTTTTTTTAAATCAGCACCCAAAAATTGACCAAGTTAGCCAATAAAATCCATTTTGGCACTCTGATCCAGCTGGACCCAAATATCTAACATAAGTGAGAGAGATTTTGACTTTTTTTTATATTTAACCATAAGTGACTGTAACATATAGATAAAGATAATTTACGAGCTGTACTGCGAACTTTTATGAAGGTTAGCACTCAGTATTCTGATGTCATTCATATATCATATCAGGTAATGGCTTTATGATATGAAGGGGGCCGCGGTGGCTCAGTGAGTTAGACGCCTGCTCGCCAACCTGAACGTCCAGGGTTGAATCCCGTCAGTGATGCAGGTCGGAGGGACTGACATGGAAAAAGCGTCTAGTCGTTCGGATGGGACAATAAACCAAGGCCCCGTGTGCTATTGGCTGTGCACGTTCAAACCCCTCGACAGTAGGAAATCGAAAATAAGAGCAGGCTAATGCCACTGTCCTGGCAAAATTTCCCTCATTGCACACTGCATGGCGTTTGCCCGTCCTCAGTTAGCCCATATAGGTAGGTGCAGACAAAATAGGACGTAAACTCAATTCAGTTCACTTCATTTCTTTCATATGTATGATATTGCATATGAAAAATATTAATAAATATTTTTTAACTATTCTACTTCCAATGATGTATAAAAATGTACATAAATAAAAACAACGACTTTTGAATCAGATGAATTTTCACTACCGATCATACGCTAGTTATTCCATTTTTCACCGAACGTGAACTGGTTATTCTACTTTTCATGTTCTGTAAATTTCGCAGTATGAATTGAAAGTGCCACTTTTCACCCATCATGAAACCGGATGCGCACTGCCCAGTAACGTCTCACAATTCTAGTTTGAATTGAGATCGAGCAGAGCGTTGTCCACTGTGTTTGATACGGTGCACTCTTCAAAAGTTTTGTTACTCAAAGGTACTCTCATATAATTATAACAACTCGAAATACATGCGAAAGGTTTCAAGTTATATATCTAATTTTGTATTGTCTTGGGTTTGGATGCCGCTTTGAAAAATAGATTTGGCATTGGGAGGTCAGTGAAGAAATGTCTGGAAGAGATTGAGGTTAATCGCCGTAACATTGTAAATAGAACCCCGGTTATATTATAAAAGTCAAGGCCTGGGTCCAAATGAAACCTGCTTGGTAAGAAGTGCTCTATTAGGGGGATAGCATCAGACGGGTGTTGTTTCTGAGCAAACAGTGTGCTATATCCGTGTCGTGCTCATTCATCGAAATCATATCAGAAGTCTCTGGAACAACAAATCGAACGCACCTATCTCGCAGATTCACGTTTCGTTTATTTGTAAACAATAACTTTTTTTCTGATAATTTAATTATTGTAACGACAACGCAATGAATTTAACTTGAATGATAAAATTATTGTAATTAAGGAAATATAACGTAGGGAAATCAACAGTCGGCGATATAATACGTAAGAAATTTAAACATTCATATGAATCATGAATCAATTTGAGAAAAACGCAAGTCTAACGATTTTGTAAATTTGACACATTGAATGAAAGTTTTTAAATGGTTTAAACGATTTCCCGTGTTAAAGTTACTAGTATTCCTATATCTGGTCCACTATTTCATTGACGTTAAAGATGGTGTATTTGACATTTCATCCTGACAAGTGTTTACAATGTTACAAGTTACGGTAAATCAGCCACTCCTGAAAACCGGCCAAATGAATTGGTCCCGTGCATGGCCGATTTCCAGGAGTTTCACTGTACTGGAGGATATCTACTTAACTTCCTGAAGACATTAAACCATCAACTGAGAAAAAGTTTGGAAAAAGAAAATCCCTAAAGAATTTACCAGATTGATGCCATCACTAACAACGTTTATAGGAATCCATCTAGCATTTATACCCTGATCATATTCATACCAAAGTTTTCTGCTAGTCAGTTACCGCATACAAGATTATCGATGAGTAGGTTGTTTCTGTCTATGATAGATCTAGTCATGTAGCTAGTGCTGATGAGGCCAGATTTGATATGTGTGCTCGGAAACAATAATGTTCGTTTGATAGGATTCCCCCTACTTGACCAGCATTGTTTGGTTCACCTTCATCTAAACTAATGGGATCTAAAATAAAAGGAAATTGATTGATTGCTTGAAAGAGGGGAATGTTTGTTACGATCTTATAGTAGCCATAACTTTGCTTTACTTTCTGCATGAATAGTGGGTTGGTGGAGATTTAAGATTTTAAAGCCATCTTGAAAATTGCCGCCATTTTGAAAAAAAATTGGTGGCTAACGGCTTTTTTCAAAAAACTATCCTAAGGGGAGTATCCATGCAAAATTTGGTGCCTTATCACAAACTGAACGATTTTGCCAAAAAATTGACTTAATCTGCTCTACTAATACCCCTTTCGCACTGCAAAAGTTATCTGGATCGGATCCAGTTCTATCCGAATAACTTCCAGTTGCTTTCGCACTGGCAAAAAAACTCATTCGGTTATAACCAGAAGTTATCCAGATAGAAAAATCCACCTCCAGAGGTGGATTTCGTCCGGATCCGATCCAGATAAGTGGCAGTGCGAAAGCAAACAAGAAGTTATCCGGATAAGATTATCACGTGATCATCAAAATGGCGTCTCCTCTTCGCGGGGACGATATAATGGAAATACTTGAAAATCACAAGAAAAGGATGAATAAGGTACACGAATTGTTTAGGGAAATAATGCATATCCATCGGAAGATGAAACCGAAACTGATATTGATAATATATTCATATGTTACATTGTTAAACAAGGAATAACCGGGGTGAGAATCATGTGATAATGTTTTGTTTTGTCACATGATGTGACATGTTACTAAAAATAAAAAAGTTATCTAGATAACTTTTTTCGGCAGTGCGAAAGCAAACCGAACCGAATCGAATCGAACTGAATTTTTACCGAATTCAATAATCCAGTTGTGCAGTGCGAAAGGGGTATAATTGTGATGTTGGATGATGAGTCTTGTAAAAGGATAATGTGCTGGTAGAAATATAGGATATTTACTGAATTCTGGAAAAACCGAATTCCCTATTCGTCCTTGACATCGAAGAATATGGTTGTCGTCTAGAAACAAACCAAATTGTTTCACTTTTATTCTCACACACTTACATTCTTGAAGACACATAAGTTGTTGTTTTTTTTTCCTCTAAGTAAATTGTTTATTGATATATTTATTGTGCTGAGGTGAATTAGAAAGGGCTGGTGTTCAGGGCTAGTGAATAGGGAGGGGGGTGGCATGCTAGTGGGTTTTAGTATATTAAGTTATTTCGTTTTAGAGGTAATATATTAAGTCTTGAGTGCTGAGAGAGTTATTAGTGATATAAAGCTGTATGATATAGGTGGGTAAGTATGGATAAGGTGGTATGGTGAAGGGAGAGTAAAGTTTTTATCAGCAGTAATAGTTTGAATGTGAGTGGTGAAGAAATGACGGAGTGGGATAAGGTAAGTACAGTATTCAAATAAATGTAGTTGTGTTTCAGGTTGATTGTTGCAGTAATTACAGGTTGTATTGATGATGTAAACAGTTCTAGATTGTTGTAAGGTTTTAGTAAAGAGGCCAGAATGTAGAAGAATGTAAGTAAAATATTTTTGTCTATTATTAAGGTGAGTATTTTGTTGAAATTTAGAAATTTGAGTAAGGTTGGTAGTCGGATGTTCTATGAGAAGTTTAGGTTTATGGTCTGATAGTTGTAATAGTTTAGTGTTAATGATTTTGCTGGATGTTTTTTGTTGATAGTTAGTTGATGATGTTTGGATGTTGATGGTATGTTTGTTTTATTTTTTTCAGGAGTAGTGGTTCTATGATGGTGACTGTATGGGAAGGATGAAGTGGATGCAGGTTGCGGAGAGGGATACCAAGCCAGTATTTCATCAGTGCCATCCAGGCGTGTTGGAATGAAGGTGAGTAAATGAATTTATTTATTAGTTGTATGAAGTTGATTTGGATTTTGTTGCTGAAGTTTGTTATGTTAAGGCCACCCTGATCCAGAGGTAGCATTAGCGTCTGTCTTTTAATTGTTTCCGGTTGATCAGCCCAGGTGAAGCGAAATATGAGGGAATGGAGTTGCTTTTTGGTGTCCGGAGATGGTGGAATGATTTTTAGAGTGTATTGAGTAAGGCTGACAATGTAAGTATTTAACACCATCAGGCGTTCCCGAAAAGAAAGATCCCCAGCACGTTGAATGTGGGTGAATGTGGTAACTGTGATTTATTAATGATGATAGTCCAGTTTTTTCTAATGTAATTTTTGCCAAAGTAAATGCCAAGTATTTTGATCGTATCACTGGGAAGAAAGTCCGTCACCGAGGTGAACCCGTTTATGTTGATGTATTCTGTTTTTCCTCATTTAGCTTGGAGTCGGAAGCATAGCCATATGTATTTGTTTCAGCGACGATGCTAGAAAGAGAATTTGGAGATGTTAGTATGGCCGAAATATCGTCCGCATGCTGAAATATTTTAATATGGGATGGTTAATTAGGAATTCTGATGCCAATTATGGATTCATTTTGCAGGATTTTTGATGCCAAAGGATGAATTGCCAAAGAGTATAATAGCATAGATAAAGGGCATCCTTGTCGGACCGACCTTGTAATTTTGAATTTTGAGGTGAAGGCACCATTTACTAAAACTGAGCTATTTATATCGGTATATAGAATTTTGAACCAAGTAAGAATGTATGTCGGAAATATTAAGGTTTGGAGAAGGCTGTACAGGTAATTATGCTCGATTCTATCAAAAGCCTTCTCCTGGTCGAAACCAACCAGGGTACCCTTTATCTGCTTTTGTTCCATATACTGCAAAATGTAGTGGATAGGTTGTAAGTTATCCAATATGGTCTTACCTCTTCCGGCCCCAGTCTGAATGGGCAGGATGAGTCCATCTAGAACCCCGGATTGGCGAGGATTTTAGTTATTATCTTGTAATCTACTGTGAGGAGGGATATGGGTCTGTAGTTCTTTAGATGTTTATGACTGCCTTTATTTTTGTAAGATATTGTTATGATGGCTGATTTCTGTGTCGGAGTTAAAGTTTGGTGAAAGTAAATGTTGTTGATAAGGTTGGTTAATTCCTCGCCAATCTGTGGCCAGAATTCCAGATAGAACTCCTTAGGGATACCGTCTATACCAGGTGATTTGTTGTTTCTAAACGAGTTCAGAGCGGCAAGAACCTCCCCCCAAGTGATAGGTAATGAGAGTTGTTGTTGCTGTTCTGTAGTTAGTGTTGATAGGTTTGTGCTATTCAGATAATTGTTAATGTGGGCTTGTGGAATATTTTGCGAGGTGTATAAATCTAAGTAATATTGTTGTACTGCAGGTAAAATTGAATTGGATAATACTGTACCCTCTTTATCTTCTATCTCGTTGATTTCTTTATTTGTGGAATTTTTTATTTCAAATAATTTATAGATTTCAATATTGTTGACAACATTTCCGGTATATTCACTTTTAGATCTGATTATTGTACCAAGGTTGAATTCCTGTTCTAGAGTAAGTATTTCTGTTTTAATTTTGTTTATTTCCGGATTATCTGAATTATTGTGTTGTTCTAAATGATGTAGCTTAGTATAAAGGTTTTCTAATAATAGTTTCTTGTTATTGTATATCCTAACTGAATGTTTCATTGAAATGTCTTTAACTGTTTGGTTGAAATCTTCCCACCTTCCTAATTGATCATCAAATTGTGTCTCTTTGTGCCAATGATTAATATAATAAATAATATGCTCCCTGTAATTTACATCTTTTAGAATTTGAGTATTTAATTTCCAGTAGCTCTTCCCCCACCTGTTCCTAGTAATATGAAGTTTTAGACTGACGGGCTTGTGGTCACTGACGGACTGTGGCAGATGCTTTATTTCTTTTACCTTTGGTGTCAATGTTTTTGTCATGTAAATTCGGTCCAGTCTGGCTGCTCCTTCTTTAGTTCTGCTAAATGTGTAGGCTTCAGTGGTTGAGTAGGTTTGTCGAAATATGTCAATGAGATTCAGAGAGTTTGTTTTAAATTGTTGTTTTGTATCTTGTCTGAGAGAATATGTTTGGTATTTGCGTTGTGTGTTTATTTCGTCTAGGATGAAGTTGAAATCCCCAGATAAAATTATTTCTTGGTCCTGTTTTATATTTAATGTTAAGTAGTTTAGTAGTTGATTGTAGAATGAAATTTTTTCCGTGTAATCTGTAGGGGCATAGATGTTTATGACTTGTAGGGTTTTATTTGAAGTTTTAATTTCAACGTGCAAAAATCTCCCCTCAAGGAAATCCCGAGGCGTTAAATCCTTAGAAGTGAAGCAACTCTGGACCAGGGTGGCTACCCCTTTTGAATTGTGTGTACCATTATTACTGTAGATAATGTAATTTGATTGAGCTTGTAAGTGCATGATGTCGTGTTCAGTGAGTATAGAAGTTTCCTGTATGTTGACGATTTTATATTTGTAAAATGCTGTGTTTATTTTGCTAAATTTAGATTTGAGATGATGATTGATATTAATGGATAAGAATGTAAAGGCCATGGTGGTGGGTATAATAGGGTTTAATAGGGTGTTAAGTTAGTTAGGTGTTAGTTTAATATACCTTATAGAAGATTAAACTTCAGTTTGTACCGGTGAGGCTGTCCTCACCTTCTTCTCTGTGATTTCCTCCATATTTGACATATTGGAGCTTGAACTGATTTGTTTCCTTTTTTACTTTCAAATACATTGTTAGAAGATGAATTGGAATGACACTGCTCCACCGAGGTAGCTGTGCTTTGATAAATGTCAGAGCTATGTAGATCTGATATGGACATTGGATTAGATGTATTACTTTCTTCCTCCTCTAGGGTTGGTGGTGGTGGGGGATTTTCAACCGGCTTTATTGGGGTTGATGTCAATAACTTAAATTCCCCTAGAGATTTTATGGTTTTGGAAAGAGTGTCCAGTACCTCAACCCTATTTTCTAATGGTACATTTTGGGTTGCCATGTATGATTTGGACAAATTGTCGGCAGTTGCATTGACAATTGGGGTATCAGAGGGTACTTCATGTTGGGGCTGTTGGGGGTGGGGCTGGGATCTGTGTCCCCCAGATTGATGTAGCATTTTCTTTGGGGTTTTGGCTGACCTTCATACTTAAAGGTTACCTTTTTGCCATTGATATAGAGCCTAGTTGGGATGGGTTTATTAATGGCCTTCACGTAAACCAGTCTAGTGCCACTCTTTAATGAGGGGAATTCCCCGAAATTGGTATTTCTGATGCTTATAACAGTGCAGTACTTGGCTAGTTTTTTCGCTACCTCCGCAGAATCGAGCTGGTATGGGGCACCGAACACCGTTATTGTGATTTTATCAACGGGTTCGTCCCAAGTTTCTTCTTGACACTCCTCAAGAAGCATTTTTAGGCCTTTCACCATCAAGTTACCATCAAACTCCTGAATGAATCGATGCATGTTGATCTCATTATTCAGTGTCAGGTAGAAACAGTTTGGTTCCACATTTTGTAAGCATTTGATGTTATTAATAGTATCACTACTTACATTCTGGATGGTGTAGAGTATATCAACTGATTTGATACGTTCATAAGTTTCTTCTGCAACCCATATCGATACTGTATTTGATCTTCGAAAAGTATTTTGCCTGATCATTCCTTGGTATGTATAGGTGACTTTTCCTGTATATACTGACATGACTGCAATACTATTTGAAAACTAGATTAAATATAAGTAAGATCCAGAGAGGAAAAAAAAAGTTCAGAGTACCGGGCTAGGGCACCGCGAGGTTAGTAGTCTCGGATTACATCTTACATTTTTCGTGTAACTAATGTAAACAATGTACAAACTATTAAATAAATGTTACTTAGCTTCGGTTTGGGTGTCCTATTTATCAATATCTACACAATTACACATCTATATTACATTCTGTTCGACATTCTAACACATCTGCTCAGTAAAACAGTATTAGAGTCAAAAACACAGAAGTCAGAGCTATATTATTCTTTATCAAGTGCCGAAGAATAGTGATGAATGATGATTTTGATGGTAATTTATAGTTCTAAAATGATTAGTTAATCAGTGTTTTGATTTTCTAATTAATTGAGTGAATCGTGTCATGTCTTTGATCAATTGAGGATTAAATATAGATATTGGATTAGGCTGAATTTTGATCATACCTGAGGATTAGATTATCTCAGAGTACAATTTACATAAAAGAAAAACATAAACATGGCATGAACAAAATAAATGAGAACTAATTATGAATTTTGATTATACCTGAGTGACAAGGATAAGATTACCTCAGAGTATAATTTACATAAAAGAAAAACATGGATAATCGTAAAATGGTTGAAGTAAAAAAAATATATTTTTGGAGTTGAGTAAATTTTGATAAATGTGTTACATGAACAGATAAACAAGTGTCATAATACCAACATATACAATATATACATAAAATATTTAAAAACGAAATGAAAATGAAAATATATAAATACAAAAGAACCCATAGTCAAAATAAATTATCAGGTCTGGCCTGGCACGGACAGTATTAGATTTCGGTGGAGGGAGGGTTTGAATATCCCAAATGTACAGGCCTAGGATGGAACAAATACTTATAGTATTGAGAAAATGGGATTAAGGGTCTGGATTCAGGCTTTTCTTCTGTTGTAATCTGAAAGTAGAAAAAATAAGAACTCGCCCATTGGGCGAGTGGTATAGTATCTGCTAATTAATGATTAGTTTTAGTTTGCTATCAACCAGATAGTTAATAACTTCCGATTGAGCCAACTGATGGGAAGACGTGTGTAGATCGTGCTCTCCCTAAACGACGCCATGTTGCTAATATAAACAAAGATAGCTTGCCAGGCAAGGTAACATACGCCCACTTCAGCAAATTTAAATATTTGAAAAAGTTGATGGCACCATCGCACTTATTTGAGCGGATATTTAGATGAATCAATTCGAATGAAAACTCTAGCCTCTATCATGTACACAAGTTTATTTTAACGTCTTTCACTAAATCAAGGGCGATAACTCATAAACCGACGTCTAGAAACGAATTCTCGAATTTATCTGAGTTATTATCAAGATGAATACACATACCAAGTTAATTTTAACGTTTTTTTCACTAAGTCAAGGGCAATAACTCATAAACCAATGATTAGAATCGCGCAATTTTCGAACCGACAACTGGAATCGCACCATTTTCGAACTCATCCAAGATATTATCAAGATGAATACACATACCAAGATTCATTCAAATCGGATAAAAACTCTAGCTTCTATCGCATGTACACAAATTAAT